>QXEO01002100.1:1200000-1800000 GCA_007115705.1 Dactylis glomerata
ACCACCGGCAACATGACCTCGCCGAGGACTTCCCACGAGAAATGCTCATCGATGGTCCGGTTGCGGTAGCTGCCAGCACTGGTGGAAGGAGAGCTGCCTGGCTGCCGCCGCCACCCTTGCGCCGACCAATTGCTGGCCGTCTGGTTGCCCGACTCTCTCCTATCGCGGAAGCAAGCGCCACTGTTAGGAGCGCCAGAGGAGAAAAATTTGCAGCCAACGGACAAGATGCGTCGGCCCGCTGGCGGACCGCTACGCAAATTCTGTCCGGGCCCAACCCATCCGAACCAAAATGGATCATTTGTATCGGCCAGATGCGCCAGCCCGCAGGGCTTTTCTGTTTTATAATTCTTCTCTTTTTTTAATTATGTGCATCTGTAATACCGCTAGGGCAATGCGCTGAGTGTAATTAATATCTTCATAATATTAATATATGCTCTTTATCGGAAAATGAGTAGGAGCAGATGTGCTCCATCCAGATTTTTTAACAAATATAGACCTCTGCCAAACGCATTTGGCAAAAATAACCTGCACCAAAATCAAATGCTAAAACTAACCTGGCGGGAAGAGGAAAAAGAGACATGTGTCTCTTCCCGCCATAGCGTGCGGCGGAATTCTATGACCGCCATGGGGAGTGGCGGAAGGCTGGTCCAGCCTTTGGCGCTGGCGGAAGGTGATGTCGCATGCAGATTCCCTGGCCCTGGCACTCTGCTGAGCTGCATCGCTTCATCTTTTGTTCCATTCCAGCAGGGCTCAACCAATGCAATTGTTGGTGCTATTCTAGTAACGTGCTCTGTAGAGTGCAGCGCTGCAGTATAACAATTTCATTACCTATCTCCCGCCAACGCCAACGGCGGTACAAAACCTTCCGCCATTCCCTGTGGCGGGTATACAGCTCCGCCATATACTCTGGCGGGAAGAACACGTGTCTCTTTTTCCTCTTTCCGCCGGGTCAGTTTTGGCATTTGATTTTACAGGGGATTATTTTTGACAATCATGTTCAGCAGAGGTTCATATTTGTAAAAAAATCCTCCATCCATCGCCTGCACGCTGCAGCGGTAGCCTCTCCAATCCCGTTAAAAACACAGAAGACCAAGAAAATCGATTAAAATGAGGAGGTTCTCGAGAAAGCTGACCCGAGGCGGCCGCAACGGTGCGATTTCGCCCTACGGCTACGGGCACAACCAGAGCGCAGCAATACTGCACTCCTGTTTCTCCAGCTACACGCTTCCTGAGGCATCTCCTTAAACTTATCAATCAAAGCGCTCTCCAGTCTATAAGAAAGCTGTAAACCCGCAGTGGGGTTCTCTGCCCTGTGCTTTGCCCAAGACCAAAGCATTACTCCACACTCCTCCATCCCGCTCTGGCTTTCCCGTTTCCCGTTCCCCGCTCCTCGTCGGCGACACAATCTTGATTTGGTATCGATCGAAGGCAGCGATGGTGTCCCGGGCGCGTCCGTGCGCCGGCGTTCTGCTGGCGTGCGCGGCCATTGCCGTTTCTTGCTGCTGCGTTTATGCGGCGGCGGCCCCGTCGTTTGGGGACAACTTCGAGATCACCGGCGCCGAGGACCACGTCAAGACCTCCCCCGACGGCCAGACGTGGTACCTCTCCCTCGACAACAAGACGGGTAACTATCCATCACCCCCAAAGTGATATACTCCATTGCGTCACAAGCATGCATATGCCTTAGGAATTTGTTAATTTGCTCCAGGCGTCGGGTTCCAAACGAAGCAGAAGTACCTGTTCGGGTGGTTCAGCATGAAGCTCAAGCTCGTCGGGAACGACTCCGCCGGCGTCGTCACCGCCTACTACGTACGTATACACCAGCATCCGGCCCAACTCCGATTGATTAATCGATGGCTTAGTCAGTGATACGACGAAACTAACCATTCTGAATTCTGATATCGTCATCTCCAGATGTGCTCTGACCTTGACGCGGCGCCTCAGCGTGACGAGCTGGACTTCGAGTTCCTGGGCAACCGCACCGGCGAGCCCTACATCATCCAGACCAACGTGTACCGCAGCGGCGTGGGCGGGCGGGAGATGCGGCACTCCCTCTGGTTCGACCCCACCGCCGACTTCCACTCCTACTCCATCCTCTGGAACCCCAAGCAGATCGTGTAAGCTCTCCATCTCTCCATCCATGGCATCTTGCAGAACCATCATCAATACATCTCAATTAAGCCACTGATTTTACTCCTGCTGGCACACTGAATTGATTGAATGAGGTTGCCTGATTTAGTACCAGCGGGGGCAGTTGAATTGAATGGATCCACCCACCCACCCCTGCATTTGGGTCACTCCCGCACATCGCTAGTACGCCAAACTTAGGTCGCCTTGCTGCGCTGTTGCTACACCCTGTTTGGGGCCAAGCAGTGCGTGTCGCCGTGCACTATTTCATTCTACATGTACCGCCATGCTTGCCACTCTCTCTCGGATGAGAAAGCTTTGGGCTCGAATCTGTACTCCAAACTGCGGCTACAGTGGTGGTCGCACCCGCACATGGTTTCCGCCGCGGTCGCTGACTGTTGCTGTACACTGGGATCGAGATCCCGTTGCACTTGCTACTGCATTCATTAATTGCTATCAAGTTTCCAGCTTTGTCTACAGCTAGCCCCCTGATTAGCTAGCACGCACACTGTACTTACTGAAACTGTTCAATTGTTAATCTCTCTACAGATTCTTCGTGGACAAGGTGGCGATCAGGGAGTACCGCAACTCGGACAAGCCAAACATGTTCTTCCCGATCGCCAAGCCCATGTACGTCTTCTCCAGCATCTGGAACGCCGACGACTGGGCGACGCGCGGGGGGCTGGAGAAGACGGACTGGACCAAGGGGCCATTCGTCTCGTCCTACAGCGACTTCTCCGCCGACGCCTGCGCCTGGGGAACCGCCGCCGGGACGGCCCCGCCGGCGTGCGCGGCGGCAACGGGCGACAGCTGGTGGGACAAGCCGCCGGCGTGGGCGCTCGACGACGGACAGCGCCGGGACAACGGATGGGTGGCCAAGAACCTCGTCATCTACGACTACTGCGACGACCGCAAGCGGTTCCCGACAGTGCCGGAGGAGTGCGCGCTCAGGACGACGACCAGCTAGCTCATGATCATCACGTGATCCATTTTTTGGGGGAGGTTTCGTTCGTGTAGCTAACTAGCTATTGACCGGTGATTTCGCTTGTTGATTGGCTGGGGTGGATGTCATGTGAATGATCAGCCCTTTTGGTGGAAATGGATGAAATTTTTTGGTCGGATGATGGCTTGAACTTCTGGCCGGTGATTGAATGCATCTTCTCAATAGTTGTATGTTTATCGTAGGAGTCGATCGACTTAAAGACAGGGATCGAAGGTTTTTCCGGGCGAAAGCTCACCGGCGACGGCGATGCCTACGGGTATCGTTACCCTCTTGGGGGCGCCGCTGCGGCTACCTTCTTTGTGATAAGGCTCCGGGTGAAAACCCTTGACCATCGGTCTCGGCGACGGCGGCGCATTGCGTCGTTACCCTGTTGGGGGTGTCGTCGTGGAGCCCCTGCTCGTCCCGATCTCGGGTTGTTGTCCTTAGTGGCAAGTGTTGGTCTTTCGTGTTCTTTCTTGTTTACTTTAATCTGTTTTGTATGGGGTCTTTCCATCACCTTGTATCTGTTCAGCCGATATGACTTTATTTATAAAGCGGACCGAAACCAGGAGTCGATCGACAGACTGCAGTGAGCCACGCCTTCGAGTCTCCACCCCATCGATCGCAAATTTTTGCGTCCGATACGGACGATGGACATTGTGGTAACCAAGAAGAAACATTTGAACGTGTGAGGCAGCTGGGTATGGACTAAACGCAGACGTCGAGATCTCATCTCGCTAGACATGTCTGTCAGGGGAAAATAATGGGTTCCTGCCACAGATCTGGCTGTATGACTAGTCTGGCCGGTCTCTCTCTCGAAAATGACGACGTGACCAGATGTTCCTTTCGTGTGTGTGATGCTTCTGCTGGCCAAAATTTTGCAAACACGAATCATAAAAGAAAAGAAAGATAAAAAGAGGTTCTTGGACGAGCGAGCATCTGATCTCCATGTGATGTGATCATGTGAGGGAGACTGATGTCTTTAGGAGAGAATCCAAAAAGGATGCGGCTACCTTTCAACGGCTAACATGGATCATGGATCTCCGTCGAAAACATGAAACTTTAACATGGGTAGGACCACGGACAACTCTGGCGTTCACCAGGACATGCAGAGAGATGTTCCAGTCGACTATTTTGTTTTTGTGCCACTCGACTAATGCTGATAACGACAGGGTCAATATTGTATGCTAACCAAACCGATCTCGCCGTGTATCGGGGGCAGAAACACATGGAGCCACGTTAAGCTGGCATTTAAAGTCGAAATCGACAAATCTGACCTTCGGGACAAACTTCAGCAAAACATATATTTATCGATAAACTATTTTACAAATTAATCTTTTCAAGTATCATATGTCGTCATGGGGACAAATTTCAGCACAACATATATTTATCGAAAAACTATTTCACAAATTAATCTTTTTCAAGTATCGCATATCACCGCATCGCGATCCTATGTGGTGTAGCACCCTTTTAAATGGCGCCACCTGGAAACAAGGGTAACCAAGATTGTAGGGGTAGCGCTGGGTACCGATTTGATCCAGCTTGGTATGTATTTGTATTTTATATTAGAGAGTACTACAGAGTTTGTACAGTTTGATCACAAAAACCGTGTTAGACTAGGATCAACCTACAGTTAAGTTCTAAACATAATACATAGTTTATCACCCTCCCATAATCTCAACCGGGCTACAAAGGTTGAGATTGTGCTTAACGCTGAAATAGTGGTTGTGGTAGAGGTTTAGTAAAGATATATCAGCCAGTTAGTCCTTTGATGAGATGAACTTGATTTGAAGCAACCCATTTTCAAATAACATGGAAATGCACCCTTTTGTTCACACCTCAATGTGTTTTGTACAAGCATAAAAATCTGGGTTAGCAGAAAGATACGTTGTTCCAATACTATCACACTATAACAAAGATGGACGACTCTGAGATACTCCAAGTTCATCAAGAAGAGCTTTGCACCCATATAAGCTCAACGTAGAGTTGGCAAGTGCTTTGCACTCAGACTTTATACTGAACGTGACACATTAGCTTGCTTCCTAGAACTCCAACTTACGACCATGGAAGATAGCATACCCTCGGCTTGTCGCCGATCATAAGAATTTCCAGCCCAATCCGCATCAGAGAATGCGGACACAAGATCAGATGTAGTAGACCGCCTCAACCGCGATGGAGAGGAGCAAGGACCTAATCATGTTTTCATTTTCAAGTCTAGAGTTCTTTCTATGATTTTCAAGGAAGGCTTTCTAATTACCTCCCTTTTGAGGCCTTAGATGTAAAATGTACCCACAACATTTTAATGCAGCTACCCTGACCCTGTTCAGAAAAAAGCATTCCATACGTGTAAGTCCACGGACGATATGTGAAATAGTCAGATTGCACGGCAATTTTATATGTGAAATTGACGAGGTTCTACCCCGGCAATGCCCATGCTTGATGGCTTTCGATTCATGGAGAGAGCGTGGGATCCGGCGAACTCAACGGCGGTCAATAAACGACAAGGGGCACACGAAGTTTACCTAGGTTCACGTTCTCTCGGTGGAGGGGGCGATTCAGTTTGCGGTCACCAAGTTCCTTGCCACAGGCTCACAGGTGCCTTAGTTCGCTGCAATCACCCTGGGTGTCCAAAAGCCCTTAACAAATTGCTCAGAGGGTCTTTTTTTAGTGAAATTTGTTTGAGCCCGAATCCTAGTGTTTGAATTGGAGAAAAAACGTTTGAACTCATAATTCCCGTTCCGCTGCCGCTTGCTGAGCCCACCTTGTCAGGTTTACCCGTTATTGTAACAGAACTAGACTTTGTCAGCGTTAGAGTTCCGTTGCCACCGTCTTCTTCCCTGTTCTGTCGTCCTCCCCTGTTCTGTCCGCCCGCCCAGCTCGCCGTCGCCACGCCAGAATCGAGCTCGCCGTCGCTTCGCCGGAATCGAGCTCCCCGTCGCTGAAACCACCCTGGTGCTAGGATCTCCCACATAGGGGCAAGGGCTCCCCAGGTCGCAGTTCCGGCTCCTCCCTTCCCCCATAGATCTGAGCTCCCCAGATAGGAGATCTAGAATCGCTCCCTCTAATGTCTCTAATGGAAGCGCGGCACCTATGGAAGCGCGGCACCAATGGAAGCGCGACAATCTCAGAGGAGATCGGCTAGCTGTCTCTAATGGCGACGGCGGCGGTTGCCGTTCCTGTGGACTTGGTGGCGGAACCTCATGAACATCTTGTTTCTTGTTATGTTAATTTTCACCGAATTCATCTCTGTAAATGCGAATCTCAAAAATGAAGAACAATAAATGTAGATTTCAGATCTGTAATTTACAGGAGAAACACAAAATCTGAAAGTTCATAATATTTGGTTGCTTCAAACTTACAGAAGCTAGTTAGTAACACAAAAGGCGGCTTTAGCCTTGTCTATACAAAAGCTATTCTTCAGAGTTAGTCTAACACTAACTATACTTAACTGAAGAAACTAGGGGAGAGCAGCCTTCTTGGAAGTTGGCATACCAAAATGCTGCGAAGGGCTAAAGTTCATTGCTAAATCATCCGGAACTGAACGATTTCCCTTCCCGCCTAACTCCTGCTGCTTTTGTCCATTCAGCATGCACGTCGTGGCTTCCCCTTCCTCGGGCGGCTGCGCTCGCCCTTGGGGGAGGAGGGCTTTCCGCTCTTCTGGCGGAAAAGCGTCTGGTTGAACCTGACCAGCAGCGCCGCCGCGAGGCATTCTTCAAACGAGTAGTACGGCAGATCTTGATAGGTGTCGTATTTCCTGGTGAACCGTAGTCGCAATGATAGATCAGTGTAGTTGTGGTTCGCCGGCGGCGCATAAGCACACCATATCGTAGAACTCGATATGGACCGCTTCCTCGCCCGCCGCAAGTTCTTGTTGGTCTTCGACGCCGGGAAGGCGGTGAATGGCCGACGACGACGCTTCCCCAGCTTACCCCACTTTAGCTTCATAGCCCTTACCTCGGACAGAGCCAGTGAGCATCTAGACCTTAGGGAAACCCTCCTCCCCGCCTGCAATGCCCCCGCCGACAACGCCAACTTGGGGAAGTTCATGACAGCCGCTATTGGCACCTGCACACCGGCTTTGACAAGGCAAGTCATTGCCTGCCGGATGGGGGCTTGATATTGGAGCGTCGGCGGCGGCGGTGCCATGAGCTACGGCGAGCTTTAGGGTTGGGACTGTGAAGTGGGGAGTGAGACAGGGGAGGAAGACGCGTAGCAGCCTTAATCTGCCCCGTGCCCAAAAAAAATAACAGTTGTCCATGTTGATCTACTAGGCTTTTACTTCATTTTTCTGGGTCCACTGTCAGTTAGACTGGGATTGCTTTATGGGTAAAGTACTAGATACCTCTACCCCTGGCGACCTCAACCCTAAATCACATTTCCAGTCTCCTTCCTCCCAAACCAGCGGCTGCTGGGGGTTGGCCGCCCTGCCCACAGCGACTGCTCGAACCAACGCCGGCCGGGTGGTGGTGTTCGACCCCCACGGCGTCCTGCACGCAGGAATCCCTTCTCAAGGTAAGTGTAGGGTTTTCCTGCCCAATGCTCCGATGTAGTACTAGTTCAAGGGGCGGCACTAGTTCAAGGGGAATGTTCCAAAAATATTTGTACTTCTGTAATGATAGTTCAGTAATTTCGTAATCGATATTTCGCAAAAGGAGTGGTTCATATGGTCACTGAGCCTGCTTGATTGTTCTATAATCAGAACCATATGGTTGCTATGTATGTTGCCCAAACTTGCATGCCTTGCCAAAACATTGGTTACCTATTGTATTTTAGTCTTTGTTCGGTTCGGTTTGTTGCCAAAATGTTTAAAATGATTGAATGGGTGCTCTTATTCCAGTTTAAATTGTGTTGTACCTCGGACACAACATTGCTCCATTATGCTAAAAGGGGAAATCTAGGACATGCTCTTGGTGGAGCTTTTAGAGGGGAGTCATGGTATGTGATGTAGTATCTTGAAAAAATAGCAACATTGCTCCAGTTTAAATTGTGTTGTATCTCGGACACAACATTGCTCCACTGTTGGAAGCTATGCAATGCTACTGGATATATTGACATGTTCTTGTTGAGATGAATTTTAAATGATAATTGAAAGCTATGTCATGCTCTTGGTGATTTCTATATCAAATATTGCATTCCACATCATGTTTTTTGGTGATTTTTAATTTGTTATTTAGACGAAGAATATAGATGTGATGGGTTATGGGGTGACGGCACCGTGAATTTGACCTAGAATTCAAAGTTGAGCAAAGGAAATAAAAATAAAATCAAATAATTGGAAAACCAGCGCATGGAGTCATGGTATGTGATGTAGTATCTTGGAAAAATAGAAAACAGGGCATGCCAAGGATTCATAGGCACACTCTTCACAAATTTGGCATGCTTTTGGGAGCTTACGGCACCGTGAGTTTCACCAAGTTTTTCCACATGCTTTTGAAATGGAGGTCAGTTTCCAATGATCATACATAGTTAGGACATATTACGGCACCGTGGTGGAGCTTTTTAATTGCTATTGGAAGCTATGTAAAGCTATTGGGTTTAAAATCATGTTCTAGTATACATATTATAATTGAAAGCTTAGCCATGCTATTGGTTATTTCTATATCAAACATTGCAAGCTACATCATGCTTTTTGGTGATTTATACTCCCTCCGTTTCAAAATATAAGTTGTTTTAGCTTTGTGAAGCAAATGTATCTAGACACTTTTTAGTGTGTATTCGAGTGAACCTACACACTAAAGTATGTCTAAATACATTTGCTTCAGAAAGCTAAAACATCTTATATTTTGAAACGGAGGGAGTAATTGATTATTTATAAGAAGTAAATAGATGTGATGGGTTATGGGGTTTAGGGCTCATGGCACCGTGAGTTTGACCTAGATTTCAAAAGTGAGCAAAAGAAATACAAATAAAATCGAAAAATTGGAGTACATTTTCCAAGCAAGCTCATCCAACATTTTTCCATACATAATCATCCACCTAATTATTAAGGTTAAGACGATCAACATGGCTATTGTAGCCCTTTAGCTTCCAGAATCTCCTAGCTATCTCAAAGCCTAGGCGAGCGTCTAAAGCGGCATATTTTAGTTGGTTGAAGCTCAATGGAACTTTTTCCCAACCAAAAATTAGTTCATCTTCTTCATCATCATCTTCTTCTTCTTCTTCTTCTCCCTTCTTCTTGTACTTCTTCTCCTTCTTCTTCTTGTCCTTCTTCTTCTTGTCGTTGTCCCTCTTCTTCTTCTCAAGATGTGTCCCAATAGTAGCATTGGCCAAATCATAGAGACTCGGCGTTAGCTTGCTAGTGGGGTTTGGGACAACTTGTTGAAGATCATACGCGGATGGAATAACAATTCCGTATGGCCTTAGCTTGCGCAGATCGTTGTTGATAGCCGCACCACAAAACTTGATGGTGGTGTGATACGTCTCAAACGTATCTATAATTTTTGATGCTCCATGCTTGTTTTTACACCATTTGCCTATTGTTTCATTACACTTAGTGGTACTTTTATACATTTTCCGGAACTAACCTATTAACGAAGTGCCACAGTGCCAGTTTCCTGTTTTCTGCTATTTTTGTGTTTCAGAAGTGATACACAAGAAATATTCTCAGAATTGGACGAAACAAGTTCCTGAAGTCATATTTTTACGGGAAGCTCCAAACATCCGAAGGACTGACGAGAGGGGGCCACGTGGCCCCCACACACAGGGGCGGCGCGGCCAGCCCCCTGGCCGCGCCGGCCCACGTGAGGGAGCCGTGGCTCCCTCCTCTGACACGCCCCTTCGCCTATATATACCCCCTAACGAGAAAAACCTAAGGACCCGATCAGTTTTCCAGAATACATCGCGATCCGCCGCCGCCGTCGACCCAAAGATCGGGAGGGTCCAGAAGCTCTTCCCGGCACCCTGCCGGAGAGGGGAATCGCCACCGGAAGTCTTCTTCATCGCCATGCTTGCCTCCGGAGCGATGAGTGAGTAGTCTACCTCGGACTATGGGTCCATAGCAGTAGCTAGATGGTTGTCTTCTCCACCATGTGCTTCATGTTTAGATCTCATGAGCTGCCTTACATGATTGAGATCACCGTTATGTAATACTATGATGTTGGTTTGTTGGGATCCGATGAATATTGGTGTTTATGATTAAGTTGCTGTACTGAATTATATCTTTTGTTATCTCTATGTTGTTTATGATCTTGCATGCTCTCCGTTGTTAGTAGCTATCTTGGCCGAGTAGTTGCTAGTGACTCCAAGAGGGGGTATTTATGCTCGATAGTGGGTTCATGTCTCTATTTCACCTGGGGGAGTGACAGAAACCTCTAAGGTGGTAGATGTGTTGTTGCTACTAGGGAGAAAACAACATTCATATGCTCAAGGGCATATGCTTTGTTTACATTACACACTTTGCTTAATGCAATTATCTGTTGTTCGCAACTTAATACTTCTAGGGTGTTCGGATGATATCCCCGGGGGTGGATTATTAGTCATAGATGCAGTTGGATGGCGGTCTATGTATTTTGTTGTAATGCCCAGAGTAAATCTCATAGTGATCTTCTTGACATATCACGTTATCTTTATTCTATCAATTGCCCAACTGTAATTTGTTTACCCAGCATGTTATTTTATCTATGGAGAGACACCACTAGTGAACTGTGGACCCCGGTCCTATTTTAATCATATTGCAATCACCTGTTTACTTTCCCGCACTGTTTACTTTACTCGCATATACTCTACAGTTTTCCACTCGATACACTCATAACCTTTGTTTCAAGCAAACCGGTGAGATGACAACCTCATCGCAAGTTGGGAGCAAAGTATTTGTTTGTGTGTGTGCAGGTTCCACAAACACCTTCAGTCGTCACCGTCTCTCCTCTCCTGATCGACATACCTTGGTTTCTTAACTGAGGGAAAACTAGCTGCTATACTCATCACACCTTCCTCTTGGGGTTCCCAACGGGCTGGTCATTCACCACGCATCAAGCTAATTTTCTGGCGCCGTTGCGGGGAGGAAGAGAAGACTTCTGCGAGGGGAGTTCTTCGCACACACATTCTTTACTTTGTTATTTGTTTTGCTTTACTTTATTTTATTTTACCTGTACTGCTTTTTATATCAAAAACCCAAAAAAATTAGAATCCTTGGTAGCTGTTTTTACTTGTTTACTTTCGTTTTGCTGAAATGGGTACTCCTGAAAACACCAAGTTGTGTGATTTTGCTAGCACGAACAATAGTGATTTTATCTGCACTCCTATTGCACCAACTGTTTCTGCTACCACTTTTTATGAGATCAAGCCTGCTTTATTGAACCTTGTTATGAAAGAGCAATTTTCTGGTGCTAGTACTGAAGATGCTGCAGCTCATCTCAACAATTTTGTTGAGCTATGTGAGATGCAGAAATATAAGGATGTTGATAGTGATATTATTAAGCTCAAGTTGTTTCCTTTTTCTTTGAGAGGAAAAGCTAAAGATTGGTTGCTGTCTTTGACTAAGAATAGTATTGATTCATGGGCTAAGTGTAAGGATGCTTTTATTGGTAGATACTATCCTCCTGCTAAGATTATAGCTTTGCGTAGCAATATTATGAAGTTTAGTCAGTTTGATAATGAACATGTTGCTCAAGCTTGGGAAAGAATGAAATCTATGGTAAAGAATTGCCCCACTCATGGACTGACTACTTGGATGATTATCCAAACTTTTTATGCAGGACTAAATTTTTCTTCAAGGAACCTACTTGATTCAGCAGCTGGAGGCACTTTTATGTCCCTTACCTTGGGCGCCGCATCAAAGCTACTCGACAACATGATGGTAAATTATTCCGAATGGCACACCGAGAGAGCTCCACAAGGTAAGAAGGTAAATTCTGTTGAGGAAACCTCTTCCTTGAATGATAAGATTGATACCATTATGGCTATGCTTGCTAATGATAGGACTCATGTTGATCCTAATATTGTTCCTTTGGCCTCTCTGGTTGCTCAAGAAGAGCAAGTTGATGTGAATTTCATTAGAAATAACAATTTTAATAACAATGCTTATAGGAACAATTTTGCTAGTAACAATTATAGACCGTTTCCTTCTAATGGTGATAATAGCTATCTTGGTAGACCTAAAATGCCTAGTGAAGAAAGAATTTTTGAACTTGAAAAGGCTACCAAGAATTTTATGCAGATGCAATATGAGCAGAACAGGGCTTTCACCAAGACTATGGAGGAGCAATCAGCTCTGTTGAGGACTATTAGTCATCAACTAGAAAATTTAAACAAGGCTGTTCCTGAATTACAAGCTAAGGCTTCCAAAGCTGAAACTGATATCTCATTATTATCTAATGTGCAATCTTCTTTAGTTAATAGAATGTCTGCTAAGCCTGATCCTTTTGCTGCCGCTAATACTATCCAAGTTGGAATTGATAAAAATATTAGATTGTTAGCGGAATTGCATGCCAGGTGGGAAAGAGAAGATGAGATGGCTAGAGATATGAAGGTATGTACCATTACTACCTCTAATGATGTTGCTCCTACTGATAGCAACCCTCTTACTTTGATTGGTGTAGAGAAAACTCCCACTCCTTGTGTTAAAAAGCCTAAAACTGCCAAAACTTTTTCTCAAAAGAGTGCTGAAATTTTTCGGAGTGTGGGAGATGATAGCTCTATTTCTTTTAATGATTTTGATGTTGATGGCTGCAATATATCTGAAGTAATTTTGTTCTTGCAAAAGCTTGCTTTGACTCCCAATGCTTGTTCTTTAAATATTGCTTTTACTAAGCATATTACCAATGCTCTCATAAAGATTAGGGATGAAAAGTTGAAGTAAAAAGCCTCTATTCCCGAGAAATTAGAAGATGGTTGGGAACCCATCATCGATATGCATGTTAATGGTTATGATTGCCATGCTTTATGTGATCTAGGTGCTAGTATTTCCATCATGCCTAGAAAGATTTATGACATGCTTGATTTACCACCGCTTGAAAAGTGTTATTTTGATGTTCCTATTGCTGATGTTGCTAAGAAGAAACCTTTGGGAAGGATTAATGATGTTCTTATTGTGGTTAACAATAACCTTGTTCCCGTTGATTTTCTTGTTATGGACGTTGAATGCCATGCTTCATGTCCTATTATTTTGGGAAGACCTTTTCTTCGAACTGTAGGTGCTATCATTGATATGAGGGAAGGCACTATCATGTATCAATTCCCATTAAAGAAAGGTATGGAACACTTCCCTAGGAAAAGAAAGAAATTACTTTTTGACTCTATTCTTAGAGCAAATTATGAGCTTGATGCTTCATCTATTGATATTACTTGATTCGCACTTTTCTGCGCCTAGCTCAAAGGCGTTAAAGAAAAGCACTCTTGGGAGATAACCCATTGTTTACTTTTCAGTACTTTTTCTTTTATTTGAGTCTTGGAAGTCATTACTACTGTAATGACCGCTCCTTATCTTGTTTATTTCGTTTTTGTGCCAAGAGAAGCCTCTAATTTGAGCGAGGTAAAGATTTGGGGTTATTGCTGTCCTGAAACTGTTTTCGGTGCTGCACCGTAAAAATTCGTGAAAATTCTCTGTTTATCTTTTGGACCTGCGATTTCTTGTGCATATGCCCCAGGTTATATCCACACTTTTCTTAGTTGAACACTTTTTGATTTGAGCAACGGAAAATCCCTCAAAAATTCGTCCTTTGTCAGCTGTCCAGTTTTGACAGATTTCTGCCAATATTTGTTTTTGCCACTTTATCGCTTTCTTTTGAGTTCTTTTTGATCATGGAACTCTTGTGGAAGTTGATACAGTAGTATATACTTTATATGTGGTGGTTTTGGGTTGAAACCTGAAGCTAAAAGAGGTTGAATATATTTTATGCTTACACTAATGTTGCTAATAGAATTGTGTTTAGTTTTGTATGAAGGAAGTTTTCAAGTGTAGGGATTGGAGAATGATGAGATGAGTTGAAGAATGGAAAAAAGCTCAAGCTTGGGGATGCCCATGCATCACCCCAAGAAATATCCAAGAAGTACAAGCGTCAAAGCTTGGGGATGCCCCCGAGGCACCCCTTCTTCATCGGCAAAAATCAGGTCACCTTTCAAAACACTATATTTTTATTGCTTCATGCACTATGTGTTTTTCTTGGAGCGTCAGTTGTTTTAGTTTTCTTAGTTGGTTTAGTTTGTTTGTTTGCTGCAATAAATGGTTGGACCCCAACAAATTTCCCTTTGGAGGAGATGTACTCGTTTTCATTTGCAAAGAATGCTCTAGTTTTCACTCTTATTAAAAATCGAGCATTCTACTTTTTCCGCTACTGCTTTTTGGTTTTCGTTTTCGCCTTGATTCGCGTTCAGATCTTGTCATATCTTTTTATCAAGGTGTATTTTTGCCTCTGATCTTCATTAGTTTTCATCAAAAGAGGTGTTTATAAAAATTTCAAATGGTGTTGGAAAAGAGAAAAAGCTTTGTGCAAAATAGTGGTACAAGAAGGAGCTTGTGTAGACTGCGGCTTAGGCTTTTTCATGTCATGCTTGATGTCTTTTTGATAGTATGCTTAGTGGTTTTGCTGTAGCATGACTTGTCTCAAATAACTGAGATTGCTTAATGAGCCTTTGAAAAATCATGCGTTGTTTTTATTGTATGGAAGCATTATTTTGGTTTTCTCCTTGATGCTTTATTTGGGTTGACTTGGCGCATGCTCACACATGTTAGACTCTTACAAAGTCGCCAATAGCCTTCATGATCATTTAGTTTTTGACTTTTGATGCCATCGTATGCTTCTTTTAATGTCGCTTTGTCGCTTTGCATGATTATGGCCATTATTGCTCTCTTAGTTGGTCGCTCCCAGTCTTTTGCTAGCCCTCGCCTTGTACTGAGTATGAGCTCTACTCGTGCATCCAACTCCTAAAAGCCAAGTTTGCCATGGTGTCCACTATAAACTCCTATGCATGGTATTTGTAAGCCATTCCAAAGTAAAATTTTCGTGTGCTACCTTTCAAAAACCTTCAAAATACCTCTCGTTTTGTGACACTGTTTTCAGCTCATGGGGACGTAGTGGTCGGATTTGCTATCTTCCATATTGCTTATTCCAAAAAAGAAAAAAAAGGAAAAAAAGAAAGAAAAAAAGGCACTCCTCCAAAGAATGTGAATGTTGGTGGGCACCCGATGGAATCGGTTAGCCATGGTATGTGAAAGGAAAAGGTGGGGAGGAGTGCCAAGTTTTATAAAAAGAGCACAAGAGTGCCAATCTCTCTCTCAAAAACTAGCTTTATTTTTGTATGGAAGATAGCAAGAACCCCATTGCCAGTCGTTGACAAAGACAACCACCTCTCAAAATCAAGTTTTATCTCTGTTTTACAAATGAAAAGCTCTAGCACATGTTTAAATCACTGCTTCCCTCTGCGAAGGGCCTTTCTTTTACTTTTATGTTGAGTCACCACCTTCTTTCTTTATGCACCATTAAGAGAGCATAGTTGTCATTCTTAGTGTGATATGCATTGTCCCAAAGTTCATTGATTGACTCATATTGTTGGTTTCACTTGTTCTTAAATTATTTGTATCTAGTCGCCCTCTTAAACTTTGAGGTGTCCTATGCATTTATGTTTTGCTCTCTTTGAAGGACAAGCTGAAAACCATTTGTATGTTTTTCCTTATGATTTGAACACACGTTTGACTTTCATTGTTTCATTATCATGATCTTTTGTTTGTGTTCATTTGCATGTTTACAACATGGTTGCTAAGTTCTTATTGTCATGATTATATCTTTCATGCCCATGTTTTAAGTTCTATTGATCCCAGCTCACCAATGCTTACATATATGATCAAGATTGTGTAGGTGCATGTCACCTCAAAAATTATTCTTTTGTTATCACTTACCTACTCGAGGACGAGCAGGAGTTAAGCTTGGGGATGCTTGATACGTCTCAAACGTATCTATAATTTTTGATGCTCCATGCTTGTTTTTACACCATTTGCATATTGTTTCGTTACACTTAGTGGTACTTTTATACATTTTCCGGAACTAACCTATTAACAACGTGCCACAGTGCCAGTTTCCTGTTTTCTGCTGTTTTTGTGTTTCAGAAGTGATACACAGGAAATATTCTCGGAATTGGACGAAACAAGTTCCTGAAGTCATATTTTACGGGGAAGCTCCCAAACATCCGAAGACCTGACGCAGGGGGGCCACGTGGCCCCCACACACAGGGGCGGCGCGGCCACCCCCCTGGCCGCGCCGGGCCCACATGAGGGGCCGTGGTCCCTCCTCTGACATCGCCCCTTCGCCTATATATACCCCCTGACGAGAAAAACCTAAGAACCCGATCAGTTTTCCAGAATACATCGCGATCCGCCGCCGCCGTCGACCCGAAGATCGGGAGGGTCCAGAAGCTCTTCCCGGCACCCTGCCGGAGAGGGGAATCGCCACCGGAGGTCTTCTTCATCGCCATGCTTGCCTCCGGAGCGATGAGTGAGTAGTCTACCTTGGACTATGGGTCCATAGCAGTAGCTAGATGGTTGTCTTCTCCACCATGTGCTTCATGTTTAGATCTCATGAGCTGCCTTACATGATTGAGATCACCGTTATGTAATACTATGATGTTGGTTTGTTGGGATCCGATGAATATTGGTGTTTATGATTAAGTTGCTGTACTGAATTATATCTTTTGTTATCTCTATGTTGTTTATGATCTTGCATGCTCTCCGTTGTTAGTAGCTATCTTGGCCGAGTAGTTGCTAGTGACTCCAAGAGGGGGTATTTATGCTCGATAGTGGGTTCATGTCTCTATTTCACCTGGGGGAGTGACAGAAACCTCTAAGGTGGTAGATGTGTTGTTGCTACTAGGGAGAAAACAACATTCATATGCTCAAGGGCATATGCTTTGTTTACATTACACACTTTGCTTAATGCAATTATCTGTTGTTCGCAACTTAATACTTCTAGGGTGTTCGGATGATATCCCCGGGGGTGGATTATTAGTCATAGATGCAGTTGGATGGCGGTCTATGTATTTTGTTGTAATGCCCAGAGTAAATCTCATAGTGATCTTCTTGACATATCACGTTATCTTTATTCTATCAATTGCCCAACTGTAATTTGTTTACCCAGCATGTTATTTTATCTATGGAGAGACACCACTAGTGAACTGTGGACCCCGGTCCTATTTTAATCATATTGCAATCACCTGTTTACTTTTCCCGCACTGTTTACTTTACTCGCATACTCTACTGTTTTCCACTCGATACGCTCATAACCTTTGTTTCAAGCAAACCGGTGAGATTGACAACCTCATCGTAAGTTGGGAGCAAAGTATTTGTTTGTGTGTGTGCAGGTTCCACGTTGCAGCTAGCAAGCAAAGCTTGGACGAGGCGCCATATATAAATTGTCCGCTGCTGTCGCAAACTAGCAAGCATCACCTTCAGTCGTCATTGTCTCTCCTCTCCTGATCGATATTAAACCTTGGTTTCTAACTGAGGGAAAACTAGCTGCTATACTCATCACACCTTCCTCTTGGGGTTCCCAACGGGCTGGTCATTCACCACGCATCAGGGCTCTTGACCTAGCACCTTGGGAGCTAAATAAAATCGTTTATGGAAATGATGTACCAATGTCTTATGTAAGGATAGGACTTCTCAAATTGCTCTCACGGAGGCTTGATAGTGCTAATCCGGTGATCCCTTTGTATGTCTGCTCTGTCAAGAAGTCTCTGACAGCTAAAGGGAAGTCAAAGATGGTAAGATTTCATTGTGCACAGTGAATACTAACGTGTTTGCTCAACTGCATGACACCCTAGTATCTATACTATCATATCAGGTATTTTCGAAGCCGTACAGCCAGCTCTATCTCAAGCAGTACCTGGAAGCATGAGATATTATGGTGCCAGCCTGCGCCAATGACCCGTATGCACCTGAAGGTGAAACTGAGTAGGATGTGCATTACGTCAAGCTTCGGATGGGCAACGATGGTCGTGCCCAGATTACAACTAACTGGAGCACGCTTGTGACCACCTCACGCATGTCCGTTGATGACATGGATGTGTTCGATCTTGAACCAGATGAGGAAGTACTGTTTATCCATCTGATGAGTAATGTGCCGATAGGTAAGCCAGTTAAGTGATAACTTGAACTACTAATCTGGTGGTGTATGCATCTGCACCAACTCAACTTGTATGCCAGATATTAAGGGTTTAGTACTAATTCTGATCGGCTGGTTTATGCTATACATTAAGGCTTGAGTTGTAAAACTTCTATGACATGTTATTCTATATGCTATTACGCTATGCATTCTCTTATCTAGATTTTGGATGCCATCTATCTAGTCCGTCTAGCCGCTGGACCAGACAATTTTGTTTCCGTTTGAATACAACTAAGCTTAATTTATAGACATATTGATCATCAGTGCATCACAGAAAGCACAACACGTTGCAATCAGTTAATACAAACAATTCAATTCACAAAATCATGTACGAGTTAAGGCACTTCATCATAACAAGATGGTTTTAGTAAGTAGAGTATAAGCATGCAGAGAAGAATGCAAGTAATCATAGCCTGTGCAACATATTGGCATATGGTTTAGACTACCAGGTGACACAATAATATAATAACATAATTAACTAACTGATAGCAACTGCGCAACATATATAGGCTACATTTTTTCAACATGAACAGACATAGCCTCCTGCCCCACATTCAAGAAGGTGAAGATGCACACATTCCCTTCTTCTATCGACGCTTTTTGGAGAACCTTAGGCCAGTTTGCTGTCATCTGGGCAACACCGTTGCCCTGATGGGTGAAGCTTACATTATAGAAACCATCTTGCTCACTGCAATATGTTGGAATGGTGCATGGAAGATAGCGGGCGAGGTGGGCATTGCTGTACTTTGCTGAAAAGTACAGGAGTACAAGAATACAGTCAGTTTTTGAACACAGATTCATGTGCATGAGAAGATTAAAAGAGTCTAGCAGATTACCATTTTTGCCTTCCCACGAAGGACATGTGACTTCTTCATCTCACAGATATAGTATGGAACTGTTGGCCTCAGTTTACCAACCATTGCATTGAGATCGGCAATCTGGCGACCAGTGAGATTGATATTGCTTGCAAACACACAGTGCTTGTCGAATTCCAAGTCACCAGTTATCTTGGGACCTAGAAAGAAATGCACTACTTAGTGATCTTTATCTCCATAAGAATGTATTAAAAGATCATCAGACCCATGTTAGACAGATTCACACCTCTGCGAATGAAGATAGTCTGAGCAGGGCCACGATAGGATGAGAGTGGGCCCGATGTGAGTCTACGTGCCTTGGATTTAGGTGTCTTGGAAGATGAGATAGTCTCACAATCTAGATCAGTACCTTGATATGAAGGGAGGGGGTAATCCCTATTGGTTGTGGCTTTCTTGCATTTGTTGATAGCATAAGAATACTTGATTTTAAATAGCTTGAAATAATCGACACAACGGTTCTTCCGGCTAGTACAGGCATCAGCCTAAAAATAGAGATTATGCTTATTACAATGTTGTGTAGCACCTAAAAACACAATTGCCAGAAATAGAAATTTGTTTAACCTGCACCTTAGTGGCGATATGGTCAATCGTTGGGTCCATCTGGAGACTTGCAAGCTTTTCTGAAAGAAATGGGCACATATTTAGTGCAGGCATCTATTTCTTTGGAATAATAAACTATGCTATAATTAGCAGTATGTGCTACTACAATTTGCAATGACAGTACGTCATTCCATATCCAGTATGAAGTGAAATGTACTACCATATCCAGAGTGCGTACAGAGGTTCCCCAGCCGTGCCGCCCATCCCAAAATTTAAACTCGACATAATTCAGCATACTACATGAATTTCATTGAAATTTAGATGGTTTTTACAAAATACGGCGAAATATGAAATAGACTAAAAGAGGTGGTCTTCGTCGGAGTCCTCGCCGGCGGCGTAGTTCACCGATGCGGCCGATGGTGCTGGCGGTGAATCGTTGGACGGCCCAGCTCCGTCATCGGACAGGCGGCCGGAAACCATCCCGCGGCGGCGACGGTTCTCCTCCTCTGCGCGCTGGCTGCGGTTGCGCTCGGCCTCCTCGAGGGATGAGATGAAGGTGCGGCGCTCCTGCGCTCGCTGCGCCGATGCGTTGAAGGAGGGGAGAGGGTACTGATGCTCGCGGCGCTGGCGCTCCGCCGCCACCTTCGCGAGCCCTACGGCCACGTCCGCCCGGAAGAGGCGTCTCTCATCCTCCGCCATCGCAGCCCTCGCCGCTTCGATGTTGCGGCGGTGGGCGTCGGCGCGGGCAGCAGTATGGTCCTCCGCCAGCCTTGCCGCTGCCGCCCTCCTCTCGGCGGCCATGAGCTCCTGCGCCGCCCGGTCGCGGCGCTGCGTCTCGAACGACGCTACGATCGCTCTCTGTTCCGCGGCGGCCTCCTCCGCCTCCGCGTCCGTCGGCAGCTCGGCGAGGAACTCCTCGTCGTCGGATTCCTCCTCCTCCTCGCCCTGCGGCGGAGCTGGGTCCTGCGGCGGCGGCGGCGGCGGCGGCGGTGGTGCTGGTGGCGCGCCGGAACCACCTCGAGGGAGCATGGCGTAGGTTGTCGAGAGACGGCGAGGCATTTTCTACCGGCGGTTGGAGGATGTGAACCTACCATCGAGGCGACGAGGTATTTATAGCCGGGAACGGGGCGGGAAAACGAAGGAGAAGGGGCGGGAAGCGCGCGACATGGCATTCATTTCCCGCCGACGCGTGCTGCGACGCGACGGCTCGCTGCCCCGCCATTACTGGGCGCGGGAGACGAGACGAGTGGAGACGACGAAGCGACGGTCGTGCCGCTGACAGTGGGCCACGCATTACTGGGCGAGTGGAGATGCTCGTAGATCTAGTACGCGACGGAGCGAAGAAAAAAAGGGAGGCGACTTAAAATCACCGTACGTGCTCGATGCCCACCGCCGGCGATCTAGGAAGAATGCCGGCAAGGTTCACTTGGAAGCGAGAGGAGAGCGGACGATCTTCTCCGGGGACTAGGAATAGAGCGGCACTTTCCAGCCTACCTGCAGCGGAGGAGAGAGGACGGTCTTCTCTGGGGACAGGATTACGGCGCCGCGCAGGGGATTTCGTCGCCGGAGCTGCTAGGGGACGGTTTTCTGCAGCGCTCGCGAGAGGATTTGGGAGAAATGATGGTAACAGTGGGGCCAGGGGAGTGGAGGCAAGGCAAGAGGGAAGGGGATCCCCTTATTACATGCCCAGCTTTGCAGTTCAGTGGCTGACAGGTGGGCCCTGCCAGGCGTGGGACCCACATGTCAGTGAAATAAAGTCAGGGGCATGGCAGGGTGGGCGAGGAGGCCACGTTGCCATGCAGCAGCTAACCAGATGGCGGCGGCGGCGGCTGACTCGTTGCAATAGCTGTGTCGATGACGAGTGGGTCCACGAGCGTGGCAGAATAGAACACAAGACTTATTCTTAAAAAACAGAAAATACATAATCATAGGGGAGTTTTCACGAAAAAGCATTAAAATTAGACCTCAAACAGTAGAATTTTAGATAAGTAAATAAAATTTTAAAACAATAATTATTCTAACAGTACAGGAGCTATATCTTGACGACATGGTGTTGATCCATGGGGTCAGTGGGAATAATCGGTAAAATTGTTTGCACCATACAGAAGGTCACACGTGCACCAACACGAGAATCAAACCATATAATTTAGTAAACAAATGCAGTGTACACCAACATGAGAATTCAGATAACATGGGCACCAGTAATGCAACAGCAAAGTCCACATACATTAACATAGTCTTAAACATCTGGGTATGATTGCCCAGATTCCACCATACATAATAAAAACATAGTCTTCAAACATGACACAGTTTTACTCTCCAGGGGGACAACACATACTTAAACTAATATTTTGGAAACAGAACATGAGGGCCAACAGCAGGACCGATAACCGGGATGAGGCCAGTCTTGACGAACTTTTCGAGGAATCTGCCATAGGCGGCATGCTTCGCCATGGTGTGGCCCTTGTGCTTCTGCTTGCTGCCTACGGCAACGCCATTCGCGTGCTGGATCAAGCTCTCTAAGTTCTTGCTGACGACCTTGCCGCAGAATGGACAAGTTAGCTCCCCGTACCTGGTCCGGAAAGGGATCTGCCCACTCTTGAGCCGCTTAAGAACATAGCGGCTCTTGCGGTCCCTGTCGTCCTTGTCGTGGCCCATGTCGTCAGAGTCGTCTTGTGAATTTTGAAATACATAAGAAGTGAGAACAACAGGAGCACAACAAAGATCAAAGGAAATAAGCTGTAAAAAAATAACAATGCTGCCAAAATGATTCTAAATTGTTGCGGTGATAGTACTATCAGAGGCTAGTAATGTTGTGTGACCAATATTTGATGAATCGAGGACACACTATGGAATCATCACATTAATAAGCGCAGCAACTTAGGAAAATGTTAATTATAAATTCCATGCATCAGATCAATCATTTTTTCCCAAATAAAAATCTTGTTATCATAGTCTCTACAATCAAATTAGAGTCAGATCACAATGTGAACAGTACGACGAACAGAGGGGACTACATTATGACATTCAGAATGTAATCTGATAACTACTAACTGATAGATATCATATGAGCAATAACAATATGAACAGTACGACGAACAGAGGGGATCGATCAGAACAGCTCAGAACCTCGGTGCTGTCGTCGAAGGCCTCCTCCTTGAATGGTACTGCTTCTTTGCGGCCTTCTTCAAACAAGTACTCGATGGAGTCAGGGTCGTAGCCGGCGCCGGCGTAGTAGTCATCGTCCGGCATGACTTGGCCTGCATGCTGGTTCTGCAGATCTGCCGCCACAGCCACGGGGTCCTCCATCTCCACTTCGTCGACGGCGCGCCGAGGAGCGGCTGGTGCTCCCGAAGAAGACTCGCCCGCCACCGCGGCGACGACCGCGGGTGCATCGCCAGAGCCTCCGACCGGACTAGACTGCGGCTCGTCTTCGTGAGCGCACTTCATCTTGCAGATGCACTAAGGAATGAGATTGGTGGTGCGGTGGTGGAGCGGATTGGGGTTTTTCGGCAGATTGGGGAAGAAGTGGCCGGAGAGACGATGAGACCGATGTGTTATATAGATGCTGGCGGTTTGGTTTCCTCTCGTGGACGCGTTGGTGTGGAAGCGTGTAGTCGTGCATGACATGTGGGACCCCCGTCGCTTCGTTTATGAGAAAAGAGTAAATTGGGGAAGCAATTGTTTTGGGATCCAATTGTTTTCCAGGCCGCGAGATCGTGGGATAAATAGTGCGCGACGTGTCGCTGGCACGCCGCGTAAGTAAATGCAGTGTAGCGCTTCGGGGGTGCTTTGAAAGTTGAACCACCCACGTCGCTTCGTCAGAGAAGAGGAAGTTGGGGTAGCAATTGTTTTGCAGGCACGCCGCGGTAAATGCCAGTCTAGCGCTTTGGAAATTGAACCAGTCGCTTCGTTTCGTTTCTGAGAGAGCGCTAGACCGACGTGTCACCGCGGGCCCCGGTACGGCGGCCCACTTGTAAGTGAGAGGCTGGTATCGTGGGTAAGGATGTACGTACGTTAACCTACAGGCAGCAATTAAAGAGTCTGGTTCTTGGGCCCCTCGTTGTTTGACTACGGGCAGCAGAGCGACAGTCTGAAAAAGGAGATAGCGTGCAAGGGGTCCGGTCTCGTCTGACTCGCGGAAGGAATAGAGAACAAAATCTTACTCCTACCATTGAAATGCTTCTCATCGAGGTCACCTGCTCCATGAGACAAACGAGTGAGACAAACTAGTCCAGGTTTAGCATCCGAAGCGTGTGGGGACCCACTTGTCTGGGTAAGGTTTGGTCCGACGTGTGTCTGGGGCCCCACTTGTCAATAGTGTTCCGGGCCTTAGTGGGGCCACATGTCATTAGGGTTAGGATTCGTGGCCAGTGCAAATTGTGCGTAGCAGCGGGATGAGAATTGACAGGGCATCGAGATTTGAAAGGCAAGTAAATTGACGAGACACACCGCAGTCTGACAAGGCGTGCTCAAGAGATCTCAGTAGCATCATCATCGCTCACACTACTCTGGCGACTAGTTCAGTAGATCGAGGAGTTCCCTTCCATGGGTAAACAAATGAATAAATGAAGGAAACTCCATAAACCACCAACTACTGCTGCCATATAATGAATTATTTTTGCCCTAAATCCTTTTTAATCCAATTTTGCACTGGGGCTACAAGAAATGCACCCTAGGAAAATTGGGGAAAAATACAGGGAGGTCCCCTGGGGGTGTGGGACCCTAGAACCAAGACCAAAACATGGTTCCCACCCCACCTGGCAGACATCGATGGCACCGCCGAGTCTGACCTAGATCTCGGAGGGGGGCCTGGGGAATTCAGAAAAAATCAAAAAAATGGAAAAACACTGCATGGAGTCATGGTGAGTGATGCACCACCTATGAAAAATACCAAACATGCCATCCCAAGGGTTCACATGTGGACTCTCTCACAGAGAGGTGCTTCCAGGCAGGAGTTCTCTTGGTCTTCCTTGGCAGATGACCATGGTTTGTGGAAGTTCCACAGCAAACTTTGGAACCATGGTCCCATTTTTGGTGGAGATGTGCATCTTTGCATTCCCAACCAATTTTGCAACTAGTGTTATTCCATTTTCCACATAAAAAATGCATTTCCCATTTTCCGGGTGCCCGGAGGGGTCGAAACAGGTGTTTTTTGTGAAGGGGCCACCAAGGGCAGTGTGCAGAACATCACCATTCTATTTTTCATGGGTGGGGGACCTTCCAGGGGTGCCACATCCAGGAGGCTAGGAATTATCTGGGCCTGCTGCCATATAATGAATTATTTTTGCCCTAAATCCTTTTTAATCCAATTTTGCACTGGGGCTACAAGAAATGCACACCAGGAAAATTGGGGAAAAATACAGGGAGGTCCCCTGGGGGTGTGGGACCCTAGAACCAAGACCAAAACATGGTTCCCACCCCACCTGGCAGACATCGATGGCACCGCCGAGTCTGACCTAGATCTCGGAGGGGGGCCTGGGGAATTCAGAAAAAATCAAAAAAATGGAAAAACACTGCATGGAGTCATGGTGAGTGATGCACCACCTATGAAAAATACCAAACATGCCATCCCAAGGGTTCACATGTGGACTCTCTCACAGAGAGGTGCTTCCAGGCAGGAGTTCTCTTGGTCTTCCTTGGCAGATGACCATGGTTTGTGCAAGTTCCACAGCAAACTTTGGAACCATGGTCCCATTTTTGGTGGAGATGTGCATCTTTGCATTCCCAACCACTTTTGCAACTAGTGTTATTCCATTTTCCACATAAAAAATTTATTTCCCATTTTCCGGGTGCCCGGAGGGGTCGAAACAGGTGCTTTTTTGTGAAGGGGCCACCAAGGGCAGTGTGCAGAACATCACCATTCTATTTTTCATGGGTGGGGGACCTTCCAGGGGTGCCACATCCAGGAGGCTAGGAATTATCTGGGCCTGCTGCCATATAATGAATTATTTTTGCCCTAAATCCTTTTTAATCCAATTTTGCACTGGGGCTACAAGAAATGCACACCAGGAAAATTGGGGAAAAATACAGGGAGGTCCCCTGGGGGTGTGGGACCCTAGAACCAAGACCAAAACATGGTTCCCACCCCTCCTGGCAGACATCGATGGCACCGCCGAGTCTGACCTAGATCTCGGAGGGGGGCCTGGGGAATTCAGAAAAAATCAAAAAAATGGAAAAACACTGCATGGAGTCATGGTGAGTGATGGACCACCTAGGAAAAATACCAAACATGCCATCCCAAGGGTTCACATGTGGACTCTCTCACAGAGAGGTGCTTCCAGGCAGGAGTTCTCTTGGTCTTCCTTGGCAGATGACCATGGTTTGTGGAAGTTCCACAGCAAACTTTGGAACCATGGTCCCATTTTTGGTGGAGATGTGCATATTTGCATTCCCAACCACTTTTGAAACTAGTGTTATTCCATTTTCCACATAAAAAATGCATTTCCCATTTTCCGGGTGCCCGGAGGGGTCGAAACAGGTGCTTTTTTGTGAAGGGGCCACCAAGGGCAGTGTGCAGAACATCACCACTCTATTTTTCATGGGTGGGGGACCTTCCAGGGGTGCCACATCCAGGAGGCTAGGAATTATCTGGGCCTGCTACCATATAATGAATTATTTTTGCCCTAAATCCTTTTTAATCCAATTTTGCACTAGGGCTACAAGAAATGCACACCAGGAAAATTGGGAAAAAATACAGGGAGGTCCCCTGGGGGTGCGGGACCCTAGAACCAAGACCAAAACATGGTTCCCACCCCACCTGGCAGACATCGATGGCACCGCCGAGTCTGACCTAGATCTCGGAGGGGGGCCTGGGGAATTCAGAAAAAATTAAAAAAAATGGAAAAACACTGCATGGAGTCATGGTGAGTGATGCACCACCTAGGAAAAATACCAAACATGCCATCCCAAGGGTTCACATGTGGACTCTCTCACAGAGAGGTGCTTCCAGGCAGGAGTTCTCTTGGTCTTCCTTGGCAGATGACCATGGTTTGTGCAAGTTCCACCGCAAACTTTGGAACCATGGTCCCATTTTTGGTGGAGATGTGCATCTTTGCATTCCCAACCACTTTTGCAACTAGTGTTATTCCATTTTCCACATAAAAAATGCATTTCCCATTTTCCGGGTGCCCGGAGGGGTCGAAACAGGTGCTTTTTTGTGAAGGGGCCACCAAGGGCAGTGTGCAGAACATCACCACTCTATTTTTCATGGATGGGGGACCTTCCAGGGGTGCCACATCCAGGAGGCTAGGAATTATCTGGGCCTGCTGCCATATAATGAATTATTTTTGCCCTAAATCCTTTTTAATCCAATTTTGCACTGGGGCTACAAGAAATGCACACCAGGAAAATTGGGGAAAAATACAGGGAGGTCCCCTGGGGGTGTGGGACCCTAGAACCAAGACCAAAACATGGTTCCCACCCCACCTGGCAGACATCGATGGCACCGCCGAGTCTGACCTAGATCTCGGAGGGGGGCCTGGGGAATTCAGAAAAAAATCAAAAAAATGGAAAAACACTGCATGGAGTCATGGTGAGTGATGCACCACCTAGAAAAAATACCAAACATGCCATCCCAAGGGTTCACATGTGGATTCTCTCACAGAGAGGTGCTTCCAGGCAGGAGTTCTCTTGGTCTTCCTTGGCAGATGACCATGGTTTGTGCAAGTTCCACAGCAAACTTTGGAACCATGGTCCCATTTTTGGTGGAGATGTGCATCTTTGCATTCCCAACCACTTTTGCAACTAGTGTTATTCCATTTTCCACATAAAAAATGCATTTCCCATTTTCCGGGTGTCCGGAGGGGTCGAAACAGGTGCTTTTTTGTGAAGGGGCCACCAAGGGCAGTGTGCAGAACATCACCACTCTATTTTTCATGGGTGGGGGACCTTCCAGGGGTGCCACATCCAGGAGGCTAGGAATTATCTGGGCCTGCTGCCATATAATGAATTATTTTTGCCCTAAATCCTTTTTAATCCAATTTTGCACTGGGGCTACAAGAAATGCACACCAGGAAAATTGGGGAAAAATACAGGGAGGTCCCCTGGGGGTGTGGGACCCTAGAACCAAGACCAAAACATGGTTCCCACCCCACCTGGCAGACATCGATGGCACCGCCGAGTCTGACCTAGATCTCGGAGGGGGGCCTGGGGAATTCAGAAAAAATCAAAAAAAATGGAAAAACATTGCATGGAGTCATGGTGAGTGATGCACCACCTAGGAAAAATACCAAACATGCCATCCCAAGGGTTCACATGTGGACTCTCTCACAGAGAGGTGCTTCCAGGCAGGAGTTCTCTTGGTCTTCCTTGGCAGATGACCATGGTTTGTGCAAGTTCCACAGCAAACTTTGGAACCATGGTCCCATTTTTGGTGGAGATGTGCATATTTGCATTCCCAACCACTTTTGCAACTAGTGTTATTCCATTTTCCACATAAAAAATGCATTTCCCATTTTCCGGGTGCCCAGAGGGGTCGAAACAGGTGTTTTTTTGTGAAGGGGCCACCAAGGGCAGTGTGCAGAACATCACCACTCTATTTTTCATGGGTGGGGGACCTACCAGGGGTGCCACATCCAGGAGGCTAGGAATTATCTCGGCCTGCTGCCATATAATGAATTATTCTTGCCCTAAATCCTTTTAAATCCAATTTTGCACTGGGGCTACAAGAAATGCACACCGGGAAAATTAGGGAAAAATACAGGGAGGTCCCCTGGGGGTGTGGGACCCTATAACCAAGACCAAACCTTGGTTCCCACCCCACCTGGCAGACATCGATGGCACCGCCGAGTCTGACCTAGATCTCGGAGGGGGGCCTAGGGAATTCTGAAGAAATCAAAAAAATGGAAAAACACTGCATGGAGTCATGGTGAGTGATGCACCACCTAGGAAAAATACCTGATAAATAGAATAACGCTGCATTTTCCATTTTTCCAGTGGCCGGAGGTGTCTAAACAGGTGTGTGGGCCTTTGAAAAAAACTATATTTAAAAAACACGCCGTGGATCGTCTAACTTCCACACCCTAACTTTCTGACTTTGGGTCACTGAAAGTAGGCCCCACGTGTGGTTGGCCCTACTAATTAGTGACACAAAATGGTTTGATTATGTGGCGGTTCCTGGCCTAGAGACAGTCAATCAGCTATCCTTCTTCTTCTACCTCTTCTTCTACAAAAATCACCGGCATGGTTGCACGCCGGGCGAGGAGATAGATGTACATGTACGGCTGGGCGTGCGCGTCGTGTCGCCGCTAGCTTCGACCCAATGTAGAGTCCCATCGAGTTCAATGCCCAGTCCCATCGTGGCAGTGCGCAGTGAAAAAGCAAGGGGCTACTGCTTCCTATTCGTTCGTACCTACAGTGACCCTTCGTCGACAAGGTACCAAGGGCTACGCTTAGATTCAAACGGACGGCCGAGATTGCTTGAGATGGTGCCCAGGAGGCAAGGACACGCTGGTCAGCTGAAGCTGGTCCTTGACCGTGTAGCACTATTCTGCAGAAACCCACTTCCTCTGCTTCCTCCTGCCTTCCTTGCCCCTCCCTCCATTCTACGACGAAGCCATGCCTCCCAAGAAGCGGACCCGACCGGCGTTGAAGACCGATGGGGTCAAGACTAGGGCGGCGGAGAGGAAGGAGTTAACCCGCCGGCAGGCAGATCTCCATGCAAGCAGCCTAATCAGTCAGGCCAAAGCCGTCCTCTCTTTCTGCACACCAACGGACGAGGTGGACGTTGTCTCCCCCGGGAGGGTTTAGGGTTAACGACGCCTTGATCTTCCGTTTGTTTGTTCTTTCCAACTTCGTAACCTATATGATTTTGTAGGCCCCCAAAATCGACGGATAAGAAGCTGCCCATGAAGACCATGGACCCGTCAATGGACTTCCTGATCAAGCCCGTTCCCCGCCTAAGCAAGGTAATCGCATGCCATCTAGTGTACTTGCTGATCAAGCCCGTTTACCATTGTTCATAACCTGCCTTTCGCAATGCGGCTAGGTGCTACGCATGTAGATCTGTATAGATTCAGTGTATAGATTCACTCATTGTTAACCGTATCTAGTTTACTTTGAAAAACTAAAAATAACTATATATTTGTGAAAAGAGGCAGTATTAGCATTGATCTCTTTTATTGCCTGCCCTAAACTACGGTGCAGGAAGCGAAGGAGAAGATCGAGGCAGATGTGGCCGCACTGAATGTCAAGATACAGAGCCAACTGGCCGAGAAACATTCCCTCGAGCTGCACTGTGCTAGCCTAGGCTCACATTTGGATCAGGAGAAGGAGAAATCACGAACTTTGGCGCATGAGGTTGACAAGCTTACGGCTGCGAAAAACTTACTACCGGGGCATATGGACTACCTTGTGAAGACGCAGGAGCAGATGAAAATGTTGCTGGACAAGGATGGGTTGACCATCAGGACGCTGGAGGTGGAAAATCGGAAGCTAAATGCCACATGCAGCGACCTTCGTGTGCAAATCACCAAGGGCCTCAAAGAGCAGATCAAGCAGAGCGAGAGGACCGTGGTAGCCTATGAGGCCAGAGACAAGTCCAGAGATCTCTTGAAGCTGATGAGCGAGAGCACTCGCAAAGCAGCCGGTCTGCTCGAGGCTGATAAGAAGGAGAATATCATGCTAAAAGCCAAGATCAATGAGTCGGAGCGCCTCCAGCAGGATCAGATTGCCTCCAAGTAAGAGGAGATACGATGTAGTCTGCGCGCTACGTTTCATCGTCCTGTATGTCTGAACTTTGTGTTAACTAGCCGGAATCTTATGTTATCTGAACTAGTAGTGAAATGTTAACTGAACTATGATGTTGGCTTAATGCTCTCTCTGTTATATGGAAGCAATTGTTGTAGGTACGCTATTGCTTATAGATAACTTGAAATGCTGAATTACATAGACATAACTTATTCATCTAAAATTTGTTTCAATCTATCTAACTTGTCCTTATTAACTGCTGCTTGCTTCAAGAGATCTGCAATGCAGTTCTCCAGCCTTTTTTTCTCCTCCTTCAGCTGGTCCCTCTGCTTTTCTGCCTTGAGCTTCAGAAAGATCTGAATATCTAGAAGATTTTTCGAAATGGATCCCACCTGCCTATCGGTCATTGTTTTCTGGAGTTCTTCGGCCATATTGTTGTTTATTTCTTCGAGCTCCTTCTTATCCTGTGATAGCTTGTAACATTCATCAGTAGCAGCACAAGCATCACTAATTCTCCCAATACTTTCCGATTTATACAACTCCCATAACTTGACCAAACTTTTCTTCAGTGCGTCAGGCCACTCCGGATCAATCCACTCCACTATTCCACACTTCGGACCATCCTAATGATCAGCAGCATAGTATAACAAATATAAGAAACTATGAAATAAAGAGAGAACAACGGTATTCAAACATTCATTTTGCAATATAAATAATCCAAACCTCCTTTGCGCATCCTATAAACCTTTTCCCTGTGTTAGTGCCTTCGAAGGCAACAAATTTCCTTAGTTTCAACCCATGGTCACATGGTGCCTCCCTCTTGATCGCCAAACCATCCCAATCTGGGTCGTAGATGGTCTGTGCCACCTAAAACAAAACCTAAACCTAAATTCCTAACCCCATAAACCAACACGTCGAATAAAAGGAACTCACATTGGTCCGGCAGTAGTCGAAATCGGAGAGAAGGCTACCGTTGTCGCTGCCGCTGCCGTAGCTTGTATCGTCGCCATCATTACAAGACGGCATGGTGAAGGAAGGAGAGAGGGGGGTAGAACTAGAGGAAGAAGAGAGAGGTGGTAGAGCCGGCGTGCGAGGTAGTGACTCAACGGTCAGTTTGAACATAAATATCTCTTTTCTGCCTACTACCCATGCCTCCTACTACCCATGCCTCGGGATTTCTACCGTCGATCCTATGATCTAACGGGCAGGATCGTGCCACCCTCTCTCTATCTGTCGGTGGCAAACTGCTACCCCTCTATGTATGCTAAATGACGAGTTTGCCACCGGATTCAACAAGTTGGGTAATAACGAATTTCTTGTAGGCATTACTTTTCACGGTAAAATGATAAACTATCACGAATTTCCATTTCTTGTAGGCTTTACTTTTCACGGTAAAATGATGAACTATCACGAATTTCCATTTCTTTTAGGCATTACTTTTCACGGTAAAATGATAAACTATCACGAATTTCCATTTATTGTAGGCATTACTTTTCACGTTGAAATGATAAACTATCACAAATTTCCATTTCTTGTAGGCTTTACTTTTCACGGTAAAATGATTAACTATCACGAATTTCCATTTCTTGTAGGCTGCTTCCTACACTTCAAATATGAAGGCGATTATGTGCTCACAGTGAAGGTGTTTGACGGAACAACGTGCAGGAAGTACTACTACACGGATGACGAAGATACTGACGATGAAAGCGACGACGACGTGAAGCCATGCATCTAAGGGGATTATGACCAAGAATATATATATGTAGCTTCATATGCATCGATTTATAGATCTAGCTATTTTCTATATATTATGCATGTAAAAATAATAGGGAATCGCAATTTCCACTATGATTCGAGCACCACAGCCTCCAAACGATGCCGATGCCGATATCGGCATGGACGCATGGTCAGAACGGGTATGCATGCTCGCCGCCACTGCTAGGTCACCGTCGGGATGCACCCTCAATCCCGTCCCCTCATTCGATCAGTGACACACCAGAGATACCGCCGAGGCCAATGACGAACGTACATGCTGATGCCAATGCCGAACATGCACGCCGCTGTGGGCACGGCCACGCCGCCCCGCTATGTTGGACGCCACAGAGCACCGCGAGGTCTTTCCCTTCGCCACCACACTCCCCTAGCACCTATCTATACACGCCAGAAAGGAGAGACACTAGTTTTCTCTACATTGCTCGCGTTCGTGTCCGACACCGTCAGTCAAAGTGTTGAGGTCGTCGTCGATGTCCTCGACCATTTCTTCTCTTCTTTGCATGGTTAAACGCGTCTAGTTCATATCTATCTAATGCGTCTGGTCTCGCCTTATGCAGTTCTTTGTGGACGTCGATCTCATCTCGGCACCCCGCAGGCCACCACCTCCGTGCCATCGCTGTAGAGCTCCGTTTAAAAATCTAATCATACCCCTGTATTGCCCCCTGTACAGCGTCATGGAGTACAACTACTACCCATGCCTCCTACTACCCATGCCTCAGTGGAAATAAATAATTTATATGCTTTTAAAAGGAAAACAACACATAAGTTGGCAATTGATTTTGGATAAATCAGGTAAATTATGCAGAACAATGACTGTCCCCTACTAGTTGGTATTTTTTATAATATTTGATTTTTAGTTTTTAATATTTCAATTAAGCATAGTTTTACTCTTCAAAATTTGAAATGTATTTTACAAATGTGAATCTACACAGTACAAGGCATGTGGATACACGACATGATTTGCTTGTAATATACTCCCTCCGTTTAGAAATATAAGATGTTTTAGCTTTATGAAGCTAATGTATCTAGACATCTTATATTTGCGAACGGAGGGAGTAATACAAGAAGTGATGTAAACAACGCTTATTATTTCAGCAGTCATTTTATTACAACATCTCAATATCCCAGAAATGAATTTATTACATTCTCGCAACATAGTTCTACAATAAAATTACAAACTGACACTAGTTTTCAGAAAAAGTTTGAGGCAGACAATATGAGATACAACATTTTCTAAGATACAACAGCTTATTGCATGGAGCAGCTACAGCACACTCACAAACATTTACAGAGTGATGCAGAATGAAGGAGATGAATCAAATAGTGACCAGAATTGGGTTGCACTTCTCACTGTAACATACCAGCACCTATGAAGCGGGAAGCTCAAAACTTCAAGATGACAGGTCTACAGCAGTCTCATCATCTCCAACCATTTCTGAAATTGCAACAACAAAAAATACCTTCTTACTCAATTTCTTCCTTCGGAAAACCTGCATGAGATCGTCATCTTTAACAATGTCGATGAAATCCCTCTTCTTAAAGTGCCACCAACGTAAACGTGCCTGCTGATTAGGGCCCCAAGGACATCTCTGCTTTAGCCGCTCAAGAATCTGGTCAACAGTAACTGTCTTGGGATTTACCATTATTTCCATATGATCGTTCTGCAGAGCAAATTCTTGGCCATCATCTAGTACTGCAGTGTAAGGATCCACTTGCAAAGCAATTAGATACATTTGTGAATGGTCAATAGCTGCTAGTTTACAAGCATCCATACCACTGGGAGCACCACCATCTGGATCAACACCTTTGACACCTAACTGTGCTTCTGGTGCATCAACATCATCAACCATAACAAAGAGATCCAAATGACGAGTATCCTTATACTTCTCCCAAATCTGCAACAGCTGATGGGAGTGCTCAAGTTGTTCGTACACCTGATTCATGTTCATCCACACAAACTTAGCCTTCTGTTTGGATCCCCAAGGAATCCTAGCATGAAGAATGGCAACAAGCTGCGAAACAGACACAATCTCACTGCAATTCACATTCATTTGCACAGACTGCGAAGCCACACACCTCTCCAAGCCATAATCTAATCTAGCAATGTACTCATGCACTCGGATATTTATTTTGTATGTGTTCTCTGAATCATCGCTGTCTCAAAAATATTGGGAAACAAAAGATACAAATTAGTTGCTTCTCTCTAATCATACCACAATTTGGGAAAACATAAGACAAAAAGTATGTTTTCTGCTTTTGGATAAATTGGAGCCTTCATATCTGAACATTATTTGAGATGACTTCCATAAGATAAAAAAACTGGGTTTGCATGTTGGTTGGTTTGATAGAGATTGAGGATTACTTGCATACAAAATAATACCACAATTTCGGAAAACATATGACAAAAATCAGTCAGTTTCTTCTATACAATTGTTCAGATACTGACGGACAGTTACTCCTGCCGTTCCATAAAACATCTTAGTGCTATCGGGATGTAAGAGAGGGATCTGAAATATTCACCTCTACTTTCTGGCGCTCACAGTCACAGTAGAAGGCCCAATTTCGTTCATCTTTGGGATTTGGTCTTTTCCTCCAAGGCGGTGCCGCGCCAGCGACGCCGGAGGGCTACCGCTCCGATTGCTCTTGGTCGGCGGCGCCACCGCCGGGCCGGCTCTTCGCTTGGTCGGCGGCGCCACCGCCGTCGGGCAAGCTTTCCGCTTCTCGCTGCTCCCCGCTGCTGGCTTGTTGCAAGATATCTGGCTGCTTTCCTGGCTTGCAGCTCCAGCAATCGCCGCTCCTGGCGGCGATGGTGCCTCTCGTTTCCTGCTGGTAGACATGCGCCGCCGCCGGAGACTACGAACTAGGGGGGTCTAGGGTTGGAAGGACAAGAAAGGGGATTTGTTCGTACTGAGAGTTGCAGGTGGAGTTGACATACTGTCAACTAACGAGACAACATAACGGAGACACCTGACAAGCAGGACCCACTCGCTCGCCCCATAACGGAGAAATACTGACATGCGGGACCGCAATGGGCCCAAAACGGGAGAAGTCACGCCAATATTTGGTTTGCCTTCATTTCGTCCAGAATGGGCCCTCTGAGGAATTACCTACCCAACTTTTCAAATCGCGTCTATTAGAAGCAACAAAGGCACCTGTGAGCCTGTGCCAAAGAACTCGGCGACCGCAAACAAAATATCCCCGCGCGCGCTAGGGAGCATTTCCCAGGCACTGCTCCATTATTTTTAGCCGGCCTGTGCACTTCGGCCGCTTTGGCGTTCTTGTGTGGATTCTTTGCTTCAATCAATGAGCGAGAAAAAAATATGAGCGAGTCAGTCTTGACTGCTTCATGTGAGTTCATGAGTATTTTCTTGCGCTGAATGTTCTTTAGTCACGAGCTCTGGTTGATTGCCACAGATCTCCTCAAAGTCACGTTTTTAATTCACTTGTTATGTGCGTTGAACAAAATTTGGACCTCGGTTACCGCGTACAACGGCATTGTTGATTTCCGTGGACAATAGCTGACTTGCACGGTTCATTTGTCTTGGGGCACACGGTCAATTGAAACATTGGTTAATTAGGCATGGAGGAACTTAATTTGGTCAAAAGCCAGCTTTAATCCTTCGCAAAAAAAAAGCCAGCTTTAATATCCATGCATGTTATCACGTACTCGAGAGAAAAAAATCCATGCAAGCCTAAACTCAGACAGATGCAACATGCTAGCCAGATTCTACTCCTGTGCTAGGACTGTTGGTCATTTCTGTACCTGACCGGAAACCTTTGCTATGACTGTTTTTTGAACAAAATGGGCGAGTTTGTCTTATTTTATTTAAAAAGTAGATAAGACTGGCCAATTAATTAGCAAAAAAATCAGTCGATAACGGTCAAAAATGCATCAATGTTGTCATGCATGGAGCACAATCCCATTGTGCATCCCAGCCCTGGTCACCCGCACGTAGTGCACACACGTCGTCGAGAATAAAAGCCATCGTCGAGGTTGTATCAAGCGTTATCATCATCACCTCTCCTCGAGCCAACAACTCTGACTTCACGTTCAACGACCATTAACAGGTCCCTCGCCGCAACAGAGGTTGGAACTCATGTCTCCCCGTGCCAAACAGTCAGCCCCAATCGCGTCAAGCAAGGAAAATCCAACCACAACGACGGGCCTCAGAGGACTGTTAGCAAACCATAATGCAGTATATTTTTTTGGTTGATCCGAGTAAAAAAAATTGCAAGAAAGTTCAGTCAAACAGTTTCTGTACCACTACTAAATGACCATGGATCGCACTATTACTCCGAAGCTGGTCAGAATTGCTGAGAAGTTAGAACAAACATAATGCGGTATGTACTGTCTGGTTGATCCTTTTCATTTTAAGGCCTCCTTTGATTCATAGGGTAGGAAAATTAAAGGAATAGAAATTGTAAAAGATTGAGATGACGTGTCCAATCAATTCCTCCATGCGTATAGGAATTTTTCCATGAGGTCAGAGCTCATGTTATAGTTCCTATGAAACTACACTACAAAATTCCTACAAGATCAGTTCCTACAGGATACAATCCTATGAATCAAACGGATAGGAAAGGAAAAATTCTACAGGATTCCAATCCTATAGAATTCCTTTAAAAATCCTATGAATCAAAGGAGGCCTAAGAGTTTGGTCGATCAGTTTCTACTCTGTTCCAGCTCTGGTCAGTATTGCGGAGAAGTTAGAATAAAATAGGACATATCAGTATCCTATAATTCACAGAACATCCAACATTTCACAGTTGGCCGCCGTGTATCTTCAACATTGCAGAGCAGTACTAGAAAAGAACAATCTCTGTAAAGAACTTCTTGTGAATGAAATTTGAATACAACATATTTCTGTGTGAAACAATGACAGAACAAAACTGCCTGAACCCTTTATCTTCTATGTATCCTACTCCCCGTGTGTTAAGGAAGGGTAACCCATTTTTTGCAGCCGTCTGCAACTACGGGGCCTCCAAAGAAATAAACGAATGTGTCTACGCCTATTCTAGTACGATTACAGATTACAAACTGACAATTCCATCTAGCCATCTCGTATGCCATTTTTGACATTGGTTTATCAGAACTGGGAGTGCTGGAAGAACATGTCCTCCCTCGGCTCCTCCTTGGCGCCGGACGCGTGCATCGCGTCGTTCTGCCTCTGCTGCTGCTGGTGCTGGCTCATGTACGACCCCGTCGGGTTGTCGAACCCGGCCGAGAAGCCGAAGCTGCCGCCATTGAAGCCGAACGAGCCCTGGTTCTGGGCGCCGAACCCGTCTGGCCTCGGGGCGTACTGCTGTGTCGCCGCGGCGGCGCTGGCTTGGTACGCCATGGCGGGCGGCGCCTGCTGGTTCGCCGTGTACTGGTGGCTGGTGCTCATGGCGCCCTCCGCCGCAGCCCGCGGCGCGGGGCGGTAGAGCGCGGCGCTCCCCCTGGCGGCGGGCACGTCGTGGTTGTGCTTGCCCTCGTAGGTGGTGATCACGGCGCGCAGGTCGTGCGACGCGCGCTCCACGTGCTTCCGCACGGGGCACCCCACCGTGGTGCACTTGTAGTAGCTCCGCGGGTTCGGGTTCCCCTTCACCACCTTCTGCCCGTACTTCCTCCACCGGTAGCCGTCGTCGAGGATGTCGATGTCGCTCATGGTCTGGACCACCACCCTCGGCTCGCGCACCGTCCGGTTGCCGGCGATGTTGTTCATCCCCTCGCTGTCTCCGTCTTTCCTCCTAAAGATTTGGGCAAACAGCAGGTTAATTTCCGCCGTTCCTCTAAGAATGCAAATCGTAACATTTGGCGCCAAAATTTGTAACACGGCACTCACCATTTCTTGGAGTCCGGCTCATCGTCGTCGAGGTCGTCTCCGCCGACGTTGCCAGCCCGGGGCGAGCTCGCGCCGATCTCGTCGTCCCCGAACGACGCCGAGGAGTTCTCCGGTGTCGAGACGGGAGCGCCCGACATCGCTCCGTAGGAATGCTCGGACGCGTCGCCGCCGCCGCTCTGCAGAACCTGCGCCGCCGCCGCCCCACCGCCGGAGCCCCTGCGCGTGTTGAGCGGCTTGGCGTGGTTGTGCGTGCCCTTGTACACGATCTCGGTGATCTGGCCCTCTATCGACGTCTCCACCTTCTTCTTGGTGGGGCAGTTGGGGAAGGTGCACTTGTAGTAGCTGCGCGGGTTCTCGCTGCCCTTCACCTGCTTCTGCCCGTACTTGCGCCAGTTGTACCCGTCGTCCGACGACCGCCTCTGCGAGTGCGTCTGCCTGTACACGCCGCCGCTCGGCGCCATCTCCGACGAGGTCGCCTGGACCGCCGGCGCGCTGAAGCTCGCCGGGTTGGCACCTACCTCCATGCCTCCAGCAGGTTGCTGCTGGTATCCCCAAGGCTGCTGCTGCTGCTGACCTCTGTACGTTTCCTCACCCTGAATTATTGCAAAGAATATTAGGGAATCTCGTACGCTGTTTTGCGTTTTCACTAATCAATCACTGTCACCCGGGACTAGAAATTCTTGGAAAATGGAGACGAAAAGATCATGATACGACAGGTGCCGGATTTGTGGATGCAGAATGAAGAGAAATGGTATACTAGAACTAGTACTAGTTTATGTTTGACAAAGTCAGCGAGGACAGCGCACGGTTTGTGATCTCACCTGTGGGGCCGGTGGCTGGAAGGTCGTGGTCGTCGCCTGCGTGGCCTCCTCGTTGCTCGCCGGCGCCGTCTGGAACGAGAAGTCGGAGTACGGCTGCTGCCTCTGCTCTTCCTTGACGCCTTGCTCGGCGGCGCTCGCCGGCGGAGCCTCCGGCCTCCAGTTGAACTGCTGCGACCCGAACGCTCCCGTTGTGGGCGATGGGAAGATCTGAAAACGAGCACGAGCGTTAGCAATACGGTTATAGGAATGAATTGACATGGTGCGGGACTGCTGATGGAATTCATTTGTTGGTTTGATTGCTTACGCTGGAGGTGAGGAGCACTGGCGAGTCGAGGAAGTCGGCGAGGTTCATGCCGGCGGGCATGTTGAAGTAGGACGACGGCGACATCAGCGACGGCGAGAGCGGCAGCGAAGGCGGGGTCATGGACTTGTACCCGGACGCGCTGCCGGTGGCGGTGGAGCTCCCCAGGATGTCCGTGAAGTTCGCATTCGCGAAGGAGAACGAGCCCGGCCTCGAATTGGCCGACGTCTCGACGCTCCCTGACGACGAGGTAGTCATCGTCGGAGGAGTACAACTGCCCGGCTCGGAGACAAAATTGCGAGTTTGTTACGGCTTACGACGGTCTGCGTGTCTGCGTCCGGCGTGTACGTACGGCGAGGGAGAGAGAGGAAGCGTCGGAGCTGGAGGGAGAGGCGATCCTTGGGAGGGAGGGATTGCTTGGAAGGACCGGAGGAGGAAGACTATATAGGAGCTTGGAAAACTTTGACCGTGGACCGGTCAAAGCTCGTGGCGTTTGACTGGCGGCGCAGTGGTATCACAGCGCTGAGCGACGAGCTGACGAGAATGTACCCACCAATCGGGACGGGCTATGGCGCTCCGTGGGGGCGACGTGGCAGGCGTTCTGTGACGCTGGGGCGGGTGCGGGTATACTTTTCGGTGAACGGAGGAGTTCGTGGTCGTAAATCGTTTCTTTGACCTGATCAAACGTTCCAGCGTGGATTGTATTCAGGTTCTAAATCATCTTGCGTTTGTCTTGTCTGCATGATTCAAATTTTGAGTGTTGATTAAGGCGATTAAATTGGTTGAATCTACGCGACAGAACACAAATGTAACTATGCTTGGGATCAACTATTTGGAGTTATGCTCTCGTAGATATATGGTGCTACGGGGGTTTGTCCCGTCCATAGATAATGCTAGCTTTGCTGCCTTTTGTGGTTGTTCTTCAATTTAGATCAGAGTTGCACATTTTCATTCTATTGTGATCATCGCCGATCGTTGTACTCGTTAACTGGATCAGTAGACTGTGAATTATGTATAATGTTCACTTTCAAAAAACTAAAACTATATGTAACGCTACATTTGAAGCACGGTTATTTTTATTCAATTCTTATTCCCTCTTGCTCACAAATTAGTGACAGTGTACACACTGGTGGAAAAAGACCCTATGGTCCCGGTTTGTGCGGGCCATTGGTCCCGGTTGCCAAACCGGGATCAATTACTCGGGACCAATGCCGGTCCCGGTTCCAGCACGAATCGGGACTGATAGGTCTCCACGTGGGCGCGTGCCAGCGAGGAGGGCGTGGATCATTGGTCTCGGTTCATAGCACGAATCGGGATCATTGATCTCTGCATTTTGGGCTATTTTTTTACAGCGGCAGGGTTTTATGGTTTTTTTCATTTATTTATTTGGTGTGTTTTGTATTCAATTTAATGGTACTACATATATACAGCAATAATGAAGGAACCACACTTTTGTCTATATATATTACATATCATGGTCACGAATATATTATTCACCATCTCATCCATCGTGTTTGGTCGCTATTACAAACAGTAACTCACACAAATTTGATTTTACATCTTCTTTTTTACACTTCACCCTTCTAAATGAACCGGGTAATAGTATTCTCCTTTCAGATCTATGACATGTTCTAATAAGAATCCGATAATTTCCTATTGAATTGCTTGCACGCGTTCTTGTGGTAGAAGACCGTCCCGCATCCGTTCGATCTAATTTAAAGAAGGGGATCAATATATATGAATGAAACTAAACACAGTTGATGGTAATAAAATAAAGTTGTGATTATTGTTTATCGTACTTCAAGTTTTTTGAAGTTTCGATCTGCGCCCTTCTCTTTGGTCGTCTGGCGAATGAACTCGCAGACATAGTATCCACATAAGTTATTCCCAGCTTCCTGCCTCAAGCACTTTACGAGAACGGAGTTCAATCAAAATAATAATCAAGCATGATAATTGTATTGAAACTAGAATCAAAGAGATGCGCGGATCTAGCAAGTAGTACTTACATTCAATGGTTGAAATGTAAGCTCTGGCTTCCAAACACCCCTAGTGTTGGCGGTGAACCGTTTCCAAGCCTTCTGGAGGCATTTCTGCATGTTCGTCCAGTTTCCTAAAGGTGTGCGTTTTAAGTTTATGACTTTGACTACTCCTTCGTCAACATTAATGATTAACATAATAAAGTGGAAGCTGCACAGACATAACGAGTCAATTATACGCTTAACATCGGGTAAGCGAAAATAGAATGTGTACTGTTGAAGTGTATAAGTAGATTGTACTAGCCCTTTTCATCAGTTCGGACTTTTGGTTGCGTTGGCTAGTGCATGAACCTTAACATGGTATCAGAGCCCAGGGTCTCGAGTTCGAGTCCTGGTTTTCGCAATTTATTGTAAAATTGTTGTTGCCCCCCTTTGTGTCCACGTGTTGACTTTCTCTTCTCCCGTTTGTGTCCACGTGTTGATTTTCTCTTCTCCTGTCTGTGTCCACGTGTTGACTTTCTCTTCTCCCGTCACACGTGAGTGGTGGTGTTGAAGTGTATAAGTGAATTGCCTAGCTCTTTCCATCAGTTCGGACTTTTGGTTCAAGTGGCTAGTGCATGAACCTTAACATGGTATCAGAGCTTCATACACTAGCCAACGCAACCAAAAGTCCGAACTGATGAAAATGGCTAGTACAATCTACTTATACACTTCAACACCCACACTCACGTGTGACGGAAGAAGAGAAAGTCAACACGTGGACACAAAGGGGGGCAACAGCAATTTTACAATAAATTGCGAAAACCAGGACTCGAACTCGAGACCCTGGGCTCTGATACCATGTTAAGGTTCATGCACTAGCCACTTGAACTAAAAGTCCGAACTGATGGAAAGAGCTAGGCAATTCACTTATACACTTCAACATGTACAAGACAGTAACACTCACTCGAAGTTGTAAGGAAATAGTATTTCCCTTCTGTTACTGAAATACTTCAACGATTGTACCAAGTTATCCTCTGTCTCTCTGGGTTTTTTTTAGAGTATCTTCATGAACGAAATTGCAGTCAACGAACCCAAGGTCATAGATTACTCCTTTGTTGCATTCGAGAATCTTCATTCTGCATATATAATTCGTATAATAATGAGTAAGATTATACAAGCAACGAATGAGCTGATCTAGAAAGACTTAATAATACTTACAGACAATAGGCACTGACGATAGTTTTGTCGAGGGCGTCTTGTTGGTAAAACTGAAATAATTCTAGAAATTCAATCAGTAAGAAGAAATCTCCATGATCGTAATGGTGGTATTTATATCCAGCATAGATCCAGTTTGTGGATTCAGCACAGGCTTGCATGTACCACTTATGCAATCTCCGCATTTTTGTTGGTAGATCTTTGACTAACTCGGGTTTGACGAGAGGAGCCCCGTACTGGTATATGTACGCTATTTGCTGGTACCCCTCGAACTCATCCAGACGGCTCATGTACTCAGCAATAGACAGTCCATATAACTTGGCATTTTCTCCGTAGAGTTGAATAAACTCCGGATCAATGTTCGGATCATGCCACTCCTGGGCTCTCCACTCATTGGTATCGTACACTTTGAGCGGTTCGATCGATTGATTTTTCTGTTGTCCGAGCTGGGTAACTTATTTCCCGACTCTCCGCTATTTTGCCTCAGCCGACTTGGTAATAGAGCGATTATAGTCTGGTGTGAGCGTTATGGGTTGGTGAAGCTGAATCTTAAGCACGGCTGCTTTGGCTTTATCTTCTGCGGTGACCGGGAAGATCAATGGCTCCGTTGGCTTTGGCTTTTTCTTGTTAGCCATGTCAGTCTTCCACTTTTCATAATGGGCATCTGCGGCCGCAGCAATTTCCTCATCTATCTTCTCGCAAGGAAGCTTCTTCATATTCTGATGAGGTACTCTTGGGAGGGGCGATAGCTTACGTTTCGGTAATCGGAACGTGCTCTTGCGGCTGCTGGTGGTGCTGCCCCTCTTAGTATACTTCCGCTTTAGTCTCTAAGGCTCAGGGGATGGAGACGGTTGATGCAGCGGGGGAGACGGCTAAGGCGGCGGTGGAGACGGTTGCGCTGAGTGGTGAGGCGGTGAAGGCGACAGTTGCGCTGGAGAATGGTGAGGTCGCGACAAAGGTGGATTGCTGCTCTGAGGAGTGGGTGGCCTTGGCGGCACATAATTTGGAAGCACGATGTGCTCCTTTGGCCATACAACAGTCCCCCCTTTGGCTTCTCCTAGTTCAATCAGGTCCCTATCTTCCCCTGCAGGGTGGTCCAGCTTCAGCTCCTCAAAATCTTGCTTCACATCATCCACCGTGATGACAGCATACCCTTTTGGAACCGGTCTGCAATGCCAAGTTGCGTTAGGCGCAATTGGTACGGCCATGCCGACCGCTGCCGTCACCCTTAAGTTCATAACTTGCACCTTTAGCTCATAAGCTGTGCTCTCCGTGATATCATCCACTGGGTAGCGTTTAGGAGGAGCCGTCGTCAGTGCATCATCATCACCATCCTGGAGCTGGGTGGAAGCGACGATGCTTTTCTTATTTGATAGGGCGCCGGTACCATCGAATGCAGCTTCTACCATGTGCCGCTGAGATTGGCCGCTAATACCTTGCTGGCTAAGTCTGTCGAGTTGATCCTGCTGTCGCTTTAATGCTTTTTCTACATTATGCAGCCGGTCTGCAGCTGCCGCTTTCTTAGCTGCCTCCCTTTCCTTTCTCCTCTGATGACTTTTATCGGGATATCTCTTTAGAGTGAAATGCATCAACAGTCCCGGAAGTTAGTGGCTATGTCTGAAATGGTCCTAGAACTCAGAAAATGCATCAAAGCAGTCCCAAAATTTGTCCTCTATGTTCACATACAGTCCTGGATACGTATATGAATGACGTGCCAATGTAAGTGGACCCTCTAAGACCCTCCATTGTGGCCCATGACGGCCGTGCACGCTGCCTTTTTTTAGGGAAAACTTTGCTGACAGCGAACAAACAAACAACTAGGAAAAAACACCAAACCGCAACTAATTTGTAACGCATGTGGATACTGGAATTAATGGCCTGATCTCCTGTTTCCACGCATGCCCCATGCATGAAAGTATATTTCATCAACTTTAACAAGAGTAAGTAGTGCATGCACGTGTTTGGTAATACTTGAGCTGGCATTTTTTTTTGGTATACCATTTTGTATGGAGTAGATATAGAGCAATATTTGTGACAACCTATACCATGTCTTTTATTGTATACCACTTTTTTTGCCACGAGTATATACCACATTTTTTGGTGGACTATATATATACGACGTCTCTTTCTGTGTACAACACTTTGTCTCATGTATATATCATATCTTTGCCAAGGAGTATATACCACATTTTATGCGACTGAGTGTATACCATATTTTTTGCGATGGGATATTATACCACATTATTTGCGATAGGGTATATACATACCACAGTTTTCAGTGGAGTATATACCAAAATTTTCAGTGGAGTATATACCACATTTGTTTAAGGGAATATATATACCACATTTTCAATGGAGTATACACCGCATTTTTCAATTACAATCATCTTAAATTCTAGAGCACACACCAAATTGACGTGGATCTTGTCCACAAACTCCATTACTGCGCCATGTTTCTTTATAAATTTGATCCACGTCAATCTGGTGTGTAATGGAGTTTGGTCAAAGTTTAAGATGAATGTAATTGAAAAATAAAATTTGATAAAGTCCATAACTACCATGCATTCTAAGTTTGGTCAAAGTCAAATTTTATAGATTTGATCAAGTATATTGGTAAAAATATCAACATCTATCATACCAAATACATACAATATAAAGAGTAAAAAATAAAATTTATGATGATTAACGAAATGATGCGCGCGAGGCCGCTTTATAGAGCGCTCCCGAAACGGCGCCCTAGTTTTGGCGGCCGGGATAGCGCAATAGCGCGCGTAGGACAATTTTTTTTACCGCACGGGTGATTTTGGCGCATCCGCTGGAGGAGCGCCGCAAGCTTTCCTTGCGCTAAACAGCCGGTAATTTTAGCGCTCCAGTCGTATAGCGCGTCTGTTGGAAATGCTCTTACAAAGTTTTACTTTCACTAAAATCTAAGATGCAGGATAATTCCGGAGAAAGGGAGTAGTTCATTCCACATAATTCTTACTCAGGAGATCGAGAATTAGAATTAAACCCCTAGCATATGAAAATGAAACACTGACACCAAGACAATATCAAAGCTAGCTACTGCACACATGTCTGAACCCTTCTGGCATCCTTTGTACATTGAACGACCACACAATTCTATCAAAACTTCTAGAGAGCAGCGGCATCCACTAAAAGAGATCTATTGACGTGATACCAATGCTTAAGTGGGACGTACACATTCAGCTGTTGGAGTCCTCTTGGACCTCGCCGCCGTATAGGGATCGGAAGCAGCTGCACGCTTGACACGTCCAGACGTTAATGGTTCGTTCTACAATTGAGCGCAGCTTGGAAACAACTCAATTTCTTTGAGTAGGTGCACCGAGACTGTCGTGGGCCACCCGCGACGCCTCAGAGGGTCCACAGACATTGCCACATCACTTTATACGTATCTAGGATCGTATATGGACACAGAGGACAAGTTTTGGGACTGTTTTGATGCATTTTCTAAGTTTGAGGACCATTTTAGACATAGCCGGTAACTTCTGGGACTGATGATGCATTTCACTCTATCTCTTTATTTCCGCGGGGAAGGCAATATTCCACGGCTTGAAGCCGGGTGTGCCTCGTGCTCGTCCGGTGTGTTCATCATTTTTAAGGGCGCGTGTGAGCTCGTCGTTCTCTCTATCGGGAATGAATCGTCCCGCTTCAACATCTTGTACTGCACTTCTAATATCTTCGATGGGCAGTAGGGGATGATCTTTGTGTTTCTGGGTATATATTGCCCCCCCTTCTTCGTCCAATGTGCCCCCATGGCCGTAAAACCAGTTTCTCACCCGTGGTGTCCATGTTGTGGGCTCTGGTCTGATCCCGACAGCAATATACTTGACCTCAAGTGCATCCCACTTAGGCATGCAATCGGCATAGCCAGCAGACCCCATATTATGGTGGTACACTTTCTTAGCAACGTTCTTCTTATTTATTCTCGACCTTTCCAAAGCTTTCTCCGATGTCTTGTACTTCACAAAATCAGCCCACTGGTGTCTTAACTTAGCATAGCCGGCTTGATTGAAATCCGGAGTCTTGTCTAACTTGACAAACTTAAGGTACAGTTTCTTCTTCCAGTTCTTGAATGCCTCGGCCATCTTGATCAGAGCAAACTTCTTGACTCTTTGCATGAGCTCCTTATTTGCTCTCTCCTCCTCATCTGGATTCACATCTGGCCTCGACAGGAGGAAATTAATCATGAGCTTGTCAAAAAGCTTATCTTTGGCAACGTCGCCGACATACGGGACTCCACCGCTGCTTGGCCGATTCTATTCTTGAACGGTGATCGAGATGTAGTCCCTCACAAGAACTCCGCATTGCTTGACAAATTTTTTTGCGACATCGTCAGGAGCTATCGGTTCGCCATCTACACCGACCACTTTGATCCTATATCTCACAGTGTTATCCAACTTTTTTGTTGGGCCTTGTTTCGTTCTGACGGAAGAAGTGCTCGATCCGGAGGGCTAAAAGAAGAAAGAGTGTTAATATATGCATGTATATATATAGACAGTCGAGCATTACAAAAATACATATATACACCTCGCCGGAGTTTCTGAGATTTAAGGTTCGGCTAGAGCCGTCGCCTTCTCCCTCATCGGCTTCTCCCTTATCGGCTTCTCCCTCACCGGCTTCTCCCATGTCCCAGGCTTCGGCTTCTACCCCACCGAAGCCATCTCCTCGGTTCACCGGAATCGTTCAGAAACATCCTGGTGACATCGATATCTTCATTTTCTCGGATCATTCCTTGGAGGAAGTATTCATCATCTTGATTTTTGCCATGTGCTGGATCCATAGTATCTGCAAATTAAGAATTGCAAGTTATTATAATGCAAATAATTAAATGTAAATAAGCCTATGCAAATAATCCTATACAAATAATCCTATGCAAATAATCAAATGAAAATGATCCTATGCAAATAATCCTATGTCAATACGTGTCGATATGGGGTGGAGGAAGAGGGAGGATATGAGTCGATATGTGTCGATATGGGGTGGAGGAAGAAGAGGGATATGTGTCGATATGCGGCGTCGTCCTCTGCAAATAATCCTATACAAACTACCCGTGCGTTGCTACGAGCAACAACATATGAATAATACTCCCTCTCCCGCCCAAATTCTCCGCCGCCTTGCTTCCCGCACGTCGTTCTTCCGCTACCTTTCTCCCCTAGCCCTCATTTTCCTCCTCGACCTACACGTGCTGAGGACGTGGCGGAGTTGGATAGGGGAGCGGCGGGGCGGACACCGTCGCCCAGATGCGGGCCGGACCGGAGTCAACCTAGTCGTCGGGCGGCCTCCCCGACGCGAAGGACCGAGACAAAAGTAACAGTACTAAAAAATAACAGTACTTAAAAAACACAATTTTTACACTATTTTTGAACACATTTTTACACTATTTTTGTACTAAAAAAACAGAAAAAAATGGCAAGGGCCGGCGGCCGGGACAGAGCTCTCCCGAGGAGCTCACCGAGGAGAGCGTGTGGCGGTGGTGGCGATGCCTGCAGCGGCGTGGCGGCGGACGCTGCAGCGTCATGGCGGCGGCGGAGTTCCTCCGGCGTGGCGGCGGTGGTGCGACGACGGGCGGCGTCGGAGCGGCGACGGGCGCGACCTGCGGAGAGAAGACGGCCGGGGTGAGCGCGGCGGCAGCGGGAGAGGAGGAAGGGCGAGGCGCAGCGGCGGCGGTGGCAGGAGAGCTCACCGGAGACGGGGACAGCGTCGGTGGGCAGCCTGCCGGCGTCGTTCTCTGATTCCGCGCAAAGTCCTTAGCAATTTTTGCGATTTGGGGGAGGGAGTGGGGAGGAAGAATCGCGCAGTTATATTTGTCGGGGTCATTGGTCCCTGTTCATCGCATCAACCGGGACCAATGGATCAACGGTCCCGGTTGATACCATGAACCGGGACCAATGACCTGGGCGGGGGGGGGGGGGTGCTGCTGAGCCGCCACGTGCCCAGGATCATTGGTCCCGGTTCATCGCATCAACCGGGACCGTTGATCCATTGGTCCCGGTTGATGCGATGAACCGGGACCAATGACTTTCTTTTTTGTTTTAACTTTTTGTTTAAACTTTCTGTTTTAACTTTCTATTTTCATTTTAACCGGAAAAACTTTCTTTTATTTGAAATTTGAAAAAACTTTCAACAGGAAAAGTGTTTCAATTTAAATAACTAATCCAAAACTATTTTTTGTTTTCAAAATTATTTATTCTAACTAAACAATTTTACTATTTTTAATTAAAAATGCATTAACATATAATTATTGCATAATTTGGAATTTGAAAAAACTTTCAGCAGGAAAAGTGCTTCAATTTAAATAACTAATCCAAAACTATTTTCTGTTTTCAAAATTATTTATTCTAACTATACAAACTATTAACAATTTTACCATTTTCAATAAAAAATGCACTAACGCGTTTGAAACGGGCATAAGAAATTCAAAAATGATCCAAACAATGTGAAATCTTCGCGTGGTGTTATATTATGTGTCATAGTTGCAAGGAAAAATATTGAACTTTGAAAATTGCAAACATCATAAAAAATCCTTCACAAAATGACCTATCATATTCGAGGTTTCATGGCATTAGGTCAAACCACCAATGTTATGGCTAGAATTAGGGCATAGTTTGACTAGATAGGGATCATAACTTATGTATCTCAATATGGAAATCACTTTCCCATTTATTTTTGTGTAATAATGTTACTGTATGTAAGAATTTTTTCTGAAGATGTCATAGGGCGTGAGCACCAACGACATCTTCGAGAAGCTCCGCCATGGGAGATTTCCCAACCCTTTACCCAACACTGTTAGAGGAGATGGAGTCTTTCACGGGCTTGCAGGGAAATTTTTCCGAGGCAGAGCTTCCGAAGATGCTGTAGGGCGTGAGCACCAATGACATCTTCGAGAAGCTCTGTCATGGGAGATTTCCCAACCCTTTACCTAACACTGTTAGAGGAGATGGAGTCTTTCACGGGCTTGCAGGGAAATTTTTCCGAGGCGGAGCTTCCGAAGATGCCGTAGGGCGTGAGCACCAACGACATCTTCGAGAAGCTCCGCCACGGGAGATTTCCCAACCCTTTACCCAACATTGTTAGAGGAGATGGAGTCTTTCACGGGCTTGCAGGGAAATTTTTCCGAGGCGGAGCTTCTGAAGATGCCGTAGGGCGTGAGCACCAACGACATCTTTGAGAAGCTCTGCCATGGGAGATTTCCCAACCCTGTCCTCCATCCATGGGGATGAAACTCTCCCTACCTTCTAGGTTGGCTTGTTGAGCTGCTTGTCATGGCGTATTGATGCTCCTTTTATAGGCACATCGCCGCTTCTACTTTATCTTGTTCCTCCGACAGGGGCGTCGTGCGCTACATGCTTTATCTCATCGAGCAGTGCATCCACCCACGCGTCCTTATCCTGCCGACAGCTTTAGTCTTGGTTGCACCCACCAGCCGGGACTAAAGGTTACCCACACGTCCTTATCCCACTGACAGCTTTAGTCTTTGAAACGGGCATAAGAAATTCAAAAATGATCCAAACAATGTGAAACCTTTGCGTGGTGTCATATTATGTGTCATAGCTGCAAGGAAAAATATTGAACTTGGAAAATTGCAAACATCATAAAAAATCCTTCACAAAATGACGTGTCATAGTTTTCATACATTACATAGATTTACATAGGGTTTAGGGTAAGAATCCTTCGTCGCGTATTTCGATCCCTTGCCTATGATCGCTTCTTAGGCCATAACCATGGAGCATCTTCATTATTTAACAGGATGCAAGGGTCAGTTTTCATGATGAAGGGCGGAATTTCTTCAAACTTATCATAATCTGCTGACATGTCTGTCTTGTCCTCGACTCCCGCGATGTTTCTTTTCCCTGAAAGAACTATGTGATGCCTGGGCTCATCGTCTGATGTATTCGTTTCCTTATTTTTTCATTTTTTTGGTCTGGAGGTGATACGTCTCAAATGTATCTATAATTTTTGATGCTCCATGCTTGTTTTTGCACCATTTGCCTTGTGTTTTGTTACACTTCGTGGCGTTTTTATGCGATTTCCAGAACTAACCTATTGACAAGATGCCACAGTGCCAGTTCCCTGTTTTCTGCTATTTTTGTGTTTCAGAAGTGATACACAGGAAATATTCTCGGAATTGGACGAAACAAGTTCCTGAAGTCTTATTTTACCCGGAAGCTTCCAGAGATCCGAAGGAGAGTAGGAGGGGGGCCACCAGGGCCCCACATGCAGGGGTGGCGCGGCCAGGCCCCTGGCCGCGCGAGCCCCGTGTGAGGGCGCCTGGCCCCACTCCTGACGATGCCCCTTCGCCTATAAAAAGCCTCAGGACGGAAAACCCTAAAGGAGTCGGCAATTTTCCAGAAAGAGTTCCGCAATTCCGCTGCCGCCACCGACGAATTTCGGGAGACAGAAGTCTCTGTTCCGGCACCCTGCCGGGACGGGGAAGTGCCCCCGGAGCCATCTCCATCGGTCTCCATCGCCGTCTCCGCCGTCTCCATTGACCTCACCGCCATCTCCATCAACCTTGCTATCTCCTATGATGAGGAGGGAGTAGTTCATCCCCGGGGCTGAGGGCTCTACCGGTAGCTATGTGGTTCACCTCTCTCTCCCATGATGTGATCTTTATGTGATCGTGAGCTTTGTATCATGTTGAACAAGTAGATGTTATTATTCAGATATTATGTGTACTCTAGTGATGTTATTAAAGTAATCTATTCCTCCTACCATGGTGTAACGGTGACAGTGCGTGCATCATGGTGGTACTTGGTTTAGGCTATGATTGTGATCTCTTGTGGATTATGAGAGTAATTATTGCTATGATAGTATTGAAGTGATTTATTCGTCCTTTCATGGTGTAATGTTGACAGTGTGTGCACCGTGTTAGTACTTGGTCTAAGTTGCAATGATATCTATCTTGAGTTGTGATCTGATTTGGATATCTCTATGAGTGGTGTTTGTCAAGTACTTGATGAACTTTAAGGGGTGCTTCTGTAGCCACTACGCAATGATTAGTGTTATTCAATAGGAGAGTAATTCAGAGTACCATAGTGGAGAGAAGTTATTTATTTGTTCATTCATGTTATATTGTTGGGAGTGTGTCCACTAGTGAAAGTATGATCCCTAGGCCTTGTTTCCAAGCATTGCACACCGTTTACTTGCTGTTTTGTTACTTGTTTGCTCGCAGCGATTTTTATTCCATATTGCAGTTACTACTTATAATCATATATACCACTTGTATTTCACTATCTCTTCGCCGAACTAGTGCACCTATACATCTGACAAGTGTATTGGGTGTGTTGGGGACACAAGAGACTTTCTGTATCGTAATTGCGGGGTTGCTTGAGAGGGATAGCTTTGACCTCTAACCTCCCTGAGTTCGATATACCTTGGGTGATCCACTTAAGGGAAACTTGCTGCTGTTCTACAAACCTCTGCACTTGGAGGCCCAACAAGTGTCTACAAGAATAGAAGTGCGTAGACATCAGGAGGACATGTCGTTCACATAGAAAACCTGAGCGACATCATTGGCTAGGACGAATGGTTCGTCTCTGTAACCAAGATTCTTGAGATCCACTGTTGTCATTCCGTATAGCTGGTCTACCTTTACCCCTTCTCCATTCATGTTGACCCAACTGCACCGAAACAAAGGGACCTTAAAAGTAGGTCCATAGTCAAGTTCCCATATCTCCTCTATGTAACCATAGTATGTGTCCTTTTTCCCATTCTCACATGTTGCATCAAAGCGGACACCACTGTTTTGGTTAGTGCTCTTTTTATCTTGGGAGATCGTGTAAAATGTATTTCCATTTATCTCGTACCCTTGGAAAGTCAATACAGTCGCAGATGGTGCCGCGGCCAACAAGTAGAGCTGATCTCCAATAGTGGTGTCATTTATGAGATTTAATTGCAACCAAGTGCCGAAAGTCTCCATGTGATTTTCTTTAATCCAGTAGTCATCCTTCCCCGGGAACTTGGAGCGTACAACATTCATGTGTTCCTTGATATACGGAGCCACGAAGGTAGAACTTTGTAGAATTGTGTAGTGTGCTTGATTCAAAGAATGCTCGTTGATACATCTCAAACGTATCTATAATTTTTGATGCTCCATGCTTGTTTTTACACCATTTGCCTATTGTTTCGTTACACTTAGTGGCATTTTTATGCATTTTCCGGAACTAACCTATTAACAAGTGCCACAGTGCCAGTTTCATGTTTTCTGCTGTTTTTGTGTTTCAGAAGTGATACACAGGAAATATTCTCGGAATTGGACAAAACAAGTTCCTGAAGTCTTATTTTTCCCGGAAGCTTCCAGAAATCCGAAGGAGAGACGGAGAGGGGCCACCAGGGCCCCACACACAGGGCCGGCGCGGCCTGGCCCCTGGCCGCGCCACCCCTGTGTGAGGGAGCCTGGCTCCACCTCTGACATCGCCCCTTCGCCTATAAAGACCCCCCGACGAGAAAAACCTAAGTACCCGATCAGTTTTCCAGAACACATCGCGATCCGCCGCCGCCGTCGACCCGAAGATCGGGAGGGTCCAGAAGCTCTTCCCGGCACCCTGCCGGAGAGGGGAATCGCCACCGGAGGTCTTCTTCATCGCCATGCTTGCCTCCGGAGCGATGAGTGAGTAGTCTACCTTGGACTATGGGTCCATAGCAGTAGCAAGATGGTTGTCTTCTCCACCATGTGCTTCATGTTTAGATCTCATGAGCTGCCCTACATGATTGAGATCACCGTTATGTAATTCTATGATGTTGGTTTGTTGGGATCCGATGAATATTGGTGTTTATGATTAAGTTGCTGTACTGAATTATATCTTTTGTTATCTCTATGTTGTTTATGATCTTGCATGCTCTCCGTTGTTAGTAGCTATCTTGGCCGAGTAGTTGCTAGTGACTCCAAGAGGGGGTATTTATGCTCGATAGTGGGTTCATGTCTCTCTTTCACCTGGGGGAGTGACAGAAACCTCTAAGGTGGTAGATGTGCTGTTGCTACTAGGGAGAAAACAACATTCATATGCTCAAGGGCATATGCTTTGTTTACATTACACACTTTGCTTAATGCAATTATCTGTTGTTCGCAACTTAATACTTTTGGGGTGTTCGGATTGATATCCCCGAGGGTGGATTATTAGTCATAGATGCAGTTGGATGGCGGTCTATGTATTTTGTTGTAATGCCCAGAGTAAATCTCATAGTGATCTTCTTGACATATCACGTTATCTTTATTCTATCAATTGCCCAACTGTAATTTGTTTACCCAGCATGTTATTTTATCTATGGAGAGACACCACTAGTGAACTGTGGACCCTGGTCCTATTTTAATCATATTGCAATCACCTGTTTACTTTTCCCGCACTGTTTACTTTATTGCATTCTCTACTGTTTTCCACTCGATACACTCATAACCTTTGTTTCAAGCAAACCGGTGAGATTGACAACCTCATCGCAAGTTGGGAGCAAAGTATTTGTTTGTGTGTGTGCAGGTTCCACGTTGCAGCTAGCAAGCAAAGCTTGGACGAGGCGCCATATATAAATTGTCCGCTGCTGTCGCGAACTAGCAAGCATCACCTTCAGCTGTCATTTGTCTGCTTTTCTCCTGATCGATAAACCTTGGTTTCTTACTGAGGGAAAACGAGCTACTATACTCATCACACCTTCCTCTTGGGGTTCCCAACGGGCTGGTCATTCACCACGCATCAAGCTCTTTTTCTGGCGCCGTTGCCGGGGAACTAAAGAATAAGAAGCTCCTACATCAATTACATTTTCCCACGTCAACTATGCGCCAGCAGCTCTTTTTCTGGCGCCGTTGCCGGGGAAAAGTGGAAGACTTCTGCGAGGGGAGTTTTCGCACACACATTCTTTACTTTGTTATTGTTTTGCTTTACTTTATTTATTTTACCTGCATTGCTTTTTTATCAAAAACCCAAAAAAATTAGAATCCTTGGTAGCTGTTTTTACTTGTTTACTTTAGTTTACTATGTCTAGTTCCGTTGCTACTACTATGTCTCCCGAGGACATGATTTTCACTTTTAAGCAAAAGGATGAGGAAAGTTTTAAGGAAGCTTGGTCTAGAATTTATGATTGGCATGGAAAAACTGAACCTAAAATGGCTTTGAGTTTGCTTCTTAGTAGCTTCTACTTTGGACTTTCTCTTCGTTATAGATATGCTTTAGATGCTACTTCTGAAGGAGATTTACTTCATAGTGATGGAGATCAAGCCTTCAATACTATAAAAAAGTTGATCACAATTTATAGCATGCCAACCTATTTTGATTCCTCTCTTGTGTGCATTTTTAATAGACTTAATACTCTTGAGACTCACACTGCTAGTTTGAATTCTTGCTACAATACTTTGCGCCAGCATTTTGATTATGTGCCTATAAATTCTGAGCCTTCGAGTTGGTATCCTACAATAAAAATCACCATTAGTGGTGAAACTTTTCATGCCCGTTGTGATATTATGTCTGAATTTTGTCTCATGCCAAAGGATGTTTATGAATCTTTGAGCCTTTGGAAGCTTTCTGAGGGGGGAGAAGAAATTTCTCTTACTAACAATGCCACTATATTTCCCCTTGGAATTGCTGAAGGAGTCTTTACAAAAGTCCTAGGAAGAATGATATCTACTGATTATCTTGTTATTGAATGTGTAGGGAAAGGACAAATCACACTTGGAAGATCCCTCTTGAAGCTCCTGGGCGCCGTCATCGATGTGGGAAAAGGCAATATAACATTTACCTCTCCACCTTGCAATAACCATGTCTTTCCTAAAGTCAAGAGCAAAGGTAAGAAAGCAAGACGTAAGGCACGCGCTGATCCTAGCACTTCATCTATTGATATTACTTGATTCGCAATTTTCTGCGCCTAGCTCAAAGGCGTTAAAGAAAAGCACTCTTGGGAGATAACCCAATGTTTTCTTTTCAGTACTTTTTCTTTTATTTGAGTCTTGGAAGTCATTACTACTGTAATGACCGCTCCTTATCTTGTTTATTTCGTTTTTGTGCCAAGAGAAGCCTCTAATTTGAGCGAGGTAAAGATTTGGGGTTATTGCTGTCCTGAAACTGTTTTCGGTGCTGCACCGTAAAAATTCGTATAAATTCTCTGTTTATCTTTTGGACCTGCGATTTCTTGTGCATATGACCCAGGTTATATCCAAACTTTTCTTAGTTTAACACTTTTTGATTTGAGCAACAGAAAACCTTTCAAAAATTCGTCCTTTGTCAGCTGTTCAGTTTTGACAGATTTCTGCCAATATTTGTTTTTGCCACTTTATCGCTTTCTTTTGAGTTCCTTTTGATCATGGAACTCTTGTGGAAGTTGCTACAGTAGTATATACTTTATATGTGGTGGTTTTGGGTTGAAACCTGAAGCTAAAAGAGGTTGAATATATTTTATGCTTACACTAATGTTGCTAATAGAATTGTGTTTAGTTTTGTATGAAGGAAGTTTTCAAGTGTAGGGATTGGAGAATGATGAGATGAGTTGAAGAATGGACAAAAGCTCAAGCTTGGGGATGCCCATGCATCACCCCAAGAAATATCCAAGAAGTACAAGCGTCAAAGCTTGGGGATGCCCCCGAGGCACCCCTTCTTCATCGGCAAAAATCAGGTCACCTTTCAAGACACTATATTTTTATTGCTTCATGCACTATGTGTTTTTCTTGGAGCGTCAGTTGTTTTAGTTTTCTTAGTTGGTTTAGTTTGTTTGTTTGCTGCAATAAATGGTTGGACCCCAACAAATTTCCTTTGGAGGAGATGTACTCGTTTTCATTTGCAAAGAACGCTCTAGTTTTCACTCTTATTAAAAATCAAGCGTTCTACTTTTTCTGCTACTGCTTTTGGTTTTCGTTTTCGCCTTGATTTGCGTTCAGATCTTGTCATATCTTTTCATCAAGGTGTATTTTTTCCTCTGATCTTTATTGGTTTTCATCAAAAGAGGTTTTTATAAAAATTTCAAATGGTGTTGGAAAAGAGAAAAAGCTTTGTGCAAAATAGTGGTACAAGAAGGAGCTTGTGTAGACTGCGGCTTAGGCTTTTTCATGTCATGCTTGATGTCTTTTTGATAGTATGCTTAGTGGTTTTGCTGTAGCATGACTTGTCTCAAATAACTGAGATTGCTTAATGAGCCTTTGAAAAAATCATGCGTAGTTTTTATTGTATGGAAGCATTATTTTGGTTTTCTCCTTGATGCTTTATTTGGGTTGACTTGGCGCATGCTCACACATGTTAGACTCTTACAAAGTCGCCATTAGCCTTCATGATCATTTAGTTTTTGACTTTTGATGCCATCTTATGCTTCTTTTAATGTCGCTTTGTCGCTTTGCATGATTATGGCCATTATTGCTCTCTTAGTTGGTCGCTCCCAGTCTTTTGCTAGCCCTCGCCTTGTACTGAGTATGAGCTCTACTCGTGCATCCAACTCCTAAAAGCCAAAGTTTTCCAAAGTGTCCACCATACATACCTACTAGCAATTTGCTATTCCAAGTAAATTTGACTTGCTTTTATATTCTCTTCAAATCAAACTCTTACCAGTGTTATGCAAAATTCGGTCAGTAAAGCTCTCATGAACCGGAAGGCACACTTTACTTTTTCCTGTTCTAAAAATTTGACATTGTGGTCTCTTATGTTGAGTTGTTATGCTTGCAAGTTGTAAGTTGGGTTCTAGCCCAGCCATGCTATCATGGGGCAAGCTTTCAACATTGCACTTCTTATTTGAGTTGATATCGTGATCTTTTGTTTATGGATGCCCGCGGTGTGAAATGAGTTGGGAATCTTGTAGGGATCATGGAGTTTGTATATGTGTTAGGGAAACGCCGGGCCGCCAATCTAAGCCATGCATAATTCATGGTGGAAATTTGCAGCATACCCATGGTGAACATTCGACGACGCATCTCATAATAAAAAGCTAAACAATATAGCAAATAAAAGAGATGTCGAGGTGTTCATTGTCTGCTTGTCCTGTCATTTTGGTGTGGGCTTGTTCCATGTCATCGGGCACGGAGGTACCCCATTGGCGGTTCTCAATGATACACATATATTTACAATGACAAGAGCCTTGCTTGGGACTCTAAGTAAAGTAGCATGAGGTTTGGGTACTCGTATTCACGGGGCACGAGGTTTTCAACTTATGATTTGTCAAGCATATGCATCATAATTGTTCTCGCATTAACTTTAACCATTCAAGATGCTTATGATGGGGGCAATGAGAGCTCAAAGCTGGTAAGTACCATAATTTTTGAAGGTTATAAAACTTGCAATCACTGCTTCCCTCTGCGAAGGGCCTTTCTTCTACTTTTATGTTGAGTCACCACCTTCTTTCTTTATGCACCATTAAGAGAGCATAGTTGTCATTCTTAGTGTGATATGCATTGTCCCAAAGTTCATTGATTGATTCATGATGATTGGTTTCACTTGTTCTTAAATTATTTGTATCTAGTCGCCCTCTTAAACTTTGAGGTGTCCTATGCATTTATGTTTTGCTCTCCATGAAGGACAAGCTGAAACCATTTGTATGTTTTTCCTTATGATTTGAACACACGTTTGACTTTCATTGTTTCATTATCATGATCTTTTGTTTGTGTTCATTTGCATGTTTACAAAATGGTTGCTAAGTTCTTATTGTCATGATTATATCTTTCATGCCCATGTTTTAAGTTCTATTGATCCCAGCTCACCAATGCTTACATATATGATCAAGATTGTGTAGGTGCATGTCACCTCAAAAATTATTCTTTGTTATCACTTACCTACTCGAGGACGAGCAGGAGTTAAGCTTGGGGATGCTTGATACGTCTCAAACGTATCTATAATTTTTGATGCTCCATGCTTGTTTTTACACCATTTTCCTATTGTTTCGTTACACTTAGTGGCATTTTTATGCATTTTCCGGAACTAACCTATTAACAAGTGCCACAGTGCCAGTTTCCTGTTTTCTGCTGTTTTTCTGTTTCAGAAGTGATACACAGGAAATATTCTCGGAATTGGACGAAACAAGTTCCTGAAGTCTTATTTTTCCCGGAAGCTTCCAGACATCCGAAGGAGAGACGGAGAGGGGCCACCAGGGCCCCACACACAGGGCCGGCGCGGCCTGGCCCCTGGCCGCGCCACCCCTGTGTGAGGGAGCCTGGCTCCACCTCTGACATCGCCCCTTCGCCTATAAAGACCCCCCGACGAGAAAAACCTAAGTACCCGATCAGTTTTCCAGAACACATCGCGATCCGCCGCCGCCGTCAACCCGAAGATCGGGAGGGTCCAGAAGCTCTTCCCGGCACCCTGCCGGAGAGGGGAATCGCCACCGGAGGTCTTCTTCATCGCCATGCTTGCCTCCGGAGCGATGAGTGAGTAGTCTACCTTGGACTATGGGTCCATAGCAGTAGCTAGATGGTTGTCTTCTCCACCATGTGCTTCATGTTTAGATCTCATGAGCTGCCCTACATGATTGAGATCACCGTTATGTAATTCTATGATGTTGGTTTGTTGGGATCCGATGAATATTGGTGTTTATGATTAAGTTGCTGTACTGAATTATATCTTTTGTTATCTCTATGTTGTTTATGATCTTGCATGCTCTCCGTTGTTAGTAGCTATCTTGGCCGAGTAGTTGCTAGTGACTCCAAGAGGGGGTATTTATGCTCGATAGTGGGTTCATGTCTCTATTTCACCTGGGGGAGTGACAGAAACCTCTAAGGTGGTAGATGTGCTGTTGCTACTAGGGAGAAAACAACATTCATATGCTCAAGGGCATATGCTTTGTTTACATTACACACTTTGCTTAATGCAATTATCTGTTGTTCGCAACTTAATACTTTTGGGGTGTTCGGATTGATATCCCCGAGGGTGGATTATTAGTCATAGATGCAGTTGGATGGCGGTCTATGTATTTTGTTGTAATGCCCAGAGTAAATCTCATAGTGATCTTCTTGACATATCACGTTATCTTTATTCTATCAATTGCCCAACTGTAATTTGTTTACCCAACATGTTATTTTATCTATGGAGAGACACCACTAGTGAACTGTGGACCCCGGTCCTATTTTAATCATATTGCAATCACCTGTTTACTTTTCCCGCACTGTTTACTTTATTGCATTCTCTACTGTTTTCCACTCGATACACTCATAACCTTTGTTTCAAGCAAACTGGTGAGATTGACAACCTCATCGCAAGTTGGGAGCAAAGTATTTGTTTGTGTGTGTGCAGGTTCCACGTTGCAGCTAGCAAGCAAAGCTTGGACGAGGCGCCATATATAAATTGTCCGCTGCTGTCGCGAACTAGCAAGCATCACCTTCAGCTGTCATTTGTCTGCTTTTCTCCTGATCGATAAACCTTGGTTTCTTACTGAGGGAAAACGAGCTACTATACTCATCACACCTTCCTCTTGGGGTTCCCAACGGGCTGGTCATTCACCACGCATCACTCGTCCCTAAATATCATTGCTTTCTTTCCTAGCGTGCCTTTTCCACTCAGTCTCCCCTCATATCGTGATTCAGGAACACCAATCGGCTTAAGGTCAGGAAGAAAGTCAACACAGAACCCAATGACCTCCTCTGTTCCATAGCCCTTGTAGATGCTTCCTTCTGGCCTAGCACGGTTACGAACATATTTCTTTAAGACTCCCATGAACCTCTCGAAGGGGAACATATTATGCAGAAATACAGGACCGAGAATGGAAATCTCTTCGACTAGGTGAACTAAGAGATGCGTCATAATATTGAAGAAGGATGGGGGAACACCAACTCAAAACTGACAAGACATTGGACCACATCCTTTTGTAGCCTTTCCAGAATTTCTCGACCGATCACCTTCTGAGATATTGCATTGAGGAATGCACATAGCTTCACAATGGGTACTCGAACATTTTCCGGTAGAAGCCCCCTCAATGCAACCGGAAGCAACTGCGTCATAATCACGTGACAATCATGAGACTCCAGGTTCTAAGATTTTTTCTCTGCCATATTTATTATTCCCTTTATATTTGACGAGAACCCAGCCGAGACCTTGATACTGCTCAGGCATTCAAAAAAGATTTCCTTCTCTGCTTTGGTAAGAGCGTAGCTGCTTAAGTATTGATGGCCTTTATCAGTATGCTTGTTGTATGGGTCTTTGATACGTTGCTGGTCCTCCCGTGCTTCTGGTGTATCTTTTGTCTTCCCATACATGCCTAGGAAGCCTAGCAGGTTCACGCAAAGATTCTTCGCCACGTGCATCACGTCGATTGAAGAACGGACCTCTAGGTCTTTCCAATACTCAAGCTCCCAAAATATAGATTTCTTCTTTCACATGGCCGTGTGTCCGGTAATGGGGTCTTTCGGAACAGATTGACCGTCAGGACCCTTTCCAAAGATTACTTTTAGGTCCTTCACCATACCAAATACATCAGCACCTTTAGGGAGCTTAGGCTTCTTCCGGTGATCTGCCTCACTGTTGAAATGCTTGCCTTTTTTTCTTACTTGATGATTGGTCGAAAGAAATTTACGACACTCCAGGTACACAACCTTCTTATATTTATCCAAATATGTACCTTTAGTCTTATCTAAACAGTGCATGCATGCATTGTATCCCTTGTTTGACTGTCCTGAAATGTTACTAAGAGTAGGCCAACTATTGATGGTTACGAACAGCAACGCTCATAGGTCAAATGGCTCCTGTTTGTGCTCATCCCACACCTTTACACCTGGTTCTGCCCACAGCTGCAAAAGTTCATCGACTAATGGCCTTAGGTACACATCAATGTCGTTGCCGGGTTGCTTCGGTCCTTGGATGAGCACTGGCATCATAATGAACTTCCGCTTCATGCACAACCAAGGAGGAAGGTTGTAGATACATAGAGTCACGGGCCAGGTGCTGTGACTACAGCTCTGCTCCCCAAAAGGATTCATGCCATCTGTACTTAGACCAAACTATAAGTTCCTCGCGTCACCTGCAAAGTTTGAGTACTTTCTCTTGATGTTTCTCCACTGCGACCCATCGGCGGGGTGTCTCAGTTTCCCATCTTTCTTACGCTCTTCTTTGTGCCATCGCAACAACCTGGCATGCTCTTTGTTTCTGAATAGACGTTTCAACCGTGGTATTATAGGAGTATACCACATAACCTTAGCAGGAACCATCTTCCTGGGGGGCTCGTCATCGCCTTCAACATCACCAGGGTCATCTTGTCTGATCTTGTACCGACATGCAGTGCATACCGGACATTTATCCATATTCTCGTACTTCTCACCGCGGTACAGGATGTAGTCATTAATGTATGCATGTATCTTCTCCACATCTAATCCTAGAGGGTAGATAGTCTTCTTTGCTTCGTACGTTGTCTCGGGCAGCTCGTTATCCTTTGGAAGCTTCGGCTTCATTATTTTCAGTAACTTTTCAAATCCCTTGTCAGATAAACTAGCCTCTGCCTTCCATTTTAGCAGTTCAAGTGTGGTACCGAGCTTTGTGCTGCCATCTTCGCAATTTGGGTATAACAACTTTTTGTGATCCTTTTGCATGGCCTCCAACTTCAGCTTCTCCCTTTCTGTATCGCATTGTTGCTTTGCATCAGAAATGACCCGACCAAGACCATCAGCGGGCTCATCCGATGCCCGTTGTTCTTCTTCATTGCCGCCTCCCTCTTCTTCATTGTCTTCCATTGCAGTATCACCGTATTCTTCAGGCGACATAGGATAGCTGTCATCATCCTCTTCTTCATTTTCTTCCAGCCTAACCCCTCTTTCTCCGTGCATGGCCCAACAATAATATCCGGGCATGAAACCTCTCTGAAGCAGATGGCTTTGAAGGATTCTCGGGGCAGAGTGATCCATCACATTCTGACAGTCAACGCAGGGACAAGGCATAAAATTATCCACTTTGTTTGCCTTAGCCACATCGATAAATTTATGCAGGCCTGCAATAAAATCGGAATCGTGTCAGTCGCCGTACATCCATCGTATCCACGCATCGATCTGCGTTATAATAATTAACTATTACAATAACATCATGAATAGTGAAATGACCAACCTACATGGACACATGCAATATTTTTGTATCAGTTACAGATGAAGAAGATAAGGTTGCTAACCTCGGCCGAGGATACCGTGTTGTGCAAACTTAAATGTGGCATGGAAATTTTGTCGAACACCTTGTGTGCAATCAAAGGAAAAAAAAAGCTAGCACCCACACCTCACACAGAATCCAGCAAAATTTTGTAGCAAAGGGCAAAGGGATGGGTATCAATTTATAGCCAGAGGAGGGTCTTTGATCCCGGTTCATGGCATGAACCAGGACCAATGCTCCGCAGAGAGCCACGTGCCACACTGGGGGGCATTGGTCCCGGTTTATGTCACAAATCGGGACCGATTCTCCGAAATGAACCAGGACCGACCACCAAACGGCACGAACCGGGACCAATGCCTGTCATTGGTCCCCATTGACAAACCCAACCGGGACAGATGTGATTTTGGTGCTAGACCAAAGACCCATTTTCTACTAGTGACATGTACCTTTAGTCATCCTTATAAAAAGTTTATTTATCAATATTTTTTGTGTCGACAATGAAACTGGAGACTCCCAAATCATGTGTATAGATTTGTCGAAAAAACATTTTTAGGATATTACAATTCTTGGACTTTATACATGTCCCACAATATAGAAGAAGTTATGTGTGGGCTGGAGAGAGTATATGGCACGTTTGTTCTTTTTCAAAAGGTACAATAAAAGTAGCTTATAGCCACATAGAAATTTGAAAAAAAATGCTGATCAGCTATTCATTTTTTCAAGAAAAAACGATTCAAAAAGTTGTGTCCTCCACTACCTCCTATGTTGTTTTTCAAAATTAGTGGGGCCAAAGCTGCTCCCAACCAATATCTTTCTAGATGCATGGATTAAGTAATTCAACTTGCTGACCGCTTTTCTAAGTAATCAGTGGCTAGAAGTCTCAACTTCCCCCCAAAAAAATAGTAGTATCAACTAGTTGACAGGAATGATTGTCAGAAGCTAAGTAATCATGTATAGTGACTCACTTGATCTAAACGTAGGACTATTTCTGATGCATATTGACAAAATATTTCTATATTTTATAACCTTTTCTTTTCTTGTTTATAGAATAATGTTGTTTTTTTGCAGAAACAGTCTTCTTCTTAAAGAGCTTGTTATACACTCCCTCCGTTCCATATTACTTCGCATATTAGGTTTGGTCAAAGTCAAGTTTTGCAATGTTTGACCAACTTTATATGATAAAAATATCAATATATATAATGTCAGATGTATATATTGTAAAAGTATATTGTGTTGCGGTTCTAACAATATTGATTTCATTTCATAGGTAGTGGTAAGTTTTCTATATGACTGGTCAAACTTTATGAGGTTTGGCTTTGACTAAATCTTATATGCCAAGTAATATGGAAAGGAGGGAGTACTGTGTTCATAAACAAACTACCTCTTAAGGCATTTGGTTCACAATTTTTAATAGAAATTGGGAGGAATTTTTACTAGAATTTGATCGATTTGCAGCATTGTAGGGATTAGAAACTATAGGATTTTTTCTATGATCTAGTTTACATGTAATTCCAATGAAATGTTTTCATTATTTCACACCGTATGCTTTCATTGACAATCATGTCATGCACCAAAAAACCAAATTCTCCTATTACGAATTCACACATTTCCAGTTTGTATTGAATTTAGGGTGTGTTTGGTTGAGCTGCAGATTCCTGAAAATCAGCTGTGGAAAATCTACTGTGAGAAATCTGCTGTGAGCCGACAACTGTAAAAAAGCTGAAAGCTGTTTGGTTGTAACAGCTGCCAGCTGTGGATTCAGTGTAATACCTTTGAGATCCTAGTAGACTATTTATATGCTAACTGATCATGGAACAACAATTTGTGCACTGATTAACATATAAATGCTCATTTTGCAAATGATTTTTTTCATTTCTTAGTATTGTATATATGTCCTAGGTGATACCCGCACGTTGCGATATATATTCTAAATTTTGCAATGAGGTATGACACATGTGCCATTGACATGTTCCAACTAGCGGCACGATGATTTTGTACCAGAGAAATTACATTGATTATTTTATCCCTTGGTATGTGGGAAATAAATTAGAAAGATTAAAGACATTTTCAATATAAGCTTTACGATTGGTCAAGTATGAACTAGGATCATTGTACAGAATACGCTTTCTGCTACACAATTTCTTGGTAGCAATAAGGCAGCACAGGCCAAAAAAGCATCGTGTATAGGACATAATAATAATTGTACAGACTAATTTACATATAGCAAGCATTTTTATTCTTAGAAGCGTTTTCACGAACACCTTGCACGCAGACTCCAAGCCAGACTCAATAAAATAAACAGTGGCCAAAAGGGTATAAAGTAGAGGATGAAGGAGATGTAAATGAATGATACGAAGGGAGAACTATAACTCCAGAGTAGATTTCCAGCCTGCCGACGTTGTTCTTGGAGGCGGCGGCGTGACATATTGAGCTACGGAGGCGGCCATGGGCTGGGGGCTGGCGCTTGGTTTCGAGGCGACCGTAGGGCAGGTCCAGGAGGGGAAAAGGAGCAGAGGGATCTAGGGGATCAATTCCCAGCCGGCGAGCCACCGGAGTCTGCCGGAATAGGCTGCCAAGGGGAGCTCTAGCCAGGCTCTTTGCTTCGTGGTGCCAGACATGGGAAAAAGAGTAGAGACGAGGGAGGGTTCGAGGAAAGAAGCAGCAAAACGAACCGGTAAGTTTCACTCGTCGGTGGCATAGCGGGTAATTTCCAAGTTTTCGGTCCGACGCGACGCGATGAAATCTGGGGTCGGACTAGCTTTCACTTTGCACTAGGAGAAGGAAAAAGTCCAAAACAAACCTTAAACTTGCAGACAAAAGCTAAATCGAACCTCCAATTCCTAATCCCCGAAATTGATACTCCAAACTTATCAATCCCGGTCTATTTTAAACCCTGAAACTATTTTACTAGTAATTTATAAATATTTTTAAAATAAATAATTTGTTATTCTCACTGACAAAGCTGGCCCACATGTCATATTCATCTTCCACCTCCATTCTGTATCTGGACTAAACAACCACGCGCTGCAACCTATTTGAATCTTCACCACTAGCTTGGCCATGCTCGTCACGTGGCATTAGCTGTACCCGAGCTTCACCACCAGCCACTAGCAGCCTGGATATGCTCTGTAGCCGCAGCTAAGCGAAGACCCGAAGCAAAAAATATATAAAGGAATAGCGATGCAAAGCTGAGCTAGCACTTTCTTAGGGCTTGTTTGGTACTAAGTTTTGGTGGGAACCCCAAATCCCCACTCACTTCTAAAAGTATATTTGGTACTAGAGTATTAGGCGAGTATAATCCCCGCTAATCCCCACTCTTCCCTAAATTTTAGTGTATTTTTCTCAATCCCCAATACTCTACCTCTACCTAGTGGATTGTGGGTGGGGTTTTGTGGGGATTGGGTGAAGGTGAGGGTTTCACCCAATACTCTAGGGGATTATCCTCACTAATCCCCATCAAAACTCTAGTACCAAACAAGGCCTTAGTGGCGGCAAGACTTGTGTCAATAGTCCATACGTATCTTATGCAGTCCATGCCAGTCCAGTGTATACAAAGCGGGATCAGGGATTGGACTGGGAGGGGGCAACGAATTTAGGAATCAAGACAGATAAAAAACAAATGCAACGAAGACCACCGGTAAGATCTACGACGGAAGCAGCGGCTTGCGGGCTTGAGGCCGGACCGGACAAGACTTCGGCGGGGGAATAGGAGTACCGCAGCGGGCTCGTTGGCGGCTGCTACAGCTGCCTGCCTGGGATTTGTCAGCGGTGGAGGGCGGCGCTGTACGCGAGGAGGGGCGGGGGCGGCGTGGTCGAGCTGATGCAGAGGCGTGGGAGCGAGAGTGGGTGCGCAACCCGCGTGCGTGCGCGAGGGGCTGCGTCGGGGCGGAGTGCGTCCGTAGTCAAGCTATTGCTCGCCCTCGCGTGTATCCGAGCTCAAGAGTGGAATTGGGGAAGAAGGTTCTTACAGGTGGGGTCCATGTGGGGTCCATGTGTCAGTGAATGTATCTAATAATAATAATATAATATAATAATAATAATAATAATAATAATAATAATAATAATAATAATAATAATAATATAATACGGCTTGAGGACGCGATGGTTAGAAAACCGTGGTAGGTAAAAAAACCAGATTTTATTTCGTACGTCAAAAAAAACCGTGATACATCGCGCTCGTTTCCTTCCCGGTCCGTCCCTAGCGAGATTTTGTTTCCCAGGCGGAGGAGAAACGTCAGGGGAGAGGGCTGATCGGCGCTGCAGCTTCGCGGTGGTGGAGGTGTGCGCGCCGCGCCGGAGTCCAGGAAGGGATCCTCACGCGAGGAGAAGCGGCGCCGGAGTCCGGACAGGCGGCCTCCGACCGTCCCGCAAGTCGTCCCCGCGCCCCCTAATCCGCCTTCCCTTCCCTAACCCCCCTTCCCCCACCACGCCACATGCGGCGTCTCCCATCGGCAAGAACCCTCGAGGCCGTGCCTCCTCATCCTCCTGATACCTTCCATGTGGCGCCGTACGCTGAGGCTGCCGGCCAGAGGATTTATCCCGAGAGCTTCGGCCTTCCCCGCCGCATCTGGGTGTCTGGAGCTGTATCAGAGGTGAGAAGGGGCCGGGAGACGTCGCCACGCCCGAGGAGAAGCGGAGATCCCAGCCTGGCTGTTGGCTGCCCGGGCGCAGGCACCAGCTTCAAAGATGTACGGCCGCGTGGCCTTCCGTGGATACAGCGAGCAGGGGATGAAGCCGGGAAGCGCAGGCCGTGGTAGCAAAGAATATCTCCAATTTCCGTCAAGGATCAGAGGCGGAGGTGGTTTACAACATATCAGCCTTCAAATGATATACAGGTTATATGGTCTTTTTTCTGAAAATGATGCCTGATTTTGTTTGGCTCCATCGTTTGGTTGAACTTTTGCTTCTCGCTGAAGATGAGGAAGACAGACTGTCGTCTCATTTTCACAAGCCAGTCATCTACTTTGAGTCGATATACTACCTCATTCCATTGATTAACCATGTTTTAACATCTGCACCTCTATGTTGGACACACACAAGCAGGCGGTGATCGCGTGGTGGCATGGCGGTGGAGATGGAACTGAGCATCAGCGTTGTCACAAACAGCAGGGGTGGCGAGAGGATTGACCTGAACGGATCAGGCTAGAGCTGAGTAAGAGAGCAAGTTAGAGGCATGGTGCATGGGTCGTTGCTTGCTTCAAATATTATCATGTCTGCAAAGCCAGAGGAGCAGACCAAGATTGATGTGGTATATTGTAAAGTCTGTATACATCAGCTGTGTTTTGGTGGAATCAAGTTATTTTCCACACTGACTCATGTCTGTATGTTCTAATGCTACATGTTTGATATTAGCCGTATTGTGATGTGGAAAAAGACAATTAAATTTGCAACGTGAATCTGCTTGTGTGTGGCTGCTGTCGTGTTGCAGGATGTTGGGCAATCCTTTCAGATATTCACAGCAGAGTATGGGAATGGCAGCGTCAAACTGCAATTCCCAGATTTTTTTTCGCCATGTGTATTTTGCAGTACTAGAAGAAGTCACCTAATCAAGAATCTGATCTTGCTCTGAATCATCTACCAAGGGTTCTGTCAATGCAATTTGAGTTCATCTTGCATGCCCAAATGTGTCTTATCATTTGCATGAGGAGATTGATTTGTGATGAAACATTTGTCCTGATTTCTCAAATCTGTAGGAAGTCAACACACGGATATACCAAAAAGAGGCAAGTAATAGATATTATTGGAGGGATGACAAAGTGGACCAAGAATAGATGTTTCTGTCGAAGTCAGATTTAGTAATTTACTGTTTTTACCTAGACCTATTTATTTGATCGCGGTTTCTAAATAAAAATATATATATATAGATGTTAATGAACCTTATATGAATGCGCAAGCATTTCACTTGGGAGCGGAGGCCGCAATGAAGAAGCCTGCACGGGCGTCGTGTTGCGGCGTGCCAGACAGGGACGGTGGCGACATCGAAGAATACGCTTTAGCCGGCGCACGTTATATGTTTATGATCCTAGATTCGGCTCCGCAAGTTAACATTAACATATGCAAGGATGCCCGGTCGCTGGCACCAGCCTCAGAGACGTACATGCGCGTGCCTTCCAAGCAGCAGCCCACGGCACACTGCAGCGAGGCCAAATATGAAGAAGGAAGAGCGACAAAGCGCAGGTGGTGGTGGCGATGGGCATCTCCAATCTCCCTAGGGCCATTTTCTGAAAAAATCACTACATGGTAAGATGCTTGTTGTTGTTTGGCTAACAGCTACGATTGTTCATATGTAGCAGTAACCTCTTTATACAAGTACTTGTCTGAATTAGATATAAGGAGTGAAGAAGTAAATTACAGGTCTTGTAAGTACAAATTATAGCTTATGACTTCGATCTTTTATTTGTTCAATCTAACATGTACTTATAATGATGTAAAAGAAGTATGTGACATAACCAAATGAGACATAGCTAACCTTGGTACAGAGTACAGACACAGATGTCTATTCAATTAGTTGATTTTTATGATGGGGAATGGTTATAACTTATAACTAAGGAAATAATGCTCTATTGTCTAGCTGGACTTTTCTATTTATGACATGACTAAGATCTATACCATATTATTTTGGATTTTTGATCATTGCAGGTACTTGTTATCACCATGACCTGGATCTGAAAGTTCTTCAACATTCTCTGGAGTTTGGCCGCCCCTCATGTATTTTTTGAACAGGCTCCAATAGAATGCCCTCTAGCTGAAGTACTTCCGCCATTCCAGATGTAGCAACATAATGTTCAAGCCAAGTTCGTAGAATTTGCACCCCATTTCAGCAAGGTGGAGCTTTGTTAGGTCATTGAGGCCAAGGAATATAGTGTCATTTACAGGAAGCTTTTGTCCAACAGCAATCTGGGCCTTTGCAAACGCACCAGAAAAATCATACTCCATACCAATAACCTCTCCAGTGCTGCACATCTCAGGTCCAAGAATGACACAACATTGGAATATATCGAAGGGGAAAACTTAGAATTTGGTTCCCGTTTCTTCATTTTAGAGATCAATGCACTTGAATGGATATACATTTAAAAACATTACTCATGAACTAGAACACCTAACATTAAAGGACAAAACATCCACTACCATGTCATTATATTCGACATAGTTTTGTCCTTTTTTTTAACTTTGTCTTCCTTGATGTTATTGAAAACTTGATAACATGTATATAGTCGAATAGAATGAATAACTTAATATTATATCAACTGTGCGGAGAGGAAATAAACTTAAAGATGTGAGATGATAGTCAGTTAGAGAGTAGTTATAAGTTATATGTATAAATTTATTAAACCGCGGCAAAGCACGGGCATTCAACTATAATTACCGCAACAATTTATCTGATCGTAGGGAGGCGAAGGCCTTATTGAAATGGAGCGAGGTGGCGACAACGGCCTATGGCTTTCCTGGTGCAGACACACGGAACAAAGGAGGGAGTTCCGACGCCTCTAACCGCGACACTTATTTTTGCTGACCCGTTGCAACGCACGGGTATTCAGCTAGTATACTGTAATCCCGGCCAGGATTATAACTTTCCCGGTGCGCCAAACGGGTATAGGGTTTAAAATAGACCGGGATTAACAAGTTTAGAGTGCCAATTTTAGGGATTAGGAGTTGAGGGTTTGATTTAGCTTTTGCCTATAAGTTTAAGGTTTATTTTAGACTTTTCCCCTAGGAGAATCTGCTGCGTTCGTAAAATCTGCGTCACGTTGGTAAGCGTTTGGTTTAGATTTTAGCTTTCGTGATGCGAATCTGGTAGGAAAATCCAAACCAAACACACCCTTAGTAGGCCATAACTTCCTAATCCTCCATATTTTGTCTTATTTCTGCTCCTTTAGAATCCTAGGAACCAGAGAGGCCCTTTGATAGAACATATGGGACCCTAAGTGTATTTTGGTAATAATGCACACTAAGCATATAGAAGTTTTAGACTTTTAGTCATGCAAGATATGCCAAAAAGGAAAAAAGAAAAAAAGGTGGCTTCCTAGTCTTGTGATATCATTTTAATTCGCCCCCAAACCAAAGCTAAATGCCAATTCACATCGAGTGTTAAAGGTCTCTTGGATTAGGGAGCATGGATCTCCAGATGTGCGATATACGTCGGAGTCTCCAACAATGCAGCTAACCTTTGTCCATGATCACTCGATGATGGATCTGGAGTGTTTGGGACAAATCCTAGAATCTTCGGGGTTACTCTACGGCCAATGTGTTATCTAGAGCATACGAAAGGCGGAACATCCGGGGGCTAACAACCTTAAGTCTTCAAATGTTGTTTTCTCCCAGGGCTAGCTTTGACTAGTTGAGTATTGTTGGACCATGTACTCAGAGTTTTCGAGGCTGCAAATCCGAAATTTCCATGTGTCATTTTTTACAATAATGGTAAGATTTTGACCTAGATCTATACGCCCTTCACCCTAGCAGTTGAGGGGTACTCCTTCAAAGTCTTGAAATCTAAGATCAATAAATTTCTCCTGGTCCTCTAAACCTTCATTTCAACTAAACATAGAGATAAGAGTTAGGTAATTGAGAGGAATATAGATTCACTTGAGATTTGAGTTCATCCTCCTTGCAGTAGCATTTGAGAAAAAAATTCTAGGTTTTTCCACGCTTATTTATCTTGGAGTTTGGTCACTCCTGGGTGCTTGGAGTCCAGAAAGAGCTTCCAAGTTGTGGATTTTACTGATAGTTTGTGAAGGCAAGAAATCGCCTCAAGATCTACCCTTCGTGGTTGATATTCAAGTTTGAGATCAAAGCTCAAGTAGAGGAAGGCCTCTGTGATCATGGGACTTATGTCCATGTCTATGAATGAAGAATAGAATCCACCGACTTACCTTTCTTAGTGTAACCTTAACTTGCTAATGTTACTTGCTAGTGTTGCCTTGCCATAGAGGTTGTAGCCATAGTTTAAAAAACCAGACCGGCGAGTGAACCGATGAAGTGAATGGCTCACTGGTTCATTGGTTCAACCGGTGGCTCAACTAGTTCAAATTGAATAAATAATTAAGTTAATTTTGAAAAAATTAGCATCAAATCACATATTTTGTGTTTACTTTCATAGTAGATCATAAACTAAATGTAGTAGAGGTGGTATTAGGCCTTATACGGGGTATTTGGAGCAAGGTTCTGGGTTTTAGGATCATATCCTCGCAAAAACGCATTATTTTTATACAGTTTTTCTGGTTTTTTGTTAGTTGGACCAGTGACTCTTAAAAAACCAGAGAGGGCATTGATTTGATCAAACCATTGAACCGGTTTAGTTTTTAAAACTATGGTTGTAGCACATAGTTGCATTTTATAAGTATTTCTATAATACATCCTAAAAGCAATTAACCGATTATAATTTCATCTATTAACCACATCTAGTCGATATCCTTGATCCTTCACTCTTAGTATATAAATCTATCTATCACTCTTTCGGCTTAACACCTACATATAGACCACTATTGTTAAAATATTGTTTACCTTGTTGAGTGGCAAAGCTTGGGCATAAAATTTGATGTTTCAGCAAACACATGTTTTTTTAGAGCATGTAAGCTCCGTGCGTCTGAATGTATATATGGACATGTCAAGTTACTATAACTTTTTATTAGAATCCTCGAGACTTAAATGAGGCTTATTCAACCACATAGACGATGAGCAAAACGATGTAAAACTCTAAACCATAAGCAACCTACTCCAAACCAATTATAAATTCCCTGATAATCCAATTTAAGACGTAATGTAATAAAGAAGATGTAGTGCGGTTGAAAGATACTCCCTTTGTTTAACTGATGAATGGAAGTTCTAGTTCTGCCCTAGTCAAGTTTTCAAAGTTTGACCAAGTCTTTAAAAAATGTGCTAATACCTTCAACATCTAACATATTTTTTTAGAAACGGGGGATAGCCCCGGCCTCTGCATCGCATGATGCATACATCCTGAAAACTTGTCAAACATATTATGCGATGAATCTAATGAAACTAATTATACGGTGAAAAAGTTGATGTACTTTTGAAGACTTTGTCAAACTTAAATAAGATTAACTTTCCATGACGAGAGAGCAATCCAGTAAAAAGACAAAGTAGAAAGATTTAAAATACTTTACAAAGCCTGTTCACTAATTTTTTTTAAAAGTATAACTACTCCCTCCGATCCATATCATTTGTTGCTAATATTGATGTATCTAGTTAAATTAAATATCTAAATATATCTATTGTGATGACAAGTAATATGAGTCCGAGGGGTTACTAATTCAGGGAAACATCGTCAAGACATAAGAATCAGATGGAGTAGCCATGCAGGTCCACGGGCTGACGTACCAGCCGGTGTTTGGTTGGCATCCTTCCTCTCCTCTTTCGTGCGGTCCTGCCTAGCCTAGCAGTCCTCCGTGAACCATATACACCTCCATGACGGCATGACCACGAGATTGCGAGCCCCTACCGCTACCGGCTTCTTCCCCCAAACGTCTTTTCCACCCCGCCTCCTTCCTAGAAGGGAGCATCATCTTATCCGGTCCCCCAGCTTTCCTAGAAGGGAGTATCTATCATAGTTTTGACCAACTGTTGTCCTGCCCACATGTTTTTAACTAACTAATGAAATTGTTTCCTCGCTCGTCAGGAACCTGACGGCACTGCAGCGATGCTCGGCGCTCGTCGCCGCCGTTGCTTTCAGTCCACGGATGCAAGCGCGAGCACGAGGCGGTGCCGTGGCAGCCGTGCCTTGGCTCTGAACCGCCATGTACGCACGCGCCGAAGTCCTGACGTGTTCTCCTCCTATGCCAGCGCATGTTCCCTCGGCAGGACGTAATCGAATCGCACGAGAGCTTGAACAAGGAAAACAGCCGGACGCAACTGCATCTGCATCTGAACTCAGCGTGATACAGAGAGCTACCCACGGGCGCGCGGTGGCGCCGGTGCAGATTTTTCTCCGCGGTGGCGCCGGTGGAGCGGAGAAAAATCTTTCCGGGGGAAGATGCACGCATGATGAACTCACGCCCTGTTCACGCCATTGCCTCCGCTGGAGAGACAGCAATGTTGCATATGCCGAGCTGTCTCTACGCTACGCGGATACACGCACGCACGCACGCTCTTCAGAGAGGAAAATTCAGAGCAGACACACGAATGAACTCATGGCGTTTTCCTGTGGGAATAGGGAGTTAGAACTCTGAACCACGAACAGGTCGCCGTCGTGGATCCACACATCGATCTCGCAGGTCTCCTGCTGTCATCTTCATCGCGGTGCACCGGCAAGTGTTTTGGTACTAGTTTATGGCTTCTTGTCGCCGGGGAAGGTGCCCCGGCGGTTTGTGATTGATCTGCATGTGTGTTCCATCTCTACCCTTTTCTCTGAAATTTCTTGACTCGGATAGTTGGATCGATGGTCGGGGATGATGGAAGGGACAATGTTGCTGCTAGTACCATGCAACTTGCTGAATAGATAAAGAGTGGCATGCTTCGAGGCAGCCACCAAAGAGTATCAATCAACCAACCGTCCAACCGTACGTACTGCATATGTGAGAACTGAAACAGTCCCCACAAGTGACAGCGTAGCATGAATTGCATTATTCAGAAATAGTGACAGAGTACAGCTACGCATAGCCACCATCGTGTACTTGTGTCCTGAATCCGGATAGATACATCGTACTCCACCCACATTACTAATCCCCGTCAAATACGTGCAAAAGTTGGGTTCACCCTCCAGAGGATTTTCCCCATCAAATTCAGCACCCACCTCACATAAACTTAGCAAACTTACTCGGTCTGGAGTGTAAATAGCTCCTGATATCTGATGGTAACACTTCACACGAGCTAAAACTGTAGCTAGCTAACTACGTGCGCTCTACTCTTCACCGCCAATAACTTCGTACTGCAATCACCTTTACCACCTCCTCTGTGCTCTAGTCTTCACCCCAGTAGGATACCGTCTTCCCGATCTTCTGCAGAGCCTTGACAACTTCCTCTGGGGTAATGTTTCCTGTCACCGTGACCTTGTTCGTCTCCTTCTCAAGCTGGTAACTCTCCATATCTGCACATAGGTAAAAACGAAGCCCTGTTCATTATAGTATGCAAGTGCGGAAAGTGGCTGTTTTGTGCTGAGCTGATCAAAGGCTTCCCTACCGTCGATCGTCTTGATCGCCTTCTTGATCGACTTGATGCACCTGTCGCAGTGCATCCCAACCTTCAACTCCACTACCTGCAGTTGCCAAGTAAACATGCTTTCAGGCTCAAATTGTCAAGAAGGATATATATGATCAGCTTCTTGATGCACAATGATTCAGAATTTCAGATACAAATATACTGTTGCATGAACCGAAGTAGTAGTAACTTACAGCCATGGTTACTCTGCAACAAGAACAGGAGCCTACTAAGTACTGTGCAGGTGCAGCCACCACTTCTCAGGAAGCTCTGAAGTAGAGATGTCTGTCGTTCTGTATCCTGAAGCTTATATACTACAACTGTACCTTTCACTTTTCTGCAAGCAATGGCAACTTTTGTTCTCCACCGTGAATAATAAAGCACATAGTATCGGTTCACCTTGAAGCTGTCATCACAGAGGCAGGCACATCACACTTCCAAAAGGCCCCTAAAGATTGCCAAAGTCTACCAGATAGACGAGTAAGAATCTCCTTTTGAACTGGCTCCAGCTAATTCCTTCTGAAGTTACTGGAATAAACTGCCTGACCTATTGCATTTTTCTTCAGTCAGAGGCTTAAGCATGACACTACTCAGTTTGTAATTTCTGGCATCAACATGGTGCTTTCATATTTCATAATCAGTAAGAGTCTCATGGTAATCAAGAGAGAGATTTTTTTTTCTCTTCTAACAAGGAACACGAAAAGATGATACCTGTTACAATGTTCCACTAGCTGAACAGAACAAAAATGGACTAACTAATGACTAACCACCTACAAGTCCTAAAACAGAACATGACAAACCAAGAGCATAAGAATGTCAAATGCTGACATCAGTCCCAAAAAGGAAGATCTATTCGTCAGCTTTCGCATGCTATACAACATCAGTCGCCATCCAACAGCTGTTGGTCAACTTTTTAGCTGGATGTTACCATTTGCCACAATTTCTTCATTATCGGCTTCCCTCTGCCGTCCAGACTCTACCACCGGTTGGACGGGTGGGATCATTTCGCCATCTGCGGATAGTTTGACAACAACAGCGTTCCCCTCTTGCACCCCAAAAGACACCGGCACTTCTGACGCAGCCATCAGTACCGGCCCACACTCCGCATCACCACCGTCCACCAGTTTCCCATAGAAACTGCCATCCTCCATGTTGTACAGGTTTGCCGTGCGCACCTCCTGGGCGAGCGCGCACGGCCAGCAGAACAGCCACTGCATGTAGTCTGTCAGCGACGCTGAGCCGCAGCACCACCGGCTTCTAGGCAGCCCGAGCCTCTTCCTCATCTGGATCCTCCAGAAACCCCCGTACAGGAGCCCGAAGAAGCACAACACGATCCCCAAGGCGCCGAAAGCGTCGCTGAGTACGTAGTCATGGATGTTGAGCGCTGTGATGTTGAAAACCCAGAACGGCGCGACGCACAGCAGCAAAAACATGACGGTGTGCACGTACATGTTGCCCAGCCCAAGCCGCTCCATGTTCCAGCTGAACACGCAGAACGTGCACAGGAATGACAGGTAGCATGCCGTGGGATCCTCGCTGCAGTCGAGCAGCTCCCCTGCCCACATTGGGCTACCTACCACTGTTCTTGCTTCGGGCGATTCAGCTTCTGTTGTGTAAGGATGCTTGGGTTCTTCACAGGAGGCAGCATCATCCACGTCTCTGCCTAGAGGTCCGTACACGGTATACGCTCCCGCAAAGACTGGTGCAGCAACTCCGAGAATAAAGAAGAAGTTATCGGCGAACTCGGAGCGTGATCTGCTGGGGTAGCCCCAGTACAGGCTACAGTCAACGTACTGGGAGATGCAAGTGATGTGGAGGAGGGCCACCACGGCGGATATGTGTGCTCGCTCGTTGGGACGGCAGGCGCCATTCTTGCAGTAAACCTTTCTTAGGTTGGCGACATCCTCTGGCTTCCACCGGCAGAGGAGAACAAGGTGGTGGATGAAGCTGGGATGCTGGTATATGCTCATGAGAGTGAAGAGGGCATTAAGGATTTGGTTGTCAATCTCTATCCAGTGGTGTCTCAAGTCCTTGGAAGGAAATGCCTTGTTCAAAAGTCCTAGTAGGAGCAGCCCTAACATGGCACCGGCAGCGGCAACACGGAGCAGCCAGATGAGAAGAGCAATGTTCAGAGGATGCTTGAGATGGTTCTTGCAAATGGTGAAGAGTGAGCTCCACTCGATTCTTCTGACGAAGTGAACGTGGAGATAGCGGTGGATGCCGATCGATGGTAGCTTAAAATTTCCCAGTGGCGCACAAAGGTTGATTTCCTTTAGCCATTGCACTGAGGGAGTTGCTTTGAGGAAATCCAGAAGTCGTCTCTCGTGCTGATCTGCCCTTTGCATTAGTCCGTCATGAAGAGCAGGAATCGTGATGTGATATTCAGTCAAAATTGGTGAATCTGCATCCGAACATGGTATGTCTTCTATATCATCATCGGCAATATTGTGACTCATTTTGTGTGTGACTGAACTTTGTACTTTTGGCTGCCTAAGGACAGAGGATGATGAACTTCAAGCTGTGGCTCAAAGGGATTGCAGCATTGAGCTATCAAATTGAAAGAAAAAAATGGTCAGAATTGAATCATCGATTTCTGACTTTTAGTAAGAAGAATGCATGCTATTGGAACCACAAATATGCTTATGATATGAAGCTTTTGACATAAACCCAACGGCATGTATCAAGTTCTCCAAAACTACAGTTACAGCACACAGATTGTTCATTTGTCATATCTCAAATGTTAACCAGAAGGCAGGTACTAGTATGTGTATCAGCATGTCTACAAGACGAAGTATGTCCACTGGACACTATAGTCCTTTTTTCAATCAAACCTAGTATGTTTGAGACATGTGAAAGAAATATCCTAATCAAGGAAACATATCCTATTTAACTTGTATTCTGCAAATATCTAGGAAAATCACCAACATGTATGAGATCCCTTGATCATAACAGACATTTCCTCTTGTGAACTTCAAAAGCATAGATCCCCACCAAATCCAGTAGTTTTACAGAATGATCTTCCATTTTCTTAACTCAAAGAGCACAATATGTTCGAACTGGAAAAAAAATGCAAAGCCATGTCAGTACTGAACATACCACTGGACGGCGAGGACAAGCAGATCTAAGCAAAATCTCCACCACGGAAGAACTGGGCAAAAAGCTGCTCAATTTGATCAAACGAATTCAGATCACACCAGGCTCCGAGAAACCTACGCAAAAGGGGGAAAACCGCCGACTTCTGAAGTTGCGATGAACTACAGAACTGGTACTGCAGAAAGAGCTGAAATAGGGGAAAGCGGTAGCCGGCCGGCAGGCAAGCAGGCAGCTAAACTGGGACACGGATCTTGACAAAATCTTTCCTTGTGAGCGAAGGACTTCGTGTTCGCCGGAACATCCTTGTCAGCTTCTCCTCGAGCAGTCAGTCTTGACTCTACGCATCATTACTGCATCACTCCGAGGCGACTTACAAGTGCTTGTTCAATCTCGAAAAGGAAAGTGACTTTTGCGCCGGCCAGATGGAACAAGTCAACCGGTCAAGCTTGGGGGCATGGCGATACATTACGCATGCCTAGTTGGTGCGCAGTCTACTCCTACGTCATCCTTACGCAATGTTTCCCGGGCCGGACGGAATCGGCGAGCGCTGAAAACAGGGAGGTGCCTGGAACTCTGAATTCCCAGGCCGAGTCATCCTTGCCGTGCCTGCTCTGCGCGACTGCGCGAGAGCTGGATTGCCCTGGGGCTGACGGCGGTGCCACCAGTCACCAGATTGACTACCAGGTAAGAGAGCACGCGTCTCCAAGATGAGCAAGGGGGGTGGACTTACTACGGAGAGATTGTGGTCTTGTGGAGAAGACTGGCTGCATCTCCGGGCTCCGACGCTCCGCGGTTGCTGACCTCTGCCCTCCACGACCGACGAAGTCTGTCATGGTCGCCCCGCGAGGGTTCCCCTTCCTTAGATTTCTGTTTTCCGAATTTTCTTAGATTGACCGACCGGCACAAAAATAAAAACAATTCCCATAATTTAGCACAAAATAACTTAAAATCAATTTGTAGAATAACCTATATTTGCATAATGTCTGCCCTCACGGAGTCGTGCTCTATACTATATAGCATGATCTTGGTGCAACGAGGCATGCTCTATAGCATGATGCCATGGATGAAGGGGCCATGCTCAACAACAACTTCATGGGTCAAGGAGTCATGGTATCATCCAATGTGGTTGTCGTCCCCATCTAGAGACTAGGGTCCACATGGAGTAAGTATGATGAAGTCAGTTCGGGGAGCCATGCTTTGAAGCATGACTCCTATGTTGCGGCTTATGTTGTTTTAACACATAATGCCAGAGGCTGCGGGTGGGCCTCTCCATCTCGCGACTTCATCTGTTTTTAGTCCTTACTAGCGCATTTCCCCTCCTTCCACAACTTATCCTCTGCTCAAATCCATTGAAATTGGTTGGTTGTCTTCTTGGATTTGACCCCCTTCATCCCTAGAGGCAATATCTCCAACTCCATTTGTTTGTTGTGTGATGAAATTCTTGTATTTTGGTGGTATTTTGTTAAAAATACCACCAAAACACTCCATGTTCCACTTGGAGTGAAATCTATGGTTTGGTGTTGTTATGTTGCCCAATGGTGGTTGATACTATGGTTATGAATCATTAGGTATAGAAGTAGTAGATTAGGACTAGGGTTTTCTTAGATTTATTGTAAGAACTATTTATTATTGTATTTTGAAATGCTTTGCTTGGCGGTAATATGATTGCCCTTGATACATCAGTTGTTGTCATTGTTTTTTAGATGGCGAGAATAATGAATATTCATCATTTGGGCAAATCCGCTTTATTCAAAGGAAATGCAGAGTGTGTTGATCCGGAGGATGTAGTCATGACATTTTTCACTATTCCTAGCTATGTAGAGGTTGTGGAGAGAGTGGGAATGGATTTGAATTAGATGGAAACAAATGATGTAGAGGGTATCAACAAACTCTTAACCTACATGATTCGTTTGACCATAGCAGAACCCGAGCGAGCAATCTAGATCGGGGTTCTTACTCCCCTAATTTGCTGGCAACATTATTGATTATATTCTCGTGGAGGGTCGTCGATTCTCGGCGGTACCCTCTTGTCCCGTAGCTGGTGGAAAAGCGTGGGTCAAAAGGACTAGATCCATAACATAAGAAGGCATCACTTTTTTTCTATGTTAGTTCAAATATCACAAACAAATCATTTTGCAGTGCATAAACATATATCTTTTTTTGCATACAACTTTGGCAAAATTTAGTCGGAGGTGACGAGGTTCTACTCGGCAATGCCCATGTTTCGGGGCTTTCGATTCATGGAGAGCATGTGGGCGCTTGGCGGATTCGACGGCTTCAGACAGAAACAGGGGGTGCACACGAATTTACCCAGGTTCGGCCCCCCGGAGGGTAAAGACCTACATCCTGCTTGTCTGATCTTGTATTGCTGGTATATGAGGAGCTGTTACAATGGCGCGCAGATGCAATCTGGCGGAGGTGGAAGGAGATGGCGTGGCTAGCCTATGCGAGGTTGTTTTGTAGGCTATGCGAATCTCGTCAGAGATGGCGCTAGGGGTGCCCCTTGGTGGCTTTATATATGCAGCCATTTAGGGTTTACAAAGTCTCTTGCCTTCTACTCCAAGTCGGTGTGCTGGGCCTTGCGGGCTTCGTGTAACCTTCGAGCGGGCTTCTCCCCTGGACCGAAAACCAGGTAGGCGAATATCGAGGGCCCATTTGTAATTCCTTCGTCAGGAGGATAAAATGAAGTTGGAGGACATCATATCATGCATGATGTCCAAGCTTTCCGGGGAGGCATGATTCGATACAAGAGCAAAACATGAGTAGTTTAAGTGTTTCTATAAACTAGGGTAGAGCAAATCAGAAACAATCTCAACATTTTCAAAACACATAAGCAACAAAAAATACGAGTATGCAACAAATCCCCATCCGTCACAACAAAATCCTAAAATAAAAGACAACACATGTATGCAACATGGGAGGACAACGTTTTGCATCTATTCATGAAAACATTTGTAGTATTTAGACAAAGATTTGCAAGATACGCCCAAAAATCATTGTAATGTCTCACTATTTCTTCGCAGCAAAACACGCATGAGTTTGAAACATTTGAAAAACACTCTTGGAGCATATAAAATCACCGAAACTAACCTTGCGATGAATCACCGACTTTGGCAGAGCGATCTCGCCTAGTGGCGGAGCTATGTTGGGGCCGAATTGGGCCATGGCCTGCCCAGTATTTGGCCCATCGTTCGTTTTTCTTGCTAGGATGGCTTGGCAATGGTCCTTTTTTTTAAAAAAAAATGAATTGTACGACTGTATGATGGCCCGCCTAGCAATTCTTCTGAAGCTCCATCACTAATCTCTCTTCCAACGAATACGGCTCGCCGAAGCCTCGTCGACGCTAAGATCTAGCTAGCATGTACTCATCTGCTATGGTACCCGATTATTCCCCTTGAGTTCACTAGGTAGAAGCCGTCGATTTCGAGCTATAACTTGAGAACACCTCGAAGCCGTCCATTGCGGCACGACGGGAGGGCGATGGCCGCAGGAAGTGGCGACAGACGAGAGAGAAGGACGTTGAGGATAGACGGCATAGCAGGAACATCGGAGGTGGACGACGGGAAGTGCCTCGGATGGCGTGCCGAACTCATATAATGTTGTCTTGTAAAAATACGAGGAAAAAGTGAGGAGAAAGAAATAAAGCCACGTGAGACAATCGATCCTTCACCTGGACAATAGGTTTTTCGGCTCATAAATAATGGTCCGATGGCCACCACGAAATATGCTGCCCCTGCTCGACCTCACCTGCCACGAGCGACTAGACACACGCTGCGAAGTGGGTGTGCGAATATCGAAGTGCAGATAAGAAAGTGTTTATTCCTGTCCTGCTGCTGCAATCACACGACTGACAAGTGGCCCCGAGATTCAGCAACAGAACGCACGAATCGAGCCGCCAGCTATCCGAGCACAGCAACAAAACCCCCCACACGGACACGCCGCGGTCCCCCCAGCCAGACCCAGAGGAGAGCAGAGGAGCCATGTCGACCGGCGGCGCAGAGGCGGCGGCGGCGGAGGCGATGGCGTCGAAGGCGTACCTGGCGGGCGACGCCGTGCGGGAGGCGCGGGAGCTGGTGGCGGAGCTCTGCCGCCACTTCTACCTGCAGGGGTGGGTCACCGGCACCGGCGGCAGCATCACCGTCAAGGCCAACGACCCCGCCGTGCCCCTCGCGCAGCAGCTCATCGTCATGTCCCCGTCAGGTAACTAACCTCTTCTGCTCCCTGCTTCCGTTAGCCCGGCCTCACGGTGCACGAGCCCAACCTGTTTGATGAATTGTTAAGCTGGGTTGCGGATTCCCACTCGGCGGAGGAATAAAGGATTGGATGCTGTTGCCTTTGGGCCGAGGTCGCACTTGCCTGGGTGAAGTGCACTTTTTATGAGCGTGCGATCTTATCGTCCCTGACTTTTTTTTGCTCAGTTAGTCCTAGCTTGCACTGACTTCCCCAATCGGTGAAATGCGAATTGAAAACGAGTTTTTAGAATTTTCTGCTACCTTGCGTACCGTAATGATATATTTGGTGAGCCTTCTCGTCATAGTTGTCTTTATTACGGCTGCAGCCTGAGATACTTCGATTATGACGTATCTCTTCGGAATGTAAGTTTTGAACCACCTTAAGCACTATATGCTTTAAGTCACCCATAAAATCTGTCAACTGATATTTCTTCAGAATATCATCTAGTGTTATACTAGATGCTCTGCTTGTATTGAGCCTGACATTGGAGATTAACTTGCTGAGGTCTGTAAGTGACTAGCTAACTAAATGAGCTTTTATTGGGTTTAGGTGTGCAGAAGGAGAGGATGGTGGCAGACGACATGTATGTCATGGCAGCAGACGGTAAGATAATATCAGCACCAGCAGCAAAGCCATGGCCACACAAGCATCCAAAGTGTTCTGACTGTGCACCTCTGTTCATGAAGGTTGTCAGGTTTCCTTTGTTTTATGCGTTCTGTTGTTTCAGATTCCTTTACATGATTGTCTAATTTCCTTGATGTTTTGCAGTCCTATCTAATGAGAGGAGCTGGGGCTGTGATTCATAGTCATGGCATGGAGACTTGCTTGGCAACAATGCTCGTTCCTGGTGCAAAGGAGTTCAGGGTGACTCCTCCTTGTCTTTTTCAAATTCCCATCAAATTCAACTAATGCACAAAGTCTCCTTTGTGTTTCCATGAAATTTACCTTTAGTGCTTACTAAGAAATGCAAGTGCAAAAGTTAGGCACATCATATCTGATGTACTTCTAAGACCAGGACTTCTTTATCCTCAGGCAATGCAATGCTTATAATAGAAGTTTAAGTCTACCACAGAATGGACGCCTTTTAATTCTGATGAATTGTGAAAATCATTTTTTGCTATCCATATTTCCATCTCCATCTTATATTGTTATCAGCATATGATGCACTGCTGGTTTGTGTAATGATTCAGTAATCTGGACTTTCTTTTTGCCACACGTTTCTTTCTTTCATACAAAACATTGCACCCAAAAAATCATTAACACTAGCACATAGTGCATATTTTTTATATAGATTTACTCAAATAACGACATACAGATATGCATCCACTGTTTGGATCAGTGATCCAGACTGTGATTTTATGCAGATCCTCTAAAGTTGTCCATGCCGGGAAGTCGAACATTTAGAAATGTGTATGGTTGGTAGATTGATTGGAAACTCTTATAGTGGAGTGCGTGATATGTTTTTTCTTACATGTAGAATGTGGATGGTACATGCAACTAAATATTTCATACGATTTTGAGATCCAATATGTGTTCCCTGAAAGTTAATGAGGAATAACAAAGAATGCGGTGACATGCTGACATGTCTAAAATTTAAACATCTGTACTACCATACATGTTGCATGGTGCTATATCAAGTTATCAACCCCACACCCATTGTATTGTCAATGATGTTCACAACTGGAAATAGAATAAAACTGAAATGACATACTTATCAGGTACCAGTGACATCTGCGCTACTAATAAGTAACTGTAACACAAATAGCGCTGACCTTTGAAAACATTATCCGTGTGAGACCGTGGTTTACAACTCACATTGATAGGAGATCCTGTTTTACATATCTCCCAGGTAATTAAGTGCATCTCTATCTTCTACTAAATTAATTGCTGTGTGGGTATTCTTTACTGCAGATGACACATATGGAAATGATTAAAGGAATCAAAGGTCATGGATATAGAGATGAATTGGTAATTCCCATAATTGAGAATACTCCTTATGAGTATGAACTCACAGACTCTTTGGCTGAAGCGGTACGTACTAGTGTTTTTCGTTTCAAGATTCCATATAATTCAGTTTTCAAGCAAGCCACTCTACAGGTGCAAATGCTTTGGTTATATGTAGTTTTATTTCTCCTGAATTTGTACTGATAGAAATCAGATGATTCCAGCAATGGGATTAGCCAACTTGTAGACAGCAAAATAATGAGTAGGACCATCTCATTCATCTGATCATTTAGTCTTGGCCCTATAATCAGTAGCACCATCTCTTTCCTTTGTAATATGGAGAGTTTGAGTAACTACCAAAGAAAATTTATTACAACGAGGTTAGGTTATGAACAATATTTTGATTGGATCTAGCAAGACCTGACATGAAGTTATTACAGATCAAAGCATACCCGAAGGCAACTGCTGTGCTTGTACGGAACCATGGAATTTATGTTTGGGGTGACTCCTGGATCAATGCCAAGACACAGGTTTTATTTATTTATTTCCATGACCTAGGTTTCTGCATCAGTTTTCAGCTTGGGGTGCTTATTGCTGACTAACATTCTTCTCCTCTCCTCTCACAGTCATTTCGTCTCTTCATTTTAGGTTATCAGTTCGCTCAGTATAAATTCTTAGATCTATCTCCACATGCTACCTCCCCTTTTAGTTTTAATGGTCATTTTGCAATTTGCATCCAAATTTTCTGAAATTTAATCAATGGTTGTATATTTTTTTGCGGGGAATCTTGGCTGTACATATGAAAGCTATATTAGCAGAGGAATAGTTTAGCCCTCTATTTAATGAGAGTTTGTGATATAGGTTATGTGGGCTGCGTTGAGGAATAATTATTATGGCTCCTAGAATTTATGCGAGGGCAGATATTTACTACATAGGCCTTGCTTTTCAGGCTGAATGCTATCATTATCTTCTTGATGCTGCCGTCAAGATGTATCAGTTAGGGATTGACTGGACGACTCCTGAGCATGGTCCAATAAACAGTGCCAAAAGATTGCGTAGTGTTATAAGTCCTGGCGTTCCTAATGGAGGTCATGCAGCCAAATCATCAAAGGTCAGTTCCTTGTTCCTAGTGATTTCTGAATTCAACCTCCTTTATTGTACTTGTAGATTAATATCATTGGCAACTGCCGTTATAAGTTTATAACATTATGTTTCCTCTGAATTCTTTTTTTTCCAGTCAAGGATGTTACTTAGTGCAAAAGTAGTCCCATGTATTTTAATGAATTAGTTCAAAATGTTTGAGTTAATTTGAATTACGTAACTGGAGTTGAGTCCATTTTTCCAATTAAAATAATGCCTTGGAGATATTACATTGACTTCTGCAGAGTACTTTTGAGTTGTGTGAATTTTGTTAGAATTTTAGAGTTCAGTTCATATTTTATCTCATCCATTTGCATTTTGATCTTCTTCAGCCCACCCACTAGTAAGCAAACCAGCCTAGCCCAAGCTTCAGCCCGGTCTCTAATTCTCTTTCTCTGACATGTAACTGTAGCAGCTGTGTCAAATTTCTTCAACCTCCAGCAAACGCACACATCAGCAAGCAACTGTAGCTTTTCCTATTTACCACTTGGTAAATTGCCTCAATATCCAGTAAAACTATTCTATTACTTGATCTGGTCGCCCCTCCCCCCCAGCCCAGTCGACTTATGATAAATTAAAATATTTTTTCGTAGTGCCTGGAGAACGCACCAAATGAGAAAAGTTCGAGTAAAATATTCCTAACGCATGTCTCTATCGATATTTTTCCAATATGTGGACTTCACATAGCTTAAATTAATTCCAACACATTGAATAAAACACACACGACAGCTTCTGCACAACATCCTTGAGAAAATAGGATGTTATAGTAGATATTATTGCTTGTGTTTTTTCCTTATCTGGTTTACATTTGCTATACTCACACTTTTTTGCTCATTGCAGCATTGTGTTGTACTGGACATCGAAGGAACAACAACTCCAATATCATTTGTGACTGATGTTATGTTTCCTTATGCCCGTGATAATGTGCGGAAGCATCTGATTTCGACATACGATTCTGAAGAAACAAAAGAAGACATCAAACTGTTGCGCATCCAAGTAAGATATGGTATCGGAAGTTAACGTGTCCTGTGAAGCTAGATCTTAAAGCATATAAATATCAAAGTTAATCATGCTTAGTATATTGTATTTGACTGCTCTTGCACAAATTACTTTGTTTATTCAAGTTCAACAGACTATTGACCAATTACGCAGGTTGAAGAAGACCTGAGAAACGGAGTTGTTGGGGCTGTTCCACTTGCACCCAGTGATGCTGGCAAAGAAGAGGTTATCAGCTCGTTAGTCGCTAATGTTGAGTCCATGATCAAAGCAGACCGGAAGATTACATCACTGAAACAACTTCAGGTACCTTTCATATTCCATCCTAGAGCTGGAACCATATATCTTTTTGTTTTACGGAGTTCTGTTCTAATGGCTATTTCCAATGGCTATTTCCAGGGTCATATATGGAGGACTGGATTTGAAAGCAAAGAACTGCACGGAGTTGTTTTTGAGGATGTTCCTGAGGCACTGAAGGACTGGCAATCTCATGGTGTGAAGGTATTTATTTGGTCAAACTCTTCTGAAGTATAAATTTTAGACTTTTGAGGCATAAATTTGGATTGTCATCAGATTTGTTTATTGTTCATGCTTATTTCTATCGTTCATACTTTGTAACTAAGTTATTTAGGTCATAGGGTTGACTCCTGAGCTAGTGTTGAGCATGGTTTTTAAAGCGGTAAGGCGCCCTAAGGCGAAACAGGGGCGCTTTGACGCCTAGGCGACGCCTAAGCGGACGCTTTAGGCGCCTAGGCGCCCAAAGCGGCTGTTTTTCCAAAGCGGAGGGAGGGCGCTTTGACGCCTAGGCGTCGCCTAGGCGACGCTTTACGGGCGCCTTAAAAACCATGGTGTTGAGACACTAACCATTACAGAACTCCGTAAGTCACTCTGTTGTGTTCTAGGGTTGCAGGGATGTAGGGGAAAGGCTGTACCCCTAGGAGCAAGATAGAAGAAGTGTTCTTCTAGTTCTTGCTTGGTTTGTTTCTCATAGGGGCTCTTTTTATATAGAGGACGAACCATCATATCTAAGTAACAAAACAAAGATCTTATTTGTAATGGGCTTACGGCCCAAGCTAAAAGATGTCTTGCTAATTTAAAGAGTAAACTTCCTAATTGAGAGATCACACGGATCCTCTCCCTAACTTGCTGCTGGGTGGGTCATGTACTATATGCACATAACATATTCACAGAAAAATACTCCCTCCGTTCCTTGATATAAGGTGTATAGTTTTCTGTGAAAAAAATTCGGAATATAAGGTGTATGACGGGCTTGTGGGATTCGCTATGCTAATTTAGGAGTCAATTTGATTAGGAGAGACATGATTCCATGATTTCCCTATTTTCCCTCTAGTCTCACGTGGATCGCCTAGGGGTATTAATATCTAAAAGAAACAAAATTTGCCCTTTTAGAGTATGCCGCTATGCGTTAATATCAGTGCAAGAAAACTATACACCTTATATCAAGGAACAGAGGGAGTAGTATACTTTGGCACCATGATCTGCTCAACCATTGAGATGGTCATTAAAACCCAGTTGCTCTGCAGTTTGTCAGTTCTACTTTCATACGCAGGACTGATGCATGTAAGCAATATGGTTTTAAATAAACCAGAACGATTCTACAGAATGCTCAGTCCCTCATAAACTGAGAAAAAAATGTCTGGTAGGTTGTCACAAATCCTACGAAATTAGTAAAAAAACACGTAGAAAAGCACAGGAATTTTGTTTCTGATGGAACAAAAGGATGCTAACCTTTAACTTCATTAATTGAACACGCTAGATGTAATTGAGGTGTGTTGAGCTTAAAAAATAACTGTTAAAAGGAGTAAATAAGAAATGATGGTACATGTAGGGTATGTTTGAATCCTGGAAAAAAAAAGCAGGGCTAGGACATATGTTTGGCACCGCATGATAAACATTGCTTTTTGAGGGCCCAGCTAGCCTCACGGGGCCAGAAAGACCTCGCCATTCAGGGAGAGTCGATTCGGCTCGCTCCGACGACAAACTGCTACGCGCAAAAAAATACCCCCACGTCCGTACTTCCAGCTGGGTTGATCTCTTAGTTGTTGGCCTCCAAAAGCAACCGTAGCAATCCATCCAAATGACTAGTAGCTTGCACTTGCTAGCAAAAGCAAACAACCCAACCAAACATACAGATAAGGATGCGGGCTGACGCAGGCATCCGCAGGCCTACTTTAGTCGCACCGCATAAATTGCCTTTGGGGCATTGCAGGCAAGCCGTAAAACTTAAGCGTGCTTCGCGGAAGTGTCCATGGAGTCCGCCATAACCGCAATAGCCTGCTACTAATTGCTAGCTTCAGCTTGCATAACCTCATGGCTCATGCCGCCAGTTGCCACTCTCCATGAATCTGCAGCACGTCACGCCGCTGAAAATGTCGTTCCTCATGCCCGCTGCCACTTCTATGCTTTCTGCTGTTGGTGCTGCTGCTCGCCGGCGGCTTTCCGCTGTTGGCGCTCCCGCTTCTCCAATAGCTAGTTGCCGGCTGTGCTGCCGCTCGCCGCTGGCTGTACTGCCCGCACAGCGCAGGCTCGCCGCTCTTGACAAAGGACCAGTACCGCTTGCCGGTAAGGCGGCAACGAAGACAGAGAACAAGCTGGAACAATATTTGGACCTCTACCACTGAGATATTAGCGTGGGATCTGCAACTTGAACAGCTTAGCAAGCGGGCAGTCCATATAACCTGACTATCCTGCATAGCCTGCATGTCTCAACTTTGTCCGCGTAGCAATGCGGGCAGTCGATTTAGCGGAAGTGGGCACCTGCTTGTCCTGCAGGATGACATTGCAGATGATGCGGCTAACGTGGACGTGCCGCAGACGCGCCCACTTGCATCCTGACATACAGCCAAGCCAATTTCAGCTAAGCTAGTGTAGCTTAGTCATGTGATATGGTCGTATAATATGAATGGTACTAAGGATATTATTATAACTGTAATTTCAAGTGTATATAGTCTTGTGTTCCTTTTGTTACTTCTCAGTGTGTTTGTAGGGCCGTGTGCATCACTCTGATGCAGAGGCCGGGAAACCATTTCGATAAAAAAAGTGTGTTTGTTTAAACAAGAAATAAGACTTTTCATTTCATTTTAATCCCTTTCTTTCATTTCTGTGTTCCTTAATTTGTGAAGTGTCCAGTCACTTGATATAAGATCATATGCTTGCCAATAGGTTTACATATACTCAAGTGGCAGTAGAGAGGCACAAAGGCTACTATTTGGCCACTCATCCTATGGTGATCTGCGACAATACTTGTGTGGTTTTTTTGACACCACAACCGGGTAAGCTTCCAATTTCTTGTTCTATTTGTCCTTTCAAAAGTGAATATGGGATAGTGACTCACTCTCTCATACACAGAAACAAAAGAGAAGCAAGGAGTTACTCCGAGATCTCAAAATCACTTGGGGTGGACGATCCATCTCAAATCTTATTTATCACAGATGTGTTCGAAGAAGCCGTTGCTGCAAAGAGTGCAGGTACCGCTATGCTAGTTCCACTCTATAATACTAGGATATTTGTAGAAAAATCATGTAAATGTAACATTTACATCTTATGGAGTGTTAACACTTTTTTGGCTTGCGTGCCCACTCTCGAGCTAAGATATTATGTTCTTATTGCATGGCTGTATAATGTTTCTGTTCTTAATTCCTCTCTTCTCCCATGGGATAATACTTTGATTTCACTGTTTATATAACATTATTTCTCTTCAGGTCTTGAGGTAATAATCTCCATTCGCCCGGGGAATGCACCACTTCCTGAGAATCATGGTTTCCGGACAATCAGTTCTTTTAGTGAGATCTGACAAATGAAGAGACTAGCATGCCGGGAAATAACCTTTGGAAGTGTAGTTGGCAGTGCTTCGCGGCCCCTGGATCAGTTCTTATATTAGCAAGATAGCGATTGTACTAGCGTGTCACCAGATTGCAATAAAACCAGGTGGCAGAATAAAAGCGTGAAGAGTTGTAAGAGAAAGAGATTGCTCTCAAGAGCGTACACGAGTCTGATCCTGTTCCTGTGTTTGTGAATGTACGTGCTTGCCTCTTCATGTGTCGGTCCAGCTCATTTGGCTCATTTTCTAGTCCTGTCATGTCATCAGGTGAACTTTACTCGGGCTTTCAGCTCTTAATGTGACATTACTTCGAGGAGAACTTAATTTGTTCAAGAACGGGGTTATCGACTGGGAATTATGCTTCAACATACCAGCAACTTATCTACAGAGCCTCAAACCTGTACACCACGCTATTCAAATGCATTTTTTCCATCTTGTTTTGCGAGGGACTACCAACCTACAATGGTTTTTTTGATACACAGGTTTAGAAGCCTACTTAGAGCATCCCAAACAGGCGCCACAAATATCGCATCCAGCCCACTGTAAAGCTATACCGTGTGTGGCGCTAAAGCTATACTATGTGCGGCGCTGAAGATTCTTTCACCAGAGGCGCGAAAAACCAGCGCCCAGAGACACTAAAAACCAGCGTGTGTAAGGCTGTCCAAACTGCATCTCCATCAGGCGCTGTAAACTATCGCGTACGGCGCGGTGCAAACAATATTTACACACTTCAATTGAATCAACAAGATCAAATAGACTCAAATAAATCAATAATAAGCTGGGCTATTTATTATTACAACATAAACAAATAATACAATAAGTACTCTTTCCGGTTTTGTTTACAAGGTATGCACGTAGTTTAAGATGAATTTTGACCAACAATTTTTGCTAATACAAAAATGATATATATTATAAAAATATATCATTGGATTCATATTCAAAAGTAGTTTCTAATGGTATAATTTTTATGACTTATAATTTATAATTTGTTGGCAAAAATTTGTGGTCAAAGTTTATCTTAAACTGCATGCATGCCTTGTAAACAAAATCGGAGGGAGTACCACAATTTGTTCACCAATAAATACAACTTCTCCGGCGGCGGTCACCTTCTGATAGGTGCTATGCCCAAGTTCTCCGATGGCATTCCTCCTTTGCTCAAAGAACCGATCAAACTTTATCACCTCCGTTGCAATGTGCTTGAACAACTTGATGCTCATTCGAAAACGCCGATGAAAATAGCTCTCGGAATATACCAGATTTTTATTGAAATACATCCGCATCAACTTGTTGTGGCCTTCAATTCATTTCCTCCACAACTTTTGTCTACCAAAAATTGAGCCACCAATTTTTGGCTTCTTATTGGCGCGGCAAATCAATAGCATGGAGATGCTCTCTTCTTCCTCAATATCGAATTCAATCGTACGATGAGTAAACTCACTACTACTAGTAATAATCTAAAATCTAGCAAAAAAAAGGGCTTGTCGGTGGCGGCACATACCTTGCGAGTATTACGTCGAATACCTAGGATGCGCCAAGTTGTGGATTGGCTCGAGGAGGACCTGGTCGCCGGTGGTCAGCGCACCGCAGCCGGCAGCATGGCGCGGTGCCGAATCGACCGAGGTGCTGCTGCTTCCGCTAGGTTGAGACTCCCGTAGTAGAGTGTTGAGCACAGGAAAGCTTGGCTATTTTTCCCCACGAGGGTGACTTGAGGGTTTATATCGAACTCTCAGGGAACTGTGTGTATGATACGTCTCTAACGTATCCATAATTTTTGATGCTCCATGCTTGTTTTTACACCATTTGCCTACTGTTTCGTTACACTTCGTGGCACTTTTATGCATTTTCCGGAACTAACCTATTAACAAGTCGCCACAGTGCTAGTTCCCTGTTTTCTGCTGTTTTTGTGTTTCAGAAAAGCTACACAGGAAATATTCTCGGAATTGGACGAAACAAGTTCCTGAAGTCTTATTTTCCCCGGAAGCTTCCAGAGATCCGAAGAGGAGTAGGAGGGGGGCCACGAGGGCCCCACACACCAGGGCGGCGCGGCCCAGCCCCTGGCCGCGCCCCCTATGTGTGAGGGCACCTCGGTCCACCTCTGACGATGCCCCTTCGCCTATAAATACCCCCCGACGGAAAAAACCTAAGTACCGGATCAATTTTCCAGAACACATCGCGATCCGCCGCCGCCGTCGACCCGAAGATCGGGAGGGTCTAGAAGCTCTTCCCGGCACCCTGCCGGAGAGGGGAATCGCCACCGGAGGTCTTCTTCATCTCCATGCTTGCCTCCGGCGCGATGAGGGAGTAGTCTACCTTGGACTATGGGTCCATAGCAGTAGCTAGTTGGTTGTCTTCTCCACCATGTGCTTCATGCTTAGATCTCGTGAGCTGCTTTACATGATCGAGACTACCTTTATGTAATTCTACATGTTGTGTTTGTTGGGATCCGATGAATATTGGTGTTATGATTGAGTTGATGTGTTGAATATTATCTTATGTTATCTCTATGTTGTTTATGATCTTGCATGCTCTCCGTTGTTAGTAGCTATCTTGGCCGAGTAGTTGCTAGTGACTCCAAGAGGGGATATTTATGCTCGATAGTGGGTTCATGCCTCTATTTAATTTGGGGGAGTGATAGAAACCTCTAAGGTTGTAGATGTGCTATTGCCATTAGGAAGAAAAAAATATTCATATGCTTAAGGGCATATGCTTTGTTTATATTACACACTTTGCTTAATGCAGTTATCTGTTATTCGCAACTTAATACTTGTGGAGTTCTCGGATTGATTCGCCACAAGTGGATTATTAGTCATAGATGCAGTTGGATGACGGTCTATGTATCTTGTTGTAATGCCCAGAGTAAATCTCATAGTGATCCTCTCGACATATGCACGTTGTCTTTATTCTATCAATTGCCCAACTATAATTTGTTTACCCAGCATGTGTTATTTTATCTTATAGAGAGACACCACTAGTGAACTGTGGACCCCGGTCCTATTTCCTTTATATTGCTATCACCTGTTTACTTTACTCGCACTGTTTACCTTACTTGCATACTATTATCACTTTCCACTCGATACGCTCATACCCTTTGTTTCAAGCAAACCGGTGAGATTGACAACCTCATCGTAAGTTGGGAACAAAGTATTTGGTTGTGTTGTGTGCAGGTTCCATGTTGCTACTGGTTGAAGACGCGCTAACAAGAAATCGTTAACGGCGCCCTTGTTGGAGTGTCACGCAGCTAGTGGGCATCACCTTCTGGAGTATTGTCTTTTTCCTACTGGATTGGTAACCTTGGTTTCATAACTGAGGGAAAACTTGCTGCTATATTCATCAAACCTTCTCTTGGGGTTTCCAACTGGCCGGTCATTTACTTCATCAACTACACGCCAACAAGTTTTCTGGCACCATCATCACCGCGCCATCAATAAGTTTTCTGGCGCCGTTGCCGGGGAAAAAGAAGACTTCTGCAAGGGGAGTTTCGCACGCACATCCTTTACTTTGTTTTAGTTTTGCTTTAATTTATTTTTGCTTGCATCGTTTTATCAAAAATAAAAAAAAATTAGTTCCTACTATAGTTGTTATTTTTGTTGGTCTGTTATTGTCTTGCTTTATCATGCTTTCTATCAATGGTTGGTTTCTTTGAAACTAAATCTTTTTGGCAAGGTGGGTTCACGGAAGAGCAGCAAAATTATTATGAGAAACACCGCTTGTCACAAAAAGGGAAACACTTATGGGAACAAATCAATAGATTGTATATCATTGCTAGAAACGTGTGCTCTACTTATAATGTTACTTATTGCTTTGATAGATCTTGTTGCTGTAGGAGGTATAAACACCTCCCTTTTCAATGTGAGTATAATGATGATGTTACCATATCTTCTTATATTAATGGAAATTATGACTTCTATGATGTGGAACAAATTGAGTAATTTATTGTTTGGAAGGGTGCATTCGAACTTTCTTATTTGCTTGAAAATACTGATGATGCACTTTATAAATATGAGGTTTATGATATACTTAAATTTTGCTTTGATAATTACAAGGAAGAAAATGGCTATATTCTTAAATATCTTAATAGATGCTCTCCAATGGAAGAGACTAATGCCTTGAAGGAGCCTATGGAAGAAGAAATTGCTGAAATTGGAAGCTCATTGGATGAAAAAGAGGAAGAGAGTGATGATCAAGAGGAGGAAGAATGGAGCCCATGTCTACCTCCCAATAAGAGTAACTCTTTAACTAATACCTTATTTGATAGCCCTCCATGCTTAACAAAGGAGGATGAATGTGATATTTATATTGTTGAGTTTGTTCATGATGCTACTGAAAATTATTATGAGAGAGGAAAATATGGTTTTTGGAATTCTCATATTACTAAAACACCTCTCTTTATATTGAAAGTTCTGAAGTTGCTCTTGTTTTATCTACCCATACTTGTTACTATGTGCTTCTTTGATTTATTTTCTTACAGGATTCCTATGCATAGGAAGTGGGTTAGACTTAAATGTGTTTTATACTTGCTCCTTGATGCTCTCTTTTGCTTCAATTCATATTTCTTATGTGAGCATCTTCTCAAATTACTGAGCCTAGCTCAAAGCCGTTAAAAAAAACACTCTTGGGAGATAACCCAATGTTTTCTTTCAGTTATTTTTCTTTTATTTGAGTCTTGGAAGTTATTACTACTGTAATAACCGCTCCTTATCCTTTTTATTTCGTTGTTGTGCCAAGAGAAGCCTCTAATTTGAGTGAGGTAAGATTTGGGGATGTTGCTGTCCTGAAACAGTTTTCGGTGCTGCACCGTAAAAATTCGTGAAAATTCTATTTATATCTTTTGGACCTGCAATTTCTTGTGCATATGCCCCAGGTTATATCCAAACTTTTATTAGTTGAAAACTTTTTGATTTGAGCAACAGAAAAACCTCTAAAAATTCGACCTTTGTCAGCTGTTCTGTTTTGACAGATTTCTGCCAATATTTGTGTTTGCCGCTTTATCGCTTTCTTTTTGAGTTCTTTTGATCACAGAACTTTTGGGGAAGTTGCTACAGTAGTATATGCTTTATATGTGGTGGTTTTGAGTTGAAACCTAAAGCAAAAAAAGGGTTGATTCAATGTTATGCTTACACTAATGTTGCTAATAAATTTGTGTTTAGTTTTGTATGAAGAAAGTTTTCAAGTGTAGGGATTGGAGAATGATGAGATGAGTTGAAGAATGGACAAAAGCTCAAGCTTGAAGATTCCCACGCACCCCAAGAAATATCCAAGAGGTACAAGCGTCAAAGCTTGGGGATGCCCCCGAGGCACCCCTTCTTCATCGGCAAAAATCAGGTCACCTTTCAACGCACTATATTTTTATTGCTTCATGCATTATGCGTTTTTCTTGGAGCGTTAGTTGTTTTTAGTTTTAAGTTTTGTTTAGTTTTGTTTGCTGCAATAAATGGTTGGACCCCAACAAATTCCTTTTGGAGAAGTTGCCTTGCTTTTCATTTGCCAATAACACTCCGTTTTTCACTCTTATCGTTTCAACGAGTGTTCTTCTTTTTCTAGAAATGCGTTTAGCTTTCGTTTTTCACCTTGATTTTTGTTCAGATCTTATTATATGTTTGCATCAAGGTGTATTTTGACCTCTGGTCTATGTTGGTTTTCATCAAAAGAGTTGTTTCAAAAAAGTTCGAATGGTGTTGGAAAAGAGAAAAAGCTTTATGCAAAAAAGTGGTACAAGAAGGAGCTTGTGTAGACTGCGGCCTAGGCTTTTGCATGTCGTGCTTGATGACTTTTTGATAGTATGCTTAGTGGTTTTGCTGTAGCATGACTTGTCTCAAATGACTGAGATTGCTTAATGAGCCTTTGAAAAAATCATGCGTTGTTTTAATTATTTGGAAGCATTATTTTGGTTTTCTCCTTTGATGCTTTATTTGGGTTGACTTGGCGCATGCTTACACATGTTAGAGTCATACAAAGTCGCCATTGCCTCTATGATCATTTAGTTTTTGAATTTTGATGCCATCTTATGCTTCTTTTAATGTCGCTTTGTCGCTTTGCATGATTATGGCCGTTATTGCTCTCTTAGTTGGTCGCTTCCAGTCTTTTGCTAGCCCTCATTTTGTACTGAGTATGAGCTCTACTCGTGCATCCAACTCCTAAAAACCAAGTTTGCCATTGTGTCCACTATAAATTCCTATGCATGGTATTTGTAAGCCATTCCAAGTAAATTTTCATGTGCTACCTTTCAAAACTTTCAACTACTTCTTGTTTTGTGCCACAGTTTTTAGCTCATGGGGACGTAGTGGTCGGAATTGCTATCTTCCATATTAAATTAAGTACCCCTCGACTAGGCAGCTTTATCTGCTCGTCACTAATTTTGCATGAGAGCTGGTCAGACCATTACAATCTAATTCTAAAAAAGAAAAAAAAGGCACTCCTCCATGGTATGTGAATGTTGGTGGGCACCCGATGGAATCGGTTAGCCATGGTTTGAGAAAGGAAAAAAAGGTGGGGAGGAGTGCCAAAGCTTTATAAAAGATCACCAATGTGCCAAATTTTCAAAGAACTCAGAACCGCTCTCACTTGGTTATTATGGAAGATAGTAAGACCCCATTGCCAGTCGTTGACATGAAACAACCACCTCTCAAAACCCAATTTTTATCTCTGTTTTATAAATGAAAAGCTCTAGCATATGTTTAATCATTGCTTCCCTCCGCGAAGGGCCTTTCTTTTACTTTTATGTTGAGTCACCACCTTCTACCTTTATGCACCGTCTAAGAGAGTATAGTTGTCATTCTGAGTATAATGTGCATTGTCCCAAAGTTTTCATTGATTGATTCATATTGTTGGTTTCACTTGTTCTTAAATTATTTGTATCTAGTCGACCTCTTAAACTTGAAGGTGTCCTATGCATTTATGTTTTGCTCTCCATGAAGGGCAAGCTGAAAACCATTTGTATGTTTTTCCTTATGATTTAAACACACATTTGACTTTCATTGTTTCATTTTCATGATCTTTCATTTGTGTTCTTTTTCATGTTTTAACATGGTTGCTAAGTTTCTTGTATCAAGATTATATCTTTCATACCCATGTTTTAAGTTTTTTGATCCCAGCGCACAACGCTTACATAGTTGGTCAAGATTGTGTAGGTGCATGTCACCTCAAAAATTATTTCTTTTGTTATCACTTACCTACTCGAGGACGAGCAGGAGTTAAGCTTGGGGATGCTGATACGTCTCTAACGTATCCATAATTTTTGATGCTCCATGCTTGTTTTTATACCATTTGCTTAGTGTTTCGTTACACTTCGTGGCATTTTTATGCATTTTCCGGAACTAACCTATTAACGAGATGCCACAGTGCCAGTTCCCTATTTTCTGCTGTTTTTGTGTTTCAGAAAAGTTACACATGAAATATTCTCGGAATTGGACGAAACAAAAGCCAGACGTCCAGAAATTTACCGGAGCTTCCAGAGAACCGAAGAGGAGACGAAGAGGGGCCACACCACAGGGCGGCACACCCCAGGGCTGGCCCGCGCCCCCTGGTGGTGAGGCCACCCTGGCCCACTTCTGACGCCGCCCCTTCGCTTATAAAGACCCCCCGACGGGAAAAACCTAAACACCCGATCACTTTTCCAGAATACATCGCGATCCGCCGCCGCTGTCGACCCGAGATCGGGAGGGTCCAGAAGCTCTTCCCGACACCCTGCCGGAGAGGGGAATCGCCACCAGAGGTCTTCTTCATCGCCATGCTTACCTCCAGCGCGATGAGTGAGTAGTCTACCTTGGACTATGGGTCCATAGCAGTAGCTAGTTGGTTGTCTTCTCCACCATGTGCTTCATGTTTAGATCTCGTGAGCTGCTTTACATGATCGAGAGTACCTTTATGTAATTCTACATGTTGTGTTTGTTGGGATCCGATGAATATTGGTGTTATGATTGAGTTGATGTGCTAAATATTATCTTATATTATCTCTATGTTGTTTATGATCTTGCATGCTCTCCGTTGTTAGTAGCTATCTTGGCCAAGTAGTTGCTAGTGACTCCAAGAGGGGGTATTTATGCTCGATAGTGGGTTCATGCCTCTATTTAATCTGGGGGAGTGACAGAAACCTCTAAGGTTGAAGATGTGCTGTTGCCATTAGGGAGAAAACAACATTCATATGCTCAAGGGCATATGCTTTGTTTACATTACACACTTTGCTTAATGCAGTTATCTGTTGTTCGCAACTTAATACTTGTAGAGTTCTCGGATTGATTCGCCACAAGTGGATTATTAGTCATCGATGCAGTTGGATGACGGTCTATGTATCTTGTTGTAATGCCCAGAGTAAATCTCATAGTGATCCTCTCGACATATGCACGTTGTCTTTATTCTATCAATTGCCCAACTGTAATTTGTTTACCCAGCATGTGTTATTTTATCTTATGGAGAGACACCACTAGTGAACTGTGGACCCCGGTCCTATTTCCTTTATATTGCTATCACATGTTTACTTTACTCGCACTGTTTACCTTACTTGCATACTATTATCACTTTCCACTCGATATGCTTATACCCTTTGTTTCAAGCAAACCGGTGAGATTGACAACCTCATCGTAAGTTGGGAACAAAGTATTTGGTTGTGTTGTGTGCAGGTTCCACATTGCTACTGGTTGAAGACGCGCTAACAAGAAATCGTTAACAGCGCCCTTGTTGGAGTGTCACGCAGCTAGTGGGCATCACCTTCTGGAGTATTGTCTTTTTTCTACTGGATTGATAACCTTGGTTTCATAACTGAGGGAAAACTTGCTCCTATATTCATCAAACCTTCTCTTGGGGTTTCCAACTGGCCGGTCATTTACTTCATCAACTACACGCCAACAATTTTTCTGGCACCATCATCACCGCGCCATCAGTGTACAAGGATCCTTCCTGTCCCTCTTCTAACAACCTGCAAAGTAAAATAAATTTGCTTTGTGCCCTTAATCTCACCAAGTGGTTGTCAAGCACAAGGTGTGTGTATGTATACAAAACTGAAAATAAATATGCAATACTAAATAAATAAATATGCAAATGCAACAGCGCCAGATAATTGCTTATGGCGCAAGGTTGAGGCGGGAATATGCAAACTAAAGTACAAATATGCAATGCAATGATAAACAGTAAAAGATATGGTTGTAGTGTTTTGGTTTGTGAAATGCAATAAAGGAAATATTTTTTTATTTTCGAAATTGATAATGACTGAAAATAAAAACAGCGGTAAAGTGAACAGTAAGGTGTTTCTTATAATAAAAAGTGGACCGGGGTTCATGGGTTCACTAATGCACTCTCTCATAAAAGATATGGCAGACATAGGATCATAAAATTGACATAAAAGATTATAACAAAAATACACATTCAGATGAATTTATATGGACGTCACGTCCTAACATAGAGATGTTTTGGTTATTCATCTCACTCATACTCCACCAAGATGGGAATTTAATCTAATCACCTCGGTATTAAGATAAAACTCAGAGCATAGAATTAAGCACAGTGACATGAAGTTAAAATAAGAACATGCTTGATCTAGTCGCGGATACTCAACAAGGTCACGCTAGAGATACCCTATAGCATGGTATTTTCTTTATCCCTAGTGAGGTAACAAAGTAAGGTAAATACCCAAGCAACACCCGAGGTCTGTCCCCCTTAGCATAATCACCCCCGGTTACTCCAACTAACACACACATTCCCCCATACACCCTCTCATAAACATGCTTGATCATAACAAGTAAACAAGAACAATATACATAATATGCATCTACTCATACACTGAAATTAAAGAACAATTGCAATCCCATATATTAACTCATAGAAAGATCTACCAAAAAAGTGATACAAAGATGGCCAAAATCATGTTGGGCAGCTCATATGGCTCTAATAAGATGAAGAACGAGAGAGAGAGAGAGAGAGAGAGAGAGAGAGAGAGAGAGAGAGAGAGAGAGATATACATACAGCTACTACCACAAACCCGTAGTCTAGAGATGGACCACTCCCCCTTCATCATGGTGACAAAGGTAGAGTTGTTAGAGGGGATGAAGATCACACCGGCAGCACCCCGCCAGAGTTTTCCCCTCCGATCTTCGATCTCCCTGGTTCCTGTTTCGTGTTTCTCTGTTTCGGCGGCACCTGATGTCTGGCGTGTAGTTAATGATTATTGTGGCCAGGCAGTTGGGAAACTCCAAGCGGAAAGTATGATGAGCATAGCAGCAAGTCTTTTCCCTCAGTTAGAAACCAAGGTTTAATCGTTCAGGAGAAGAGCAGACAATACGACTGAAGGTGATGCGGACTGGCTTAATAGCACTCCAACAAGGGCGCCGTTTAATGATACATGTTGACTCGTCTTCGGCCAGTAGCAACGCGGAACCTGCACACACACAACCAAGTACTTTGTTCCCAACTTGCGATGAGGTTGTCAATCTCACCGGTTTGCTTGAAACAAAGGGTATGAGCGTATCGAGTGGAAAACAGTAAAGTATGCGAGTAAAGTAAACAATGCGAGTAAAGTAAACAGGTGATAGCAATATGATGGAAATAGGACCGGGGTCCACAGTTCACTAGCGGTGCCTCTCCATAAGATAAATAACACATGCTGGGTAAACAAATTACAGTTGGGCAATTGATAGAATAAAGATAAACGTGATATGTCAAGAAGATCACTATGCGATTTACTCTGGGCATTACAACAAAATACATAGACCGCCATCCAACTGCATCTATGACTAATAATCCACTCACGGGGATATCGTCCGAACACCCCATGAGTATTAAGTTGCGAACAATAGATAATTGCATTAAGCAAAGTGTGTAATGTAAACAACGCATATGCCCTTGAGCATATGAATGTTGTTTTCTCCCTAGTAGCAACAGCACATCTACAACCTTAGAGGTTTGTGTCACTCCCCCAGATTAAATAGAGGCATGAACCCACTATCGAGCATAAATACCCCCTCTTAGAGTCACTAGCAACTACTCGGCCAAGATAGCTACTAACAACGAAGAGCATGCAAGATCATAAACAACATAGAGCTAACATAAGATATATTTCAGTATAGCAACTCAATCATAACACCAATATTCATCGGATCCCAACAAACCAAACATGTAGAATTACATAACGGTGATCTCAATCATGTAGGGCAGCTCATGAGATCTAAACATGAAGCACATGGTGGAGAGGACAACCATCTAGCTACTGCTATGGACCCATAGTCCAAGGTAGACTACTCACTCATCGCTCCGGAGGCAAGCATGGCGATGAAGAAGACCTCCGGTGGCAATTCCCTTCTCCGGCAGGGTGCCGGGAAGAGCTTCTGGACCCTCCCGATCTCGGGTCGATGACGGCGGCGGATCGCGATGTGTTTCTGGAAAATTGATCGGGTACTTAGGTTTTCCCGTCGGGGGGTCTTTATAGGCGAAGGGGCATCGTCAGAAGTGGACCAAGGCGGTCTCACACATAGGGGGCGCGGCCAGGGGCTGGGCCGCGCTGCCCTGGTGTGAGGCCACCTTGTGGCCGCACTCCGTCTCCTCTTCGGTTCTCTGGAATCTCCGTGAAATATCTGGACGACTGGCTTTGGTTTCGTCCAATTCCGAGAATATTTCCTGTGTAACTTTTCTGAAACACAAAAAGAGCAAAAAACAGGGAACTGGCACTGTGGCAACTTGTTAATAGGTTAGTTCCGGAAAATGCATAAAAGTGTCACAAAGTGTAACGAAACATTAGGCAAATGGTGTGAAAACAAGCATGTAGCATCAAAAATTATGGATACGTTGGAGACGTATCAGCATCCCCAAGCTTAACTCCTGCTCGTCCTCGAGTAGGTAAGTGATAACAAAAGAAATAATTTTTGAGGTGACATGCACCTACACAATCTTGATCATATATGTAAGCATTTGTGAGCTGGGATCATAAGAACTTAAAACATGGGCATGAAAGATATAATCTTGTCAATAAAAACTTAGCAACCATGTTATAACATGAAAATGAACACAAACAAAATATCATGAAAATGAAACAATGAAAGTCAAATGTGTGTTCAAATAATAAGGAAAAACATACAAGTGGTTTTTAGCTTGTCCTTCATAGAGAGCAAAACATAAATGCATAGGACACCTTCAAGTTTAAGAGGGCGACTAGATACAAATAATTTGAGAACAAGTGAAACCAACAATATGAATCAATCAATGAAAACTTTGGGACAATGCATATTATACTAAGAATGACAACTATGCTCTCTTAATGGTGCATAAAGATAGAAGGTAGTGACTCAACATAAAAGTAAAAGAAAGGCCCTTCGTAGAGGGAAGCAGTGATTGCAAGTTTTATAACCTTCAAAAATTATGGTACTTACCGGCTTTGAGCTCTCATTGCCCCCATCATAAGCATCTTGAATGGTTAAAGTTAATGCAAGAACAATTATGATGCATATGCTTGACAAATCATAAGTTGAAAACCTCGTGTCCCATGAATACGAGTACCCAAACCTCATGCTACTTTACTTAGAGTCCCAAGCAAGGCTCTTGTCATTGTAAGTATATGCGTATCACCGAGAACCGCCAACGGGGTACCTCCGTGCCTGATGACATGGAACAAGCCCACATCAAAATGATAGGACAAGCAGACAATGAACACCTCGACATCTCTTTTATTTACCAATTGTTTAGCTTTTTATTTTGAGATGTGTCGTCGAATGTCCACTATGGGTATGCTGCAAATTTCCACCATGAATTATGCATGGCTTAGATTGGCGGCCCAGGCGTTTCCCTAACACATATACAAACTCCATGATCCTCGCAAGATTCCCAATTCATTTCACACCGCGGGCATCCATAAACAAAAGATCACGATATCAACTCAAATAAGAAGTGCAATGTTGAAAGCTTGCCCATGACGGCATGGCTGGGCTAGTCTCCAACTTACAACTTGCAAGCATAACAACTCAACATAAGAGACCACAATGTCAAATTTTTAAGAACAAGAAAAAGTAAAGTGTGCCTTCCGGTTCATGAGAGCTTTACTGACCAATTTTCGCATAACACTGGTAAGAGTTTAATTTGAAGAGAAAATAAAAGTAAGTCAAATTTACTTGGAATAGCAAATTGCTAGTAGGTATGTATGGTGGACACTTTGGAAAACTTGGTCTTTAAGAGTTGGATGCACGAGTAGAGCTCATACTCAGTACAAGGTGAGGGCTAGCAAAAGACTGGGAGCGACCAACTAAGAGAGCAATAATGGCCATAATCATGCAAAGCGACAAAGCGACATTAAAAGAAGCATAAGATGTCATCAAAAGTCAAAAACTAAATGATCATAGAGGCTATTGGCGACTTTGTAAGAGTCTAACATGTGTGAGCATGCGCCAAGTCAACCCAAATAAAGCATCAAGGAGAAAACCAAAATAATGCTTCCAAATAATTAAAACAACGCATGATTTTTTCAAAGGCTCATTAAGCAATCTCAGTTATTTAAGACAAGTCATGCTACAGCAAAACCACTAAGCATACCATCAAAAAGACATCAAGCATGACATGAAAAAGCCTAAGCCGCAGTCTACACAAGCTCCTTCTTGTACCACTTTTTTGCACAAAGCTTTTTCTCTTTTCCAACACCATTTGAACTTTTTAAATCCAACTCTTTTTGAGGAAAACCAACATGGTCCAGAGGCAAAAAATACACCTTGATAAATAAATATAAGAAGATCTGAACGCAAATCAAGGCAAAAACGAAAACCAAAAGCAGTAGCAGAAAAAGAAGAACACTCGGTTTTTGATAAGAGTGAAAACTAGAGCGTTCTTGGCAAATAAAAAGCAAGGCAACTTCTCCAAAAGAAATTTGTTGGGGTCCAACCATTTATTGCAGCAAACAAACTAAACTAATAACGAAAACTAAAACAACTGACGCTCCAAGAAAAACACATAGTGCATGAAGCAATAAAAATATAGTGTCTTGAAAGGTGACCTGATTTTTGCCGATGAAGAAGGGGTGCCTCGGGGGCATCCCCAAGCTTTGACACTTGTACTTCTTGAATATTTCTTGGGGTGATGCATGGGCATCCCCAAGCTTGAGCTTTTGTCCATTCTTCAACTCATCTCATCATTCTCCAATCCCTACACTTGAAAACTTCCTTCATACAAAACTAAACACAAATCTATTAGCAACATTAGTGTAGCATAACATATAATCAACCTCTTTTGCTTCAGGTTTCAACCCAAAACCACCACATATAAAGTATATACTACTGTAGCAACTTCCCCAAAAGTTCCGTGATCAAAAGAACTCAAAAGAAAGCGATAAAGCGGCAAACACAAATATTGGCAGAAATCTGTCAAAACAGAACAGCTGACAAAGGTCGAATTTTTAAGGGGTTTTATGTTGCTCAAATCAAAAAGTATTCAACTAATTAAAGTTTGGATATAACCTGGGGCATATGCACAAGAAATCTCAGGTCCAAAAGATATACAAAGAATTTTTACGAATTTTTACGGTGCAGCACCGAAAACAGTTTCAGGACAGCAACATCCCCAAATCTTTACCTCACTCAAATTAGAGGCTTCTCTTGGCACAACAATAAAATAAACAAGATAAGGAGAGGTCATTACAGTAGTAATGACTTCCAAGACTCAAATAAAAGAAAAAGTACTAAAAATAAAACATTGGGTTATCTCCCAAGAGTGCTTTTCTTTAACGCCTTTGAGCTAGGCGCAGAAAATTGCGAATCAAGTAACATCAAGAGATGAAGTGCTAGGATCAGCGGGTGCCTTACGTCTTCCTTTTTTACCCTTACTCTTGACTTTAGGAAAGACGTGGTTATTGCAAGGTGGAGAGATAAATCTTATATTGCCCTTTCCCACATCAATGACGGCGTCCAGGAGCTTCAATAGGGATCTTCCAAGTGTGATTTGTCCTTTTCCTACACATTCAATAACAAGATAATCAGTAGTATCATTCTTTCTAGGACTTTTGTAAAAACTCCTTCAGCTATTCCAATGGAAAATATAGTGGCATTGTTAGTAAGAGAAATTCCTTCTCCCCCCTCAGAAAGCTTCCAAAGACTCAAAGATTCATAAACATCCTTTGGCATAAGACAAAATTCAGACATAATATCACAACGAGCATGAAAAGTTTCACCACTAATGGTGTTTTTTACCGTAGGATACCAACTCGAAGGTTCAGAATTTGTTGGTACATAATCAAAATGCTGGCACAAAGTATTGTAGCAAGTTTTCAAACTAGCAGTGCGAGTCTCAAGAGTATCAAGTCTATTAAAAATGCACACAAGAGAGGAATCAAAATAGGTTGGCAAGCTATAAATTGTAATCAACTTTTTTATAATATTGAAGGCTTGATCTCCATCACAATGAAGGAAATCTCCTTCTGCAGTAGCATCCAAAGCATATCTATAACAAAGAGCAAGTCCAAAGTAAAAGCTACTAACAAGCAAACTCAAGGTCATTTTAGGTTCAGTTTTTCCATGCCAATCATAAATTCTAGACCAAGCTTCTTTAAAACTTTCCTCATCCTTTTGTTTAAAAGTGAAAATCATATCCTCGGGCGACATAGTAGTAACAACTGAACTAGACATAATAAACAACTACAAAGGATTCTAATTTTTTTTGGGTTTTTGATAAAACGATGCAAGTAAAAATAAATAAAGTAAAGCAAAATAATAAAACAAAGTAAAGGATGTGCGTGCGAAAAACTTCCCTTGTAGAGGTCTTCCACTTCTTCATCGGCAACGGTGCCAGAAAAGGGCTTGATGTCTGGCGTGTAGTTAATGATTATTGTGGCCACACAGTTGGGAAACTCCAAGCGGAAAGTATGATGTGCACAGCAGCAAGTCTTTTCCCTCAGTTAGAAACCAAGGTTTAATCGTTCAGGAGAAGAGCAGACAATACGACTGAAGGTGATGCGGACTGGCTTAATAGCACTCCAACAAGGGCGCCGTTTAACGATACTTGTTGACTCGTCTTCGGCCAGTAGCAACGCGGAACCTGCACACACACAACCAAGTACTTTATTCCCAACTTGCGATGAGATTGTCAATCTCACCGGTTTGCTTGAAACAAAGGGTATGAGCGTATCGAGTGGAAAACAGTAAAGTATGCGAGTAAAGTAAACAGTGCGAGTAAAGTAAACAGGTGATAGCAATATGATGGAAATAGGACCGGGGTCCACAGTTCACTAGCGGTGCCTCTCCATAAGATAAATAACACATGCTGGGTAAATAAATTACAGTTGGGCAATTGATAGAATAAAGATAAACGTGATATGTCAAGAAGATCACTATGCGATTTACTCTGGGCATTACAACAAAATACATAGACCGCCATCCAACTGCATCTATGACTAATAATCCACTCACGGGGATATCGTCCGAACACCCCATGAGTATTAAGTTGCGAACAACAGATAATTGCATTAAGCAAAGTGTGTAATGTAAACAAAGCATATGCCCTTGAGCATATGAATGTTGTTTTCTCCCTAGTAGCAACAGCACATCTATAACCTTAGAGGTTTCTGTCACTCCCCCAGATTAAATAGAGGCATGAACCCACTAGCGAGCATAAATACCCCCTCTTAGAGTCACTAGCAACTACTCGGCCAAGATAGCTACTAACAACGAAGAGCATGCAAGATCATAAACAACATAGAGCTAACATAAGATATATTTCAGTATAGCAACTCAATCATAACACCAATATTCATCGGATCTCAACAAACCAAACATGTAGAATTACATAACGGTGATCTCAATCATGTAGGGCAGCTCATGAGATCTAAACATGAAGCACATGGTGGAGAGGACAACCATCTAGCTACTGCTATGGACCCATAGTCCAAGGTAGACTACTCACTCATCGCTCCGGGGGCAAGCATGACGATGAAGAAGACCTCCGGTGGCGATTCCCTTCTCCGGCAGGGTGCCGGGAAGAGCTTCTGGACCCTCCCGATCTTGGGTCGACGACAGTGGCGGATCACGATGTGTTTCTGGAAAATTGATCGGGTACTTAGGTTTTTCCCGTCGGGGGGTATTTATAGGTGAAGGGGCATCGTCAGAAGTGGACCGAGGCGGTCTCACACATAGGGGGCGCGGCCAGGGGCTGGGCCGCGCCGCCCTGGTGTGAGGCCACCTCGTGGCCCCACTCCGTCTCCTCTTCGGTTCTCTGGAAGCTCCGTGAAATATCTGGACGGCTGGCTTTGGTTTCGTCCAATTCCGAGAATATTTCCTGTGTAACTTTTCTGAAACACAAAAATAGCAGAAAACAGGGAACTGAAAATGTGGCAACTTGTTAATAGGTTAGTTCCAGAAAATGCATAAAAGTGCCACGAAGTGTAATGAAACATTAGACAAATGGTGTGAAAACAAGCATGGAGCATCAAAAATTATGGATACGTTGGAGACGTATCAGTGCCCTTCTTCGCGACCCACAGGGGCGTACTTTATATAATCAGTTTTAGGTCAAGACACATCCAACGAGACAAAGATCGATGGCATCGGAGCAACGAGGCGCCAATGGGTAGACCCCAAGGAATCTAGCCGCGTGAGCCTAGCCCGTTTGGCCCTCGTGGCTCCCCTGTTGCATCTCCTTCGCTCCCAAGTCTTGTTCCGTGGAAAAACTCGTTCCCCCAAAATTCCAGGTGATTTGGACTCCGTTTGGGTCCCTGAAAGTTAAAAACATAGAAAAAGAAGTTTTCTGGTTTTCCTGGATTAATCGGATAAAATTAGGGAACATGTAAATTATTTCCAATAATCATCAAAAAGCATGAATATAACCAATATATGATGCAAATAAGGTGAAATATCAAGTGGTAAAGTGCAAAGATCATGGATGGATTTTACATGCATCAAGTGCGACGCCTGATACGTCTCCGACGTATCCATAATTTTTGATGCTCCATGCTTGTTTTTACACCATTTGCCTAATGTTTCGTTACACTTCGTAGCACTTTTATGCATTTTCCGGAACTAACCTATTAACAAGTCGCCACAGTGCTAGTTCCCTGTTTTCTGCTGTTTTTGTGTTTCAGAAAAGCTACACAGGAAATATTCTCGGAATTGCACGAAACAAGTTCCTGAAGTCTTATTTTTCCCGGAAGCTTCCAGAGATCCAAAGAGGAGTCGGAGGGGGGCCACGAGGGCCCCACACACCTGGGCGGCGCTGCCCAGCCCCTGGTCGCGCCCCTATGTGTGAGGGTGCCTCAGGCCACCTCTGACGATGCCCCTTCGCCTATAAAGACCCCCCGACGGGAAAAACCTAAGTGCCCCGATCAATTTTCCAGAAACACATCGCGATCCGCCACCGTCGTCGACCCGAGATCGGGAGGGTCCAGAAGCTCTTCCCGGCACCCTGCCGGAGAGGGGAATCGCCACCAGAGGTCTTCTTCATTGCCATGCTTGCCTCCGGAGCGATGAGTGAGTAGTCTACCTTGGACTATGGGTCCATAGCACTAGCTATATGGTTGTCTCCTCCACCATGTGCTTCATGTTTAGATCTCATGAGCTGCCCTACATGATTGAGATCACCGTTATGTAATTCTACATGTTTGGTTTGTTGGGATCCGATTAATATTGGTGTTATGATTGAGTTGCTATACTGAAATATATCTTATGTTATCTCTATGTTGTTTATGATCTTGCATGCTCTCCGTTGTTAGTAGCTATCTTGGCTGAGTAGTTGCTAGTGACTCCAAGAGGGGGTATTTATGCTCGATAGTGGGTTCATGCCTCTATTTAACCTGGGGGAGTGACAGAAACCTCTAAGGTTGTAGATGTGCTGTTGCTACTTGGGAGAAAACAACATTCATATGCTCAAGGGCATATGCTTTGTTTACATTACACACTTTGCTTAATGCAATTATCTGTTGTTCGCAACTTAATACTCATGGGGTGTTCGGACGATATCCCCGTGAGTGGATTATTAGTCATAGATGCAGTTGGATGGCGGTCTATGTATTTTGTTGTAATGTCCAGAGTAAATCGCATAGTAATCTTCTTGACATATCACGTTATCTTTATTCTATCAATTGCCCAACTGTAATTTGTTTACCCAGCATGTGTTATTTATCTTATGGAGAGACACCACTAGTGAACTGTGGACCCCGGTCCTATTTCCATCATATTGCTATCACCTGTTTACTTTACTCGCACTGTTTACTTTACTCGCATACTTTCACTATTTTCCACTCGATACACTCATAACCTTTGTTTCAAGCAAACCGGTGAGATTGACAACCTCATCGTAAGTTGGGAACAAAGTACTTGGTTGTGTTGTGTGCAGGTTCCGCGTTGCTACTGGCCGAAGACGAGTCAACAAGTGTCGTAAACGGTGCCCTTGTTGGAGTGCTATTAAGCCAGTCTGCATCACCTTCAGTCGTTTGTCTCTCCTCTCCAAGATCGACATACCTTGGTTTCTTAACTCAGGGAAAAGACTTGCTGCTGTGCTCATCATACCTTCCTCTTGGGGTTCCCAATGGGCTGGCCATCAAACAACAATCAAGATATTTTTCTAGCGCCGTTGCTGGGGACTAAAGAAGAATACTTCCAAAGATTGAAGAAAACCTCCCGCGTCAACTTAGCGCCAGCACCAGCCAGCAAGATATTTTTTTGGCGCCGTTGCCGGGGAGGAAGTAGAAGACCTCTGCAAGGGGAGTTTTTCGCACGCACATCCTTTACTTTGTTTATTGTTTTGCTTTACTTTATTTATTTTTACCTGCATCATTTTATCAAAAACCCAAAAAAAATTAGAATCCTTTGTAGTTGTTTTTACTTGTCTTGCTTTATCATGCTTTCTATCAATGGTCGGTTTCTTTGAAACTAAATCTTTTTGGCAAGGTGGGTTCACGGAAGAGCAACAAAAACATTATGAGGAACACCGCTTGTCACAAAAAGGGAAACACTTATGGGAACAAATTGATAAATTGTATATCATTGCTAGAAATGTGTGCTCTACTTATAATGTTACTTATTGCTTTGATAGATCTTGTTGCTGTAGGAGGTATAAACACCTCCCTTTTCAATGTGAGTATAATGATGATGTTACCATATCTTCTTATATTAATAGAAATTATGACTTTTATGATGTGGAACAAATTGAAGAATTTATTGCTTGGAAGGGTGCATTCGAACTTGCTTATTTGCTTGAAAATACTGATGATGCACCTTATAAATATGAGGTTTATGATATACTTACATTTTGCTTTGATAATTACAAGGAAGAAAATGGCTATATTCGTAAATATCTTAATAGATGCTCTCCAACGGAAGAGACTAATGCCTTGAAGGAGCCTATGGAAGAAGAAATTGCTGAAACTGGAAGCTCATTGGATGAAAAAGAGGAGGAGAGTGATGATCAAGAGGAGGAAGAATGGAGCTACCCATGTCTACCTCCCAATAAGAGTAACTCTTTAACTAATACCTTATTTGATAGCCCTCCATGCTTAACAAAAGAGTATGAGTGTGATATTTATATTGTTGAGTTTGTTCATGATGCTACTGAAAATTATTATGAGAGAGGAAAATATGGTTTTTGGAATTCTCATGTTACTAAAACACCTCTCTTTATATTGAAAGTCCCGAAGTTGCTCTTGTTTTATCTACCCATACTTGTTACTATGTGCTTCTTTGATTTATTTTCTTACAAGATTCCTATGCATAGGAAGTGGGTTAGACTTAAATTTGTTTTATATTTGCTCCTTGATACTCTCTTTTGCTTCAATTCATATTTCTTATGTGAGCATCCTCTCAAATTACTGAGCCTAGCTCAAAGGCGTTAAAGAAAAGCACTCTTGGGAGATAACCCAATGTTTTCTTTTCAGTTATTTTTCTTTTATTTGAGACTTGGAAGTCATTACTACTGTAATGACCGCTCCTTATCTTGTTTATTTCATTGTTGTGCCAAGAGAAGCCTCTAATTTGAGTGAGGTAAAGATTTGGGGATGTTGCTGTCCTGAAACTGTTTTTGGTGCTGCACCGTAAAAATTCGTATAAATTATCTGTATATCTTTTGGACCTGCGATTTCTTGTGCATATGTCCCAGGTTATATCCAAATTTTTATTAGTTGAACACTTTTTGATTTGAGCTACAGAAAACCCCTCAAAAATTCGTCCTTTGTCAGCTGTTCTATTTTGACAGATTTCTGCCAATATTTGTGTTTGCCGCTTTATCGCTTTCTTTGCAAGTTCTTTTGATCACGGAACTTTTGGGGAAGTTGCTACAGTAGTATATGCTATATATGCGGTGGGTTTGGGTTGAAACCTGAAGCAAAAAGAGGTTGATTATATGTTATGCTACACTAATGTTGCTAATAGATTTGTGTTTAGTTTTGTATGAAGGAAGTTTTCATGTGTAGGGATTGGAGAATGATGAGATGAGTTGAAGAATGGACAAAAGCTCAAGCTTGGGGATGTCCATGCATCACCCCAAGAAATATCCAAGAAGTACAAGCATCAAAGCTTGGGGATGCCCCCGAGGCACCCCTTCTTCATCGGCAAAAATCAGGTCACCTTTCAAGACACTATATTTTTATTGCTTCATGCACCATGTGTTTTTCTTGGAGCGTCAGTCATTTTAGTTTTATTTATTAGTTTAGTTTTGTTTGCTGAAATAAATGGTTGGACCCCAACAAATTTCTTTTGAAGAAGTTGCCTTACTTTTCATTTGCCAAGAACGCTCTAGTTTTCATTCTTATCAAAAACCGAGTGTTCTTCTTTTTATGCTACTACTTTTGGTTTTCGTTTTTGCCTTGATTTGCGTTCAGATCTTCTTATATTTATTCATCAAGGTGTATTTTTGCCTCTGATCTTTATTGGTTTTCATCAAAAGAGGTGTTTATAAAAAGTTTGAATGGTGTTGGAAAAGAGAAAAAGCTTTATGCAAAAAAGTGGTACAAGAAGGAGCTTGTGTAGACTGCGGCTTAGGCTTTTTCATGTCATGCTTGATATCTTTTTGATAGTATGCTTAGTGGTTTTGCTGTAGCATGACTTGTCTCAAATAACTGAGATTGCTTAATGAGCCTTTGAAAAAAATCGTGCGTTGTTTTTATTATTTTGAAACATTATTTTGGTTTTCTCCTTGATGCTTTATTTGGGTTGACTTGGCGCATGCTCACACATGTTAGACTCATACAAAGTCGCCAATAGCCTCTATGATCATTTAGTTTTTGACTTTTGATGCCATCTTATGCTTCTTTTAATGTTGCTTTGTCGCTTTGCATGATTATGGCCATTATTGCTCTCTCAGTTGGTCGCTCCCAGTCTTTTGCTAGCCCTCGCCTTGTACTGAGTATGAGCTCTACTCGTGCATCCAACTCCTAAAAACCAAGTTATCCCAAAGTGTCCACCATACATACCTACTAGCAAATTGCTATTTCAAGTAAATTTGACTTGCTTTTATTTTCTCTTCAAATTAAACTCTTACCAGTGTTATGCGAAAATTGGTCAATAAAGCTCTCACGAACCGGAAGGCACACTTTACTTTTTCCTGTTCTTAAAAATTTGACATTGTGGTCTCTTATGTTGAGTTGTTATGCTTGCAAGTTGTAAGTTGGAGACTAGCCCAGCCATGCAGTCATGGGCAAGCTTTCAACATTGCACTTCTCTTTTGAGTTGATATCGTGATCTTTTGTTTATGGATGCCCGCGGTGTGAAATGAATTGGGAATCTTGTGGGGATCATGGAGTTTGTATATGTGTTAGGAAAACGCCTGGGCCGCCAATCTAAGCCATGCATAATTCATGGTGGAAATTTGCAGCATACCCATAGTGGACATTCGACGACGCATCTCAAAATAAAAAGCTATACAATTGGTAAATAAAAGAGATGTCGAGGTGTTCATTGTCTGCTTGTCCTGTCATTTTGATGTGGGCTTGTTCCATGTCATCGGGCACGGAGGTACCCCGTTGGCGGTTCTCGATGATACGCATATACTTACAATGACAAGAGCCTTGCTTGGGACTCTAAGTAAAGTAGCATGAGGTTTGGGTACTTGTATTCACGGGACACGAGGTTTTCAACTTATGATTTGTCAAGCATATGCATCATAATTGTTCTTGCATTAACTTTAACCATTCAAGATGCTTAGGATGGGGGCAATGAGAGCTCAAAGCCGGTAAGTAACATAATTTTTGAAGGTTATAAAACTTGCAATCACTGCTTCCCTCTGCGAAGGGCCTTTCTTTTACTTTTATGTTGAGTCACCACCTTCTATATTTATGCACCATTAAGAGAGCATAGTTGTCATTCTTAGTATAATGTGCATTGTCCCAAAGTTTTCATTGATTGATTCATGATGTTGGTTTCACTTGTTCTCAAATTATTTGTATCTAGTCGCCCTCTTAAACTTGAAGGTGTCCTATGCATTTATGTTTTGCTCTCTATGAAGGACAAGCTGAAAACCATTTGTATGTTTTTCCTTATGATTTGAACACACGTTTGACTTTCATTGTTTCATTTTCATGATCTTTTGTTTGTGTTCATTTGCATGTTTATAACATGGTTGCTAAGTTCTTATTGTCAAGATTATATCTTTCACGCTCATGTTTTAAGTTCTTATGATCCCAGCTCACAATGCTTACATATATGATCAAGATTGTGTAGGTGCATGTCACCTCAAAAATTATTATTTTTGTTATCACTTACCTACTCGAGGACGAGCAGGAGTTAAGCTTGGGGATGCCTGATACGTCTCCGACGTATCCATAATTTTTGATGCTCCATGCTTGTTTTTACACCATTTGCCTAATGTTTCGTTACACTTCGTGGCACTTTTATGCATTTTCTGGAACTAACCTATTAACAAGTCGCAACAGTGCCAGTTCCCTGTTTTCTGCTGTTTTTGTGTTTCAGAAAAGCTACACATGAATTATTCTCGGAATTGGACGAAACAAGTTCCTGAAGTCTTATTTTTCTCGGAAGCTTCCAGAGATCCGAAGAGGAGTCAGAGGGGGGCCACAAGGGCCCCACACACCAGGGCGGCACGGCCCAGCCCCTGGCCACGCCCCCTATGTGTGAGGGTGCCTCGGGCCACCTCTGACGATGCCCTTCGCCTATAAAGACCCCCCGACGGGAAAAACCTAAGTGCCCCGATCAATTTTCTAGAAACACATCGCGATCCGCCGCCGTCGTCGACCCGAGATCGGGAGGGTCCAGAAGCTCTTCCCGGCACCCTGCCGGAGAGGGGAATCGCCACCGGAGGTCTTCTTCATCGCCATGCTTGCCTCCGGAGCGATGAGTGAGTAGTCTACCTTGGACTATGGGTCCATAGCAGTAGCTAGATGGTTGTCTCCTCCACCATGTGCTTCATGTTTAGATCTCATGAGTTGCCCTACATGATTGAGATCACCGTTATGTAATTCTACATGTTTGGTTTGTTGGGATCCGATGAATATTGGTGTTATGATTGAGTTGCTATACTAAAATATATCTTATGTTATCTCTATGTTGTTTATGATCTTGCATGCTCTCCGTTGTTAGTAGCTATCTTGGCCGAGTAGTTGCTAGTGACTCCAAGAGGGGGTATTTATGCTCGATAGTGGGTTCATGCCTCTATTTAACCTGGGGGAGTGACAGAAACCTCTAAGGTTGTAGATGTGCTGTTGCTACTAGGGAGAAAACAACATTCATATGCTCAAGGGCATATGCTTTGTTTACATTACACACTTTGCTTAATGCAATTATCTGTTGTTCGCAACTTAATACTCATGGGGTGTTCGGACGATATCCCCGTGAGTGGATTATTAGTCATAGATGCAGTTGGATGGCGGTCTATGTATTTTGTTGTAATGCCCAGAGTAAATCGCATAGTGATCTTCTTGACATATCACGTTATCTTTATTCTATCAATTGCCCAACTGTAATTTGTTTACCTAGCATGTGTTATTTATCTTATGGAGAGACACCACTAGTGAACTGTGGACCCCGGTCCTATTTCCATCATATTGCTATCACATGTTTACTTTACTCACACTGTTTACTTTACTCGCATACTTTCACTATTTTCCACTCGATACGCTCATAACCTTTGTTTCAAGCAAACCGGTGAGATTGACAACCTCATCGTAAGTTGGGAACAAAGTACTTGGTTCTGTTGTGTGCAGGTTCCGCGTTGCTACTGGCCGAAGACGAGTCAACAAGTGTCGTAAACGGTGCCCTTGTTGGAGTGCTATTAAGCCAGTCTGCATCACCTTCAGTCGTTTGTCTCTCCTCTCCAAGATCGACATACCTTGGTTTCTTAACTGAGGGAAAAGACTTGCTGCTGTGCTCATCATACCTTCCTCTTGGGGTTCCCAACGGGCTGGCCATCAAACAGCAATCAAGATATTTTTCTGGCGCTGTAACATCCCAGGATGTGAGGCCAGAAATAGAGAGAACATAGAAGTGTGCATTGCATTCATGCATAGAAAATCTGGGAAATTTTTGCGCTTTTAAATAAAACTTGTCAAAGTGATTGAAGCTTCTCTTGAGTTGATGGAATTGAAGTAGCTCATCGACTGAAGTGCGATAAACTTCAACATGACCTTTGTTAACAACCTTGTTTTGGGTAGAGACAATAACAACAATCAAAGGAGATGAATGTGAGGTAGGATTAATATGTTAACACATCATTTTAGGACCTTATAACCAATTCTACCATGATCACATGGTATTTCATAAACCTAAATCATTGAAGCCATTTCCTAACTTAAAGGAAGACAACACAAGTCTTACCTTGACTCTTAAACTACTTTATTCTCATATCTTGATTATCATAATCTTTCGCATCTAAATCCATGCATCTTCAAGACAAGAGGAGAAAGCCTATATCAAATCCAATATCATTCCTGTCTCTTGAGATAGAACCCTATGGTATAGATTAGAAACTCGGTGGTAGTGGAGTTTAACCTAGTACCAAGTTGATTAGAGGAGTTTACAATAGAGTTTAACCACTTAAATACTTATCCAGTACTTCTGGGTATTATATAATTCACTTTTAAACTTGTTACCAAAATTGGTAAACCACAAGGTCTAAAGTGCATAAAAGCCACACATTCTTATTTAAATCATAACTTATTAACTATATGCGAAATAACAAAACTAAACTCATTTACATTACATTAAATAGTTCAAACTATTTGAATAAAAATAACTATGACCATTTTGAAACTCTTATGATCATGCCTTGGTGAACTCAAATCAAATCACTTAAAATTTGAACATGACCTTTGCTAACTTTGGATATTTTGAGCACAACTTATAATAGGAACAAATAAGATATGACAATGTGCATAATTCAAAATAACATGATCATTTCAAATATGAACTTTGGAAGTTAAACTTCCAAACAATTAATATAATATCCATTGGTAACAATTCAATTATGAATTATAAATATCTATAAGAATATGAATTGATTTAGCCACAAGTCCATTTAGTGCCAAATGCCACTTGGCTATCCAAAATAAAGATTATTAGAGGATAATCATCATGCCACCTAGGATAGTTATCCACTTGAAAATATCTTGTGATAGTTATCCATTTGAAAATATCTTGTGATAGTTATCCACTTGAAAATATCTTCCTATACTTGAACCCCAAGTAATGTTCATAGTTATCCACTTGAAAATATCTTTCTATACTTGAACCCAAGTAATGCTCATGCATGAGAGCTTGACAACAAGTAGCTTACTCACCAAATGAAAACAAGAGTCACCACTTGAGGTGTCAACTTGTGGTGGACATCAAAACACTATAAAAGGAACCCCATAGCATCCATTTTGACACCATAAACCCATGGTATGATGGCACCAACGAATTTGGACCATTTCATACATTAGGTAGGAGCAAGAAACACCACCATCACACCAAGGAACACCACCATCACACCAGCAACACCACCACACAATCCACCCTGCTCATGAGTTGAGCAACAGGGTAGGATTCACCACCACCAGCACAACCACAAGGACCAAACCAGCAAGACCAAGACCAAATGGTTACTTAGTTCAATTAGGAATTAGGTCAAGCAGCTAGGAGGTGCAGGCATGCCACAAGATGCAGGTTTATCAGAATTCCCGAAGAACAAGCTTCATAAGACCACTAGGTTGGTCTAGTATGAGAGGAGAGGAGTGTAGTTGTTGGGAAAAGGGAAGCACTCACCATAAAGCAAGATAAATATATGCCTCTGATCTGAAATCATCTACTAAAAACATATACATGGTCCAGGGGCATATCACATACATCTAAATGATCATATGAGCACCAAGAACAAACAAGTAAATTTACTAGGAAGCAAATCAAACCCAGAAAATGTAGAGTAGCTATTCATATCATGCACATGTCTGTACCAAGAAATCACTATCAACATATGCATAATATTCATACACTTACACTTGCATAACAAAGGGTAGAACATCATCTTTAGCTACCATTAGTTAGTGAACACACCAGTAGTTAATTGTGTGAATACTTATATAGCCTAACATGCTAAGATAAATTAGTACACACTCTAATGCTCCACTTACACATTATTGAGATGCATCTTTGCATATAGCCAAATTAACTAGATACCATATCCTTGCAAGAGCATGTGTGGAATTAATTACCAGAACACTACATTAAGAACTAGGGTGAATATAAAATCATGTTAAAGGAACTTACACCTGCATAGTAATTCAAATCTTTGATAGAATGTTCAATAGTAATTAGTTGACCCCAAGATGCAAATTCATGTTAATATGGAACTCACCCAAGCCTTAACAAAATGCTTTGAACACTCTTGTAGTAATATTTCAAACTATTCCTATTTAGAGCCTAATTAAGATCCTAGTACTAAATAGGTAATTCCATGTGCACATGCACATATAAGTACTCCTTGCTGAATGTTTAAAATATAATTGCTATCATATATTTGCTCCAGTAAAGTTCCTAAGATAAAACCTGCAAAATAAATTATCAAATTCCAACCAAATACAAATTACTATATGTGTTGGTGCACATATAAACTCTTAGAATACAATGTATGGGACCAGTACTATATCAGCTTTATTTCAAAAGAATTCCTAGATTTAAAATCCCTGCATAACAGAATTGAAAAATCAAATTAGAGTTCAAAACACAAAACAGAAATAGGAAAAGAATAAGAAGCAGAAAAAAATAAAGGAAACGCTTACCAGCCAGAGCCCACCGAGCCGGCCCAACTACCACTCAGCCCAGTCCTCGTACCGGTTCATTATATGACAAGCGAGACCCACCAGGGGGAACCATCATCTTCAACCTCTGGATCGAGGGAAGCTGCTCGCTGTCGACCTCCGACCGGCCGACTGCGTCAAGATGCGCGCCGCCGCTTTCCTCCGGCCTATAAGAGGACCCCGCCGCCGAGACAAACCCTAGGATCCCCAGTTACCCTTCTCCCTCGCTCTCGTTCCTTCTCTCTACAGGAACCCCAAAACCCTAGCTCCGGCGAGCTCCGACACTGCTGCTACAGGCATCCCCGAGCTACCACGAGCAGCTCTGAAGCTCCGCCGTGACATCATCTTCCTCCCCATCAAGCCAATCAAGCCCAGAAGCCTTTAATCATCGCCGATGAGCTCGGTATCCCGAAGTCCGGTCATCATCGATCTCGTGTTTCCAAGCACCTCCGGTCTCTCTGGCAAGCTCGTGAGCATCGTGGTGAGCTTCTCGTTCTCCCTAGCCCCCAGCTAATTGATTCATGTCCTAAATCATTCCCGCATCGGTCACCGTCATTTACTGTCGCTCGGACTCGCCGTCGGCGATGCTCCGACGACCAAAAGGCAGCGGGGCTGGTACTGTTAGAATCCCCTTGTTCTCCTGAAACTGATCCACCAAACCATCCTTCTTAATTCGGCCTAAATTCGCTAATTGGTAATCAATCTGTGAGCTCCGATGGTGGATGACATCATCACCTTGACCAGTCATCGATTTTGACTTAGTCCTGCGAACGTGGCAGATGACATGGCCATACCCCACCTGTCTGTCTCTGTGGCTAGATACCCCCTCGGTTAGAAAAGTTATTCTCTGTTAAATTCAAATTCCAAAAAAATTAATGAAACTTTGCAAATTCATATCTAATTCATTTTAAATCAGAAAAATACAAATGATATATCAAAATGATCCTAAAAAAATTATCTATCTATTTAGATTATAATATTTCATGCTTGTGTGAAATAATTTTGAACTAAATTTGAAAACTTGTTTAAGTAGTATTTGAATTTTGAATTCAAATCCAATTATAATGATTCAAACTAAGTTTTCAAATACCAAATAAAAATTTGACTACTTCAATATTGTTATTCCAATTAATATTTGGTTATTATTAAATATTAATCCTAAAACTTTACTATTAGGATTTTAATCCCTAAAATGATTTTTCTAAAATAAATTTAATATAATAAAATTTGGAAAAAGGCATAAACTTGTATCAGAGTTATTTCTTAACTCTAATATTGTTATTTCAACTACTGTTTCAATAAAAGTTAAATATAAAACTTCTAAGTCAATTTTAAATCATTAAAATTTGACTTAAATCCTAAAAATATCTTCTTAAATGATAAGAAATTGGGATAACTCTTAATTGAGCATCAACTTGAGTTTTGACTCTATCTTCAACTATAATCCACAAATTGCACATTGTTCACTTAAGATACATATTACATTATGAGTAGTACTTAATTCCAAGTGGTCACCATTTGAAGCTATGCTTCAAACCCTAACCAACTAATTAAGTGCTAATCACAACATGCTTCCCTAAACTCTTCCAATATTGTATAAACTATAATTTGTTTCCTTGATGTGTTCCACTTAAAAACTATTCCTAGATTACTATAAAACTATGGTAAACCCTAGAACACTAAACCTTATCTATAGTACTTAAATTCACCTAGTAGTATGTTCTTCAAAGGTTATTCTTTTAATAACATATCAAATAAGCATTTCACCAAACCATGGCCTTTCTAAATAACAATTGTTTAGATATACTAAGATTGTTGTCAACCCTAAAACTGCTTAGATATTGCTATATGCATACCTTACTTGACTTTGCATATCCATGATCAACCAAGTGCTTGCTAATTATAAGATGCAACTTAAAAGTGTTACCTTCATGTTTTCACCATTAACCCTCATTCTCTTGTAGCAAGGAATGATTATAACACCCTAAACAATAGCTCTTGTTAGAATCTTATTCTGTTAATATCACCTGATAGTGATCTAACCTAAAATGCTTAACAACCATGTTATGGTGTGATTTAAAAGTGCAACACATCATAAATCAATCACCATAATTCAATGATAACAAATCATCGGGGTTAGGTTACGCTTAAAGTGATGCATATCATATCTTATGCATATCATGCTGCAGATTTCTAACATCATCCCTACCGGATGATGATTGCTATTTCAGAATTGGGATTTCTATCGTATCGAAGACCCTGACTCGCATAATCTTGCGGTCAGAAAGGCAAGTTCACTCTTGCTCATATCTCTTGATTATCTTTAACAAAGTATTTGCAAATATACCGGTGGTATTATTATTATGATTGCATTAAAAGGCAAAGGTTCTGCTTTTCTTGAATGAATATGACTAGTGGTTAGCAACCACGGTGGTTGTCGACCTAGGAAGGTGGGCAGTGGGACCATGGTAAGAGTATGGTGGAGGTCCCACTGTACCGGGAATGTTCACCTAGGACTAATAACCAATGTCGCCAGTGATTCTTGTGCCGTAAAATACGGTCAACCATAGGGTCTGGAATGGGACGGGAGAGTCAGCTGTATCTTTTCCCTCATGCATATCAACGGACCGGCCGTTTTGGAGCAGTTGTCTCCCTACGCGGAGCTTCGGGATGGGTGGATTCCGCCTAATGAATTCACGATTCTGGCGGTCTATGATGGATTGTGGCAACGACGGGGGTAGAGTGCCGAGGCCGGTGTTACCACAGTGCGTAACCAAACCGGTGGGGGTAACTCATTGTCTAGGAAAGACAAGTATGCCGAGGTCGGCAACTACCAAAAGTGTAGACCGGCGAGGGTAGCGAACCGAAGTTGGAGCCGCAAAAGGGTGGGTATGCACGATCGCGGGAAGGAACAGTGATTGGCTCGGATCAACGGCTGGGCCCCTCACAAAGGAAGTGTGGACGAGCATCGAACTCGGATGTGCAACAAAGTGTTGATCTCCTATGGGTACAAGTGACCACCTTTGCAGAGTGTAAGAAAGTATCTGGATACTCCCTGCTTCGGGAAGGAGCTGCGAACACGGCAGGAAAGGAGCCCATCGAAGCTCTAATCAACCTGTGAAGGCTGACGGACATAGTTCTTCTGAATAAAAGCAACCTCTTGAAGAAATGTTTACGAAAACTTACATTGCCAAACGACTCTTGAGTCCAAGGCTGTAGCTAGTGCATAAAACACCTTATTCCCTATATGAACTTGCTAGGTAACGCTCGTTACTCACCCCACTCCCTCGTAACCCTTGCTTAGATTGGAGGCAACACAGGAGGCAACCTCGAGACACTAAAGATGAAGATGAAGTCCTTGACCAATGTCAGAACTATCAGTGGAGTCAACAACTACGCCAAGCTTGGTGGAAAACTAGAATAGGAATAGAAGGGACCCAATCCCTTAATCCTAGAGCCTAAGTAGCTAGGGTAGTTCTGTAGCAAGCCGACTGCATTAGTGAAGCTCTAGTTGAGTCTTCAATGTATTATTCTCGTTTGTAGTCGCCAGGACTAAACCTCTACCTGTTGAGGAAGTTCTAAAGCTCTTCTGTATATGATGAAATTGTAATCCTATGCACCTACCTTGGACCTGCGATATTTCTGTTGTACCACTCTGATCGATGTAATACTAGTGAGACGGTGTTTCATTGGTGTTATGTCAACGACTTGCATACTACACATGCAGTGGTATGCTGGGTCACCACAGGCGCCGTTGCCGGGGACTAAAGAAGAATACTTCTAAAGATTGAAGAAAACCTCCCGCGTCAACTTAGCGCCAGCAACAGCCAGCAGCGCCGAATCGAGCTTGCCCATCGGTGGCGGCGGCGGCTCGGTTTACCGCGGCGACGCGCTCGGGTAGGCTTGGGAGGCACGGGGTGGCGGATCTACAGCGGCGACGACAACTCAGTGCGGCGCTGGCAATCATCGCGGCAGTGGCGCCGGAGGAGAAAAGGGTGAGAGAGAGGGCGCAGGCGCGGCTGAAATTTCCTGGCGGTTGTTTCTTCGCGCGCGACTAGAATGATAGCACGCGCTTCAGCCGACGCCCAACATATAGCGCGTAGGATAGAGCAAAATTTCCCATGCACCAAAAAATTTATAGCGCGCGCATGTATGCAGCGCCTGCTGGTGGACTAAATTTCACCGCGCGCGCTCTAAACTGGCGGTTTTTATAGCACTCCCATGGTATAGAGCGCCTGTTGGAGATGCTCTTAGCACGTGACATACCAGAGTAAACACCCTCTATTCCATATTACTTTTCCTGAAACGAGTGAGAATACACATTAAAATATATCAAGATACATTTGAATTAGCAACAACTAATATGAAACAAAGCATGTACTCTCTCCATTTTAAAATATAAGATGTTTTAGATTTTTTTTCTAATATGCATGTATCTAGATATCTTTTAGTGCATAAATTTAGAGTAAAATAAGTAAATTTACACACTAAAAATTATCTAGATACATTTTTTTAAAAAAAGCTAAAACATCTTATATTTTAAAACAGATAAAAACAAATAGAGTACTTGGAAAGAAGGTCGGTTAGACATACTTTTAGGCAATGATGTCATAAATTCACGAGTATGCTTCAAAAAATAAACCATTTGTACGTCGACTTTGGACGACGTCGTGATGGAATCAATTTAGGAGCGTGTTATTTTTCTTTGGGTAGAAAAAAAGTACCCATATTACTCTTCGCTAATACGAAGATATCTATCACTAAAATATATCTAGATATATAGCGAAGAGTATTATGGGTCAGACGAAGTATTACCTCTGATCCAAATTAGTTGTTGCAATATTTTGCCTAAATCTATGACAATTAATTTGGATCAAAGGGGAGTAAACGTTTACTACCTGCCATATTGACCATACGCGGCGCCCGTACTGCAAAAATACTGACAGCTATTACATGGGCCGTGACCATCACTATATGAGCTGTTCGCAACGGATTGGAGAGAAGAGATCAATAAATGAACACGTTTTGCTGCTTAAACATGTCCAGTTCACCGTGTCATTGCAGAATACGAACCGGGGCGCATAGGCGTCCAAGTACAACGGCCTCCTGGCCCTGGCTGCTGCCCCGCCTCTCCAATCATTCTGGCTCGCCTGTCCCGTTGTAGTACATCGAAATGACCATGCTACACACCAATACAAACTTCTGCTTCAGTGCTTCTCCCCAAGTCGTGTTCATCACATCGGGGGTACAAGAGTAATTTCCAACATCAATACTACATGGCCATGTGCCATATTTAACTGAGTACTCCCGGGTCCCGACGGACGCCGTCCACACGCCCCACAGCAACCCGAGGAGGCGACGAGGCCGCCGGCGAGCACCATGGGCGCCGCTGAGCCGCTGCTGCTCCCAGAGTTCTCCGGCGGTCACGGCGCTGGCGGCGGGGCGTCGGTCTCGGGCGCGGTGTTCAACCTGTCCACGAGCATCATCGGCGCCGGCATCATGTCGATCCCGGCGGCAATGCGCGTCCTCGGCGTGGCCCCCGCGCTCCTCCTCATCGCGGCCGTCGCCGTGCTCTCCGACGTCTCGGTGGAGTTCATGCTGCGGTACACGGGCTGGGCGCGCGGCCCGCCCTCGTACGCGGGTACCATGGGCGACGCGTTCGGCCGCGCCGGCGCCGCCGCGCTCAACGTCTTCGTCGCCTTCACCACCGCCGGCACCCTCGTCGTCTACCTCATCATCATCGGTAAGCTCTCACGACGATGCGCTGCTTTGTTATTGCTGAGTGCGCACCATGGCGCTGACCGCATCGAGGATTCTGGTCGTTTGTCGCAGGGGATGTGATGTCCGGGAGCGCGGGGGCAGGTGACGAGCACGCCGGGGTGCTGGGGGAGCTGTTCGGCGCGCGGTGGTGGACCGGAAGGGAGTTCGTGATACTGGTCACGGCCGTCGTCGTTCTGCTGCCGCTCGTGCTACTCCGCCGTGTCGGTGAGTATTCACGTATACAATTTTAATTAAATGTTCTGCACTGTAGCACTGCTGCTAAATTAGTTCTCCTAGATTAGACAATTTCCCTTTCATGATAGTAGGAAATACCAGCCTCGTGGAGCGCATGTGACAGTGAGACTATAGTTTTTTTAAAAAATAAAAAGAAAATAGGTTTCCATTCACCCCAATTAGTCCCCAAACTATTCGACCCGCGGCTAAAGGGAGCATTAGTTCCGATTCATTCGAAAATATGGGTCAGAGAGCATTAGTCCCGGTTCAAAGGTGCCCTTTAGTCCCGGTTTTTATCAACAACCGGGGCTAATGAGTAGGGGCCTTTAGTCCCGGCTCGTGGCTCAAACCGGGACTAAAGGGCACCCTTTAGTCCCGGTTTGCGTCACGAGCCGGGACCAAAGGCCCGTTCAAACGAACCGCCACTTCCCGCGTCAGTTACGACGCGAGACGCTTCGGAATCGATCGCCATTAACAGCGTCGCTTCGTAGATCGTCGCCAATCGCTTCGGGAACCGCCGGCCGACTTGATTTCACATCGCCTGCGCTGTCTTCTCATCTCCCTCTCTCTATTATATAAGTGCACTTATATTTTCATCTTAAGCATACACATCTTCTCATCCTAATCTTCTCCCAAAACATCTCCCACACACATAGCATCTTCACCACCGCCGGCGTCCTCTCTCTCCCTCTCAATGGCGGAGCAAGATCTACCTCGATCTCGGCTGTACTATATCACCATCGAAGAGATGAACTTCACCATCACGGAAACTCTCCGTGCATCAAGGGTGGAGAAGTGGATCCGCACCGTTAATCAACGGTTCGTCGACGCCGCACCGATCAAGTGCGTGGGCTTGGACTGTGAGTTCACCACCCCTCACGATATGGTCAATCAGCGTGCCGCCGTCCTTCAACTCTCGGTGGCGTCCGAGGTATTGATCTTCTAGATATGTTGGGCCAATCGCGTGTCGCAACTGCTCAAGGAATTCTTGAAGGACACCACCATCAAATTCTGCGGTGCGGCTATCACCAATGATGTGCGCATGCTGAGGACATACGAAGTTGAAATTTCGTCTGCGTACGATCTCCAAAAGATTGTCCCGAACCCCACCAACAAACTAACTCCGAGTCTCTATGATCTGGCCAATGCTACTATTGGGACACATCTTGAGAACAAGAAGAGGATCAAGAAGAAGGACAAGAAGATGGAAAAGAAGAAGTACAAGAAGAAGGGAGAAGAAGAAGAAGAACTAATATTTGGTTGGGCCAAAGTTCCATTGAGCTGGAAGCAATTGTTATATGCCGCTCTAGACGCTCGCCTAGGCTTCGAGATTGCTAGGAGCTACTGGAAGCTAAAAGGCTACAATAGCCATGTTGATCGTCTCAACCTTAATGTTTATTAGGTGGATGATCGTAGATGTGTGGTTGTGTGATCAGTCTTCGAGATTTCTCGTGTCTCTTATTGTTATTCTACTGGATGAGTATAATGTTTGAAAAAATGTACTCCCTCTGTTTCGGTTAACAAAGTCTATTAATTTTCAAATTTTAGATTTTTCAAGTATTTTAGATTTTTTGAATATTTTAATTATTAAAAATTAAAAATTAAATTATGCATAAAGATTATTTGGAATTCTTTGGTGCTTATTATTACTTAATCATTGTTGCTTATTTTGTAAATTATTTGGAATTCAAAAAAATAAAATCATATGTTACCAAACTGTATGGGTTAATAGAATTGATAGCATATCATTATCAAGAAGTCGCGAGCGTAGTCTTGGAAGCTAGTAGAGAAGGAATTGAGAAGTTAATCGTGCTAAGGGTGGAGTAGTGTGAGGATGGGTGACCGATCGGGAAGTGAAAACTACAAGTACTTGTAATTCTCCATGAGAATGGAGCGAGAGACATAAGTATCTAATTTGATATAAGAATAGAGATGATTAGATATTAGAAAAATAAAGAAAATATAGAAATTCCGAAATAGAAAATACAAATTTTATTTCAAACGGACCTTTAGTCCCGGTCTGTGTTACGAACCGGGACCAAAGGTCCCGTTCCGCAGCACATGACCCGGGCCACGGGGAGGCCCATTGGTTCCGGTTCATAAACAACCGAGATTAAAAACTGAAGCCTTTAGTCTCGCTTTGTTAGTCCCGGTTGTTACAACCGGGACTAATGAGCATTACAAACCGGGATTGAAGGCCTTTTTTCCACCAGTGGTGGTCAGTTCTGCATTCTGATCCGGTTTGATTTTATATTAGAACAATATGATCTTTGTGGCTAGGATATCAGATCTGATTCCAACTAATAGTATTTGAAAGGAGAGCAAGCTGCGGAATGATGAGTTGCGACGTTGACCTGAGCTGTTCAGCATAGGTTTAGTCTATTGGGCATGAAGATGAGCGGTGCTTAGCACGGATGACTCATGTCCGTTTTGTGTTCGTCGTGGGACAGCAGAAGATACAGCTCTGAGTGAAAAAAAAAAGCAAACTTGCAGAACCAACATGGAAAAGTTTATTAAATCAAAACATGTTGACGGCAACAGCAACCAAAGATAGCAAGTGGCATTAACATGTGTACTTATAATGTGCAAATTGGGTTTTTGCTACTACTATATATGTTTGATAACTTTTGTTTTGAAAATTTATGTAGCCGGTTGATCTTAAATATGCACTAGTTGCACATTTATAAATTTGTACCATGTGTTTTTGTAATATGTAAATCAATTTGTGTCACATAAATATTTTCATAACTTTAAATGGTATTTATTTTATCGCCTTTTATTTTGGTCTATTGTTATTTTTGGTGAACAATGTCTATGAAATTTTAACTGGTTGTTGTGTAGTGGGACCCTTTCTCTTATAGTCATAAGGTAGTTGCTAGAAGATATCAAACCCGAGCAAATCGGCTCAAGATCGCGGAGAAAATGGCAAACTAAGAAAATGATACTCCATGAAGACGCCTTTAACAGTTTGTTTTTGTACGCCTTCAACAATTGATCATGACTCGTATACCAACGTTTTTAAGTCAAGCCAAGGCCGGCTCATAGGTTGGGGCAGCGGGACTCCCGCCCTAGTCCACCAAGAGGCAGGGCCGCATGGGCCAGCCCATGTAGTAATATTTTGTTGGTAGCAACATACTTTTGGTCTTTAGGTCCAAGTTAGCAGGGTAAATCAAGAAAAATAATTAAAGAAGCCAGATCCCAAGTATATTCTCACCACCATTATAATATTATTATCTCCAACAAACTAATCCTTTGATCCATAATAAGCGTCGCTATTGTTGATCAGAGAGAGTATTAAATCTATAAAAAAAAAGGCTTCGTTCCTTTGTAGGAGCAAGTCCACACCATAAACCTTGTATCACATTGGCGCAAATCAAATTAATCAACAATTGAGAGTAAAGCTATATTTGATGGAAGGTCCCTGGTTTAGTGAAAGCAATGTAACAATTTTTTTTATTTTAATATTATGCACTTCTTTAAAAATGTTTGACTTTATAAGGTATGTATACGGTATACCAAAGGCATCTTGATGAGCCTAGCAAGTCAAGTTGTGCGTCCGAGAAATTTGGATATTCATAATACTTTTCTAGTATTTTATGATTTTTAGTAAAATTTTAAATTTAGTATATATATAATGCATGTACTGAACACACACTGTAACATGTAAGACACACACCTGACCATGAAATAACTGGTAGACTATCAAGCAAACAGTTCATTATACTCTAAAGTTTTTTATATATTTTCTTACATTGTGTTACACTAGAAATATCTCTAGTAAGAAATTTGCTAGGACATACCAAATGTGTGTATATATAACAAACTATTAAAGATATTTTAAACATATACATGGATTCAAAAAAATAAGGATGCACAGAGTTTTGTCACTGTTTGTACAGTAGAAAATAAGATAGTTTATTACAAAACACATTTGTTTAGAACAAGGTAATTGTAGTAATTAATGTACATTGTAATAACAAAAATGATACAATTTATAGTAACTTTTCATGTTTGATTAACTATACTAATTGCGTAATGGGGAAAGTATGATTACTTAGACTGTATGATAATAAAATTAATAATACATGAGTACAAAATTTTAGTGTAAATTATATTCATTGAAGTTATCCAAGGTCTAAATTTTATTTGTATTGGCTCTAAATATATGGCAAACTTGGAATTCTCAACCACGAAGTAGGAACTATGACCCAATGTATTTTTTAAAAAAATCTCCGTGTCCAGCATTGATATTTGATCTCACTGACACCATCTCTACTAGCCTATACATGCTCACAATATGGATTGCAAGTAGGCTCTATGGAGTGATCAAGAAAAATCAACACGACACAATCTCTAACAGGTTCTTGATATCAAGTCAAACTTGTTTACTCTAGTTTCTCTTTTATTTTTATCAGCACGCATGATATTTATCAAACATCGAGCCATTCTTGATACTCGGCCATACAACTTGATGACTATTAATTTTGTGTTTCTAGATGCACAAGTCAAACCACTTGATGACAAGCTTTGGTATTCGGATGATACTTTGGAGTAATCTTTTCTATAGAGATGATTGTGTTCACCAATCGATGCAAAAGGCCAAGTGCCCTTCCTCCTTTGGAGTGATATAATAATTAGTTTTTCCTTGGTCCCTAGGAAACAGCAAAAATTTAAAAGTATTCCAAATAATCCTCTTCACTTTGCAAAAGGCATGGATCGCGAAGTATCTCAGTTGTTACGAGTAAAGATTTGGTGCACATGGGCACCAGTGATTATTTTTTAAAACAAATTAAAAATCTTATATTTGAGTTTCAAAAAAATAAAAAAGTATTCGCATGTAGCCAACTATTTATCGCACCAGCCCCCAAGCATTTGTTTCCGATTCTGTTTTCACACGGCATTTTCCTGCACTGCAATAGTTTGCCAAAAATAATGGGAGTGACTATTGAGCAGCTAGCTGTTTTACAATTCGGAAATAGACACTTTTTATAGCCAATGAAAAAATGACAGCTGTAATACTTAATTGAGTCAACAAGAACAAATAAAGTGTCTGTTTCCAGTTTTGCCAAACAGACACATCTCCCTCAGCCCAATATTGAGGTCAAAAAAAAAATTGAGTATCAACGACTCATTGACCGAGTCACGTTGAGTGTTCAGTTCGCTGCAAGATTTTGAAAATGGCCTGTAGCTAAAAAACGCATACGCTCTCGTCCAACTAGAATGCTTGTATCTTTTAAAAAAAAACCATCACGTCTAGCTTTATTACTCAGGTGACATAAGTTCCGAAGTTACAATACTACTCAGAAACCAGAGACAGAGGTAAAGTCTAACACACCAGACTCTAACTCTAGAGATGCTCGCACGCAAGAATGCGTACAAACAACTTTCATACGACTGCATCTCCCTAATCAGCTGCACACCAGCATGGCCTTGGCTGCTCCTTTTCTTCCAGAACTCCACCATCACCTGGTTCATGTGATTCTCCTTAGCGAAAAGCATAGCATCTCTATAGGCACAACTAGAATGCATGTAGCTAAAAACCCACTACAAAGGTATCACGCTCTCAAGCTAAAAGCCCACAGCAAAGACCCAAAAACCAGACTGATGTTCTCTCTAGCAAAAGGTCACCCAAGGATGCTCACAGTAAAAGAGGATAAAGGCAAATAAGTTCTATAAATACATTCACTGTGGTGGCACTGGTCACAAAAGAAACTATACAAACAAGCATCTCGTCTTTGACTTACAGAAAACTAGAAGGAGCATAAAATTAAAATCTAAAGGGGCAGGTAACGACTACTGAATAAAACTCCATTATGAATAAAAAATGATAGACATTATTTTCTTTGTTTGAAGGAACAACTCACCAGCCAAAAAATCAATGAAGAAAGGGAAGAAAACCAACGAGGCAACTGAAGCAGCTCAGTAAAATCAAGTGTAAGAAACGACAAATCGCGAAGCAGCGGCTACAACAAACATTGAGAAATGAACACAAAGTTGAGAATATAATTTGTATTGGTTCTAGACTATTGATTGTTGTAATAATCAGCAACGATAACAAAATGAAGTGTTGGATGGATGCAAAATAAATTTATTTTTGTTCCAATCACACAAAATTATATGGTGCATGTTGAGTATTATAGTAAAATGAAGAAATACTGAATGCAAATGAGATAGACATCTCACTTGGCATGGCACAAATATATATAAGAAAGACCATGTTGGTACCTTGTTCTTGTTTGATGAAATGAGAGAAAACCCATGTGTCTTTATCGTAATCCTACAAGTTGAAACAATACATTGTTCAACAACTTAGTGAAAAATAATATGTACTGTATAGAGAACAACCTAACAGTCAAAACAAGTAAAGAGCGCATTTGGTATGCCATACCACCAGTTCCTCATAACCAGGCATCATCATTATCTCCAAATGATCCTGCTCGGCGGTCTAAGCTCCCACCATAGAGAACATGTGTTGGATAGACTGCCATCTCTTAAGGCACAATTGAAGTCAACCAGCAGTCCAACATCAACCTGCAGCAACTAACGAACTGAAGATCTTTCAGCGTAGCGGTGCCCAACAGTCCATACGGTGAAGGGAAAATACCAGCCTTTAAACTATTCAGATTTAGAAAACTAAGAAGGGAAAATACTAATTAACCATGACTTAACAATATATAAAGAAGATACCATAACTGGTCCCTCATCTTTTTTCCGGGCTTGGAACCATCTATCCAACTTAAGAAATCTTAAGAGTGCATAGGCGGAGTTCGCTAGAAGACTCAAGGAAAGGCAGCACCGAAGAGCTGAGATACTTAACACTGAGTAAAATGCAAGTCAAAACTGAAAATGCAGACTGAAATAATGAAGAAGAACAATTGAAGACTCAGGAAGGATAGAAGACTGAAAGGAAAATTCTGAGATACGTAACACTAAGTAGAATGCAAGTCAAAACTGAAAACGCAAACTGAAATAATGAAGAACAATTGGAGACTGAGAAAGGATGGAAGACTGAAAGGAAAACTCCGAGATACGTAACACTGAGTAGAATGCAAGTCAAAATTGAAAATGCAAACTGAAATAATGAAGAAGAACAATTGAAGACTGAGAAAGGATGGAAGACTGAAAGAAAAACTGAAGAAATAGTCACTGATGATTGAAGAAAGATGAACGACTAAAAGATAGAACCAATCTAAGACAAGAAAGTGGAATGAAAGACTGAAAGCATAATCCAAGAGAATAAGATTAACTGAGAAATATAACATCATACTAACCAGTGAAGAAAATAAGATAAAAAACTGAGGCAATAAGATGCTGAGACAATGAAAAAAAGATAATAAACCAAGAAACAGTACGGTACTGAAGTAATGAAAGAATGAGCTAATTAAGGATTGAGGGTACTGAAGAAATGAGAGAAAGAAGACGGAGAGAATGAGTCAATGACAAAAATCAATGAAAATTCTGAAGAACATAGCTAAAGTAAACTGAAAACTGAAGAGAATGAAAATACGATGCCTAAAGAAACTAAGGTCTGAACCTGATATGAAATAAAACTGAAAGAAAGAACTGGAAGACTAAAAAGCAGCCTGAGAGGACTAAAGAAAATGAATGAAAGAAATAAGAAAAGGAAAAGATGTACTGAAACATTCAACAACTAAAAGAGTGAAGATACATAACCATGAAGATCATACGGACTTAACAAGATCAGGGCCTAGACAAATATCTGCAGAAGAATCAACTGAAATGTAATAGCCAACATGCCAACACACATGTTCAAAACTGAAGGCCTGAGCCTGGATATGATAGTTGCCTCAAGGTGGGATGTACCTAAATTGCCAATTCATGGCCTTTTTATGGGTTGCGAGATTAGATAGGTCAGGTTTGCAACATCAGCCGAGTCTTGTGTCATACCCTCATGATTAATATCCACACTAACAAAAAAATTACAAATGCTAGTAATGACCGAAACGGCATAGGCCAGCCTACAGCATCCCTATAAAGGGATACAAAAACAAGTTGCAGGTATGCGCGCAGGAGCCTACAGTTACACATCATTGTCAGTTTAAACACACTTACAGTTCCCAAACCAAAACATTAACACCTAAAATGGAAAATCTATTCCAAAATGTTAGAAGAACCTATACTGAAATCAAGTAAACCCTAATATAATCATACAGGTCTACGAACGAAACTAAAAACTAAACTACAAAGGGAGCTCGCACAACAGAATCACAAAAATAAGTAACAAAAATATCAAACAAACTACAGAGCTCACCAACTATAGCCACAACACTCCCTCATAAAATACGAGCTGAGCTACCGACGCCGCAGATCTAGCTCCTACACCATCACCGACGACACCGCCTGAAATCAAACCTCGCGCAGGCGAGCTAGGTAGAAACTGAAATTAGAGCACACAGAAATAGAAGAAGGCGGGAGAGTACTAGTCTCGCAAGCAGCGGCCATGAATTCCTCGCTCGTGAATTGCAAGTCCCTCTGCCCAGCTCAAGTAGGCTCGCGAGCTAAAGCGCACCCCGACGCCGCCCGCTCCGGCTGCACGCAGACCACTCTCTTCATAGGCTGTGGCACCGGCCCATCCGTCACCGGTCGCAGTAGCTGCTGGGTGGCTGTCGACCTCTCCGTCATGGACCTCTGCTTGCTTCACTCCTCTCCCGAGAAAGAGGTAAAAGGACAGAGTAAAGCCAGACAGAAATGAAATTAGAAAAGGAACGCAAAAAGGTATGTTGACTCAGCCCACGCGAGCCCAAATGAGAAGTGGGAGAAGGCTGAGACGCGCCGAGATTTGTGACAGAGGAAAATATCGGACGCTCCAAAGAGTGACTGTTCTCCAATTACAGAACAGATAACTGTTTATTAGGAAAAGTGAAAATAATTCGCCGCTATAGACAAGACAGACTCCACAAGGAACACGTTGCGTCAGGGCTGCAGGGCACCTAGACAAAAAAAGGCTTTGAAAATGAAAGTAGTGACCGGCCCACTTGTCTGTTAGCTCGTGGAAAACACGATTAGACGTCCACACCATCTTCCTTCTTCAGTCAGGTCCACAACCAGGCACCAATAATCAAGCGGTGGAGCTCCACCCGATCATCTGACTCAGCACTTATCTCTCGGCACAGTCATCCCATCGTGTTCTCACCACGAATTCACGCCGTCGAGTCGCCGATTACAAACAGAACACCCCCACTGACCGCTGCGCACTCTTCCTCGTGCTCTCGCTCTACCACACCATACCAACCATGGTGTCCAAGAACTCGTGGGGTGCCGCCGGTACGTCGGAGGAGGCGCTCCTTCTGCCGGAACACGCCACCGGAGACGCGGGAGCGTTGCCTCCCGGCGGCGGCGGCGGCGCGTCGGTGCTCGGCGCGGTGTTCAACGTGTCGACGAGCGTGGTGGGCGCCGGGATCATGTCGCTCCCGGCGGCCATGCGCGTGCTCGGCGTGGCCCCGGCCGTGGCGCTCATCGCGGCCGTCGCGCTCCTCTCCAACGCCGCCGTGGACTTCATGCTCCGCTACACCCGCTCGCGCCCGTCGTACGCGGCGCTGATGGGCGACTCCTTCGGCGGGGCCGGGGCCGCGCTGCTCAACGCCTTCGTCGCCTTCAACTGCGTCGGGACGCTCACCGTCTACCTCATCATCATCGGTAACCCCGCTAAACACCACGAACCACATGCTCGATCGGAGCGTGGCGCGATGCACATGCGTGTGTCTGGTGCGCCGTGATGAGTGATGGTGCTGAGAGTGTTCGTGCAGGGGACGTGATGTCCGGCCCCGTCAGCGGAGGGAAGGCGCACGTCGGCGTGCTGCCGGAGTGGTTCGGCCCGCACTGGTGGACGGGCAGGGAGGCCGTGCTGGTGGCCGCCGCGGTGATTTTCTTGCCTCTCGTGCTCCAGAAGCGTGTAGGTACGTCGGCTTGCTCTGCTGCTTGAGCTGAACTGAGCATAATTAACCTGTGCGCGAACGAGAGTCGTTTAACCTGGGCCTAGGTGTTCAGCGCGGTTTTGGACGTGTCGATGAGCGTTACAGTACCAAGTTAAGTTTTTGTCCGTTAAATCAAAACACGCAGCTAAACTGAAAGGCATACATCTTCAGGTTCACGCCTCAACAGCTGAAGGCATTTCTTCAGTACTGAACTACTGATGACATGCACCACTTGCTGCATTTTTGGTTGACCATTTCCACTGGTTGGGGAGTTTATCACTTCAGAGTTCGACAGAAATGGAATATTTCAGAAAATAGTATCAGTACAGAAGTGCTTTTGCGTCTACCAGGTTGTCCACGACTACTAGTATTCATAATCTTGTACATTCTGCAGATTCACTGAGGTACACGTCGGCCGTGTCCATCCTCTTGGCGGCAGTGTTCATGCTCATCACCATGGGCATCGCGGTCTACACCATCTTCAGCGGCACCGCGAAGATGCCGCGGATGCTGCCGGACTTCTCCCGCCTCTCCTCCCCGTTCGAGCTCTTCACCGCCGTGCCCGTCATCGTCCTCGCCTTCACCTTCCACTTCAACGGTATCACATCGAACGATCACATGCCATACCTTTTGCTTTTATACGAGACCGCGGCTCATCGGGCACACGCCATGCAGTTCACCCCATCCGCGCGGAGCTGAGCAAGACGTCGGACATGAAGTCGGCGGTGCGCGTCTCCCTCGTGCTCTGCTCCGCCATCTACGCGGCGGTGGGATTCTTCGGGTTCCTCCTCTTCGGGGACGCCACCATGCCCGACGTGCTCGCCAACTTCGACCGCAGCTCCGGCTCCGGCGTCCCGCAGGCGCTCAACGACGCCGCGCGCCTCAGCTACGCGCTGCACCTCGTCCTCGTCTTCCCGCTCCTCCACTACTCGCTCCGCGTCAACGTCGACGAGCTGCTCTTCCCGGGCAGGCGGCCGCTGACCACGGACACGCGCCGGTTCGTGGCGCTCACCGCCGCGCTCATGGCGGCGCTCTACGCGCTCGCCATCGCCATCCCCAGCATCTGGACGCTCTTCCAGTACACGGGCTCCACGTTCGCGGTGTGCATTTCGCTGATCTTCCCCGGCGCCATTGTTATCAGGTGCGACATCAACAATTCCTTGTACACTTGTACAAGTCCAATGAAAATTCAGAAATCACAGTTCCCTGTGCACGGATAATTCAACACCTCTAAACTTTTGCAGGGATGTTCACGGCATAGCGAAGATGAAGGACAAGGCAATGGCAGCAACGATGATCATTCTGGCGGTGATCACCAGCAGCATCGCCATTGCCTCCAACATCATGACCTCCATCGGCGGCGATGCAAAAGGTGTTCGTGCGGTAGCTAGCTAGCATGTACTAGTAGAGTTTTAGACATCAAAATTCTTTCGCTGTTTGTACCTAGTTTTTGTATTACTGCAGTAGCAGCAAGCCAGCAACAGTGCTGCCGCTGCAAAGACTGCAACGTTCCTTCTGCCCAAGGTTTTGATCGCGGAGGGATCGGCAGTCGGCACACGAGGCAACAGGCAATATGTTGTGTGTAGAAAGTTGTGGGCTGGTCATCCGTTGTATTGTATACTATCGGGGATACATAACTGTGTACAAATACTGGGCGAAGAGAATGGCCGCCCTTTGTCAAAAGCAGATACTCCCTCCAACCCATATTATATTACTTTTCGCAGATACAGATGTATCTATCACTAGAATATGTCTAGATACATCTATATTAGCGAAGAGTATTATGGATCGGAGGGAGTACGGTTATATCACTACAAGAAAAGAAATATGTAGAGACGTGTTACTTATAGTCTAGAGACGCTAAATTTCATCTTTACGTAATTGTAAAGACGCTATTGTAAAACGTCGTAGGAGCGTTTTCTTATACACTCTCTCAAATACTATAAAGAAGCATTGTCGGCGTCTTAAAATTAAAATGAGATGCTTTCAAAAGCGTGTTTATGCATATATATATATATATATAACACTTTGTGGATAATTGTATCGTCTCTACCAATATTGAGTTGCTTTATTACGCCCTTGAATAGAGGTTATTTTGTTTATATAGAAAATTCAATTTATTGTTCAAATTTGTGCAATCAACTAGCGGCAGTGCACATTGTACGTAAAAAAATCAAATTCCAGCGTAAAAAAAAGGACTACAACATCACAATGTGTTGCAAAAAAATATATTCATTATATAATTTGGTGGCAACCGTACTTTACAACTGAAATGTACATCATTTGCATACACAACTAAATAATTCATAGATTTCATTACAAAGATTTGCATACATAATTAAATATTCATAGAATTTCAGTATGTAATTCCTAACTAATGGGAATTAATCTATTAGATCTCGAAATCCTCAGATATCCGGTTAACTACTTCTGCAGAATTTCTTTGATCTCCGTACTTTGCTTGAAAACTCCTTGCAAAAAGATATCCTGTAGAGAGACATGTACACGAGCAAAAACCAATCAGCAAATTAATTTATAATTTGACAACAACTTAGAATGTTTATGATCTCAGAGAAAAATACCGCGTGCAGCAGGATACAATTATCCTAGAGTTCCGGTCCGATAGATGGGTCCTGCAAAACGCCGAAAGTTGATCATGTTTTTAGGCTAGTCATAGTGGGGAGTAACATAAGGTAGTAACATGCACATGTTACTACTCTATGTTACTACCTTTATAGTGGGGAGTATCACAATCTTAGTAACATAGAATACCATATCTATTACTTTGTAGAGACATTTTGCATTGAAATGTGTGATGTGATGGTAACATAGCTAGTTACCACTACACTCTCTTTCTTCAATTAATAACATGCCATGTCATCAAAATGCTTAGTTGGCATTGCATGTTGTTGATGTTACTACCTATGTTACTCCCCACTATGAGTAGTCTTACACAAATCCAAAACACAGTGCATGAGTTGCAGCACAGAATTCGAAGCTAATGCATTTATAGTAATTGGAAAATAAAAGTTATTCCCTTCTTCTCAGTTTATTAGACTTACACGTCTATCTATGTCATTACTCATTAATTCGGTCTATATAATATAAACCATATAACCTAAAAATTATATCGTTAGAAAGTATAAAAGCTGAAGTTTTTTATGAAATATTTTTTATAATATATATGTCATATTAACTTGGTCAAATTGGCAACCTAAAAGTACATATAGAACTAATAAACTGAGAAGGAGAGAGTAATTTCTATTAGTCGATGCAGTTGATGCCCTCTGCTATGATTCTATGAATACCACATCTAAGCGTTATCTTCTGCGCAAAATCTACTAGAATGTCCATAACCCCAGGACGAACAGTAATCTGCAGCAATGAAATAAATGATTCATATATAGATCTTATAGGGGACTTACACGGATGAATAAGGAGGCAAGGTCACAAGGGAAAAGGAAAAATGAGCAGTTGATCGAGTATTGCGGGAAGGAAGAATTGACGAGTCCAGTGTTAAGCTTCATGCACTAGCCAACGCAACCAAAAGTCCGAACTGATGGAAAGGGCTAGGCAATTCACTTATACACTTCAACACCCCCACTCACGTGTGACGGGAGAAGAGAAAGTCAACACGTGGACACTGACAGGAGAAGAGAAAGTCAACACGTGGACACAAAGGGGGGCAACAGCAATTTTACAATAAATTGCGAAAACCAGGACTCGAACTCGAGACCCTGGGCTCTGATACCATGTTAAGCTTCATGCACTAGCCAACGCAACCAAAAGTCCGAACTGATGGAAAGGGCTAGGCAATTCACTTATACACTTCAACATCCAGCACTCAAGTGGCAAGGAGACGGGTAATCCAGTCGGCAAGGAACTCACCAGATCCAATGTTGTCGACTCCGGCAGCCGCATGGATTGATATACCTGGAAGGAACCTTTCGGTGATGGGGGTCAGGACTCGGGCTAGCCATAGTGTTAGTATCATGCATTCTAGGCCTATTAAAATGCTGAGGTGGCAGCAAAGAGACAATTAAAATATCATAGGTAGATACTATATCATAGCGTATATTATGAGAAAATTTAATGTTAAAATAGATCTTGTACTACATTGGTTTGTATTGAGATTCTACAATTCAATAAATACAATGACACTATGATACTATAATATGATACCCTCCATTATAAAAATAGTATCATATACTAGGATTATATGCATAATAGTTCTATATGATACTATGCACTATGACTAGCCTTACGAGGTTGTGCGGCGGCAGCCCTAGGTTTTCAAGGTGGGGAAGAGAAAGATGAACGTGGGGTTAGTGCGTGATTAGGGGAAGGGAGTTTTTTTCTAATGCTAAGGAGTACAGTTTAGGACGATGTAGTTTCAACAAATGACTTCACTACGGGTGTAGAGACGAAAATAAAAATGTCTCATAGAGAACGTCTTTACATGACTTATTTCTTGTAGTGTATATGCTTACTAGGTAAGAATCTCATGTCAAAAGCCGATACGAATTATTCAAAATCATGCAGTTACATACTTGCTTATCACAATGTCAAATGCTGTGATTTTTGCTTGTTCGCTTGTGTGATCTTTCGATGGTGCCACTGAAGTGGTTAGCTGTTGCGCCACATAAATAAAGTGAACAGGCAAATGCCAGTGTGAGGACTCGGGATGGCTCGGACTGGAGGTTTGGCGATGTCCTATTTCTCTTTTAAAATTTGCCAACACAAGTCAAGCTGGCTATTTTGGACTTCTAGCCACACAGGCGTCCAGCTGAATCCTATCCCCTGTCAACACATAGGAAATAGCAGTTTTGTATGCTGCCTCAAAGTTGGCGATAGAAATTATAGACCATAGCCAACAGGTGGCCCCAATTGACAACTTCCAATCCCGTTTCTCCAAAGAGTCCCTGTGTCTATTGCAGTATTGCTCAATTATGGTTACTAGTGGATGACAACCTAGGAAGCATATCGGTTGAAAACCTCAAACCACCAGCCCCCCTCTGAAGCCATTCTATCTCATTTTAAGTGTAGATTCTAGATTGTCCGAGTAATGGACTGCCAAAAACATCCCGCACAGTATTTTTAATGTGTGTGTGCAACATTATTTTCCATCGTCCGCCAAAAAATTGTTTAAAATGCAACATCTCTCAATGTTTTTTTGCGGACGATGAAAAAATTGCTTAAAAATGCAACATCTCTCAACATTGGGAGCACACCAATGTAGCAAAACATAATCAACGTATGCAACATCTCTCATCGGAGGCAACTAAATCTTTGAGGAAATCAATCACAATGGCAAAAAACGAAAACCACAAGATTCTGATAAATCAAAAATGCCTATTTATAGTGAATGATAATGGGTATACATATTTATTATTTTAAGCATTCATTACAGAAACTGTTATTTCCTTTGTTATTAATCGAAAGGTATCATGGAGTTTTACGGATTCTGCTCATCCTGAGAGTGTACCCAGTAGACAATTGGATTCATGGTTGCAAATCTGATGATCAATTAGGCTGCTCTTGACAAGATATGAAGTTCAGCTTCTTTCGATGCCAAGACATAAACCGGGCTGCAGACCTCGCAGTGCTTGCAGCGGCTGACCAAACCATAGGCGCCGTTGCTGAGAATCTTTCAAAGGTATAGCCCTTCTTTCACTCATGAGGATTACCTTCGTACCGCTTTCACAAGCTTAGATTCAGAGGTTAGTTCTTACAAAGTAACCCGTATTTTGTTTGCATTCTTGACTTTTCGTGCTTTGCGTAGGAAAATTTTCTGATCAAAATCTGAAGATATTTCTTTGTTATACTACTGAAATGAACAAAAACACACTAGGTTGTTATAAAAACATGCTACAAGAGATCTAACCACCTACGGATACCAGCTTGGCATTTTGGTAATTTCTTGGTGGGCATGCTTACAGGTATTTTCATTTAATTTTGGTTTCTTACTGACAGTAGGATGTGGGAGCTGAATCTAAAACTGAGACCAAGTTTTGAACTATTCATCGCACGAGGTTTTTTCGTATATAGTTGCAGCTAAAAATGTTGCCTTTGCACTCCTGAAGCACTCAAAACCTATTCAATGAATGATTTTATACCACAGCCAGATGCCACTTATGTAAAATTAGTTTCTTAAAGCTTATATCGAAACTGAATGTTTAAGGCAAACCTGCAAGGCTGCAACTATTATTTGAGCTGTGTTTCCAGTTTTGTAGCCTTTATTCTTGCCACTCGAAAGTAAGACTGGGTTGAAATGAAGTGAAATTGTTGATGGGAAGATTGACTTGACAATTGTTATATATATATTGACTTGTAACAACACAGGTTTGAAACTCACGTACATAATAATGTCAGAGCTTTAAAATGCCTCTCAAACAGAACTTTGCTCCTATTTATTTGCTGATGACGAGGAAATTGCTTTTTAGCTGTACGGGCCTTTAGCTAGTTCATTGAGAATTTTGACTGCATTGTGACACTTCACAAACTGTCACCTGCATAATATAAAGTATGGAAAATATGTTAGAAACCATGACATAAACATAGTATATATGGAAAATATGTTTCAAGTGAATTACATACTCCATTGGCCAAGGAATGCAATGTGCTACTGCATTGCTCATCTTGGTCAGTCTCCCTTAACCCCGTCGCGAGAGTGTTGATCTCCTCGTGGGTCATATCACCGAAGATGTTGATGGCGGACTTTCCCATCCTGCCATACTTGTCGTGGATCCAGCGCGCCTTGTTCTTGAAGATGGGGAAGCGCCTGGCCTTCTCACCGTGTTCGCGCACCACCTCGTGGTGCGTGGCCCAGCGCTCGTACAGCGCCCACATGGAGTCATCCGACGCAAGGTCCTCCTCGGTGTAGATGAAGCTCGCCTGCGTCGTGGCCAGCGCGATGGCGGCTACGACGAGCGCGACGACGTAGGGTGCCGATCTCGCCATTTCTATTTACCAGTGATTCAATTCGTGGGTATATATGAGTGCCGCGCAGCTCAGTAGCAGATTGAACTGAACCGAAGATGTAGCCAGCTGCCGTGCTGCGGCGGCGGACGCTGCTTCGTGTCCGGACTATACATAGTCCCGACAAACCCTAGGAGGTTTCCTCAATGATGGTGATCCAAATTGGGCCTCCATTCCATCCTGGCCCAATGTGAAACCGTTGGCGACCGGCGTCCAGCGTGCAGCGTGATGCTGCGGCCGCTCGCCACCGACACGCGCCGGCTCGTGGCGCTCACGGCCGGGCTCATGGCGGCGCTCGCCATCGCCATGCCCAGCATCTGGACGCTCTTTCAGTACACAGGCTCCAGGTTCGCGGTCTGCATATCGTTGATATTCCCAGCTGGCGCCATTGTCCCTCAGGTGCGACATCAACAACTGCTTCGGCACAAGTGCAATGAAAATTCAGAAATGACAGTTACTGCTTGCCTGGCTAATTGAACGCCTCGAAACTTTTGCAGGTATGTTCTAAGAATAGCGAAGCCGAAGCACAAGGCAAATAGGCAATAGGTGGCGGCTACGATGATTGTTCTGGCGGTGATCACCAGCAGCATCGCCATTGCCTCCAACATCATGAGCTCCATCGGTGGGGATGCGAAAGGTGTTTGTGTCGTAGCTAGCTAGCATGTAGTACAGTTTTAGACAGATCAAAATTCTTTCGCTGTTTGCACATAGTTTTTTTTTACTACAGTAGCAGCAGCAGTGCTGCCGCTGCGAAGACTGTAACGTTCCTCTGCCTAAGCCTAACCAAAATTCTTTCGCTGTTTGCCCTAAGGTTTGTGGCGATTTAAACAAAATTGACTCAAACTTCAAACCATTTCAAAAAATAAACCACTTATGAAAATATTTCACGGGAATAACCCCTTTTGGCCGCGCCAGTCACGGTGGCGTGACACAAGTGGTTGCAACGCCAGTGGCGGTGGCGATGCAAGGGAGTGCGGCGCCACTCCGAGTGGCGCGGCTGATGTGCGTGCGGCGCCACTCCTAGTGGCGTTGCACTTTAGGGTTAGGACCCGCCCAGCCCGCCCTCCTCTCCTCCCTCCCTCACTTCTCCCTCCCTCCCCACCTCTCTCCCTCACCTAGGGCGGCGCCGGCGGCTCCTCTTCTCTCTCCTTCCCTTCTCAAAATCTCCACCAAGAAGAAGACTCCCCTTGCTCAAGATCTTCATCAAGGTATTCTCCCTCCAATCCCCTTGCTCTTCTCCATCATCCCCTTCTCTAATCCTCTAGATTGAGTGTTGATTCATGGATTGATATGGTTGATGCATGGATTGATATGGTTGATTGAAATCAATGTTTTTGATGGATGGATTTGGGAACCCTAGTTAGTGATGGATGGATTTGTATTGATTTGTATTAATTTGTATGGTGGAGTTGTAATGTGCAATTTGTTTGAATATGGTAGAATTTGGGAACCCTAGTTGTAATGTATTAATTTATATGTTATGTAGCTTGTTATTTAACTAGCAAATTTAGATTATTTGTGATGTGCAAATGTAGACATGTAGAATATATGAATTTTTTGTACATTAATTGTTTGATTGTGTGCATAGATGCTCACATATATGTTAATTGGATGAGTTGTAGATAAATTTTATAGTTGAAGTTAATTTTAGTTGAATTGTATAGTTTTAGATGAAATGTTGGAGATAAATTATTATAGAAGAATTTTATGAGTTATGTGCATATATGCTCACATTATAGTCGGATTATTTAGGATGGAGGAGTTAACCAATGAAAGCATTCTCGATGATGAAGTTGATGTTCGTCACCGTGCCTATATGATGACGGAGAAGAAGAAGGTAATTTTAAAACCAATTACTCAATGTAATATAGGTATGGTTGATTTGATATGTGACAATGAAGCTCGTGTGTTTGCAGGTTCTTGGACCATTGCGACTTAGGTACTCGCAGATGTCGGCAACGCCGATGAACTACGATGAGCGGTACACCCCCTACATCCGCAATCTAGGGCTTCTACCGTTCATCCATATGGTCACCCGGACCACACTCAACGTCAATACTGCCGCGATCACCGCGCTTGTGGATCGGTGGAGGCCGGAGACCCACACCTTTCACCTCCGGACCGGCGAGATGACGGTCACGCTTGAGGACATGGCGATGATGCTTGCGCTCCCCATCGAGGGGGCTCCTCTGTGTATCGATACAGCCTGCGATGATTGGCGCGGGAAGATGCTAGATCTTATTGGGGCGTGCCCCGGGGATACTTTCAACGATAAAGGAGTAAAGTTGAGGGTCACCGCCGGGGCTACTTTCAAATGGATCTCAGATAACTTCAATACGTGCCCTGAGGATGCCGATGAGGATATCGTGAAGATCTATGCCCGCGTGTACGTGTGGTATGTTATCACACGGACTCTGTTCAATGACGCTAGTGGGAAGACCGCGCACTGGCATTGGCTGAAGGCGCTCACCGTCATGGATAAGAAGTGGAGCTGGGGCACTGCTGCTTTGGCTTGGTTGTATCGTCAGGTAATGAGCTGTTTTGTCCACTCCGTACATTTGCTCTCCATTTTGGCTACATTCTTGTTATTGATGTTAGCTTTCCTACCATGTGCAGCTTGACGATGCTTGTTGTAGGACAGATACACAAGCTTGTATTGGTGGTTCCTTGCTTCTTCTTTCGTTGTGGAGTTGGGAACGCTTCCCTGTTGGACGGCCGAAAATTGGCCCTCGTAAAGAATGGCACGATGGTGACGACCGCGACCGGTATCCCACATATGCTTACTATTGGGACGTGCATTCTGAGTTTACTTCTGACCCACAACAAGCATATCAGCAATACACCAACGAGTTTGACAACCTAACCCCTGAGCAGGTAAAAAACTCTATTCCCTCACTCTCTCATTTCCGGTATTTAGGGTCTTCATTATTGGGCATGTTGTAGGTGATATGGCAGCCATACGGCAAAGGATATTCTTTCGGTGATGCTGCCTGGGACCTTAACCCTGCTTGCATGGCTGAAAGAAATCTATGGTATATGCGTTGCCCGTTGATATGCATGTGGGCTGTTGAACATCAGTTGACGCAGCGGGTTATGCGGCAGTTTGGTTTATTTCAAGAGTGCCCGCCGATGTATGAGGACACCGATCGTATGCTTCACCGGTATGAATCTTATTTCTGCCGTTCCGCCATTTTGTAATGTACTTCTTGTTTGTTGACAGTGTGCTATTTTAATATGCAGCTATGACAGGATCAAACATCGGAAGACGGATTGGCCCAATATTCACAAGAAGCATATCAGGACGTTTCAACAACGTTTGGTGGAGGCTAAGCGGGCAAAAGGAGGCGATTTTTGTGACTATTCTGATGTTGCTTTCAACAACTATCTCCGTTGGTTTCAACCGCGGACTCGTTTGCAGCTTCTTCCGGATGCCTACACAGATGCCATTTTGGAAGAACCTTTGCCGTTCGACCAGCTAGGCAATCTTGCTTACAATAAGCTTGTCAGAGAAGGGCGCCAAGTCCCTTTTGCTCCCGCGATTAACTTTGTGGTAAGCTTGTTCTTCCTTTTGTAATCTCACTACTATCTCCACTTGGCACTTGTGGCTTTACATTTTCATATACATGGTAGCGCACGGAGATCCAGAAGCAAGCTGATGAATTCGAGGTGGCTTTGGAATTGCCGGAGAACAAAGATGGCTATTCAAGATTGCGAGAATTCGTGAAGGTATGAACACATTTTGACCTTTTTTGACTAGTAGCTGATTTAGCTTGTTAAAACGTCTTCTATTCATGAATGGAGAAAGTAGTTGTTATGCGATCTAGAATAAGTTTGTCAAATGCTGGATAATGAACTGCTTTATTGCTAAATGCCAAGTACTACATGTTGCTAGTTTCTTTTGAAACTTTAAGACCATGAGACCATTATAATGCATGTGACTACTTGCGGTGCTTTTCCTTTTTACCCTATTCCACTTTCATTGTTTTATACTTTTGACTACTGCATTCACAATTATTTTCTTCTTATAGCGTCAGGGCCAGAAGTTACGGAGATTAGGAAACCTTCTTGGTTGCCGTGATCCTGAGATTGCATCAACGGCATCGCCGTCCCAGTCTCATGCCATATCGGCCTCCGCGGACGAGGAATCCACGCCGGAACAAGAGAATGAAGAGGAACAAGAGGATCCCCTACCATCGAAGAGAAAGAACAAAGGTGTGCATAGGGACAAATACACACCACATGATTTCAAGGAGAAGACAAAGAAGAAGGTGGTCACGGAAGAAGTCTCGGATTCCGACGATGATAATTTCGTGTTGGAGGCACGGAGGAAGATTGCTCCGCGTAGGGGAGGAGGGAAGCGTGGAAGAAAGTAGTAGTGCTTGTGTTTTATGCTATCTAGCTATATGAACTTGCCATGTGTTTAGTAATCTCGATTTGAACTTGTGCTTGTGTATGACACTATGTTTTATGCTATCTAGTTAGGTTGTGCCCGAATATATGATCAAGATGTTTGATTGATATATGATCTTGTGTTCGAATTTGATATATCATATTGTGTTCCAATATGATGCTTGGATATGATATTTGTGATATATGTGATATATCACATTGTATGTCGATATATTTGTGAATTCATGTTGAGCTGGCATTTTAGCAAGGGTTCTATCATCTTTTTCGAATGCCAGGTCTGCGGCGCCACTGAGAGTGGCGTGGCAGAGATGGTAGTGGCGCCACCCACAGTGGCGTGACAAGGCTGCGGCGCCACTGTGAGTGGCGTGGCAGAGGTGGTAGTAGCGCCACCCGCAGTGGCGTGGCAAGCCTGAAGCTCGAAAAACTTGCTAAAACTTATGCTAAAAACATGCTAAAGCTGGAAATCACAAATATATCAGAGAACAAGCTCAAAATCAAGTGATACACAAGGTTCACACATAGTTTGAAATAATAATATGCATACATTCACACAAGGTTCTGACATAATTCAAAATGACAAGGTTCACAAATATTTTGAAAAGACAAGGTTCACACAAGGTTCTACATGACAAGGTTCACATGCAATAGTTAAATACATGTCCGAAATCACGAATGCTCTATTCGCTCAAGCATGGTCCCTTTGCCTTCGCCTTCGCCATGGCCTTCCTCTTCTTCTCTTCTTCTTCCTTCTCCTCCCTAATGGCACGCGCCTCGGCAGCCACCCTTTCAAATAGTTCCTTCTTCTCCCTCTTCTTCTCTTCTTCTTCCTTCTCCATCCTTGCTAGGTGCGCCGCCCAAACAGCCTGGCGCTGCTTCAACTCACGCGCTCCTTGTAGATATCCTATCATACTAGTTCGATTTACACCACGGACTCCTCTAAGACCTAGTTGTCTTCCTCTTTGTTGCCTAGGATTACGATAGCTTGGACCACCTCCGTGACTTCGACCACCTTGGTGGCTACGACCACTTTGTTGGCTTGCAACACTATGTTGGTTACTCCTTTGTTGGCTTGGGCTTGGACCATCTTGGTGGCTTGGACCACTTTGTTGGGTACTCCGTTGTTGGCTTGGACCACTTTGTTGGGTACTCCGTTGTTGGCTTGGACCACTTTGTTGGGTACTTTGTTGGCTTGGCCTAGGAACATCTCGGTGGCTTGGGCCACTTTGTTGGGTACTCCTTTGTTGGCTTGGAACATCTTGGTGGCTTGAACCACCTTGTTGACTACTCATGGGTTGGCTTGCGTTCGGGTCATTTCTCTTTGCTCTTTTCCTTTGGGTACATGTCCTAGCATTGTGTCCATGACCATTACACTTTCCACAACGAGCTCTATCACATGGCTCTTGAAATTGGTCATTTCCTGATTCTCTCGCACCACCACGACCCCATCCATCCATGTCACCCCTAAAACGCTTTGTCTGACGTCTTCCACGTTTAACAACCTTCCATGACGGATGGGGCCAGAGTTGGATTCCATGATACTCGGGCCACTGTGATTGGTCTAGGTATGGGTTAAATCTAGGAGCCCATGTTTTCTTGGTCGTCGTGATGGAGAACTCTGACTCTCTCACGGTGAGAGGGTGATTGTAGTCCAAATGACGCACCCGAGCCGCCGTTAGCAAATGCGAGCAAGCGAGATGGACCAAAGATGGCCTCGCACATGTGCACTCGCAAGTCCTTAGCGAGACCTTGAAAGCTCGGCCTCCGTGTTGGACACCGTCGGCCGTGGTTCCTCCGGGCTCGTTCACTTGATAAATGAGCTCTTCGTTATCATAAACGGTGGCAACTTCAGAATCCGCCTTACGAGACTGAAATGTCCTCCACTCGTCAACTTTGGGTGGGTACTCATATTTGTGGTTTTGCGTATTGTCTCCCTCAATCTGCCTTTCTGTTTCATCTGAGTACTTCAAAAAATACTCATTCAACTTGTCGAATGTGTATCGCACAATTGCCGTCACGGGCAATGCACGGACACCCTTGAGCACCTTGTTGAAGCACTCTGCCATATTGCTTGTCATTTGACCGTACCTCCGACCATTTTCATCGTAGGCTCTTGCCCACTTTGTTCTATCTTGGATGTGCCTAGTGAGAAATGCTTGACCCTTAGCATCGAGCTTTCTGTTTGAGGTCAATTTGATGTACAAGTTTGCGAAACGCCGGTCAGTGAAAGCGAGACAACAATCTTGAAGATCATCGGTCAACTCCTTGCTACCACATGCCCTATAGAAGTTTGAACAGAAATGCCTCATGCACCATCTATGGTGCAAAGGAGCATGCCCTGGTATTTCAATATTTACCGCTGCGAGAATTCCTTGATGCCGATCTGAGATGACACAAATTTCCCTTTGTGGCGGTAATACCTTGGTCCTCAAAAGGTGAAAAAACCACTGCCAGTTATTATTGTTCTCCGCCTCAACGAAAGCAAATGCCAAAGGAACCAAACGGCTGTTGGCATCATTTGCTATTGCAACCAAGAGAGTCCCCCTATATTGCCCGGTCAGAAATGTCCCATCAACGGAGATTACCGGTCTACAATGCTCAAAAGCTTTCATGCATTGCTGGAAAGCCCAAAATGCACGGCCAAATACTCGGACAGTTCTTTCATTGTAAATCCTTGTTTCCTGTCCATAAGGCTCTACCACATGAACCATGCCCGGGTTTGCATCGGCCATTGCTAACAACAACCGAGGAATTCGGTTGTATGCTTCTTCCCAATCACCATACAACATCCTGAATGCAGCTTGCTTCGCTTTCCATGCCTTGCCGTATTTCACATCGTAGTGAAAGAGAGCTTTCACAAGCTCCATGACTGTCTTGATGCTCATTGTTGGAAGTGACGAGATTTGGTTGGAAAGTCTATATGCGATGAACTCGGAGGTGAGTTGTCGGTGATCGTGCTTTACTGCTTTGCCATCCACCCTCTTTCCGCGACACATGTGAGTTGGCACACAACTTGTTATGCGCCAATCGGGTCCTCACTTCCATGGTCTTGCACGCACAATCCAAGGACATCGATCCTCCTCGCACTTAACAGTGTAACGCTTCTTCACGTCTGAGTGAAGCACCGTATAGGGACGATGATACTTAACCGAGAAGTCTTTGATCCATTGTTTAAATTCCAGCAAGGTTTTGAACATCAAGCCTTTTGATATACCATAACTCTCATGACTGCCATCCCGGTAAGAAGTAGGCCTTGGTCCAAGCACTATACCCTCGCCGCCGTCAACCGTGGCTTCATCCGCGAGACTAAGATCACGGAACAATGGTATCCGATGATCTCGTCCCAATACCTTCTCGTGGACTTCGGCCTCCTTGGCCGTGAACCCTTCCTCATCAACTTCTTCTTCGGGACCATCGTCATCCGAGTCCGATGCATAGCATCGCGAGTACGGGATGTCATGGTCCATATTTTCTTGCGTGTAGTACATATCCAAATCTCCAACATTATGGTCATGAAGCTCAATATCATTGTCATCATCCCCCCACTCATCATCCTCCTCTTCCAACGATAGTGCCTCCTTTGAAATTGGCCTTCCATCCGTCATTTCTTCTTGGTGGTTCGGTGGAGAATTCCTAGCATCAACCCGGGAGGCACTCCGGTTCAAGTTCACATGCAAAGTACCACCAACCTTTTTGGTGGCAAATAACTCAAGAGCCTTGTCGAGAGATTCGGCCACCACCTCCTTGTATGCACCCCAACGTTGCTCGGAGTTGATACGCATTATCTTCCAACGGAAGTGCATGCCAAATCCGGCATTGTGCCTACCCTCCAACTCAACAACATCACTAGGGTCCATCCATTTCAACTCTATCCTAACTTGTTCCAAGACCTCGGCGTACGTAGGAGTACGCTCGAACACCAAGTCAAGCTCATCCGGGTCGGGCTCTATATTGCCTTTCAAATATGCTTCCTTGTCAACATGATGAACATGAACAATTCTCGCCATACCTATTTTTGGTATAACAACAATAAGGTAAAAAAATTAATAAGTACCTATGCAAATATTTACTAACACATCATACTTCATAACAAGATAACCCTAACCCTAACCCTAACATAACAAGAAAACCCTAAACCTAACCCTAACCCTACCATAACAACAAACCCTTACCTCACAAAATCTTATCCTAACCTACAATCTACACTAAAATACTTCATACACTACACATCATACAATTTAACCAAATTAACAAGAATCAACATTGCAAGCCAACACATCATACAAGCCAACATTGACTAAATTAACAAGAATCAACATTGCAATTTGGGTGAATCAATATTTCTAGGGTTTCCAAGATTTGGGGATTCAAAACCAAATATGCAAATTCCAATTGGTCAATTGAATGGGAAATGATGCAGAGTACCTTAGGAGACTTCGGGAAGGAGAAATCCACGGAGAAAAGCTTCGATTTGGGTGGTTTTGGGGGGGAGGATTGAGAGGGGGAGAGAGAGCAGCCGCCTATGCTGTGAAGAGATGAGGAAGTGAGGGAGGAGCCCAGCTCGGGGCTGGGAGAAAACCCTAACCCTAAAGTGCGGCGCCACTACCAGTGGCGCCGCAAGCACTTGTGTCACGCCACTGACAGTGGCGCCGCAAGCTCTTGTGTCGCGCCACTACCAGTGGCGCCGCACTTGCAGGACGGGACCCACTTAGCTGACGTGGCTGCACCTGTCTCGCCACTACCAGTGGCGTGGCACCACCTTCTGCCACGCCACCGTGACTGGCGCGGCCAAAAGGGGTTATTCCCGTGAAATTTTTTCAAAAGTGGTTTATTATTTGAAATAGATTCATGTTTAGGTTAATTCTGTCTAAATCGCCAAGGTTTGTGTAGAAAGTTGTGGCTGGTCGGCCGTTGTGAAATGCTGTGTTTTTGTTTGTTAGCTTGTGCGATCTTTCGATGCTGCCGGGGATACACAACTGTGTATAAATACTGGGCGAGGAGAATGGCCGCCCTTTGTCAAAAGCAGATACGATTATGCCTAACCAAGAATCTCATGCCAAAAGCAGATACGAATTATTCACAATCATACAGTTGCAGACATGCGGTTCCTATCACTGTCAAATGCTGTATTTTTGTTTGTTAGCTTGTGCGATCTTTCGATGCTGCCACTAAAGTTGTTAGCTGTTGCGCCACATAAATAAGTGAACACGCAACGCCGGTGTGAGGACTGCGGGTATGGCTCGGACTGGAGGTTTGGGGATGTCCTGTTTCTCCTTTAATTTTGCCAAGACAAGTCAAGCTGGCTATTTGTATTTCTAGCCACGCAGGCATCCAGCTCAAACCTATCCCTGTCAGCACATAGGAAAACAGCAATTTTGTATGCTGGCGTAGAGTTGGCGGTGGAAATTAGATCAAAGCCCCCCAGGTGGCCCCAATTGACAACTTCCAATCCGATTTCTCCGAAGATTCTCCATGTCGGTTACTCAATTCAAGGTTGATAAAAATTCCAAAAAAAAATCAAGGTTACAACTACTAGTAAATGGCAATATGGAACGATATAACAAATGCCTGTGCTAGGCGTTAATCGGATTGAATCCTCAACTAACAAGCCACCTCTAGAGCTTAGAACTTAAGCTAGACCATCCAATCATTGCAAGATTGAACCTTACAATGAAACATTTCTTATGTGTGTATGTAACATCATTTGTAATATTTTTTGCTGTGGTCCGCAAATTTTTTGTCCAATGCTGCACACTTTGAACACTATCATTGTAGCATGGAAACAACATATGAAGCATAACCCTTTGGGCAAAGTAATTTTTTTTTGAGAAAAAATCAATCACAACATAATGCAACATGAAAACACAAACGTAACTACACCACAAAACCAACTTTGTAGCATGGACACAACTTCTTAGATATACGCCTCATGACATGTTTCGTTTTTGTTGCAATCTTGTAAGTTCTCCACTATAGTTTTTGTAAGCCCCGATCATGGAGAACTTACAAGATTGCAAAAAAACGAAACACTCCATGCTTCATTAATTTTTTTGATATCACAAACCCGATGCATCCCCTTCATCGATCGGGGCTCGTCTGCCACAAACCGACTTGTTGGAGCCTCAAAGATAGATCGAGCAATCAAAAACACACACATGACATAGGTACACGTCTCTCCTTAGCTCTATTACATGGATAATTTCTACTTTGACCTCAAACTAAAGGTTCTGGTCTATGGCGACACGATCCTCCATCTTCATCATCTAGAGTGGACAACGAGTAGCAGTGGATGTCAAGCAATGGAGAAGTTGAGTTGAGAGGGCCGAAGGACTATCGGAGTATATGGAATAGGAGGAACTGGAAGAAAGGAAGAAGAAAGAATGCAAATACTTGCGGCATAAATGAAATGATGCACGACCGAGTCTTTTTTTCATAAGGCGAGATATCAATCTATTTTTTATAAAGGGAATATATTAATACCAAGAAGATATTAATTGCACTCAGCCTCTACAACAACAAAACGACTAGAACAAGAATAGAAGGATGCACATAGCCGAAAAACAAAAGAAAAAGAATACAAAGACCCCGACAAAGCAAACAAAGACTCGCAGCAGCAACAACTCCACCAGTGGGGATGATTTACTTGACATCGAAGGTAATAGTGCACGAACACCTTCGTCGTCTGGTCTAACCAAATGGTCATATCCTGGGTTTTCACCCTGGAGGAGGTCCAATCTCGGGGCAATGCCTTCAACAAGGAGATGACTAGGAAGCCAACATTGCTTGGTAAAACCACCGAAGGTCTGACCTAGGTTTCTCGCCCCAGACGCTGAGACATGGAGCTCCAAGATACCACCAAGAAAGAAGTCATCCATTCTCACCAGCACTTGGCAGAGACCGATGCAAATGCTACAAAAGTACTGATCACCATACACACATTAGTCTTGACCCCATCCTTCTTGATCCTTGTCACTGCTAGTACCTAGCGTTCTCACTCCGCATGATCATGGAGAACCTTTATTGCCAACAATCCACCTGGACATGCCCATCTCCGTCCGGACCTTGGTAATATGGGATACTAGCCATAATTGAATATCTTAAGGTGTCGGCGCAAGTGGGTCTTAGATCCACCAATGGACCTCTGCCATCATAGGAATAATGACGCGACCCCTTGAAACCCCTTGATTAAGCGCACCGATTGCCAACATCGACCAAAACGCCAGGGACGAATCCCAAGGTTGAAGGAACAAGCGCCAAACTCCTAGACGTGGTCGCCTAGCCGCAAGGGCACAGATCTTGGCCAAGCACGACATGAACATGGCACCCCGCGCCAAGATCGTTGGCGATCTAGACCAGAGAAGGCTCGCACCAATGAACTCGTCGGATCTCAGCGAGATGTGGGGAAGAACTAGATGTTAGGGAGCTGGGAGGAAAAAAGGAAAAGGGGGGGCCTCCCGCCGCCACCGTCTACCGTCAGACGGCCTCCTCCGATGGTGGCAGGGGGGAGGGCGAACGAGGAAGGGGCTGTCAGCGGAGTTGGGGTAGGGTTCCCCCGTGTCTCCTTAGAGAGGACACGGTAGTGGTGAGAGATCAGTCTGTTGGATTGAACTGTTTATATACTCTCTCCGTTCCTTGATATAAGGTGTATAGTTTTCTTGCACGAATATTAACGCATAGGCTAAAAGAGCAAATTTCATTGCTTTTAGAAGCTAATACCTCCAGACGAATCAATGTGAGACTAGAGAAAAAATAGGGAAATCTTGAAATCATCTCTCTTATAATCAAATTGACTCCTACAATAGCATATTAAATCCCATAATCACACAATACACCTTATATTTTGGATTTTTCCATAAAATTATATACCTTACATCAAGGAACGTAGGGAGTATTATAAAACTACAAAACTACAAAAGAAATGATGCACGAACGAGTCTTTTTTCTTAAGGCGAGAAGTCGGTCTATTGAATTGAACCGTTTATAAACATTGCAAAAATAATACAGTACTAACTCCGTTTTAAAATGTAAGCTTTTTAAAAGTTTAAAATGTTAAAATTAGCTTTCTAAAAAAACTTATATTTAAAACAGAGGTAATATATAATTTTATTTTAATGTGTTGTATCATGACATGGGGCTAGGTAATGCTTAGTGTTGAAGGTTGACCAAAAGTGCCCAAACCACCCAATCCACTCCTCTGGCCGGTGCTGTGGGCGCCTGGGACCACCCGTCATGACTGAGACTACTCACGAGAGCTTGACAGATCAGAGTACCATTTTGTTCAGCCCAACTGCCCAATCTTTCTTCCGCCCGTCCTCTCCTCGACGTCAAAAAAGGAACAGACAGCCAGAATCTGACAACAAATCCCCTCCCCGATAATAACGGCGCCACCAGCGGCGTAGTAGTTATCGCCCGTCTCCTCGGGGGAGCCGAGCCGAGCCGCGCCGCCGAAACCCTAGCGGGACCTCTCTCGGCTCCGGCGATGTTCCCGTCGGGGGCGGTGGTGGCGGCCGGGGCCGCGCCGGTGCGGCAGGTGGTCTGGCGGGTGGACAAGGCGACCAGCCATCTGCTCATGGGCCCCGACTGGGCCGTCAACCTCGAAATCTGCGACAGCATCAACGCCGACGTCTGGTGACTGCGCAGCCTCCCTCTCCCTCTCCCCCAAGCCCCGGCCCTCTCTGCTGCGCGTGCTCTGTTTCGCTTCCTGCGTGCGAATTTAGGTGTGGGGTTTGGACGATTTTGGAGTTCGCTTAGGCGTTGGCGAATTAGCCTTCAGCGGGTGTCGTTGACTGGTTCAAATTGCTTCAGAATTGTGGTCGATTTTAGGCATTACAATAAGATGAGGGCATGAGGCTATTTCGGCATGCATATTTGAAGGGGCAACGAGATTGTTTTTAGGGTGACAGGGTCTAGTATACGATGAAATGCTTTTAATGGCGAACCAGCCCACTGATGATGAACACAAAGCATGGAGGGTTTTTGTGGTTATAGTAAAGACCAAAGAGTTGCCAAAATTCTTGATGCTAATTTTCTCACACTTAGCGATTGTTATGTATGAAAGAAGGCCTCCAGTTTCCTATGGACTATGCTATTAAGAATTGAGGTACATACATAACCAGCTTAAAATGTCACATTTGGACTGTAAAACTGTACCTTCATCTGCTTTAGCCATTTATGCCCAGAACAATTTTAACTGGAATGTGGAAACACCTTTTCATTTATACTTAAGTGACAGACTGGCAGGTGAAATACTTGTATCCGTTGATATTATCATACATCACATTTGTAAATGATGTATGTTCTAGTCCAAGTAGCTGTCTGCTTATCATGCTAATCTGTAAACACCTTAATCAGGCAAACAAAGGATGTGGTAAAGGCAGTGAAGAAGCGACTGCAACACAAGGACCCGAAGGTTCAATACTATGCTTTGACGGTATGCACTTCTACGATGCAATAATGAGCACCTGAATTGTTTTTTGTAGAACACCTTTTTTCTTCCATTATATTAAATTCCATCTGGTTTAGGTTTAACGCAAATGATGTTACTTATCTTATGGATATGTTAGCTTGATAGATTCATTGCAGTACGTACTTTGATATGCAGTAAGATTTGGGAAACTATTCATCTCGTTCGTACTGGTTTAAAAAATGTTGCAGTTGTTGGAGACAATGATGAAGAATTGTGGTGAATATGTTCAGTTTGAAGTTGCCGAACAACATGTTCTTCAAGAAATGGTTAAAATCATCCAGAAGAAGGTTTCATTACTTCCCTCCTTACTTCTACATGCGCATATCCTTTCATAAATTGCTCGGGTTTTTAGCCTTAACAATTCTAATTGGCACTGTATCTGTCTGCTTGTTAATCGTATTAGCTGAGAACACACTCAGTACTGGAAGTATGCTGGCATGAAACATTTATATAAAACCTCATGGCCAGTTGGCTACAGTAATCCTCCACTCTTTCTCACTTGTTTTAGTTTGGTTTTCTCTAGTTCTTGAGTAATTAGTGAGCTACTTAACATAGGCATGTCCTACTTCTAGTTCAAGATTATGCAGTTACCAGAACCCACTTTTTGTATCCTACCGTATTAAAGGTTAGTCCTGTGCAGCAATAAATAATGTCTAATACGCCAATATAGCGCGGCGGGGTACAGAGCGACCCAACCAGGAGTTGCCATGTGGCAACGTGGAATCCTGGCAGTTGCCGTACTGTCGGTTACAAAATCCAACAGCTGGCAACTCGTTCGCTCCACGGTTCTAAAATCAGAAACGTTCGCTTAATATAATTTTCCATTATTGTTTTGCCTCACTATCTTCACTTTCAGAGTTTTATTCTAGTTGAGTCGAGCCATGATTGTTTGAGCACCTTGTCTCTGACTAATCCTCCACTCTTTCTCGCTTGTTTCAGTTTGGTTCTCTCTAGTTGTTGAGTAAGTAGTGAGCTACTTGACATAGGCATGTCCTACTTCTAGCTCTGAGAGAATTCCTGATTTGACACTACTTAAAACTACGGTTCCCTATTTGATCCTGGAAAAGTTTTTCTTCCCTATTTGACACTTTGTTTGTATTTCTTTCCTTATGTGACACTCAAGTTCATTTTGTACACTAGCGGTGTTAGATAGGGACATGAAAATACACTTCTGCTCCTAATACATTATGTTACGAAAAATTTGTATCGACGGAACGAGCTAGGCTAGTTGATCGATGGGATGGAATGTATGCCTTTTTGTTTCTCTGTACGCGCGCGCGTGTTGATCCGGTCCTGCGGTCCAGTGCAGACTGCAGCGGTCGGTGAAAATGCGTGGCCCCGCGATCGATCGATGAAAATGCGTTCTACGACGTTGATGCATAACATGGAGGTAATTATTAAGGACGGACGTACTTACGTAGTAGCTAGTTCGTTCACGCACATTGGATCGATCAACTCATCCATGCATGCCCCCGCCAGCTAGCGTCTGACTCGCAATACTGTACACACGTATCTGTTCGGCCCAGGAAAAGGACTAGGGGAAATCAGTCCATCCATCGGGACTGGTTGGTTGCCCTTTTTTCCAGTGCTACATACTCCCTCCGTTTAGAAATATAAGATGTTTTAGCTTTGTGAAGTGAGTGTATCTAGACATCTTTTAGTGTATAGGTTCACTTGAATCTATACACTAAAAGATGTCTAAATACATTGGCTTCACAAAGCTAAAACATCTTATATTTCTAAACGGAGGGAGTATCTGTTAAGGCCAAGGGTAAATTGGTCCAAGAAAAATAAGACTCACGGAATAGACTAACAGAGTGGACGGTAATGTCACATAAGGAAAGAAGTTTACCCAAGGTGTCAAATAAGGAAGAAAAACTTTTCTAGTGCCAAATAAGGAATTATCTCTTCAAGATTATGCAGTTACCAGAACCCACCTTTTCCTATCCTACCGTACTAAAGGTTAATTTCATAGTCCTGTGCAGCAATAAATAATGTCTAATATGCCAATATAGCGCGGTCGGGTATAGAGTGACCGAACCAAGAGTTGCCATGTGGCAACGTGGAATCCTGGCAGTTGCCATACCGTCCGTTACAAAATCCAACGGCTGGCAACTCGTTCACTCCACGGTTCTAAAATCAGAAACGTTTGCTCAATATAATTTTCCATAGTTGTTTTGTCTCACTATCTTCACTTTGAGATTTTTATTCTAGTTGAGTTGAGCCATGATTGTTTGAGCACCTTATCTCTGACTAGTCCCTAAAAATGGCTGACATTTGCACTATCGTCATTTAGATAACGTCGTGCTATTTTTCTTGTTAAAGATCCATTGCCAGTTGGCACTTGTGATACATTCTTTGTTATTTTTTTTACAATAACTGGAGGTATCAGTAATAAGTTTGCGATCATTTTGTCTATTCAATTTTTTTTTCAGAATGATATGCAAGTAAGGGACAAGGTATTGTTACTTTTGGACTCCTGGCAAGAAGCATTTGGTGGACCTGCAGGTAAATACCGGCAATATCACTGGGCATATCTTGAAGTAAAGGTATGCACTAATCCCTATTTGTTCCCTAGGAAGTATAAATATATAGCTCTGTACATCATTCCATAATCATGTTCTGTGTTCGTACATGTGGGTCATGTAATTATGCAAATATACTTTTTTGTTGAAGTTAATACTTTTAGACGCAATCATATGTTAATTGTTAAATTGTTTTACAGAGGACAGGTGTAGCATTCCCAAGACGTCCCATTGATGCCCCACCAATAATTACTCCTCCTGCAACACACAATTCTCAAAACTATGGTTCACCCAGATATGCTGCTGGAAGTTTAAATGAACAAATGTCCTCTGATGTCGATACGCTGAGGTGATGCGCTTTTTTGGGGTGCATTGGACTCATTTTACTTGCTCAATTATGACCCAGCTACTCCATTTCGTGGACTTTAACCTTTCATCCCTTTTTATTCCAGTTTAGGGGACTTGAATAATATTCGTAATGTGACAGAGCTACTAAGTGATATGGTGTATGCTTTGAACCCATCAGATCAAGAGGTAGAATTGTTGGCTTAAAGCCATCACACAAATTGATTGGAAATTTTGTTCTAGGTCAAGCTAATGAGTGGTCTCTTAAATATCTTTTGAACACAGGCTGTTAAAGATGAAATTATCACAGATCTCGTGAGCCAGTGTCGCTCAAATCAACAGAAGCTCATGCAGTTTATTAGTTCCACAGGGTAATATCTAATTTTGCTCTGTAAATATTGCTGTCCTTTTGTTCATTGTTCTTTAACCATGTTGCTCATCACTGTAGCTTTGGTGTACATCATATATCATAGCACTGCAGTTAGCTTACAGTGTGATTGATATTTTCGTTTACATTGTTTAGGAACGAGCAGTTACTGAAGCAAGGTCTTGAAATAAATGATCGCCTACAAAATGTACTTTCAAAATATGATGCCATTGCTGCTGGTACTCATTTGGCAGTTGAAGCTCCTGTGAGAGAGACAGTTGAGTCTCCCGAACCATTAGCAAAACCAGTGCCACCTCATGTTGAAGAAAGTGGCATTCCTAATGACGAGGAGGATGAGTTTGCTCAGCTGGCACAAAGGTATTGTCTGCAGTATGTTATGTATTTTCCTTCACAAATATTGAAGCTTCGATCTTTGTTCATCTGCAGAAAAAATAAATCTGTGATAAGTAGTGACGAGACATCATCAAGCACAAGCACTGTGGACCTTGCCCTTGTACCCATAGATCTGCCATCTTCAGAATCGCCGCCTATTGTGGCGAGCAATGCATTGGTTCCGCTTGATCCAGCTCCTGTCAGTAGTAGTTATCAAACCAAAGAGCAGGATTTGATCGACCTTTTAAGCCTCACCTTGTGCACCCCTACTGACGAAACTTCCACTGATTCTTCAGCACAGAGTCAAAATGGCCATCAGCAACCTGCAGTTACAGGCGGGCAAGAAAACCCTACTGGTGTGCCACAATATCCTTCAACCAACCAGCCAGACCCTGTAAACCAGGGATATACTCCACATAGTAGCAACTACGTTGCACCTTGGGCTCAAACTGGACCATATCCATCTCAAGCCTCAGCATACGCATCTGGATATCCAGCTCCACCATGGGCTACACCTCCAACTGTCAATTCTAATCCTTTCCAGTCAGCTGCTTACCAAGAACAACTCCCTCCTACCTACGCACCTCCCTTAGCTTCATATACCTCTCCTTCAGCCTCCCAGCCAATGCAACAGTATAATTCTGTGGGTTCTCCAACAAGTAATGGTATTACGATGCCTCAAGCCCCAATGTATGGGAATCAACAACCGAGAGATTCTTCAGCAGCGGCAAGCAAACCTTACTACATACTTGATAATTTGTTTGGCGATTTGATTGACTTGAAGAGCTCTGGTGGTGGAAATAAAATGGGCGCTAGTTTGGGTAGCTCAAACGGTGGCCAGCCTATGATTGGTGGAAAGAAATAAGTTCCTCGGATAGATTCTCTCGTGGCTATTTACTCGACTCAATGTACATTTGGTGTATATCGCTTCTTTCATGTTTAATTAGGTTGGTTGATTTCGTGGGTTAGAATATTGTTGATTGTACATAAAAATAATTTAATACATTTATCAGGAGCATAATACACTTTGTCACGGACTTGCAACACATAATTATCCTGTAGTTTGGTTTCTTTTTCTCCTTGCCATCTGCTTTTATTGTTTGCTTCTGGAGTCTGGAATAATTATTCTGATTCCATCAGTCCATCACGGGATATTAGTGAATCCAAGGAAAAATAATCGCTATAATATTACTCCCTCCGACACATATTACTCATCGCTAATAAAAATGTATCTACCACTAAAATGTGACACATCTATATTAGCGAAGAGTAATATGGGTCGGAGGGAGTACATTTTTGTGCTAAAAAAGGTAAAATAATGTATCATCCAAAATTGCCTACCATGCTAGAACGAAACTACTCTGGATCCTTCTCTCTGTAATATTTACGCTGCTTGTGTCTTCCGTTTAGAATACACACAGACACAACCCATTACTTTTTCCAATCACAGATGAAATTGCACTTTCTTCTCGTCATTAGTCGAGTTCGTCCGTGGGGCCGCACGCCCAGTCGTCCTACACAAAACGAACGTGACAATTGCAATCACGGCATTCTACTTTGGTGCCCTCCACAGAGTGGTAGCAGTTAATGAGAATATATCTCTTTGTATCAATTACAAAAACCAAGGCATTATCTTGGCCTGAAAATGAAATCTTGGACATCTTACCATTTCTAAGGATACAATAAATTTCAACACTAATGTTGCCACCGATTTTTAACTTAACGGCTAAATCCCCTCTCCTCATCTGGAGCCTTCACATACTAAATAAATACTAGCACAATCATCAAGTAGAAGGAAACCAAATTGAAACCCGATCCATTTTCATCTTCCTTTCTCGAACTCAACATAATAAGATATCGCCATGAGCCCCGGATGCGCCTGGTTTGCGCTGCTCCCCGTCGCACTCATCCTGCTGCAAACCGCGGCCTCGTCGTCGGATTTCCACCTCGGCGACCGGTTCGCTGTGCATCTGCCCGCGTCCTACGAGCCGGGATTCGCCGAGCGGACCACGGTCCTTGAAGCAGCCGGCGAGCTGCAGCCTCACTTCGCGGCGGCCGTGAGCGTGGAGGCCGGCACCAAAGGGTACTACCTCTGCTCCCTCGTCGTTCTGCTGGGCAACGTCACGGTCTGGACTTCGGATCGCCCCGTCCAGGAGATCGCGGCGGGCGGCGTTTGCCAGCTCGAGCTCGCGGAGGACGGGCAGCTCCGGCTGACGGACGGCGCCAGAGTCGCCGGGTGGTGGTCCGCCACGGCAGGGCAGGGCGCCAAGGTGATTCATCTTCTTCTCTTTACACCGTTTTCCGTTGTTTGCTCGATTCTTTCGGCTTACTTAACACGATCTGTCGATCAGAGGCTAGAGATGAAACGTACGATTCCTAGCGCGTCAGGATATTAGCACTGTCGATTCGTGTGGAAGATGGAACAGTACAACCTTGTCGTACATCGGCATCCGACAATACTCCCTCCAAGTTTTCTTTCAAAATGAACGAATCTACATACTCAAACGCATCTAGATACATCCCTATCTAGATCTAATCAAAGTCACGTCAATTAATTTAGAACGGGAGGAGTAGAAATCATTTGAGCCTATTTGTCTGCACCTTTATTTTGTTTAACGGATCTGCCCCGCCAAGAGACAAAAGGCCTATGATTATAACACATTTTAAAGATAAACATCATGAAGTAGCTATTACGGACCTATAAAAGATGCCGCTAGCGGATCATATATGTTCTCCTGATGCTAAAATATTCCTTGGTATAAAGGCCAGTAACGTGGGTAAAAAATCTCTTGAATATACAAGTACAAGTTTGTTTTAAGGCACAAAACTATATGGTCGAAACGGGCTGTATCGACTGTTCAAAAAGCGCGGGAAAGGGGAGGAAGAAATCTTTTCAAAATTATTAGCTATTTTACCTGCGTTGATGATACTAGCTATTAATGATATATAATATGTCATTACCTATAGTGTCATCTCTAGCAATCAATACTAAAAGAAAAATATGCTATGGTTAAGATTAATTAATAAAATGGCTTATGAAATCGGTAATCTACGAAAGTTATACTGGGCTAACGTGCGACGCAAGAATAGAGTTACCATGGTTATTTTCATGTGGACCCTAGCAACTTTGATTTTATTCTCTCTTGTTTCCAAAAAAAAGTGTTTGCCGCCGTTGCCCTTGGATGCCAGGCTAGGATAGCGGCATGCCACCGCTCTTAAACCCTAACCTTTAAATCCTAACGTTCACGCATGTCCATATTCTAAGACTACAATAATTGATATAGCTATGTGAGTGCAATATTCTCCTAGCTAAGGTAAGTTTGACATCTCTCTCTCTCTCTCTCTCTCTCAAATCGATAGTTAAGATATAGCCCGTCAATGGACATGGTCTCCCGCTCTCCGCTAATAGAGTTCAAGCCACCGTCAGTGAAAATCCCTCCATGTGACTTTCCAGCCTGCCACTGGCATTTGTACAACGCCATCGGTGGTATTCCCATCCACTGCCGGAACTCTTCCGTCGCTGATGGTGTTTAAGCACCCATAGTGGAGGGCCGATCTAGGGTAGTGGCACTATGTAGTCCTTCGCCCAATATAATAGAGTCTACTCTCGCGGTTTAAGAGGTCTTACACTGATAGATTGGTTTTCATTCTTTTTGGTACAATGAAAATAAACCTCTTTTTTATATATCTAAGTAAAAAATTTAAAGAGTGCTTTTTTTCTTCCTCCGGCGGCACCTACAGGCTCTGCAATTGGATTCCAGGACCGGCAACCTCCTTCTCCTGGATGACAAGAATCAGACGGTATGGCAAAGCTTCGACAAACCGACGAACAAACTCCTGCAGGGCCAGTGGCTCCGGCTGCCCTCGCACGTCACCACCTCCTTGACGAAGATGTCGCCAGCGTTATACAGCGTCGAGCTCGACGGTGACAAGATCGCCGCCTACCTCTACTTCGGACAGCAAAGGTACTCCTACTGGGAATTGACTCCCAGCAGCAGCGAGACCATGGAATTCGCGGGAATGAGCGAGTCGGGTCTGACGATGTTCGACAGGCAGCGGCGATCGGTCGCCCAAATCTCGCCGGCGCTGAAGAAAGAGCCGGTCAGATTCCTGGCTCTGGGAGACGACGGCAACCTCGGACTGTTCTTCTTCGACAGCAGCAGCAACAAGTTCAGAGCCTCGTACAAGGCGCTCGCGTTCTGCGAGCTCCCCCTTGCCTGCGGCGTGCGCGCTTTCTGCTCCGCCTCCGGGAGCTGCACCAACTTCTCCACGCGCGGCGTGGAGCCGGTGCAGAGCGGCACGCTCATCTGCAACGCGACGACCGCATACGCGATGATGGGGATGAGAGGCGTCACCACCGTGCTCAAGGCTGCCTCGCCGCTGCTGAACGTGACGGTGCCGCAGTGCGTGGAGCTGTGCCTGCGCAGCTGCTCCTGCACCGCCGCCCTCTACGTCGACGACAACGACGGCAGCATGTTCACGCCCGACAAGGGCGTGTGCTCCCACTACGAGCTGACGGCGGGAGTCCGGGAGGTGATCGGCGGGAGCGACGATAGCCCACGGTACCGCTACTGGGCCAAGGTTCTTAATGTGACGACAAATGCCCGAGACGATGAACAAGATTACGACAGTGCCACCAACGCCGAGCTCACCAAGATCCTCATCATCTTTGGGACGGTGGATGTAATAGGCTTAATCTTGTTCGCGGGGCTCTGCGTGTACTATTTCTTCGGTCTTCGCGAGCGTGCCGTCGACAAGCACGTCACTGGAGAGGGAGAAGCGGAGCCAGATGGTACTACCAACATTGGAGCGGTACAAGCCTCATGATCTTGATCGATCAAATCAAACCATAATTCAAAGTTACAAATTTCATAGGAAACTAATCTTGTACTCAATATATTATGTACAGGTAGCACGTTTGTGCTATCTTGAAAGTTTCCTTTGATAAGCTTTCATGTTTTCACTCATTACTAGCCCCTACAAAATGGCAGCTTACTCTAGCATTTTTGTTTGCCACAGGCAGTTTACTCTAGTTAGCTGAGCACTTTCTAGCTGAGAAACATTTGACTCAAAATTTTGAACTCACCGAGAATCACTGCCGATAATCATTTTCTTCGATATAAGATTTTTCATAAAAACATAAAAGTCTTCTTTTTGATGCATTGATAGAAAAAAAGAGTTACATACAAACCCAACAAAGAGCGACCACCGCATTATACAACGCAACCTTCGCCTAAAGCTAACCAGCGCAGCAAGACATGGATGCTCCGGCATCGTTGGCCAACGTGCGAGCCTCGGACCGGATCATCTAGGCTAGCTGAGTTTGGTAGCATGTGTAAAACAGGATGTACCCCTGTAATTGTTGTTGTATTGATCTGACCCTCATAAAGGTTATATGGAATACAAAACTTGGAAAGTGTAGATGCTATGGCTTGAAATACAAGAAGACTCTAAAATCCTAGTCAAACTCTAAGTTCAGTTACCAGTATTTTGTTTCATTTTCCAGTCTCATCATTCAGTCATCGGTTGCTTACTTGTTTCTTTTTCCGGTCTGTCATTTATTTCTTCATTCTTCATTTTTTATTTCGTCATCATTGTCCTTTTCTTTGGTCATTTGTAATCTTCTTTGGTCTGATTTTTTTCAGTCACTCTCTCTTTCTTCATTTCTTTCTTCCTTTTATGCTTGGAGTGGCCTATATTTATGTTCTAAGAAAGAACGAGATGATTATTTTCCTAGGAAATTCTTCCTTCACTGGTATTTCCTTTTCTCTTTCTTGATCTAGTATTTCTTCGGTCCCACTTTTTCTTCATTTCTTGCTCTCTTTGTTCAGTCTCTCTGTCTTGTCATTCTCAGTGTTAGGAGTTTATTTATTTATTTTGAGAATCCTATTCAGTTCTTGCCTAGCTGTTCTGCTGTTTAATCTGGCTTGTCAGTCTATTTCTCATAACTTTAAGCCAACTTCGCTAGTTTGTAACCTTAATTAGAGATAAATGTTTGCCTTGGCTATCATTGTAATGCCTGCCCATTGTAGTTAAGTCTTTGTCTACATCTATATTTATGTTTCTTTCTCTGCTAATTTGTGTGATTTAGCTTAAATAGGAGCATTTGTAAGTGGAGTCGACATTTGTGAAGATTGCCGGGAGGTCAGTCACGTCACTTTATATCTTGAGAAATCATCATATGCATGTGATGACTTTGGCTTACTGGCAAGTTTGCTTGTCTTGATTTTAGTTAGGGGCTATGTCCATGTCCATTCTGACCAAACAAATTTCACCCTGTTGTGATCTTACTAATTTGAGATGTCATCAGGATGATGTTTCCATCACCTTACTTGAGTCAGTGTTTTGCAAACGTGGGAATACGAGACCTTATGATCATATTGTTTCCATGAATTTTAGTTGAGTCGGCATTTTGACAAATGTGAGGAATTCACTTGACTTAGCAATTTCTTGAAATACTATTGTTGTTTATTTTTAGTTGCATTGGTTTGTTGGTAATTATATTTGCAGTCTCAGAGCAAAGTCAATTTTTTCATAGATTATGTGCTGCCTAGTGGGACGGCAACCGTGCCCAACACTATAAATGATGATATTGAGCAGTGGTCATCTGTGGAAGTTGAATCCATGCGCTTGAGCCTTCGAGGGAGGGGAGGAAACCAACTATTCCCCTCACGCTAAGGGTGTGATTCCTTACTCTCGCCAAGATTCGTCTTTCTCCCCAAGTTGGGTTTAAGCTTTCTATTTGTCCTTTCAGAACAATAAATAATACTAGTAGAATAGTAGGGCCCTTGATTTATGGGATAACCCGACCAAAGAGCAACTATAGGATTCCTAGCAAAAGGCAGGGCACGTGAGTTCTACACGATATTCGATAATGAAACAAGCCTTCCTCCTCCATGGAACCTCTGGATTAGAGGCGCCGACACCTAAGTAAGTTATCAAACCTGTTCTGTTTGCTCGTTCCCCATAATCCGTAACAGAGGTCTTTGCTGGCATTTCTCATCTCACCTACCACGGGGCGATATTTTTCTGCTATTTGAAAAGATGAGCTATTTCAGGCCATCTTTGTTCAAATGCCTTGAAGATTTTTCTGTGTTGTTGGTGCTTCATTTGCTCATGTTTGTATATTCTTTGATGATTAGTGACCAATACTCAACTGCTCGAATAGTGGAAATGATGTGCATTTGTTTAGTTTAACCATGTCAGAGAACTTAAAACAAAATTGTTTACACCAGATAACTCCAAGTCATTAGTCACTGCATGCATCATCTCAAGCCGCCATGGTGTCAATCGCACACATTTTGCAGTTGTTCACCTACATTGCGTACCTCGCCTTCTTACATTGTTTTAGAAGCTTTGTTGAACTCAAGCTTTTGAAATTATGAAAAATATCAATTTTAACAGGAATTTGCTTTGCTATGAATTTTCCTTGTGACGTTTCGGGTGATTGCTCTCCTCAGCTTATGTAAGATACTACTATGTGCTAAAGCTTCTGCAAAATACAATATGTATATTTGGTTTTACATGTTGTGTGTCTTAAGCCCCTTTGGTTTTTTCCATCCGTTCGGTTGATGGGAAAGCCGGTTCTAGTGCCAAGAATCAAGATTTCGTCTGAAATACAACGAGCGGGAAAAAGTCCCTGTTACTAAAGCTAGTACATCGTGGTTACGGCTGTTATGCCAAAAAAAAGCTAGCTGTTAATTAGATACTCACTAATTCCTTGGTCCTAAATGAGTAGCATAAACAAATACATCATTGAGAAGATGAAATGAGCGTAGTAGCGAGGACAGCACTAGACAACAATTGGCACTACAGGTCCGTCAGTAAATGAACAGAACGAGGACAACCAGACATTACACTCCAACAGCAGAACGTCTATATGAGTGTTCTTCCAATATGCCGGGGTAGCTCATACAAATCCACATCAAGTAGACCATGGCGCCAGTATGGCTGGGGCACTGGCCACCTGCGATGAAAAATACTTTTCTGATGTAAGTTCGTTGTTGAACAAACACTATGCTACCACAAAGAGGTACTGAGGAACAGATATAATATACCGTATATGTGCATTAGGTCTCACACCATGCACCATGCCCATGGACCCTCTATCGACCAACATACTTTTGTCAATACATGTTTGTAGAAATAGGTATATGCCTACCCAAATAGCAATAAGTCATGGGAAAATTACCTTTGTATTCGCCTATTGATCTCTCTTTTTAGCATTTTAACAATCTTATGCCGACGAAGAAAACAAGCTTCTTTTCCATCATAGTGATTCATGCCAACAAAAGCCCCATCAAAATTAATAAGCGGCCCTCCAATCCCAGCCTAGTATAGAAACAAAATAGATGACCCGGTTAATGGAGAAGTTGCAATGCCAGATACTTAGCAGTTTGCTAGACGTATTGATAAATCAACTACAGAGATAACTCAAATTAATTCTTAGCCAAACTATCTATAGCAACTACTATGTAAATAATGCCAAGAGAAATTTACTGGTGTACCTTGTTGATTTTACAAGTGGACAGCCCGTAATCAGATGACCTAAGCTCGCCACGAACTTCCCCCTTTGTGGCCATTAAGAATCCTTCTTCAATTTGACGCCCTATAGCTACTACTGGTTTAGATAAGTCCTCTTTACGGCAAAGATCAACTGGGCGAATGCCATAGATACCCTTATCAAGACTGAAAATAGCAAGATTAATGCCTAAATGGTAGTATATTAATTGCCCCTTGGCATGTTGTCCCGGTGGAAGAAACACGTCAATCTGCAATAATAGTCACATCAGCAAACCATTATCTAATAGTCACATCAACAAACCACAATCTAATAAAGCCACCTCAATAAACCATCATCTAACTTAAAGGACCAACCGTTAAGTTTTTATCAATATCATGTTGAACATCCGGATCTCTAACCAAACTGGCTGAAGTGAGAATGACAGGGCGCATGCCTTTAGTTCCAGGCCACTTTATAATCAAGCCTGTGCATGCAAAAGACCTCACACTTCCTACACATCATGACTTGAATCAGTAGTTGGTGGAGATCGAATACTAGCACAGGAAAGTAATGAGCATACAACTACAAAAATTACCATTGAACGAAGCAAGTTTGACAACACTTCGCGCTATGTTTGTAACAACATCTCTTGGAAGTAGCGCCCAAACATGCTCCCGAGAATCAGGGTTTGTAACCTTGTAAGGATAATCTTTCCATGCACGTAATTCACCAAACTCCTCCTCAAATGTATTGAGCAATTCGCCATTGACTGGTTAAAGAAATAACTACAGAAATTAGATACAAAAAAGTGCACAAGGGAGAGGTTAGCAACATTGATGACTTACATTCAAGCACAAGTGGTGGTGGCATGGGATAGCCAGCGGACTTTAGCCACTTAACTCTTCTCCAGGATCCTGGTGCCATAAGGTGATCAATATTAGTTCTCACATGATATGTATGATTCATCCACGGAAATATTCTGGATGCACAACAGGTAACATTCAAACCTGAAGGAACTATGCTAAATACACCTGAAGGCAAGGAATATCCACGGAAGTCAATAGTTTCCGTACTGCAATAGAACACAATGCATTTATTATGATAAAAATAAGCACATATGTACTAACCCAACTTCAAAAGAAACATATGAACACTTTTATAAAATTGTCCAAACAGAAACAAGGCAGGATAAAAGGACTTAGAAATCAAGCTTATAAATACTCAACATAAGACATGGAAGGATTGAGCAAAGGAAGATGCCACAATATGAGTTACATTGTCCATACTGTAGTCCAAACAAATTGTAATAACTCTTCCTTGTACCATCATGATATCCTCAACACTGAAGCAAAAGGACTAATTTGCAACAAGGATATACTGTCATAGGCAGTCACAAGGTTGAGGTAGCAATACATCATTATCAATCGACACTTCACTGTGTGAAAACTCTTTACGAGTTCAATCATATTAGTGTCCAAAAAATGGCTTACCTTACAAGGGGAAAGTTGAACAGGAAGGGAGGGGTTCGAACAAATATCTCTATAAATAATCCTTGGATCGGACGTGATGGTTTGGTACGTCATAAAGCCGTTTTGTACATCAAATAAACCAGAGCGATCCACTGACTTCGTCTGGAAAAAAACTGCCTCTGAAAAAAAAACACAACACCACTGGCGACCCTCCCTGATCTCTCGCACCACCGGCGCCCCTCCCCTGATCCACGCCCCCACCGGCCGCACTCTTCCCCGGTGGTCCAAAGTCGACTCCGGCACTAAGCCAAGAGGACTGCATCCCTGTCCTTCTGCGCCGCCGTGGTTTGTTGGTGGGTCGCCGCTCCGCCGTCTCAGACTCCTCCGCCGAAGCCACTCCCAAAACCTTTGTGCCGGCGTGGACTGCAATGAGTGCTGTCCTGGACTCCCGCGCGCCGCCGGCGTGGAGTCTTAGTCCCTGCAGTCCTTTGGTTTCAGAGCTAGGTACGTGCTCTCTATCTGATTGCAATTACTAAGGAGGGGCAGTGTGGATAGATGGTGATGTAGCTGCTGGGTTGGGGTCATGGACCTGAGTTTTATGGTAGAAAGGGTGTGCCATAACTAAATTAACGCTATGTCTGCATCAAAATGCTTTGAGTGAAGTTGAGGGAATGGAGAATTTCCAGAATAGATAGGCAGATACCTCTGCTAACTCTCCGGAGGGTGTGGCATTTGGCTGCTCCGGTTCAGCTAGCTACATGCATACAGACTGATGGTTATCCTCACTCTAAGTAATAGAAGCTACCTTTTTTTGGTGCTTGAAGTTTCATGGTTCAGTTTAGAGGAGACAAGCGGTTCAGTTCAGATGAGATGGGTTTCAGTGCTTTTGTGTGTTATGTTTGGTTCGGTTCAAACTATATCAGAAGATGCCCTTTACACCAAGCAGATTTTATTAGTCTGTGCTAATCACTTGGTGAGAAATTCTTATAGCTGATGTTGTTTTATTGTGGGAGAATAAATTGAAACTATTAGTCAGTTATCGAGATATGGTAATTTGATATAGCAGGGCTATTTCATGTCCTGTAATTTGCTATGTTTAAAAGCTAAGATCGTTGTCTTCTTTTATCTTTGCCAAGATAATTGATGATTTTACATTGTTCGTTGACAGGCCTATGGGCTCACGCATATATCTGGCACATCTACAACCTGGAAGGGGGGACACACAAGTGTAACCCACATCGATGGATCGCCAAAGCTCGGTGCTGAACGGTTCATTTGAAGGTTCTGGTGGATTGGAGATGACGGCCACAACCAAAGCACTAGATTCCTAGGAAGTTGGTTGGAGATTGCAATGAAGGAATACTAACTGGGGAGCAACCGTTGCTAAATGACTGATGTGTTTTCAGCAGAACATGGAAGCCTGAGATAACACGACAGCCTTGTCAGCCCACCAGAAACTCGCACAAGCGCCGGGTGAGGCACCTCTCCGCTGATGTCTGGGGTACCGACCTAGCGACCCCAGTAGAGGATGCCGAGGTCGAGGAGAAGGACCACTACAAGGGATACGCTGTTGCAGACTGCGGATGTGGCCGTGGAGATGACACTGTCGTTGGTGAGCGAGCTGCTTGGTGAGTTACTCAACAAGGAACGTGAGTGTCTAGAGTATCGATGGAGAAGGGTTCGGGCCTTTGGGCCTACTTGGTATAGAGGAGGGCATGGTAGCTGAGACATTATGGACACTGCAGCTTGAGGCAGAGATGCACACACAGGTGCGTAAGCACGATCTAGAAGAGGAGGTTTTCGGCTTGCTCATCCACAGTGAAAGGTTAGGGCCTTAACCGGGGATATTAACTCATGATCCTCTTCCGGCAGTTTAACTTGCCTTGAACCAAATGAGCCTGACATAAAAAATAAACTTCAATCAAAATGTAATTCTTTTAGAAGTTAAGACGAAGTGCTCCTCCCCTAGCTCAACCCCGACGCCCGGCCGCCCCGGCGGCCACTGCGTGTTCTTGCTCCTTGCTAAGATGGACACTCTTGATATTAAAGTGGGTAATTTTCTATGATCATCTATAAATTTTTTTATTTGTGTATGAGCGTATGGCTGTCAAGAAAATAAATGAGCAACTGCGGTTATTGTGACGAGCTCCTTAGTTTGTTCTCTGTTCCATGTAAATTGACCAAAAAAAACACAGAGACACACGAGGACAACATCTTTCTCATTTTTCAAGCTTCCTGGTATAGTTTTATTTTTCCAGCTATTGGACCACTGATCACATATACATGGGGTAGTTTGGGACTTGCTGAAGTTGCAGAACTGGTAGAGATACTGGATGGCTAATGGGAACATGTAATAATGATGTGTAATTTATGTCTGCCTGCTAAACATTGTTTGGCCTCAGATGTTCTATTTTTCGTTGTGCTATGTTAATGTGTTTATTTACTTCTTCTCTTTAGCTTTGATTGTGCTAATTCTTGAGGACTGTGACTGTTAATATAAGAAGGTGGCTGAAAGTAATGTATGGGGGTGGTATTGTATTTATTTATTGTTACACAAAATAAATCTGCAACGTCACACACTGAAAGGTAGAGTAAGTTTACAGTATACTTGTGATAGCTACAAGAAAGGGATCAAATTGCACCAGCGGTAGTAAAAAATATTCGGTAAACATCGACCGTTGCATATTTTAAATCTTATTTTCTCATCTATGCACTATTTTTTTCTTTATGGTTCTTAGTTTTCGCCCAAGAATAAGGAGAACATTATCACTGCATTAATGTGCATATTTCTATATTTGTAAATAAGTTATTTAACATGACAACATCTCTCATGAGAGGACCATTTGTCCATTTCCATGACAAAGTGTAAGTAGGAAAGAAGTGGGAGTGAAAATTAACATTTTTCATTCTATGAATAGAAGAAACCACGTCCCGTGACATTTGACACCGTTGCCTAAATTAGAAAAATTGCATTTTTATTCCGTTGCAACGCACGGGTATATTACTAGTAGAAAATGAAATTCAAAATGATGTAGCTCATAAAATAGAATACTTACTTGAGAATCTTAAAATGCTCCAAGCGTTCACGAAGGACTCTGGGTGATATGAACGAGGGACTTTCAACATTAACAACATGAAGATTCACCCCAAGAAACTTCCCATCATGATCGATGAGTGGTCCTCCAAGTGCAGCCTAGAACGGAATTCATGTGATAGAGATTAGAAAGGTAAAATGGCAAAACAAAACTCCACAAATATAATAATGCATTTATTTGTTTCAAGTCTTCATCCAAAAAGTAAGAAAGCAATCAACAATGTACCTCTGTGATTTGTGTCCAACTTGCATCACCGACTACAGTCAGATTCCCAGGCGTGACCATCAAACGGCCAGATTTGGAGGAACGAGCGGCTGCTATTATCTTGCCATTAGAAGGCCGCGGTGCCTGAAGGTCAAGATCTACCGGGCAGACATAATCCTCGCAGGCACAAGACGTGACAATAGCAATGCGTTCATCATATAGTCCCAAGAACCCATCCCTATGTCTATTGTTTGGAAGGCACACATCAATCTGTAGTGATAAAAGCAGTACATCAACACAGAAAGATCACAATTAGTTTGAGCAAACAAAGCAAAATAAAATTATTGTAATGACTAGCAATTTAGCGGCACAAACCCTCAATTCATCATCTATATTTCTGTTTTTATTAAATTCATCAACCAAACGTCTTGAAGTCACAAATCTTGTCAGGTCTAGTTTACATGCCATTCCTGATGGTACAGCTACGCCTGAACATGCAAATAACATCTTATCCCCTGCACAAGATCAAGAGTCAAATCACTAACAAGCAACGAGTACAAATACATGTGGAGAATGCATAAACATGAAGCAGTAGAATCACCTTCAAATAAAGCAAGGGAGACAACAATGTTAGACAATTGCGCAGTTATGTTCTTGGTGACCCCGAGTGATTGAAGTGCTTGATCAGGAGAGCCTGATAAGCCGAATTCCTTCTCTTGGAATGGAATGGTTGAAAAAACTTGATTAGGATGCTCCAACTTGAAAACTCGTTCATCCTCAGCATCCTCGGCATCCCTTAACTCTAGCAATTCCTCCCGCACTAATCAAAGAACATGATACTGTGAGTACTCTATCTTAGCTAATGCGCAAGAAAAAGGAACAATAGTAACTTGAAATCAGCGACCCACATTTTACCGACTTCTCTATTTGTTTGTCCAACCAACCAGCCCCCTTTTTTCTTCTGCCAACACTCCCACTCGAAATAAATGACTCGCGTCTGTTGCTTCTGGCTATGGTTCTCTCCTCCCTACTCAAGCCTCGTGTGCAATCAATAGCTGTCTTCTTTGCAGGCCTGAAGCAGAGAAAGTAGAGGTAAACGCTTAGTTGGAGTACTACAACTGAGGTGATCGTAATCCCCAGTAGTCATCGTTACTTGTTATTGTCCCACATTTAATCATAAAAATAAGGTATGCGGGGGGAATTGGTCTAGGCTCCAGTTTACCATAACCCAGCTCCGAGAGTCTGTTAAGGTCTCGAGAGTGGATCAAGCCAGTAAGCCCGAACAAATTATTTTAACTGGCTACTTGGAAGAAAAAAATGTGCTCGGAACGAAACAGCGAAGCCGCTATTATATGCCTAGATTTACTAGCCTAAAAGGCTGTTTACAGATAGTAATCGAAAATTGGTGAAGCGAATTGCTGCAATATACACGAAAAAGATACTCCTACTTAGTTTCTTCGAACGACAGTGCGAACACTAGATCAACAACAGAAAAGAAAAAGAAGGCAAAACCCCGCTTTTTGTGGGTCGATCGGATGCACAATTCAAACAACTCAGTGAGCAAATAGCATTGGAACAGTACGGAATAGATATACTTACATCGCACGAGATGATTTCGCGCGCCGAACAAGGGAAGGAGGCCCGGGAAGCGCGTGGCGAGGATTTCCGGCGAGATTAAAACAAGCGATGGAATTGGGGATTTAGGGTTGAGGGGAGTCACGGGGTCGGGGTGGCTTTTATTTCGTGTTCCTTTCGGAACAAAGATCGAGAGATAAACTTCAGAGAGGTCGACAGTCCCCTCCGCCCTTCCAGCCCCTTTCTCATCGCTCTCCCCTGCTCTTCTAGCTTGAGAAGTCGACCCCCGCGACAATGGCAACAAAGAAATCTGCAGAGCATCGCTGGCCTCCGAAGACGAGCAGCAATGATGATCAACGAAAAAACGCTGGCCTCCGAGGGCGGCGGCGAGGTGCTCCGGTCCTATCTGGCTATGGCGTTGCGTTGGGGGCTCGTCCTTGTGGTGGCGATGGATTCCGGCTGCGGATGGTTTCTCCTGATGGCGGCGGTGGCGGCTGGTGGTCGGCGGCGCTTTGAATGCTGCAAAGCGGCGACAGGGAAGGCTAGACTGATCTGGGTCGGCTGGGCCTCAGTCGTGGAGCGGCCAGGAGCTACGGAACCCTGGTCATGTCGAGATGGGCCGAATAAAAGGAGTCAGTAATGACACTCTGACACGTCTCCAAAGTATCTATAATTTTTGATGCTTCATGCTTGTTTTTACACCATTTGTCTACTGTTTCGTTACACTTCGTGACACTTTTATGTATTTTCCGGAACTAACCTATTAACGAGTTGCCACAGTGTCAGTTCCCTGTTTTCTGTTTTTTTGTGTTTCAGAAGTGATACACTGGAAATATTCTCGGAATTGGACGAAACAAGTTTCTGAAGTCTTATTTTACCCGGAAGCTTCCAGAGATCCGAAGGAGAGTAGGAGGGGGGCCACCAGGGCCCCACACACAGGGCTGGCGCGGCCAGGGCCTGGGCCGCGCCACCCTGGCGTGAGGGCGCCTGGCTCCTCCTCTGACATCGCCCCTTCGCCTATAAAGACCCCCCGACGGAAAAAACCTAAGTACCCGATCACTTTTCCAGAACACATCGCAATCCGCCGCCGCCGTCGACCCGAAGATCGGGAGGGTCCAGAAGCTCTTCCCGGCACCCTGTCGGAGAGGGGAATCGCCACCGGAGGTCTTCTTCATCGCCATGCTTGCCTCTGGAGCGATGAGTAAGTAGTCTACCTTGGACTATGGGTCCATAGCAGTAGCTAGATGATTGTCTTCTCCACCATGTGCTTCATGTTTAGATCTTATGAGCTGCCCTACATGATTGAGATCACCGTTATGTAATTCTACATGTTTGGTTTGTTGGGATCCGATGAATATTGGTGTTTATGATTGAGTTGCTGTACTGAATATTATCTTTTGTTATCTCTATGTTGTTTATGATCTTGCATGCTCTCCGTTGTTAGTAGCTATCTTGGCCGAGTAGTTGCTAGTGACTCCAAGAGGGGGTATTTATGCTCGATAGTGGGTTCATGCCTCTATTTAACCTGGGGGAGTGACAGAAACCTCTAAGGTTGTAGATGTGCTGTTGCTACTAGGGAGAAAACAACATTCATATGCTCAAGGGCATATGCTTTGTTTACATTACACACTTTGCTTAATGCAATTATCTGTTGTTCGCAACTTAATACTTATGGAGTTCTCGGATTGATTCGCCACAAGTGGATTATTAGTCATAGATGCAGTTGGATGGCGGTCTATGTATTTTGTTGTAATGCCCAGAGTAAATCTCATAGTGATCTTCTTGACATATCACGTTTATCTTTATTCATTCAATTGCCCAACTGTAATTTGTTTACCCAGCATGTGTTATTTATCTTATGGAGAGACACCACTAGTGAACTATGGATCCCGGTTGAACGGATCGTATGGGCACCTAGAGGGGGGGTGAATAGGTGCTACTCAAATTTTAGTTCTTTTTCAATTTAGGCTTGACACAAAGGTAAATTCTCTAGATATGCAACTAAGGTGAATTTACCTATATGTCAACTAGCAAGCTCAACAAGATACAATATATAAAGGCAATAAAGGATAGAGGTAACCGAGAGTGGAGCACACGGAGACGAGGATGTAATTCCCGTAGTTCCTTCCTTTTTAGGGGAAGTACGTCTACGTTGAGGGGTGTGGTTGCCACAAAGGCCTAACCAACGCCACAAAGGCTCACCCTATTCTCCGGTGCAAGCTTCCGCCACAAAGGCCTAGCTCACTTTCCACTAAGGGATTCCTCAAGGCGGAATCGGCCTTTACAATCTTGGGGCACGCATCCACAACCGAATTGGAGGCTCCCAAGCACAACACAATGCTGTGAAACAACAAGTAGCAATATATCAAATACACAAACAAGGTCTTGGGACACAAGGGAACCCAAGACACAAAGGCCCTCAAGCAAATGAGATGGGAAATCAAATCGCTTCGGTGAGGATGTAGAGGATGGTCTTCTCCTTCGATTCTCCAAAGATCAAGAGCTTTGGTGGGGTGAGGGAGGAGATCTACTAGCTTTGGTGAGCTCAACAATGGTGGTGTTCTTGAATCTTGGCTGGCTACCCGTTGGAGAAGAAGAGGGGGGTATATATACCCCCCAAAATATCTGACCGTTGGCAGCCAGGAGGTCCGACTATAGCCGGAGTTAAGTCCGGCTAAAGCCGGCCACACCGGCTAAAGCCGGTCTCACACCGGCTATAGCCGGCCTGAAATATCCGGCCCAGCCGGAAATAGCCGGACAAAAAGCCGGTTGAGTTCAGAGGCGCAGGACCCCTCTCGAAAACTTACAGTCCGGCTATAGCCGGTCTGGGGACCGACTAAAGCCGGCCTGACTGGCCCAACTTTGTCTGAAACTTCTCTAGGAGCTTATTTCCACCAATTCCTCAATAATTTCCTTTGGATAAAGATACTTATCAAATATAACATATCTAACCCAATATCTTTGTGCGAGAATATTATAAAATCTTGCAAAGCATAATCACACATTAATAAATAATGTATTGTTAACAAACGCCAAAATCAATTAGGCGGGAAATGCTCTTTCAATCTCCCCCTTTTTGGTGTTTGATGACAATACACAATTTTGCATATTTCAAACGATATAAAATATAGACGGAGCTCCCCCTTGCTATGTGCCTTATTTTAAATTTGTATTTGAATACAAAGACACATCAACAATAAGAACTCCCCCTAGATTTTATAATGTGATCCATATATGCACAAGATATATATCATAATCCAACCAACATATAATATGACAAGATATAGCATATAGGATTAATAACGATAAACAAGGTCTTCTACACAAGATAATAGCACATAGTTCAACACATAGTAGATAACGAAGTTCAACCATGGGACACAAGCAAGCAAAGCTCGATATAAGAGCTTGTGACCCAACCAAATCCAAATGGAAATCCACCAAATCCAAATGGAACACATGCAAATGGGACTTCTCCCCCTTTGGCATCAAGACGCCAAAAAGGGAGACCACAACAAGAGATCACTCATCCACATCGTCAAAGTCCTCATCATCTTCATCATCTTCTTGGTCATCGTCTTCTTCCTCTTCATCATCATCAACGTCTTCTTCTTCCTCATCCTCATCATCAACGGCTTCCTTGCCCTTGGAGGTGACTTCGGCTAGCTCCTTCCAATCAAATGTTGATCCTTCATTCCACTTGCCAAAAGAAAAGGTGTCCTCGGATATATCTTGCTCTTGGGACTCCTCTTCATGGCTAGCTCCCTTGCCCTTCTCCACAGCCCTCAAACGAGTATCCAACTCTCTTTGCTTCTTGGAGATGTGCTTGCGGTCCACATAGTCCTTGTACTGAGTGTGACGCACATCATTGTTCATGCAGAACAAAGCTCTTTGCCACCACTTGAGCTTCTTCATCTCTTGAGCCATTCCACCACTTGGTGGATCCGCATTCTTCCTCCTAGAGCCGGTAGCATAGATGTTGCCACCCATCACATCACTCGAAGAGGGATAAGCACTTGACGTGCTAGACACCAAATGAGCGGTCTTCTTGTAGAGCTTGTTGGGCTTGTGCACTTCCAAGTCTTCATCAAGCAAATCTTCTTCAATCTCAAAATCTCCCTCAATGCCTCTGTCAATGATAAGCCTCATGATGAACGGAGCATAAGGAGGGATCTTCCGATCAAGCATAGCAATCTTCATCTCCATAAAGATGAAGTACATCACATCAAGCTCCATCCCTTCACAATCTCTTCCGGCCTCGAAGACAAGCCGGGCATGGTGGAGCAAATGCACAAGACCACCTCTGATAGAATCATTGTTGCCCCCACTTGGAGCAATGTTGGCACGGAACATCCGGAGCAAAATATCATAGAGGGGAAGGAGATTTGCAGTCTCTCCCGCTTTGCCCCCTGGACCATACAGGCACTGGATCTTCCCCTTGTTGTACTCAGTGGTATCAAGATGCAAACGGGCACCCCTAGGTCGATGAATGCCATCGAACCTATAGCCCAAAAGCTTCCCGAACCGAGACATGGTCGAGTACTTCCTCACTTCACCTGTCATCCAAGTGAAACCAACCTCATCCTGAGTATCAAACTCTAATGTGGTAAAGAACTGCTGAATCAGATGAGGGTTGTAGTCTTGCTTGAAGACCATCAGCTTGTGCAACCCAAGCTTCTCGGTGACCCAAAGAGCATCTTCAAAGTACTCATCCCTTGACAAAGCTGCAATATTGGTGACCTTCATGGGGCACACCTTTGTGCTCATGGATGCATAAATCTGCTCATAAATCCGCTGATGCTCAGACCGATAGAAAGAAGCACTGTCAATGTCTCTAGGCATGGTGTAGAACTTCTGCTCACGGAACTCCCGGTACTCTTGCTTGGACAGCTTCTTGAGATCACTGACATTGGCAAAGAGAGATTTCTTCTTGCGTTCTTCCAATCTCTTCCTCTTCAGAGCAGCTGCCACACGAGCATTTTGATTCTCTTGACGGCGGGCAAGCGAGGGATCAACATACCGAGACCTCTTGGGTCGAGAACCACCTGCATACAGCACATATGAAGAGAGCATATAGGATAAGCATGCATGCCAGAGGATCAAGGAGCAATAGCATAAAAGGAAAAAGCATGACAATAGTAGGTGATCTACACCGGCTATTTCCGGCCTCAGGCCGGCTTTAGCCGGTCAGACCGGCTATAGCCGGCCTGACACCGGCTTTAGCCGGACCAGATGAACAACATCGACATCTCAGCTGTAGGCCACCAAAACTTGTCACACATTTTCAAAGTATGCAATGCAGAAGGGAAAACACGAAGCTAAAACATTCCCAGGTGAACCAAGGTACCACAAGATCAACTAACCCTAACCCTAGAGAGAACTAGGGAGAGAGAGAGAGAAAGAAGTGGAGGAGGATACCCTGGTCCATGGGGAGGGCGCCGGAGGGAAGGGCCGGCCGATGGAGGAGCTCCGGCGGCCGGAGAGGAGACAGTTGACGGCGGCGGCGGCGGCGGCTTCGAGGGAGAGGAGCTCGAGCAGGAGATAGGCGTGGGGAGAAATGTGAGAAACCCTCACCCCCCACGGCCTAATGAGTTGGGCCCGAAAACTCCCAGGCCGGCTATAGCCGGGGTGACCGGCTAAAGCCGGACACCGGCTATTTCCGGTACCAGACCGGCTAAAGCCGGTCTAGATGACCCAAAACAGATGATTTTGATTTCTGGAAGTTCTGGGCATGCACAAGAGGATGAATTGGCTTTAGATAAGTGGGCTTAGGACAGAAAACAAGCATGGAGTGGTTCTCGGCACTTGGCACTGCAAAACACAAGAAAACTTTGAAAAACCAATGCTAGTGCCTTCCCATTTCACGGAAAGAGATAATGACAAGAAAACTCAATGAAAGCTCAAATATGATTTGCAAGGAATTAACTCTTCGAAAAGAAGAGGTCGGTGGCCGAGGCCACCATGTATGAGTGTCATGGCATTGGACCGCGAAGATATATCTTGGGTCCATAACCAATACTCGTCATTGAAGCTCAAATATCACCAAAATGATAGAAAGAGAACAATTTTATCACTATTGGCATCATGGGGGGAGGGATAGCCCAATTAATTAGGACCGCACTCCCCCTATCTCCATGCCCACACCTAAACCAACCAAGCATTGAAAATAGGTGTATTTGCAAGATGCTCAAGCCACACTCCTTGAATCAATGATATTTAGCTCATTCCTCAAATATCCAAATCTTGCTTCATCAAGGGGCTTCGTGAATATGTCGGCAAGTTGATCCTTGGTGCTTACATATGCAAGCTCAATATCACCACGGGCAACATGATCCCTAATAAAATGATTCCGGATCTCAATATGCTTGGTTCTTGAATGTTGCACCGGATTATAGGCTATCTTGATAGCACTCTCATTGTCACATAAAAGAGGCACTTTGTCACAATTGACACCATATTCCTTTAGAGTTTGCCTCATCCATAACAATTGAGTGCATCCACTTGCGGCGGCAATATATTCGGCTTCGGCGGTGGAGAGAGATATACAATTTTGCTTCTTAGAAGACCAACACACCAAAGACCTACCAAGAAATTGGCAAGCACCGGAGGTTGATTTCCTATCATCCTTGTCACCGGCCCAATCCGAATCGGTGAAGCCACAAAGAGAGAAATCCGAGCCTTTGGGATACCAAAGCCCATAAGTTGGGGTATGAACCAAATATCGAAAGATTCTCTTAACCGCCATAAGGTGGCTTTCTTTAGGAGCGGCTTGATACCTTGCACACACACCTACACTCAACACAATATCGGGTCTAGATGCGCAAAGGTAAAGCAAAGAACCGATCATAGAACGGTATACCTTTTGATCCACATCTTTACCATTGGGATCAAGCTCAAGATGACATTTTGTGGCCATTGGTGTGGCGGCCCCATTTAGTTCCTTCATCTTGAACCTCTTGAGCATGTCTTGGACATATTTAGCTTGATAAATAAAAGTCCCTTCTTTCAATTTGCTTGATTTCAAAACCAAGAAAGAACTTCATTTCGCCCATCATAGACATCTCGAACCTATCGGTCATAAGCTTTGAAAATTCATCATTAAAAGCTTTGTTAGTAGAGCCAAAGATAATATCATCAACATATAGTTGGCATACGAAAAGCTCCCCATTGACCCTCTTAGTAAAAAGAGTAGGATCGATTTGCCCAACTTCAAACCCACGGTCTACCAACAACTCCCTAAGGTGCTCATACCACGCACGTGGGGCTTGTTTAAGGCCATAGAGTGCCTTATGGAGTTTGTAGACATGGTTAGGGAAGTTGAGATCCTCAAACCCCGGGGGTTGCTTAACATACACTTCCTCTTTCAATGGACCATTAAGAAATGCACTCTTAACATCCATTTGTTGCAACTTAAAATTATGATGAGTGGCATATGCAAGAAGGATACGGATGGACTCAAGACGAGCCACGGGAGCATAAGTTTCTCCAAAGTCAATGCCTTCAACTTGAGAGAAACCTTGAGCAACCAATCTTGCCTTGTTCCTCACAACAATTCCATGCTCATCTTGCTTGTTCTTGAATATCCACTTTGTGCCAATCACATTGCGGCACTGCTTTGGCTTTTCTACTAACACCCATACATTATTGCGCTTGAAGTTGTTGAGTTCTTCATGCATAGCATCCAACCAATCCGGATCTTCAAGTGCTTCAAATACTTTCTTGGGTTCAACCATGGAGATGTAAGCATGATGAGAGCTAAATTGTGCCAATTGACGCCGGGTTGACACTTTGCTTCTTAAATCTCCAATAACCCTCTCAAGGGTATGACCTTTAAGTTCCAAGTCTCTTTCAACTCTTTTCTTGCGACGGGCTTCGATCTCCTCATTAGACCTTGGAGGAGTCTCTTGATCATCTTGATCATTTTGGTCCCCGTCTTGACCATCAAATTGACCTTGATCATTATTATCTTCATGAGTAGATTGATCTTGGTCATGTGAAGAATTGGGGGCGGTTGAGATAACCGGAGAGGATGGTGGTGCCCCTTCTTCTTCATGAAGGTCCTTGTCTTGTTCTTCGGTTGGTGCATTAGTTGCTTCCTTGGGAGAGGCTTGTTGAGCTTGTGAAGATGAAGTCTCCACTTGAGTAGAGCATAGTCCTTCCCGGTCGGCCACAAGGTGTCCCTCAATGGGGCGGAAAAATCCCACGCCCATTCTTCCTATGGCTTCTCGAGGTATTTCATCATCTACATCACAAGAAACAACATCTCGCCCCCCTTGGGAGCCGTCATTCTCTTCGAATACCACACTATAAGATTCTTCAACACGTCCGGTGGACTTGTTGAAGACTCTATAAGTGTGGGATTCGGCACCATAACCAACAAAAATACCTTCTATTGCTTTTGGATCAAATTTACCTAAACGAACTCCTTTTCTTTTAAAGAAACACTTACACCCGAAAACCCGGTAGTAGGAGATGTTGGGCTTGCTTCCGGTGAGAATTTCATATGGAGTCTTGTTTAGGCCTTTGCGGAGGAAGAGCCGGTTTGATGAATGACAAGCCGTAGAGATGGCTTCGGCCCAAAAGTTGTATGGAGACTTAAACTCCGCCAACATGGACCTAGCCATATCCATAAGAGTCCGGTTCTTCCTTTCGGCTACACCATTTTGTTGAGGGGTATATGCAGCGGAATATTGATGACGAATCCCCTCATCACTAAGAAATCCATTTAAGGTGTAGTTCTTGAACTCCGAGCCATTGTCACTTCTTATTGCCAAAATAGTTTGCCCATGTTGACGTTCAACTTCCTTGGCAAAGTCGATGACGGTTTGTTGAGTCTCACTCTTATGCTTGAAGAAGTAAACCCAAGTATATCTTGAATAGTCATCAACAATCACCAAACAATATTTCTTCCCACCAAGACTTGCATGAGAGGGAGGACCAAAAAGATCCACATGAAGGAGCTCCAAGATCCTCTTGGAAGAAATGATAGTCTTGCTTGGGTGGGGAGAATCATGCATTTTTCCTAGAACGCAAGCCCTGCAAACACGATCTTTGGCAAAAGAAACATTCTCTTTTAGTCCGAGTATGTGGCCACCCTTGTGAAGGCTTTGCAAAGTTCTCATATTGACATGGGATAAACGGCGATGCCAAAGCCAACCCACATCGGCCTTTCCGAATAAACACATTGCACTTGTAGTGGTTTTCCCCGAAAAGTCCACCACATACAAGTTATTTTCAATGTGTCCAACGAAAGCGACCTTTAGAGACTTGCTCCACAAGAGTACCACAATGTCATTATCAATGAACACGGCAAAGCCCATCTTACCAAGTGCACGAACTGAAAGTAAATTATAACCAAGGGTCTCAACAAGCATGACGTCCACAAGGGAAATATCCGGTGCGACCACCACCTTGCCAAGACCCAATACCTCGGATTGTGACATGTCTCCATAAGTGACGGTTATATGATTGTCATTTGGTCTTATCTCCGTCATAATCTTCTTGCTTCCGGTCATATGACTTGTGCATCCACTATCAAGCACCCATTTTGACCCACCGGAAGCATAGTCCTACAAGAGATCATTGCTTGGTTTTAGGTCCCCATTTTTCAATGGGTCCTCTTTTGTTAGCAACAAGGGTCTTTGGAACCCAAATAGACCAAGCAACATAGCCATCATTTGGACCAACATATTTTGCATAAACATCACCATAATAATCACGAAATAAAACATAGTGAGGGTTAGCAATTCCCGCATGATCATCATGAGTGGCTTTGCCACCCACAATAGGATCCTTCTTTGCTTGTGCGGGCTTGGCCTTTTTCTTCTTGTTGTTCTTCTTCTTCTTTGAGACATAGCCAATCCCCGTTTTATCACCAAATGCCTTTTGCTTACTCAAAAGGTCATTCAAGTTTTTCTCACCTATGGGAATGGAGGACTTGGCAAGCTCATCTTTCAACCTAGCATTTTCTTCAATGACATTTGCATGATCACAAGTAGAAGTAGAAGAACTAGGCATATTATTCTTAGTCAATTGAATTTGAAGTTGTTCATGTGACTTAGTAAGAATAGAGTGTTCACTTTTTAAGGCCTTGTGAGCCTTGTCAAGATCTTCTAAATCCTTAACAAGTAAATCATGACCAACACCAAATTCAACCTTTTCCTTTTTAAACATTTTTACTTTAGCACGAGCATGATCTCGCTCTTTAATGAGTTTGGAAACAACTTCATTATTAGCTTCCTCAATGGAATCGAGCTTCTCTTCAAGAGTTGCTCGTTCCTCTTTCTCTTCTTCAAGAGACTCGGTTAGTGAGGCAATATCTTGAGCATATTCTCTTTCAAGCCTCATTTGTTCATCTAGTTTTTCAAGAGTTTTACCATATTGGCTCAATAGACGTTCAAAGTGAATCTTATGAACGCCATCTACACTAGACACATAGTCATCAAAAGCAATAATTTCTTCCTTTACTCTAAGACTAGCAAGATCATTCAAGGAAGCATCATTTGTCTTAGAGGAAGAGAAAGATGTGGGTGATACCTCGGAAGACTTGGCCATAAGGCATTTGACGTTCTTGAGAAGAGAGTCCTCATTGGGGGATTCAAAGAGTGATGTGGAGGAAGTGGAGGTGGTTGCCATTGCGGCCATCTCACTAGTTGTGGTTTCTTCTTCATCACTCTCACTTGCGGAGTACTCTTCTTGAGTCAAGAACACAAACTTTGGTTGCTTCCTCTTTGGTCCACCCTTCTTCACAAAAGGCTTCTTGGATGGTGACTTGGTCTTGTTCTTGAGTATGAGCTTTCCACCATGGTCTTCTCTCTTCTCATAAGGGCACTCGGCAATGAAGTGAAATCTATCATTGCAATTGTAGCAAGTCCTCACCCTTTGACCATTGTTGTCATTCCTTTGATAGCCACTTGACTTGCTTCTTCTTTGATTGTCTTCTTTGGCCTTGTGTGGATCAACCCAAAAGGTTTTTCCATAGAAGGCCATGTGCTCATTGTACTCATGCCTTATGTCCTCGGGACACATCTCTAGCCTTGCTTCAATACTTGCTTGAAGAGGAACCTCTTTCTCAACCACACTTGCTTTCAATGCAAGATTGGAGCTTCTTTGCATCCCTATGGCACGGGCACGAGCATCTTCCACATTTTGTGCGGAAACCTTGTAGGCTTGAATTTCTTGCATCACTTGATTGGAGGTCATCTCATTGAAGTTGTGCTTTCCTTGAACACTCTTTATATCCGCGGGCTCATATGGAGTGAGAGCAAGAATGTACTTCATCTTGATCCACTCATCATCAATATGGTGAGCACCGAGGTTCTTGAAGGTGGTAGCAATGGTCTTGAGTCTTCTATACATTTCTTGATGATCCTCACCATCCATCATGAAGAAACCCTCCGCTTGATTTGAGAAGGCAATATATCTTGTTTTCTTCATGCTCTCATTGCCAACAAAGACGTCGGAGAGAGCTTGCCAAGCTTCTTTGGCGGTGAAGAAGTGTTGGATGTGAGGCAAGTCCTTGGATCCCACGGCGACTTGAATCATGTGAAGAGCGGTAGCATTGAGTTGGCTATCAACCGTCTCTCTTCTTGTCATGTTGTGGGGATCCACGGCCTTGAATCCTTCCTCAACGATCCTCCAAAGCTCGATGCAAGAACTGCGCATATGAGAGATCATTTGATATTGCCATTGACCAAAGTTTAATGCATCAAGCTTAGGTGGATCTCCTCTATTGTTAATATGAGGATGAGGAACCGGCGGGTCGAGTGAATACCAAGGAGGGAATTCACCTTTCCCGTCGCCCTTGGTGGAAGATTTAGCATCGCCATTTTTATCGGTGCCCTCCACATCAATTACCACATTCTCCACTTGTGGAGTAGCGGGTTTTTCCGGAGGTGGAGGAGCATTAGTAGTTTTAGCTTGCAAGAGTTGCGCTATCATTTCACGCAACTCATTTACTTGAGTTGTCATGGAAGCCATGGATGATTCCAAAGATTTGAACTCACCCATGGAAACTTGACCCGAGCCCTCACTCGGAGAGGTGTCCATACTCTTAGGCGGTTAAGCCCGAATAAAGAGCCGAGGCTCTGATACCAATTGAACGGATCGTATGGGCACCTAGAGGGGGGGGGGTGAATAGGTGCTACTCAAATTTTAGTTCTTTTTCAATTTAGGCTTGACACAAAGGTAAATTCTCTAGATATGCAACTAAGGTGAATTTACCTATATGTCAACTAGCAAGCTCAACAAGATACAATATATAAAGGCAATAAAGGATAGAGGTAACCGAGAGTGGAGCACACGGAGACGAGGATGTAATTCCCGTAGTTCCTTCCTTTTTAGGGGAAGTACGTCTACGTTGGAGGGGTGTGGTTGCCACAAAGGCCTAACCAACGCCACAAAGGCTCACCCTATTCTCCGGTGCAAGCTTCCGCCACAAAGGCCTAGCTCACTTTCCACTAAGGGATTCCTCAAGGCGGAATCGGCCTTTACAATCTTGGGGCACGCATCCACAACCGAATTGGAGGCTCCCAAGCACAACACAATGCTGTGAAACAACAAGTAGCAATATATCAAATACACAAACAAGGTCTTGGGACACAAGGGAACCCAAGACACAAAGGCCCTCAAGCAAATGAGAGGGGAAATCAAATCGCTTCGGTGAGGATGTAGAGGATGGTCTTCTCCTTCGATTCTCCAAAGATCAAGAGCTTTGGTGGGGTGAGGGAGGAGATCTACTAGCTTTGGTGAGCTCAACAATGGTGGTGTTCTTGAATCTTGGCTGGCTACCCGTTGGAGAAGAAGAGGGGGGTATATATACCCCCCAAAATATCTGACCGTTGGCAGCCAGGAGGTCCAGCTATAGCCGGAGTTAAGTCCGGCTAAAGCTGGCCACACCGGCTAAAGCCGGTCTCACACCGGCTATAGCCGGCCTGAAATATCCGGCCCAGCCGGAAATAGCCGGACAAAAAGCCGGTTGAGTCCAGAGGCGCAGGACCCCTCTCGAAAACTTGCAGTCCGGCTATAGCCGGTCTGGGGACCGGCTAAAGCCGGCCTGACTGGCCCAACTTTGTCTGAAACTTCTCCAGGAGCTTATTTCCACCAATTCCTCAATAATTTCCTTTGGATAAAGATACTTATCAAATATAACATATCTAACCCAATATCTTTGTGCGAGAATATTATAAAATCCTGCAAAGCATAATCACACATTAATAAATAATGTATTGTTAACAAACGCCAAAATCAATTAGGCGGGAAATGCTCTTTCACCGGTCCTATTTCCATCATATTGCTATCACCTGTTTACTTTACTCGCACTGTTTACTTTACTCGCATACTTTTACTGTTTTCCACTCGATACGCTCATAACCTTTGTTTCAAGCAAACCGGTGAGATTGACAACCTCATCGCAAGTTGGGAACGAAGTACTTGGTTGTGTTGTGTGCAGGTTCCGCGTTGCAGTTAGCAAGCAAAGCTTGGACGAGGCGCCATATATAAATTGTCCGAAGCTGTCGCAAGCTTGCAAGCATCACCTTCAGTTGTTTGTCTCTCCTCTCCAAGAACGATTAAACCTTGGTTTCTTAACTGAGGGAAAACCAGCTGCTATACTCATCATACCTTCCTCTTGGGGTTCCCAATGGGCTGGTCATTCACCACGCACAAGGACTGCCAAGCTCCCACATCAACTAGGAGCATCAACTGTTTTTCAGGCGTCGTTGCCGGGGAGGAAGTAGAAGACTTCTGCGAGGGGAGTTTTCGCACGCACATCCTTTACTTTGTTATTGTTTTGCTTTACTTTATTTATTTTACCTGCATCGTTTTATATCAAAAACCCAAAAAAATTAGAATCCTTGGTAGTTGTTTTACTTGTTTACTTTCGTTTTGCTGAAATGGCCAATCCTGAAAACACCAAGTTGTGTGACTTTACTAGCACAAACAATAGTGATTTTATCTGCACTCCTATTGCACCACCTGCTCCTGCTGCAAACTTTTATGAGATTAAGCCTGCTTTGTTGAACCTTGTTATGAAAGAGCAATTCTCTGGTGCTAGTACTGAAGACGCTGCAGCTCATCTCAACAATTTTGTTGAGCTATGTGAGATGCAGAAATATAAGGATGTAGAAAGTGATATTATTAAGCTCAAGTTGTTTCCTTTTTCTTTGAGAGGAAAAGCTAAAGATTGGTTGCTGTCTTTGACTAAGAATAGTATTGATTCATGGGCTAAGTGTAAGGATGCTTTTATTGGTACATACTATCCTCCAGCTAAGATTATATCTCTGCGTAGCAATATTATGAAATTTACTCAGTTTGATAATGAACATGTTGCTCAAGCTTGGGAAAGAATGAAATCTATGATAAAGAATTGCCCCACTCATGGACTGACTACTTGGATGATTGTCCAAACTTTTTATGCAGGACTGAATTTTTCTTCGAGGAACCTACTTGATTCAGCTGCTGGAGGCACGTTTATGTCCCTTACCTTGGGCGCCGCAACAAAGTTACTCGACAACATGATGGTAAATTATTCTGAATGGCACACCGAGAGAGCTCCACAAGGTAAGAAGGTAAATTCTGTTGAGGAAACCTCTTCCTTGAATGATAAGATTGATACCATTATGGCTATGCTTGCTAATGATAGGACTCATGTTGATCCTAATAATGTTCCTTTGGCCTCTCTGGTTGCTCAAGAAGAGCATGTTGATGTGAATTTCATTAGAAACAATAATTTTAACAACAATGCTTATAGGAACAATTTTGCTAGTAACAATTATAGGCCGTATCCTTCTACCAATGGTAATGGTTATGGTAACTCTTATGGTAATTCCTACAACAACACTAGGGCCGCACCCTCCGAGCTTGAGGTAATGCTCAAGGACTTCATCGGTAAGCAAACTGCTTTTAACAAGTCTGTTGAGGAAAAGTTAGGCAAAATTGATATTCTTGCTTCTAAAGTTGATAGCCTTGCTCATGATGTTGAACTTCTGAAATTAAAAGTGTTGCCTAATGATGCGAAAGAGAACAATGTTTTTGCTACCGCTAATGCTATTCAAGTTGGAATTGATGAAAATATTAGATTGTTAGCAGAATTGCATGCCAGGTGGGAAAGAGAAGATGAGATGGCTAGAGAGATGAAGGTATGTACCATTACTACCTCTAATGATGTTGCTCCTAATGCTAGCAATCCTCTTACTTAGATTGGGGTAGAGAAAACTCCCACTCCTTGTGTTAAAAAGCCTAAAACTGGCAAAACTTTTTCTCAAAAGAGTGCTGAAATTTTTCGGAGTGTAGGAGATGATAGCTCTACTTCTTTTAATGATTTTGATGTTGATGGCTGCAATATATCTGAAGTTATTTTGTTCTTGCAAAAGCTTGCTTTGACTCCCAATGCTAGTTCTTTAAATGTTGCTTTTACTAAGCATATTACCAATGCTCTCATAAAAATTAGGGATGAAAAGTTGAAGCAAAAAGCTTCCATTCCCAAGAAGTTAGAAGATGGTTGGGAACCCATCATTGATATGCATGTTAATGGTTATGATTGCCATGCTTTATGTGATCTAGGTGCTAGTATTTCTATCATGCCTAGAAAGATTTATGACATGCTTGATTTACCACCGCTTGAAAAATGTTATTTTGATGTTCCTATTGCTGATGTTGCTAAGAAGAAACCTTTGGGAAGGATTAATGATGTTCTTATTGTGGTTAACAATAACCTTGTTCCCGTTGATTTTCTTGTTATGGACGTTGAATGCCATGCTTCATGTCCTATTATTTTGGAAAGACCCTTTCTTCGAACTGTAGGTGCTATCATTGATATGAGGGAAGGCACTATCAAATATCAATTCCCACTAAAGAAAGGTATGGAACACTTCCCTAGGAAAAGAAAGAAATTGCTTTTTGACTCTATTCTTAGAGCAAATTATGAGCTTGATGCTTCATCACTTGATGTTACTTGATTCGCAATTTTCTGCGCCTAGCTCAAAGGCGTTAAAGAAAAGCACTCTTGGGAGATAACCCAATGTTTTTATTTTCAGTACTTTTTCTTTTATTTGAGTCTTGGAAGTCATTACTACTGTAATGACCGCTCCTTATCTTGTTTATTTTTTGTGCCAAGAGAAGCCTCTAATTTGAGTGAGGTAAAGATTTGGGGATGTTGCTGTCCTGAAACTGTTTTCAGTGCTGCACCGTAAAAATTCGTATAACTTTTCTGTATATCTTTTGGACCTGCAATTTCTTGTACATATGCCCCAGGTTATATCCAAACTTTTGTTAGTTGAACACTTTTTGATTTGAGCAACAGAAAACCCCTCAAAAATTCGACTTTTGTCAGCTGTTCAGTTTTGACAGATTTCTGCCAATATTTGTGTTTGCCACTTTATCGCTTTCTTTTGAGTTTTTTTGATCACGGAACTTTTTGGGGAGGTTGCTACAGTAGTATTTGCTATATATGTGGTGGTTTTGAGTTGAAACCTAAAGCAAAAAGAGGTTGATTATATGTTATGCTTGCACTAATGTTGCTAATAGAATTGTGTTTAGTTTTGTATGAAGGAAGTTTTCAAGTGTAGGGATTGGAGAATGATGAAATGAGTTGAAGAATGGACAAAATATCAAGCTTGGGGATGCCCATGCATCACCCCAAGAAATATCCAAGAAGTACAAGCGTCAAATCTTGGGGATGCCCCCGAGGCACCCCTTCTTCATCGGCAAAAATCAGGTCACCTTTCAAGACACTATATTTTTATTGCTTCATGCACTATGTGTTTTTTCTTGGAGCGTCAGTTGTTTTAGTTTTCTTAGTTGTTTTAGTTTGTTTGTTTGCTGCAATAAATGGTTGGACCCCAACAAATTTCCTTTGGAGGAGATGTACTCGTTTTCATTAGCCAAGAACGCTCTAGTTTTCACTCTTATTAAAAATCGAGTGTTCTTCTTTTTCTGCTACTGCTTTTGGTTTTCGTTTTCGCCTTGATTTCCGTTCGGACCTTGTCATATCTTTTCATCAAGGTGTATTTTTTCCTCTGATCTTTATTGGTTTTCATCAAAAGAGGTGTCTTAAAAAATTTCAAATGGTGTTGGAAAAGAGAAAAAGCTTTATGCAAAAAAGTGGTACAAGAAGGAGCTTGTGTAGACTGTGGCTTAGGCTTTTTCATGTCATGCTTGATGTCTTTTTGATAGTATGCCTAGTGGTTTTGCTGTAGCATGACTTGTCTCAAATAACTGAGATTGCTTAATGAGCCTTTGAAAAAATCATGCGTTGTTTTTATTGTATGGAAGCATTATTTTGGTTTTCTCCTTGATGCTTTATTTGGGTTGACTTGGCGCATGCTCGCACATGTTAGACTCTTACAAAGTCGCCAATAGCCTTCATGATCATTTAGTTTTTGACTTTTGATGCCATCTTATGCTTCTTTTAATGTTGCTTTGTCGCTTTGCATGATTATGACCATTATTGCTCTCTTAGTTCGTCGCTCCCAGTCTTTTGCTAGCCCTCGCCTTGTACTGAGTATGAGCTCTACTCGTGCATCCAACTCCTAAAAGCCAAAGTTTTCCAAAGTGTCCACCATACAAACCTACTAGCAATTTGCTATTCCAAGTAAATTTGACTTGCTTTTATTTTCTCTTCAAATTAAACTCTTACCAGTGTTATGCGAAATTCGGTCAGGAAAGCTCTCACGAACCGGAAGGCACACTTTACTTTTTCCTGTTCTTAAAAATTTGACATTGTGGTCTCTTATGTTGAGTTGTTATGCTTGCAAGTTGTAAGTTGGAGACTAGCCCAGCCATGCAGTCATGGGCAAGCTTTCAACATTGCACTTCTTATTTGAGTTGATATCGTGATCTTTTGTTTATGGATGCCCGCAGTGTGAAATGAATTGGGAATCTTGTGGGGATCATGGAGTTTGTATATGTGTTAGGGAAACGCCGGGCCGCTAATCTAAGCCATGCATAATTCATGGTGGAAATTTGCAGCATACCCATGGTGAACATTCGACGACGCATCTCACAATAAAAAGCTAAACAAATGGCAAATAAAAGAGATGTCGAGGTGTTCATTGTCTGCTTGTCCTGTCATTTTGGTGTGGGCTTGTTCCATGTCATCGGGCACGGAGGTACCCCATTGGCGGTTCTCAATGATATGCATATACTTACAATGACAAGAGCCTTGCTTGGGACTCTAAGTAAAGTAGCATGAGGTTTGGGTACTCGTATTCACGGGGCACGAGGTTTTCAACTTATGATTTGTCAAGCATATGCATCATAATTGTTCTCGCATTAACTTTAACCATTCAAGATGCTTATGATGGGGGCAATGAGAGCTCAAAGCCGGTAAGTACCATAATTTTTGAAGGTTATAAAACTTGCAATCACTGCTTCCCTCTGCGAAGGGCCTTTCTTTTACTTTTATGTTGAGTCACCACCTTCTTTCTTTATGCACCATTAAGAGAGCATAGTTGTCATTCTTAGTGTAATATGCATTGTCCCAAAGTTCATTGATTGATTCATATTGTTGGTTTCACTTGTTCTTAAATTATTTGTATCTAGTCGCCCTCTTAAACTTGAAGGTGTCCAATGCATTTATGTTTTGCTCTCTTTGAAGGACATGCTGAAAACCATTTGTATGTTTTTCCTTATGATTTGAACACACGTTTGACTTTCATTGTTTCATTTTCATGATCTTTTGTTTGTGTTCATTTGCATGTTTACAACATGGTTGCTAAGTTCTTATTGTCAAGATTATATCTTTCATGCCCATGTTTTAAGTTCTTATGATCCCAGCTCACAAATGCTTACATACATGATCAAGATTGTGTAGGTGCATGTCACCTCAAAAATTATTCTTTTGTTATCACTTACCTACTCGAGGACGAGCAGGAGTTAAGCTTGGGGATGCTTGATACGTCTCCAACGTATCCATAATTTTTGATGCTCCATGCTTGTTTTTACACCATTTGCCTACTGTTTCGTTACACTTCGTGGCACTTTTATGTATTTTTTGGAACTAACCTATTAACGAGTTGCCACAGTGCCAGTTCCCTGTTTTCTGCTATTTTTGTGTTTCAGAAGTGATACACAGGAAATATTCTCGGAATTGGACGAAACAAGTTCCTGAAGTCTTATTTTACCCGGAAGCTTCCAGAGATCCGAAGGAGAGTAGGAGGGGGGCCACCAGGGCCCCACACACAGGGCTGGCGCGGCCAGGGCCTGGGCCGCGCCACCCTAGCGTGAGGGCGCCTGGCTCCTCCTCTGACATCGCCCCTTCGCCTATAAAGACCCCCCGACGGAAAAAACCTAAGTACCCGATCACTTTTCCAGAACACATCGCGATCCGCCGCCGCCGTCGACCCGAAGATCGGGAGGGTCCAGAAGCTCTTCCCGGCACCCTGCCGGAGAGGGGAATCGCCACTGGAGGTCTTCTTCATCGCCATGCTTGCCTCCGGAGCGATGAGTGAGTAGTCTACCTTGGACTATGGGTCCATAGCAGTAGCTAGATGGTTGTCTTCTCCACCATGTGCTTCATGTTTAGATCTCATGAGCTGCCCTACATGATTGAGATCACCGTTATGTAATTCTACATGTTTGGTTTGTTGGGATCCGATGAATATTGGTGTTTATGATTGAGTTGCTGTACTGAATATTATCTTTTGTTATCTCTATGTTGTTTATGATCTTGCATGCTCTCCGTTGTTAGTAGCTATATTGGCCGAGTAGTTGCTAGTGACTCCAAGAGGGGGTATTTATGCTCGATAGTGGGTTCATGCCTCTATTTAACCTGGGGGAGTGATAGACACCTCTAAGGTTGTAGATGTGCTGTTGCTTCTAGGGAGAAAACAACATTCATATGCTCAAGGGCATATGCTTTGTTTACATTACACACTTTGCTTAATGCAATTATCTGTTGTTCGCAACTTAATACTTGTGGAGTTCTCGGATTGATTCGCCACAAGTGGATTATTAGTCATAGATGCAGTTGGATGGCGGTCTATGTATTTTGTTGTAATGCCCAGAGTAAATCTCATAGTGATCTTCTTGACATATCATGTTTATCTTTATTCTATCAATTGCCCAACTGTAATTTGTTTACCCAGCATGTGTTATTTATCTTATGGAGAGACACCACTAGTGAACTGTGGATCCCGGTCCTATTTCCATCATATTGCTATCACCTGTTTACTTTACTCGCACTGTTTATTTTACTCGCATACTTTTACTGTTTTCCACTCGATACGCTCATAACCTTTGTTTCAAGCAAACTGGTGAGATTGACAACCTCATCGCAAGTTGGGAACGAAGTACTTGGTTGTGTTGTGTGCAGGTTCCGCGTTGCAGTTAGCAAGCAAAGCCTGGACGAGGCGCCATATATAAATTTTCCGAAGCTGTCGCAAGCTTGCAAGCATCACTTTTAGTCGTTTGTCTCTCCTCTCCAAGAACGATTAAACATTGGTTTCTTAACTGAGGGAAAACCAGCTGCTATACTCATCATACCTTCCTCTTGGGGTTCCCAACGGGCTGGTCATTCACCATGCACAAGGACTGCCAAGCTCCCACATCAACTAGGAGCATCACACTCCCTTTGGAGAAAAAAAAATGTCGGTAACTTAGCGGAAATTCGATTCAGGACATAGGGAGCATAGGCTCCCATCTCTGGAAAAATAATTTTAAAATGTCAAAAAAATTAAAATTAAAATTTAGCGCGTACATCTCGATATTCTATGTGAACGTGACAAGTTTCATGGAAAACCGACATTCTTTTTGTCTTATGTAAAAAAGACAAAAAAATGTCTCGTACAACGTCTATTTTAGCACCAAAATTTGTCTTTTTATACACAACATAGAAGATATCGTTTTTTACATGAAACAAATTTGTGAGAACATAGATGTCGAGATCTACACGGAAAAAAATTTGTTGGAATTTTTTGACATTTTAAACTTTGTTTAAAACATATTTCAAAAACCGGGAGCATATGCTACCGGTGCCAAAACGCTGCCCCCCTGTAACTTAGTACAAACTTTATATCAAGTTGGTCATAGAATTTTTTTTCTAATTGAAGAGAGTAATACTATTCTAATCATGTCGCGGAATCACCTTCTTATGGGAGGAGAAAACTGAGTCCGTAGCGTAGCCGCCTCCGCCTCCACTTCTGTCTCCATCATAGATCGGTCCCCCTCCTCCGGTCGGCCTAGCTGGTGCCGGGAGGAGTGGAGAACCCGATCTACGAGTGGATTTTTTAGTAAGGTAGGTTTGGAATATATTAAGTTACGGTTTTAGTTGTCGTCTTCTTTTTGGCCTCTGTATCAAAAGGAAGACTTAACGTGCAAAACTACGAAGACTTAGCATGCAACATGGAGACACTTACCACCGATGCCTATCTATACAAAAGATCATTCATTGTGACGGAGGTTCAACATCTGGACCAAAGTCATCGCCATAGACTTGATAGCTATAAACCCTATATCCACTTGTAAACCTCGTCGGGCAAAATCTATAAACTAACTAAGATCTTAGTCTTTGTAGTCTTTATACAATCCTTCGTGATTTCACCGATAATAAAGTTCATCATCATCGTTGTGTTCTTGATCCAAACCTGTTGACCTGAGCATCTTATAGAACATATAAACTCATTACCAACCTCCAAAGCAAAACTGACTTTGGATCGTGACAACTATCCTTCATCAATTGGCACGCTAGGTAACGGGCGCTCGCGTCATATAGATCGGGGCGTTGACATCATGTACTAGTGGAGCCAACATACCTCAGATGATTCTACTCAGGTGACACCTACATGGACTTCAGAAAGCTCCTGCTCCAGGTCACCTCCTGGGACCGCGGAGGAAGGAGTGCTGCCCCTAGGTCGCAAGATCCGCCACTGGATAGGGCGCCACACCAGTCCACGGGGAGGGGGGAGGTGTCGCAGAGTAGACCCTCCTTTGCCTGTCATCAATGAAAATAAAAAGAAAGTTGTGTGACCGCGTGGGTTCGCGCATAAATCAAAACAGGATCCACCCGACACAATGTTCTGGTGCCAAGGAAGCGCTCATGGAAAGAGTACATCCATGGCGAGCAGAAAGGTAAGTATAGTACAACGGGAACACAAGGATGACTGTCCCACGACCTGGAAGATAGGTCGTAAATCGCCCCACGACCTAGAAGATAGGTCGTAAATCAGCCCCTTGCACGCAGGCCCACCGATGAACGAACAACAAGGAGAGTCAACAAAGCGTCCAGGCCACACATGAGGGCAGGAAAGCGCCATCCCGACAGATAGACGAAGTGAACATCCTGCACCCAATGCTTATTCGGTCCAATGTCGACCAACAGAAGAATATCGATACCTTATCACCCTAGTCCCCCTAGGTATTTTTCATCAGTTTTCATACAGGTTGCACCACCCATGACAGCCATCGACCATGCAGAGCATATAACTTGCATATGTGCCGCCACCATGATAGCGACTCCATGTAAGCTGTTAGCAGCCACCTTCATGACAACCTTGGACTACCATGGTCGCCACCATGTTGTCACTCCAGTGGTGGCGTAGGATCGGCCATGCCTCTCTTCTCTTTAGGTGTTCCTTCAATTAGGGAGAAATCTAATTATTTTTATTATTGGGTATAGATATAGATTACCGGATTTTTGAGGGGCTAGTGTTTTCTCTCAAGTGTCAATTTTCAAAATATTCAAAGGTCATCATAACGGTACTCCCTCCGATCAGAAATAAGTGTTGGCGACTGACAAGGGTATAGATAATAGAGCCCGTCAGTTGAGTACCCCTGAGGCCCGTTAAGCTAGGCCCAATTGTAATACTAGTCGAAATACGTGTTCTTACCGTATGTCGATATTGTAATCTGTGTCGGATCCCACCCGATCCTCGAGACCTGGCCATCTATATATAGGGGTCAGGAGGGGATAGTGTGGGACAGATTGAAAGCAAACCAGGTTTTACACCCACGTTTACTTTCATAGCCACCTTGTTTGACTGAGTTTACCTTCGAGTTCATCCGACGCCCTATCTCTCTGATCCTAAGTCCTTCATCTAGGACATTTGTCGAGTTAACCCCTCGTCAATTGGCGCCGACAGTGGGGACTCTGGGCGTTGGAATCATGAATTCAACGGCTTTTTCGCTTTTAGCCAACAACAATCCGCAAGTCGATGAAATTCAGATACCCTTCGGAACCATTGATTTTCAGCCTCACCAGTCAAGTTTCGCGCAAGTATTCAAGAGTATGGATCAAGATATGGATTTGACGATCGGAAGTCTAAACTTTCGCGTCGGATCACTAGGTTCGATTCGCCTTTCAGATCCGACGAAACCGGATCCTTCGGCAAGTGAGCCCGAGACAATAGCAATGTCGGAATCATCAGAAGGCTCTTCCAGCGAGGTAAACTCGCCGGTCAGCTTGGCAGAAGCAGAAGAAGGAAAAATCCTAGGAGGCGACAAAACTATGGAGAACCTCGACTTAGAAGCGCAACTCGAAGATCTCATGATCTACCACGACGACACCTCAGATCAATCAACAGACACTTCGAAGATAGGATTAGATCTTTCTGAAGATGACAATCCGATCTTCTCAAGTTACAAAGGCAAACTCGACAATCGATGCCAGATACTCGCCATCACAGAAGACAATTCAGAAGAACTCGACGAAAACAACAATCCAGTGCTTAATCCAGCAAACATAAACAGGGGAGCCAACCACTTAGCAGAAGGAGAAACCGCAGACTCCCTCGCAACAAGGGAGAAAGTTCGACTATTAGTCGATGATTGGAGAATAATCAAAGCAGCCGTAGAGCACGACATGCCAATACCAACAAATTCCAGCAAAAACATGCTTTTGGGATACCATTATGTCCTAAGGCAGCAGGCGAAGCAATTAGCAAAGGAGAGAATTGAAATACAGAAAAGGAAGGACTCAGCTATTGCAGCAAGTGACGCTGCTCGCAGAGCACACAGTGACGCGTCATACATAAACAGAAGGCATCATCGACATGGATCAAGATATGAAAATCTTGAGTACTCAAATAGACAAAGCATCTCCAAAAACCTCGACTCTTCTTTCCTATCAGTCGACGAGCAAGGAAACATTATACCAAAAACTCTTGAGGTGGCACTGGTGGCAGCTCAAGCATACCTATATACAACACGACCAAATCCAGGAGACCCGAGGAAACACATGCACCACGCAGCACTAAACGGATTGAAGATGATAGACAACAAATTATCAGCAAAAGAGGAGGAGGCGTATCGCAACAAAGGAACTCATAAACCAAGGTCACCACGCCGTCACAACAGTCCTCGGCATAGGAGTGGAAGTCGACGATGTAGGACGCCGTCACCAGGACGATACAACAATCCAAAGAACAAAGGAACCCGATGATCCAGAACTCCTAACAAAACACATGACTATGAACACGATGAAAAGGAGATGGGGGCGCCATGCTTTACCCGTAGGGTTCGCATCACCCCAGTACCCAAAGGTTTCAAATTACCTCATGACCAACAAAAGTACGACGGATCTCAGGAGTCACAATCATGGCTTTCAGACTACCTACAAGCAGTAAAAATATTAGGAGGAACCAGGGAAACAGCAATGCAAAGTTTGCAGTTACACCTCACTGGTGTAGCAAGGTCATGGTTAAGCAAACTAGGAGAGGAAACAATTGGAAGCTGGGAGGAGCTCACAAAACAATTCACGAGTAACTTCAAGTCGACATACAAGCGACCATCATCTATAAAAGAAGTCAAAGCCTGCGTGCAGCAACGCGGGGAGACATTAAGGGCATATATCCAAAGGTGGAGTATAATCAAAAACTCGGCAGTCGAAGTCTCGGATGAAAGAGCAATAGACGCATTCATAGTCGGGTTACGGCGAGGAGACCTAGTCGAAGAGATGGGCAGGATCAAGCCGAAAATAGTATCCAATCTAATGGATGTAGCAAACAGATTTGCAGATGGAGAAGATGCGTGCAACAATAAGCGCACACGATCACCAGAGGATGATAGAGGAAACAGATATGGAGGTCAACGCAGAAGATCCCGCAATTACGATAACTACAGCTCTCACAGCCAAGTAGCAGCAGGATACAAAGATAACAGCTACCAAAGCAACGACCGTAAAAGCTCGGGATACCGTAGCTACGGCAAAGAAGACTACAAAAAGTTTCAACCAAGGGAGTCCAGAGAGTACAACCCATCACCAGAAGATATGCTCAACGGACCATGTCATATTCATTCTGCGTTTGTCGATGGGAAACGAGTATCCAGACACGCAATGAAAGATTGTACTACGTTCTTGAAATTGCAGGAAGCAGCACTCAACAGGCAAGCCGAGGCAAAGCGGCAAGGATATGATGGAAACACAAGCAACACACCTGCAACCCAACAAGGAAACAGTGGAGCTCTCAAGGGCCAAGATCAACCAAACCAGGGATGCGACGACGACGAAGGATATGCTCCATCTAAGGGGCACATTACAGCAATGATACAGCCAGTGCCCAAGTCGAACAAAGAGGAGAAAAGCATAACTCGACAAGTCAACCTCGCAATAACTTCACCTCCAGCAACAACGGAATATCTGCATTGGTCAGAGCAACCCATAGAATTCAGCAGAGATGATCACCCAATAACAGTACCTCGGCCAGGAAACGCGCCCTTGGTACTCAAAGCTCAAATTGGGACCTATGATGTCGACAGAATATTCATGGATGCAGGAAGTGGGATAAATCTTATATACGCAAATACCTTACGGGCAATGCACATTTCATTGGAGTTCCTGAAACAAACTGATTGCTCCTTTCATGGAATAGTCCTAGGAAGTGCTAACTATCCACTTGGTCGAATAGCACTCAATGTCTATTTCGGAAATCGACAAAACTACAGAAGGGAGAAACTAGACTTCGAAGTCATGGACTGGCCATCACAATATCATGCGATCCTCAGGAGACCCGCGTTTTCGCGATTCATGGCAGTACCTCACTACACTTACCTGGTACTAAAAATGCCAGGACCCAAGGGAATTATTACAGTAAAGGGAAGCTTTGAGTTATCAGATCTATGTGACAAAGAGTTTCATAAGATGGCAAAAAAAATTGGTACGATGGCAAGCTACAGAGAACCCAACTGCAAAGCAAAAAGCACGACTACAGAAGCGACACGGCAACTCGAAGGAAACCCAAAGGAACCAGAAGTAAAGAAACCTCGGGTACAGCTACCCGAACAAGAGAAGACTACAGGAGAAGAAGAGAAGACTCAAGCAACATAGGAGACAAGACATACAAATTAGTCGAGTAGGAAAATAAGGCTGTAAAAGCCACGAGTTATTCCAGGGCAATGTCCTCTAGATCCAGAACACAGGTCACTGGCCGGATCTCTTGGGTCATCCCATGTATCTTACATTACAAGTATAATAAAGGCAAGTTCCTCATATTCGAGTTTACATGTCTAAACGCGGCAAACGCCAACAACCACAAAACACCCTGAGTACTAAAAATTCCCTCGGGCAACAGCCCAGGGAAAAACGCTCTCGCGGACTATAAAGTATATACATTAAAATTGTGACGCAGGCGGATCTGAGTCATCCACATTAAAAGGATTCAAGTAATGGTACTCGCGGAAAAACCTTGCGTCCTCTTGCAGTAACCTTGAGATGATCCTTTTCGCTGGCTCTAGCGTCGCATCCATATGAACTCCAACCATAGCTCATCCTGGAGGCAAACTCCGGGACATGCAGTCATAATCAAGTCTCAGATGCCACTTTCGCATCCATCCAAGAGCGAAATTAGCACCAGCAATCAAGTTCAGTTTTATAAGGAGATGAACTCGCTGGCTTGTCCAGAAAGTTTCGAGTAGTTGCCTAAAATCTCTCGGCATAGCATTGCGAGGCAACATGACAGAATACATGGTTGTCAGGGACATGCGACAACCATCAACAGCTTTGCCAATATGTTGTGCGCGATCCTGAAGAAGCACGCTGGCGTGACAGCGACGGAGATTCGACCATAAGCTCTCAGTCCCTTGAGCAGCTTTCTGAAGAGCAGCGATCCGCTCAGAAACCCGGCGCGATTCGCCAACAAGATCAAGGCAAGTACCTATGGTGCAAGTAAAAAATTAGCACGCAGCAAGATAGAGCAAAAACAAAGAGAAAAGGCTCCCCGAAGACTTACACAGTAGCATCTCGCAAACAAATTCGACGATACCAATCAGAAAAGATTCGCATTCCTCAAAATGCGCAATCTTCGCTACTAGGCTCGACACTTCATCTTCAAGATTGGACACTTGTTTCATCAGATCATGGGACTTACCGGCCTTGTCTAAAGCAATTTGCGCCTGGCGCTTTATCAAGGATAGACGGCTCTCAAGATCCAAAATCCTCGATGAATATTCCTCACATTGACAAAAAGAACGAGGAGGCGAAGAAGTTCCGGAGTTGAACATGCTAACAGGAGATAAAGCCCGATTACGACCCGACGATTCACCAGCAGGCCCAAGCTGGAAGTCAAGCAAAAAAAAGAAGACATACATCTCAGAAACATCATTTAAGCCAAGCACTTCATAAACAGGAAGATATTTACAATAAGTGCAATAGCCCCTTGACTATTTCTCGGGCAAAGTACAATTAGAAGTTCACCACAGCAAAAGAAGCAAAGATCACAAAGAAAGACTAAAATTACGCCACCTCAGCATCATGCTCCATGGCAGGCAACGCAGATGTAGCAGCAGCTCCTGGAGGAGGCAATGCCGCACCAGAGGAAGGAGTCGAAGAAGCCGGTGCAGAAGTCGAAGAAGCCGCTGAAGGTGAAATAATCGACACGATGCCTGGCGCGTACTTCTTTGCCCTTTCAAAGAAACCTCGCAATTCAGATAGAGGCCGACTGCGGAAGGAGCTTACCTTCTCCCAGTCAACCTCTTCACCATGGGCATAAGCAAGAGCGATGGCCCCCTCTGCACCCCGCTTCACGGAACAGCCCTTCATCATAAGAATAGGATCTTCAGGGGTGTCAAAGGCCTTGACAAGTTTCTTCAAGTCAGCATTTTCAACGCCCGCCTTTTGCTTGGGCCACAACCTGATGAAAATCCGTGTAAGCACGCGGCTAGCCAGTTCGAAGATCTCCTAGATGGAAATCCAGTTCGCCTCTAGCAGACTAAATGCAGCCATAAGAGAGTCATCGTCTGGTTGCGTAGAAGCGGAAGGAATCCCGGTATGTTCTATACAGTCAAAGGAAACAAAGACACATCAGTGGAGTATAAGAATAAGCAACTCAAACAAAGAAAAGGAAAAGGCATGGTATTTACCTACAGCAAGAGCCGACATCTTATTAAGGCGTAAAGCCACGGCTTGATCTCGCTGAGTCCGCTCTTTCTTCAAGTCAGCAAGGGATTTCTCCATTTTCTTCGCCTTATCCAGTGCTGATTTAGAGGAATTCTTAGCACTGGTTTTGGCAGCAGTGGCAGCATCAAAAGCTCTCCTGGAGGCCTCGAGTTCAGCTTCCATGGACGAAATACGAGCATTAGCTGTCGCCAAGGCATCTATAGTAAATAATAGGGAAAAATGAGTATGATAAAGAAGCAAAGAAAGGTGCTTAAGACAAGCAAAGTAAAGGAAAGAAGACTACCTTCGGAAGATTTCGCAGCTTTTAAATACTCGGCACATTCAGTGCCCAAAGTGACAAATTTCTTCATCAAGATCTGCCAAGGAAAAAGAACGTAAGCATAACGATCACGCAAGGAACAAAAGGCAAAAAAAAGAAAGATCACCACGCACATCATCAGGAGAGCTCCTGGACTCATGGGGTTCAAGGGAAATGTCGGCTCCTTTCGACTTCTTCGAACGCTTGGCGCTCCGAGCCACAGGAACTTTCTTGATAGGAGCTCTGGGAGCCTTTGGGGACTTCACGGCAGGCTCAACTTCCTGCGCAGGGGGTTCATGAGCAGTTATATTTTCAACAAAAGGAGCAGTGGCAGCATCCCTTTTCGGGTCTTCGTCGTCACTGCAAAGAAAGCCAAAGGAAAGAGATTTTACACAACTCGAAAGGAGGTAAACAAGTAAAAAAGAGCATAGAGTTGGCAAAATACTTACGAGTCCAAGAGGTCGAAAAGTTCTACTTCCCCTTCTAGAATAGGAGCTTCTCCGGCCACAGTTCTCTGAGCAGAGGTACTCGAAGAAGCAAGCTCCTTGATGCGCTTCCTCTTCTTGTCCATGCCAAGATCTTCAGAAAGTGCAGGAGGAGGCGACGTTGTCGAGCTGGTCTCCTCTTGTGATTCTTCGGCATCATCTCCGTCCTGAATCACTTCAGCCTCGGGGGCTTCGGATGCAGTAGCAACTAGATCCGCCGGAATAGGTCCTTCCTCAGGAAGAGGTGGACGTGAAACAAGGAATTGATGGGTTTGTAAATAAGTAAGTCAACAAAACTATCAAGACAAGCAGACTAACAGTAGCAAGCAAATGAAAAGGCAAAGGTTGATGTACAAAGAGAACATACCGCGGGCAAGGGGTGCTCGGAGTCAAAATAATTAGCGGCCAATTCCACAATCTCATGATCCTTAGTAAGAGTGGTAAGAGCTCTGACCCGCCTGTCGACATCTTTCTTCTCCATCAGATCTTCACATACTCGAGAAGAATCTCCCAAGCCAGAAAAGGTCCAAAGCTTGGAAAGATGGTGTTGCAGGGGTTGAACTCGACGTTGTACGAAAAACGCCATGAGTTGGGTACTGATACGTCTCAAGCGTATCCATAATTTTTGATGCTCCATGCTTGTTTTTACACCATTTGCTTAGTATTTTGTTACACTTCGTGCCACTTTTATGCATTTTCCGGAACTAACCTACTAACAAGTCGCCACAGTGCCAGTTCCCTATTTTCTGCTGTTTTTGTGTTTCAGAAAAGTTACACAGGAAATATTCTCGGAATTGGACGAAACCAAAGCCAGTCGCCCAGAATTTTACCGAAGCTTCCAGAGAACCGAAGAGGAGACAGAATGGGGCCACGAGGGGCCCTCACACCAGGGCGGCACAGCCAGGGGCTGGGCCGCGCCCCCTATGTGTGAGACCGCCTCGGTCCACTTCTGATGATGCCCCTTCGCCTATAAAGACCCCCCGACGAGAAAAACCTAAGGGCCCGATCAGTTTTCCAGAACACATCGCGATCCGCCGCCGCCATCGACCCAAAGATCGGGAGGGTCCAGAAGCTCTTCTCGGCACCCTGTCGGAGAGGGGAATCGCCACCGGAGGTCTTCTTCATCGCCATGCTTGCCTCCGGAGCGATGAGTGAGTAGTCTACCTTGGACTATGGGTCCATAGCAGTAGCTAGATGGTTGTCTTCTCCACCATGTGCTTCATGTTTAGATCTCATAAGCTGCCCTACATGATTGAGATCACCGTTATGTAATTCTACATGTTTGGTTTGTTGGGATCCGATGAATATTGGTGTTATGCTTGAGTTGATGTACTGAAATTTATCTTATGTTATCTCTATGTTGTTTATGATCTTGCATGCTCTCCGTTGTTAGTAGCTATCTTGGCCGAGTAGTTGCTAGTGACTCCAAGAGGGGGTATTTATGCTCGATAGTGGGTTCATGCCTCTATTTAATCTGGGGGAGTGACAGAAACCTCTAAGGTTGTAGATGTGCTGTTGCTACTAGGGGGAAAACAACATTCATATGCTCGAGGGCATATGCTTTGTTTACATTACACACTTTGCTTAATGCAGTTATCTGTTGTTCGCAACTTAATACTCATGGGGTGTTCAGACGATATCCCCGTGAGTGGATTATTAGTCATAGATGCAGTTGGATGGCGGTCTATGTATCTTGTTGTAATGCCCAAAGTAAATCTCATAGTGATCCTCTCATCATATGCACGTTGTCTTTATTCTATCAATTTCCCAACTGTAATTTGTTTACCATGCTTGTATTATTTTATCTTATGGAGAGACACCGCTAGTGAACTATGGACCCCGGTCCTATTTCCTTTATATTGCTATCACCTATTTACTTTACTCGCACTATTTACTTTACTCGCATATTATTATCACTTTCCACTCGATACGCTCATACCCTTTGTTTCAAGCAAACCGGTGAGATTGACAACCTCATCGTAAGTTGGAAACAAAGTATTTGGTTGTGTTGTGTGCAGGTTCTGCGTTGCAGCTAGCAAAGCAAAGCTTGGACGAGGCGCCCTATAAATTGTCCTGAGCTGTCGCAAGCTAGTCAGCATCACCTTCAGTCGTTTGTCTGCTCCTCTCCTGAACGATAAACCTTGGTTTCTTACTAAGAGAAAATCTTGCTGCTATATTCATCATACCTTCCTCTTGGGGTTCCCAACGGGCTGGTCATTTACCAGGCATCAAGCAATATTTTTTGGCGCCGTTGCCGGGGAACTGAAGAAGAAGTAGCTCCCACGTCAACTACACACCAGCAAAACATCATAATATTTTCTGTCGTCGTTGCCGGGGAGGAAGAAGAAGACTTCTGCGAGAGGAGTTTTCGCACGCACATCCTTTACTTTGTTTATTGTTTTGCTTTACTTTATTTTTACTTGCATCGTTTTATCAAAAACTCAAAAAAATTAGAATCCTTGGTAGTTGTTTTTACTTGTCTGCTTTTAGTTTGCTAGAATGGCTACTCCTGAAAACACCAAGTTGTGTGACTTTACTAGCACGAACAATAGTGATTTTATCTGCACTCCTATTGCGCCACCTGCTTCTGCTATAAATTTTTATGAGATTAAGCCTGCTTTGTTGAACCTTGTTATGAAAGAGCAATTTTCTGGTGCTAGTACTGATGATGCTGCAGCTCATCTCAACAATTTTGTTGAGCTATGTGAGATGCAGAAATATAAGGATGTTGAAAGTGGTATTATTAAGCTTAAGTTGTTTCCTTTTTCTTTGTGAGGAGAAGCTAAGGATTGGTTGCTGTCTTTGACTAAGAATAGTATTGATTCATGGGCTAAGTGTAAGGATGCTTTTATTGGTAGATACTATCCTCCTGCTAAGATTATAGCTTTGCGTAGCAATATTATGAAGTTTAGTCAGTTTGATAATGAACATGTTGCTCAAGCTTGGGAAAGAATGAAAGCTATGATAAAGAATTGTCCCACTCATGGACTGACTACTTGGATGATTGTTCAAACTTTTTATGCAGGACTAAAATTTTCTTCGAGGAACCTACTTGATTCAGCTGCTGGAGGCACTTTTATGTCCCTTACCTTGGGCGACGCAACAAAGCTTCTCGACAATATGATGGTAAATTACTCTGAATGGCACACCGAGAGAGCTCCACAAGGTAAGAAGGTAAATTCTGTTGAGGAAAATTTAAACACGGCTATTCCTGAGTTGCAAGCTAAGGTTTCCAAAGCTGAAACTGATATTTCATCTTTATCTAATGTGCAATCTTCTTTGGTTAACAGAATGTCCGCTAAGCCTGATCCTTTTGCTACAGCTAATGCTATCCAAGTTAGAATTGATGAAAATGTTAGAATGCTAGCAGAATTGCATGCCAGGTGGGAAAGAGAAGATGAGATGGCTAGAGAAATGAAGGTATGTACTATTACTACCTCTAATGATGTTGCTCCTAATGCTAGTAATCCTCTTACTTTGATTGGTGTAGAGAAAACTCCCACTCCTTGTGTTAAAAAGCATAAAACTACTAAAACTTTTTCTCAAAAGAGTGCTGAAATTTTTCGGAGTGTAAGAGATGATAGCTCTATTTCCTTTAATGATTTTGATGTTGATGGCTGCAATATATCTGAAGTTATTTAGTTCTTGCAAAAGCTTGCTTTGACTCCTAATGCTAGTTCTTTAAATGTTGCTTTTACTAAGCATATTACCAATGCTCTTATGAAAATTAGGGATGAAAATTTGAAGCAAAAAGCTTCTATTCCCAAGAAGTTAGAAGATGGTTGGGAACCCATCATTGATATGCATGTTAATGGTTTTGATTGCCATGCTTTATGTGATCTAGGTGCTAGTATTTCTATTATGCCTAGAAAGATTTATGACATGCTTGATTTACCACCGCTTGAAAAGTGTTATTATGATGTTCCTATTGCTGATGTTGCTAAGAAGAAACCTTTGGGAAGGATTAATGATGTTCTTATTGTGGTTAACAATAACCTTGTTCCCATTGATTTTCTTGTCATGGATGTTGAATGCAATGCTTCATGTCCTATTATTTTGGGAAGACCCTTTCTTCGAACTGTAGGTGCCATCATTGATATGAGGGAAGGCACCATCAAATATCAATTTTCACTCAAGAAAGGTATGGAACACTTCCCTAGAAAGAGAAAGAAATTAGTGTTTGACTCTATTCTTAGAGCAAATTATGAGCTTGATGCTTCATCACTTGATGTTACTTGATTCGCAATTTTCTGCGCCTAGCTCAAAGGCGTTAAAGAAAAGCACTCTTGGGAGATAACCCAATGTTTTTACATTCAGTTCTTTTTCTTTTATTTGAGTCTTGGAAGTTATTACTACTGTAATGACCTCTCCTTATCCTTTTTATTTCGTTTTTGTGCCAAGAGAAGCCTCTAATTTGAGTGAGGTAAGATTTGGGGATGTTGCTGTCCTGAAACAGTTTTTGGTGCTGCACCGTAAAGATTCGTGAAAATTCTCTGTATATATTTTGGTCCTGTGATTTCTTGCACATATGCCCCAGGTTATATCCAAACTTTCATTAGTTAAACACTTTTTGATTTGAGCAACAGAAAACCCCTCAAAAATTCGACCTTTGTCAGCTGTTCTGTTTTGACAGATTTCTGCCAATATTTTTGTTTGCCGCTTTATCGCTTTCTTTTTGAGTTCTTTTGATCACGGAACTTTTGGGGAAGTTGCTACAGTAGTATATGCTTTATATGTGGTGGTTTTAGGTTGAAACCTGAAGCAAAAAGGGTTGATTATATGTTATGCTTACACTAATGTTGCTAATAGATTTGTGTTTAGTTTTGTATGAAGGAAGTTTTCAAGTGTAGGGATCGGAGAGTGATGAGATGAGTTGAAGAATGGACAAAAGCTCAAGCTTGGGGATGCCCATGCATCACCCCAAGAAATATCCAAGAAGTACAAGCGTCAAAGCTTGGGGATGCCCCTGAGGCACCCTTCTTCATCGGCAAAAATCAGGTCACCTTTCAAGACACTATATTTTTATTGCTTCATGCACTATGCGTTTTTCTTTGAGCGTCAGTTGTTTTTAGTTTTCAGTTTAGTTTTGTTTTGTTTGCTGCAATAAATGGTTGGACCCCAATAAATTTCTTTTGGATAAGTTGCCTTGCTTTTCATTTGCCAAGAACACTCCGTTTTTCATTCTTATAATTACAATGAGTGTTCTTCTTTTTCTAGAACTGCGTTTAGTTTTCGGTTTTCGCCTTGATTTGTGTTCAGATCTTGCTATATCTTTTCATCAAGGTGTATTTTTGCCTCTGATCTTTATTGGTTTTCATCAAAAGAGGTGTTTATAAAATTTTTAAATGGTGTTGGAAAAGAGAAAAAGCTTTATGCAAAAAGGAGGTACAAGAAGGAGCTTGTGTAGACTGCGGCTAGGCTTTTGCATGTCGTGCTTGATGTCTTTTTGATAGTATGCTTAGTGGTTTTGCTGTAGCATAACTTGTCTCAAATGACTAAGATTGCTTAATGAGCCTTTAAAAAAATCATGCGTTGTTTTTATCGTTTGGAAGCATTATTTTGGTTTTCTCCTTGATGCTTTATTTGGGTTGACTTGGCGCATGCTCACACATGTTAGACTCTTACAAAGTCGCCAATAGCCTCTATGATCATTTAGTTTTTGACTTTTTGATGCCATCTTATGCTTCTTTTAATGTCGCTTTGTCGCTTTGCATGATTATGGCTGTTATTGCTCTCTTAGTTGGTCGCTCCCAGTCTTTTGCTAGCCCTTGCCTTGTACTGAGTATGAGCTCTACTCGTGCATCCAATTCCTAAAAAACCAAGTTTGCCAAAGTGTCCACCATACATACCTATTAGCAATTTGCTATTCCAAAGTACATTTGACTTGCTTTTATCTACTCTTTAAATTAAACTCTTACCAGTGTTATGCAAAAATTGGTCAGTAAAGCTCTCACGAACCGGAAGGCACACTAAGAGGTGTTCTTAAAAATTTGACATTGTGGTCTCTTATGTTGAGTTGTTATGCTTGCAAGTTGTAAGTTGGAGACTAGCCCAACCATGCCGTCATGGGGCAAGCTTTCAATATTGCACTTCTTATTTGAGTTGATATCGTGATCTTTTGTTTATGGATGCTCACGGTGTGAAATAAATTGGGAATCTTGCGGGATCATGGAGTTTGTATATGTGTTAGGGAAACGCCTGGGCCGCCAATCTAAGCCAAGCATAATTCATGGTGGAAATTTGTAGCATACCCATAGTGGACATTCGACGACGCATCTCAAAATAAAAAGCTAAACAAATGGTAAATAAAAGAGATGTTGAGGTGTTCATTGTCTGCTTGTCCTGTCATTTTGATGTGGTCTTGTTCCATGTCATCGGGCACGGAGGTACCCCGTTGGCGGTTCTCGATAATACGTATATACTTACAATGACAAGAGCCTTGCTTGGGACTCTAATTAAAGTAGCATGAGGTTTGGGTACCCATATTCACGGAACACGAGGTTTTCAACTTATGATTTGTGAAGCATATGCAGCATGAGTGTTCTCGCATTAACTTTAACCATTTAAGATGCTTATGATGGGGGCATTGAGAGCTCAAAGCCGGTAAGTACCATAATTTTTGAAGGTTTATAAAACTTGCAAACACTGCTTCCCTCCGCGAAGGGCCTTTCTTTTACTTTTATGTTGAGTCACCACGTTCTATCTTTGTGCACCATTAAGAGAGCATAGTTGTCATTCTTAGTATAATGTGCATTATTCCAAAGTTTTCATTGATTGATTCCTATTGTTGGTTTCACTTGTTCCCAAATTATTTGTATCTAGTCGCCCTCTTAAACTTGAAGGTGTCCTATGCATTTATGTTTTGCTCTCCATGAAGGACAAGCTAAAAACCATTTGTATGTTTTGCCTTATGATTTGAACACACGTTTGACTTTTATTGTTTCATTTTCATGATCTTTTGTTTGTGTTCATTTTCATGTTATAACATGGTTGCTAAGTTTCTTCTATCTAGATTATGTCTTTTATGCCCATGTTTTACGTTCTTTTGATCCCAGCGCACAACGCTTACATACATGATCAAGATTGTGTAGGTGCATGTCACCTCAAAATTATTTCTTTTGTTATCACTTACCTACTCGAGGACGAGCAGGAGTTAAGCTTGGGGATGCTGATACGTCTCAAATGTATCCATAATTTTTGATGCTCCATGCTTGTTTTTACACCATTTGCTTAGTGTTTCATTACACTTCGTGGCACTTTTATGCATTTTCTGGAACTAACCTACTAACAAGTCGCCACAATGCCAGTTCCCTGTTTTCTGCTGTTTTTGTGTTTCAGAAAAGTTACACAGGAAATATTCTCAGAATTGGACGAAACCAAAGCCAGTCGCCCAGAATTTTACCGAAGCTTCCAGAGAACCGAAGAGGAGACGGAGTGGGGCCACGAGGGGCCCTCACACCAGGGCGGCACGGCCAGGGGCTAGGCCGCGCCCCCTATGTGTGAGACCGCCTCGGTCCACTTCTGACGATGCCCCTTCGCCTACAAAGACCCCTCGACGAGAAAAACCTAAGGGCCCGATCAGTTTTCCAGAACACATCGCGATCCGCCGCCGCCGTCGACCCGAAGATCGGGAGGGTCCAGAAGATCTTCCCGGCACCCTGCCGGAGAGGGGAATCGCCACCGGAGGTCTTCTTCATCGCCATGCTTGCCTCCGGAGCGATGAGTGAGAAGTCTACCTTGGACTATGGGTCCATAGCAGTAGCTAGATGGTTGTCTTCTCCACCATGTGCTTCATGTTTAGATCTCATGAGCTGCCCTACATGATTGAGATCACCGTTATGTAATTCTACATGTTTGGTTTGTTGTGATCCGATGAATATTGGTGTTATGCTTGAGTTCATGTACTGAAATTTATCTTATGTTATCTCTATGTTGTTTATGATATTGCATGCTCTCCGTTGTTAGTAGCTATCTTGGCCGAGTAGTTGCTAGTGACTCCAAGAGGGGGTATTTATGCTCGATAGTGGGTTCATGCCTCTATTTAATCTGGGGGAGTGACAGAAACCTCTAAGGTTGTAGATGTGCTGTTGCTACTAGGGGGAAACAACATTCATATGCTCGAGGGCATATGCTTTATTTACATTACACACTTTGCTTAATGCAGTTATCTGTTGTTCGCAACTTAATACTCATGGGGTGTTCGGACGATATCCCCGTGAGTGGATTATTAGTCATAGATGCAGTTGGATGGCGGTCTATGTATCTTGTTGTAATGCCCAGAGTAAATCTCATAGTGATCCTCTCATCATATGCACGTTGTCTTTATTCTATCAATTGCCCAACTGTAATTGTTTTACCCAGCTTGTATTATTTTATCTTATGGAGAGACACCGCTAGTAAACTGTGGACCCCGGTCCTATTTCCTTTATATTGCTATCACCTGTTTACTTTACTCGCACTGTTTACTTTACTCGCATATTATTATCACTTTCCACTCGATACGCTCATACCCTTTGTTTCAAGCAAACCGGTGAGATTGACAACCTCATCGTAAGTTGGGAACAAAGTATTTGGTTGTGTTGTGTGCAGGTTCCGCGTTGCAGCTAGGAAAGCAAAGCTTGGACGAGGCGCCCTATAAATTGTCCTGAGCTGTCGCAAGCTAGTCAGCATCACCTTCAGTCGTTTGTCTGCTCCTCTCCTGAACGATAAACCTTAGTTTCTTACTGAGGGAAAATCTTGCTGCTATATTCATCATACCTTCCTCTTGGGGTTCCCAACGGGCTGGTCATTTACCAGGCATCAAGCAATATTTTCTGGCGCCGTTGCCGGGGAACTGAAGAAGAAGTAGCTCCCACGTCAACTACACGCCAGCAAAACATCACAATATTTTCTGGCGCCGTTGCCGGGGAGGAAGAAGAAGACTTCTGCGAGGGGAGTTTTCGCACGCACATCCTTTACTTTGTTTATTGTTTTGCTTTACTTTATTTTTACTTGCATCGTTTTATCAAAAACCCAAAAAAATTAGAATCCTTGGTAGTTGTTTTTACTTGTCTGCTTTTAGTTTGCTAGAATGGCTACTCCTGAAAACACCAAGTTGTGACTTTACTAGCACGAACAATAGTGATTTTATCTGCACTCCTATTGCGCCACCTGCTTCTGCTGCAAATTTTTATGAGATTAAGCCTACTTTGTTGAACCTAAAGAGCAATTTTCTGGTGCTAGTTCTGATGATGCTGCAGCTCATCTCAACAATTTTGTTGAGCTATGTGAGATGCAAAAATATAAGGATGTTGAAAATGGTATTATTAAGCTTAAGTTGTTTCCTTTTTTCTTTGAGAGGAAAAGCTAAGGATTGGTTGCTGTCTTTGACTAAGAATAGTATTGATTCATGGGCTAAGTGTAAGGATGCTTTTATTGGTAGATACTATCCTCCTGCTAAGATTATAGCTTTGTGTAGCAATATTATGAAGTTTAGTCAGTTTGATAATGAACATGTTGCTCAAGCTTGGGAAAGAATGAAAGCTATGATAAAGAATTGTCCCACTCATGGACTGACTACTTGGATGATTGTTCAAACTTTTTATGCAGGACTAAAATTTTCTTCGAGGAACCTACTTGATTCAGCTGCTGGAGGCACTTTTATGTCCCTTACCTTGGGCGCTGCAACAAAGCTTCTCGACAATATGATGGTAAATTACTCTGAATGGCACACCGAGAGAGCTCCACAAGGTAAGAAGGTAAATTCTGTTGAGGAAACCTCTTCCTTGAGTGATAAGATTGATGCTATTATGCTTATGCTTTCAAATGATAGGACTCATGTAGATCCTAATAATGTTCCTTTGGCCTCTTTGGTTGCTCAAGAAGAGCATGTTGATGTGAACTTCATTAGAAATAATAATTTTAACAACAATGCTTATAGGAACAATTTTGCTAGTAACAATTATAGGCCGTTTCCTTCTAATGGTGATAATAGCTATCTTGGTAGACCTAAAATGCCTAGTGAAGAAAGAATTTTTGAACTTGAAAAGGCTACTAAGAATTTTATGCAGGCGCAATATGAGCAGAACAGGGCTTTCACCAAGACTATGGAGGAGCAATCAGCTCTGTTGAGGACTATTAGTCATCAACTTGAAAATTTAAACACGGCTATTCCTGAGTTGCAAGCTAAGGTTTCCAAAGCTGAAACCAATATTTCGTCTTTGTCTAATGTGCAATCTTCTTTGGTTAACAGAATGTCCGCTAAGCCTGATCCTTTTGCTACCGCTAATGCTATCCAAGTTAAAATTGATGAAAATGTTAGGATGCTAGCAGAATTGCATGCCAGGTGGGAAAGAGAAGATGAGATGGCTAGAGAAATGAAGGTATGTACTATTACTACCTCTAATGATGTTGCTCCTAATGCTAGTAATCCTCTTACTTTGATTGGTGTAGAGAAAACTCTCACTCCTTGTGTTAAAAAGCCTAAAACTGCTAAAACTTTTTCTCAAAAGAGTGCTCAAATTTTTCGGAGTGCAGGAGATGATAGCTATATTTCCTTTAATGATTTTGATGTTGATGGCTGCAATATATTTGAAGTTATTTTTTTCTTGCAAAAGCTTGCTTTGACTCCTAATGCTAGTTCTTTAAATGTTGCTTTTACTAAGCATATTACCAATGCTCTTATGAAAATTAGGGATGAAAAGTTGAAGCAAAAAGCTTCTGTTCCCAAGAAGTTAGAAGATGGTTGGGAACCCATCATTGATATGCATGTTAATAGTTTTGATTGCCATGCTTTATGTGATCTAGGTGCTAGTATTTCTATTATGCCTAGAATGATTTATGACATGCTTGATTTACCACCGCTTGAAAAGTGTTATTATGATGTTCCTATTGCTGATGTTGCTAAGAAGAAACCTTTGGGAAGGATTAATGATGTTCTTATTGTGGTTAACAATAACCATGTTCCCGTTGATTTTCTTGTCATGGATGTTGAATGCAATGCTTCATGTCCTAGGTGCCATCATTGATATGAGGGAAGGCACCATCAAATATCAATTCCCACTCAAGAAAGGTATGGAACACTTCCCTAGAAAGAGAAAGAAATTAGTGTTTGACTCTATTCTTAGAGCAAATTATGAGCTTGATGCTTCATCACTTGATGTTACTTGATTCGCAATTTTCTGCGCCTAGCTCAAAGGCCTTAAAGAAAAGCACTCTTGGGAGATAACCCAATGTTTTTACATTCAGTTATTTTTCTTTTATTTGAGTCTTGGAAGTTATTACTACTGTAATGACCTCTCCTTATCCTTTTTATTTCGTTTTTGTGCCAAGAGAAGCCTCTAATTTGAGTGAGGTAAGATTTGGGGATGTTGCTGTCCTGAAATAGTTTTTGGTGCTGCACCGTAAACATTCATGAAAATTCTCTGTATATCTTTTGGACCTGCGATTTCTTGTGCATATGCCCCAGGTTATATCCAAACTTTCATTAGTTGAACACTTTTTTATTTGAGCAACAGAAAACCCCTCAAAAATTCGACCTTTGTCAGCTGTTCTGTTTTGACAGATTTCTGCCAATATTTGTGTTTGCCGCTTTATCGCTTTCTTTTTGAGTTCTTTTGATCACGGAACTTTTGGGGAAGTTGCTACAGTAGTATATGCTTTATATGTGGTGGTTTTAGGTTGAAACCTGAAGAAAAAATGGTTGATTATATGTTATGCTTACACTAATGTTGCTAATAGATTTGTGTTTAGTTTTGTATGAAGGAAGTTTTCAAGTGTAGGGATCGGAGAGTGATGAGATGATTTGAAGAAATGACAAAAGCTCAAGCGTGGGGATACCCATGCATCACCCCAAGAAATATCCAAGAAGTACAAGCGTTAAAGCTTGGGGATGCCCCCGAGGCACCCCTTCTTCATCGGCAAAAATCAGGTCACCTTTCAAGACACTATATTTTTATTGCTTCGTGCACTATGCGTTTTTCTTGGAGCGTCAGTTATTTTTAGTTTTCAGTTTAGTTTAGTTTTGTTTGCTGCAATAAATGGTTGGACCCCAACAAATTTCTTTTGGATAAGTTTCCTTGCTTTTCATTTGTCAAGAACACTCCGTTTTTCATTCTTATAATTTCAACGAGTGTTCTTCTTTTTCTAGAACTACGTTTAGTTTTCAGTTTTCGCCTTGATTTGTGTTCAGATCTTGCTATATCTTTTCATCAAGGTGTATTATTGCCTCTGATCTTTATTGGTTTTCATCAAAAGAGGTGTTTATAATTTTTTTGAATGGTGTTGGAAAAGAGAAAAAGCTTTCTGCAAAAAAGTGGTACAAGAAGGAGCTTGTGTAGACTGCGGCTAGGCTTTTGCATGTCGTGCTTGATGTCTTTTTGATAGTATGCTTAGTGGTTTTGCTGTAGCATGACTTGTCTCAAATGACTGAGATTGCTTAATGAGCCTTTAAAAAAATCATGCGTTGTTTTTATCGTTTGGAAGCATTATTTTGGTTTTCTCCTTGATGCTTTATTTGGGTTGACTTGGCGCATGCTCACACATGTTAGACTCTTACAAAGTCGCCAATAGCCTCTATGATCATTTAGTTTTTGACTTTTGATGCCATCTTATGCTTCTTTTAATGTCGCTTTGTCGCTTTGCATGATTATGGCCGTTATTGCTCTCTTAGTTGGTCGCTCCTAGTCTTTTGCTAGCCCTCGCCTTGTACTGAGTATGAGCTCTACTCGTGCATCCAATTCATAAAAAACCAAGTTTGCCAAAGTGTCCACCATACATACCTATTAGCAATTTTCTATTCCAAAGTACATTTGACTTGCTTTTATCTACTCTTCAAATTAAACTCTTACCAGTGTTATGCGAAAATTGGTCAGTAAAGCTCTCATGAACCAGAAGGCACACTTTATTTTTCTCGTTCTTAAAAATTTGACATTGTGGTCTCTTATGTTGAGTTGTTATGCTTACAAGTTGTAAGTTGGAGACTAGCCCAACCATGCCATCATGGGGCAAGCTTTCAACATTGCACTTCTTATTTGAGTTGATATCATGATCTTTTGTTTATGGATGCTCGCGGTGTGAAATGAATTGGGAATCTTGCGGGATCATGGAGTTTGTATATGTGTTAGGGAAACGCCTGGGCCGCCAATCTAAGCCATGCATAATTCATGGTGGAAATTTTTAGCATACCCATAGTGGACATTCGACGACGCATCTCAAAATAAAAAGCTAAACAAATGGTAAATAAAAGAGATGTCGAGGTGTTCATTGTCTGCTTGTCCTGTCATTTTGATGTGGGCTTGTTCCATGTCATCGGGCATGGAGGTACCCCGTTGGCGGTTCTCTATGATACGTATATACTTACAATGACAAGAGCCTTGCTTGGGACTCTATGTAAAGTAGCATGAGGTTTGAGTACTCATATTCACGGGACACGAGGTTTTCAACTTATGATTTGTGAAGCATATGCAGCATGAGTGTTCTCGCATTAACTTTAACCATTCAAGGTGCTTATGATGGGGGCAATGAGAGCTCAAAGCCGGTAAGTACCATAATTTTTAAAAGTTTATAAAACTTGCAAACACTGCTTCCCTCCGCGAAGGACCTTTCTTTTACTTTTATGTTGAGTCACCACGTTCTATCTTTATGCACCATTAAGAGAGCATAGTTGTCATTCTTAGTATAATATGCATTGTCCCAAAGTTTTCATTGATTGATTCATATTGTTGGTTTCACTTGTTCTCAAATTATTTGTATCTAGTCGCCCTCTTAAACTTGAAGGTGTCCTATGCATTTATGTTTTGCTCTCCATGAAGGACAAGCTGAAAACCATTTGTATGTTTTTCCTTATGATTTGAACACACGTTTGACTTTCATTGTTTCATTTTCATGATCTTTTGTTTGTGTTCATTTTCATGTTATAACATGGTTGCTAAGTTTCTTCTATCTAGATTACGTCTTTCATGCCCATGTTTTAAGTTCTTTTGATCCCAGTGCACAACACTTACATACATGATCAAGACTGTGTAGGTGCTTGTCACCTCAAAAATTATTTCTTTTGTTATCACTTACCTACTCGAGGACGAGCAGGAGTTAAGCTTGGGGATGCTGATACGTCTCAAACGTATCCATAATTTTTGATGCTCCATGCTTGTTTTTACACCATTTGTTTAGTGTTTCGTTACACTTCGTGGCACTTTTATGCATTTTCCGGGACTAACCTACTAACAAGTCGCCACAGTGCCAGTTCCCTGTTTTCTGCTGTTTTTGTGTTTCAGAAAAGTTACAAAGGAAATATTCTCGGAATTAGACGAAACCAAAGCTAGTCGCCCAGAATTTTACCGAAGCTTCTAGAGAACCGAAGAGGACAAGGAGTGGGGCCATGAGGGGCCCTCACACCAGGGCGGCGCGGCCAGGGGCTGGGCCGCGCCCCCTATGTGTGAGACCGCCTCGGTCCACTTCTGACGATGCCCCTTCGCCTATAAAGACCCCCCGACGAGAAAAACCTAAGGGCCGGATCAGTTTTCCAGAACACATCGCGATCCGCCGCCGCCATCAACTCGAAGATCGGGAGGGTCCAGAAGCTCTTCCTGGCACCCTGCCGGAGAGGGGAATCACCACCGGAGGTCTGTTCATCGCCATGCTTGCCTCCGGAGTGATGAGTGAGTAGTCTACTTTGGACTATGGGTCCATAGCAGTAGCTAGATGGTTGTCTTCTCCACCATGTGCTTCATGCTTAGATCTCATGAGCTGCCCTACATGATTGAGATCACCGTTATGTAATTCTACATGTTTGGTTTGTTGGGATCCGATGAATATTGGTGTTATGCTTGAGTTGATGTACTGAAATTTATCTTATGTTATCTCTATGTTGTTTATGATCTTGCATGCTCTCCGTTGTTAGTAGCTATCTTGGCCGAGTAGTTGCTAGTGACTCCAAGAGGGGGTATTTATGCTCGATAGTGGGTTCATGCCTCTATTTAATCTGGGGGGGGGGGGGGTGACAGAAACCTCTAAGGTTGTAGATGTGCTGTTGCTACTAGGGGGAAAACAACATTCATATGCTCGAGGGCATATGCTTTGTTTACATTACACACTTTGCTTAATGCAGTTATCTGTTGTTCGCAACTTAATACTCATGGGGTGTTCGGACGATATCCCCGTGAGTGGATTATTAGTCATAGATGCAGTTGGATGGCGGTCTATGTATCTTGTTGTAATGCCCAGAGTAAATCTCATAGTGATCCTCTCATCATATGCACGTTGTCTTTATTCTATCAATTGCCTAACTGTAATTTGTTTACCCAGCTTGTATTATTTTATCTTATGGAGAGACACCGCTAGTGAACTGTGGACCCCGGTCCTATTTCCTTTATATTGCTATCACCTGTTTACTTTACTCGCACTGTTTACTTTACTCGCATATTATTATCACTTTCCACTCGATACGCTCATACCCTTTGTTTCAAGCAAACCGGTGAGATTGACAACCTCATCGTAAGTTGGGAACAAAGTATTTGGTTGTGTTTTGTGCAGGTTCCACGTTGCAGCTAGCAAAGCAAAGCTTGGATAAGGCGCCCTATAAATTGTCCTGAGCTGTCGCAAGCTAGTCAGCATCACCTTCAGTCGTTTGTCTGCTCCTCTCCTGAACGATAAACCTTGGTTTCTTACTGAGGGAAAATCTTGCTGCTATATTCATCATACCTTCCTCTTGGGGTTCCCAACGGGCTGGTCATTTACCAGGCATCAAGCAATATTTTCTGGCACCGTTGCCGGGGAACTAAAGAAGAAGTAGCTCCCACATCAACTACACGCTAGCAAAACATCAGGTACCCGATAGCGCGCCTCCTCTACCTCCTTTCAAAGCTTGAATGCAGGTCAGGAGTGGTGCAATCTCCTCCATCTCAACATCTGTGGGAGGCGAATCCCACGATGACAATTTCTTCAAATCCTGGGAGGCATCAAAGGGCGCCAGGCCATACTCATCGGAGGAAGAGACCTTACAGTCTTTGATGTAAAACCATTTGGTCCTCCAACCTTGTACTGATGCAGCCATGGAAAATTCCAGGTATTGAGATTCAGCACAAACCGAGATGACAGCTTCGCCCAGTTCAGGTTTTTTCGATAAGGAGATGCTGGGGCGGAGCCGAAAGAAGGAGTGAGGGGCCTCCAGAGAATAAAATGGGGTTTGATCCCCAAAAACGACTCGCAAAGAGTTATAAAGCAGGCGATATGAAGAAGGGAATTTGGTGTGAGCTAATGAAGCTGCATACCGTAAACATAAAGAAGCCCACGATGGAACTCGTTAGCAGGAAGAGAAAGACCGCGCAGAAGGAAAGCAAGAAACATCACCTGGAAGCCGCCTTTGGGCTTGGGGATCCGCTCAGTGCTGGGGAAGATGACTGAGTCACTATCAGAGATGAGGCCGTCCGCCTTGGCCTTGTCTAGATCCTTCTGGGTGAAAGCAGAAGGTACCCAGCTCGTAGCGGCATTCGCAGCCTTCCCCTTGACCATCTTGTTTTTCTTCGCCAAATGTTTCACGCGCATCTATAATTTGCGCACGGGGGCTATGCAGAAGGAAGGAAGTGCGCAAAGATTGCAGCAATGGCGGCGGCGGCGGAAGCAATGAGCTGGTAAACAATACAATTCCACACTCTCCCCTTATATACCTTCCCGGTGAAGGAACGTAGGCTGAGACATGGCGCAAGGAGAGGAAACGGCAGCCCACTAACGGGCGGGGGAAATATAAAATTACCGCGTTGCCCGTGAAACGGTCAGCGCTCAGTCAAACTGACGTATAATGAGATTTGGCTACTAACGTCATAAAGCAGTTACAAGACCAACAGTAACACGATAGATGTGTATACTCGACGAATATTGGATATGATGGTTTGCGAGTAAAGGATGAAAGGGAATACGACAAAAGTCAGATGCCAACAGTAAAGGGGTCAGTCTTGGAGTCTATACCCAAAAATATTCGACTATAGCCTTGGGGGCTACTACCATCGGGAGCGCTGAGCGCGCACCCGACGATTTTATTAAGTTATGTTATGATCCCATGACATGTGAAAGATCATATCGAGCCCCATGTGTGGTTTTGGTAATTAATGACAATCCCTATGGACTAATGGTTGCATTGAGTTATATGTGTAGGACTTGTCCATAGACAATACTTGAACCATTTGTTGGAGTCAAAGTTGTAAGAAGAAGATTATGTGTTGACCAAGGTGTTATTCAAGGAGTGATCCAAAGATTGGTCTTAAGGGAGTTGAGCTTATGTCAAGTGTGTCTTGAAGAATAAGATTGAGTGAGCTCTCATGTGTATCCTCAAGACACCATCATTACGGAGAAAGAAGAATTGATTCGAGGATTGATCAAGTCAAAGCACAAGTTCAAGATGAGCAACTAGAAGATAACATATGCTTGAAGCTTGCCATCTATATTATGATCATGGATATGTGAAGATATGCTTAAAGAGAGTCTCTTCCATAGTAGAGTATGGGGGAGCAATCCGCAAGACTTCACCAAGCAAGCTCAATCAAGAAAGGTGGTCCAACTTGAGAAGATCAAGATCATCATTATCCACCTCAAGTGGAATGCTCAAGGCAAATGTATGATAGTGTTAGGGTTTAGTTCTTACCGGTCTCATGCTGTTAGTTGTGAGACCGGGTTATAGGATCGGTAGCCGTACTATCAAGAGGGGCTCTCGAGTAAGTAACTTAATTATATCATTCGGAGAGAGCTCAAACCTTTGCATACTTGGCATCATGTTTCTTGGTTCTTATTTGGATTTTATCCATGTGAGGTTCTAGAGCTTGTGGTTATTTCCATGACAAGCTCTAGCTCATCAAAAACGGATTTCGTATGAAACTCTTATTGCGTTTTTGATGTTTGGAGGTTTTACCGGTTTATCTTCGGAGAGAGGTGAAACCTTTCATTATTTGGTTTTATCCTCCTTTGTTGGACTATGATGTTTCTATGGATGAAGTTGTAGAGCTCGTTGAGGTGATTCCAACGAGCCCAAGATCATCAAAAACGGAGTCCGGATAAAAAAGTTATCACCGTTTTCGTATTGCAATTTCTTCAAGCTCGAAAAACGGCTAAGGACTTTTGTGGGTGTCAACCAGATGGGGGGCCGGATTTTTGGCCACTTTTTGCCGGATAATCCGCCCCCCGGATTTTTTGGCCAGTTTTGGCCGGATAATCCGGCCTGGGATGCTGTAACGGTCATTTTTATGGGAGGGGGTATAAATACCCCTCCCCTTCTTCTTCCTTGGAAAAGCAAGTTTTCCCTTCTCTCTACCTCCATTGTTGACCTTGGAAAGCTTGCACATCTCTCAATTCCTCCCATCATTCTTGCATATCTTTGAGGGAAAAGAGAGAGGAGATCTAGATCTATATTTCCACCAATCACTTTCTCCTCTTTGTGAGGGGAACCCATTGGATCTAGATCTTGAAGTTCTTTGTGGATTTCCTTTGTTCTTCCTCTCATATCTCTCCATAGCATTATTTGCTTTGGTAGGATTTGAGTGAGAAGGATTTGAGCACTTTGTGTGCTCTTACCATTGCATAAGTTGCATCGGTTTGAGTTCTCCCCGAAGATTCGAGTAAGTGAAAGTTTGTGAGCTTATTACTCTTGGGTTCTTGGAACCCTAGACGGCTTTGTGGCTTTGTGGTACTTTTGTGGCTATTCTTGGGAGCCTCCAATTAAGTTGTGGATGCGTGCCCCAAGCTTTGTGTAAAGGCCCGGTTCCGCCTTGAGGAACCCCTTAGTGGAAGAGTGAGCTAGGCCTTTGTGGCGCAAGCTCACACCGGAGAATAGGGTGAGGCCTTTGTGGCGTTGGTTAGGCCTTTGTGGCGATACCACACCCCTCCAACGAGACGTACTCCCTTTCAAGGGAGGAACTCGGGAATACATCATCGTCTCCGCGTGCCTCGGTTATTCCTATACCCGAGCTCTTTATTTATGCACTTTACATTGTGATAGCCTTCGTGCTTGAAGTCATTTATATATCTTGCTATCATCTTGCTATTTGTATTGCTTAGCATAAGTTGTTGGTGCACATAGGTGATCCTAGTTTATTTAGGTTTTGTGTGCTTGACAAAATAAATGCTAGTTTAATTCCTCTTTTGTTCAAGCCATTCGTAAAAATTTGATATCGCCTATTCACCCCCCCCTCTAGGCGACATCTGTGTCCTGTCAATTGGTATCAGAGCCCGGTCTCTCATTTTAGGCTTCACCGCATTGAGAGCAAAGATGTTGGCTAGGGGATTAGTGCACAATAACACTTCTATATTTGATGGCACAAATTATGATACTTGGAAAATTCACATGCTTAATTATTTTCGGGTCATGGACCCATCTATGGAGCGAATTGTAGATGCGGGTTTTTCTCCTCCAAAGGATACTCAAAATCTATCTTTAGAGGATGAGAAAAACTTGTATCTCAATGCTCAAGCTACTCATGTGATTGTTAATGCTTTGAGCGATGTAGTTACCTTCTCCATCACGCCTTTTCGGAGCGCTCATGAGATATGGACAAAGCTTCCAGAAAAATATCGTGTGTCCAAGATTATTGAGGATGATTGTATTCCTTCCTCTTCCTGCCGCAATGAACTTTTATCCACTTCACCAAAGTGTGGCAAGACACAAGGTAATGATATGGTGAGTGGTGATGAAACTTGCAATGGTGATAGTATGCTTACTTTTGATGATCCTTCATCTCTATCTCATTGCAATGCTTCATCTTTGGACTTAAACACTTGTAGCCCCATAAATGTTTTACATGCTTGTGTTGATAGTCCTTGCATATCATGTGTAAATTTCTTGAATAAATCTCATGATGATATGCTTGCTTTTTCTTGTTGCCATGATACAAATGCTTCTATTTCCTCTAGTATTTGTGATGCTAACTATATAGAGGAAACCGAAGAGTCTTTGGGCCAAGACAAGGTCTTGAATGGAGCTTCAAGTATTTCTTCATCTTCTTCTTCTCACGGTTCCCACATATGCCTTATGGCTAGGTCTTCAAATCATAATGATGTTGAGGACAATGGTGAGGATGAGGAAAATGAAGAAGACTATATTGAGTATTTAAACAAGAAGGTTAAGGTGGTCTTTGATGCTTTGCATAACCATAAAAATGTTTTGCCCAACTTCTTTGAAATCATGAGTTGTGCTATTGAGAGCACGAAACTCATTGAGATGAAGGAAGAACAAATTGATAAAAAAATTCTCTTGAGCGTGAGTATGCCAATGATATCCATGATTTAAAATGTGCTCTAGAGGAAGAGCAAGAGCTTCGGGTTTCTCTTGAGGAGAAGCTTGAATCCATTGAGGAGTCATGCAATGAAATTATTTCTAAACTCACTAAAGAACGTGACCTCGCTCTTGCCAAGTTGTCTTATCCTATTGGTAATGATAATGATGCATGTGCTACTAACTCTACTTCTTGTGAAGCATCTATTTTGAAGGAGAATGTTGAGCTAAGGGCTCAACTTGAGTTGCTAACTAGCAAGTATGGGAAATTGGAAGAAAGTCATGAAAAGCTATCTAGCTCTAATGAGGATCTTCTAGTGTCCCATGCTCGCCTAAAGTTAGCTCATGAGGCTATATCTATAAAGGTAACATCTTGTGAGCCTCATGTGGACACTAGCACTATTTCTCAAAATTCTATATTGACATGTGCTAGTCCTAGTAATTCATCCACTCATACTATTGCTACATCTAGTGATGAATTACCCTCCTTGCCTTGTTGCTCTAACAATGAAGCCTCTATTTCTACTAGTACTTGTGTTGTCACTAACCATGTAGAGGAAATCGAAGAGCTCAAGGCCCAAGTTACTTCATTGAAGAAAGACTTGGAAAATTGTCATGAAGGAAAGTCCACACTCAACAAGATCTTGAGTGTGCAAAAATCCCCCAATGATAAGAGTGGACTTGGATTCAAATCTAATAACAAGAACAAGTCCAAGATAAACAAGAAGAAGGGCCAAGAACAATTCAAGAATTTGGCCAAGATTGTTTGCTTCAAGTGCAAAATTGAAGGGCACCATGTTAGATCTTGTCCTTTGAAGAAGAAGCCTCTTAGTAAGAAGCAACAAGGGAAGCGGCCTCAAGTTCAAGTCCATGCTCAACCTCGAGTTGAAGAAAGGTCACTTCCCAAGAAAAATCAAGCTAATGCTCCCCTTGTGGAGAAATCAAGTGAGAAAAAGGTGAAGAAGAGAACTTGCTACATATGCCATGAGAAGGGTCACCTATCTTCTTCATGCACTAGTGGTAACTCATCCAACCCTATCATAATTGAGGATGTATATTCACTTTGCAAGGATAAGGTTGGTAATGTGTTTGCCAAATTTGTTGGTACTCAAAGTGGTGTCAAGAAAAGAACCATTTGGGTGGCCAAACCTATTATTACTAACTTCTTAGGACCCAACTTGGTTGGGGACCAACAAGCCATTACTTGAACAATAGGTGTTGGTGGAGGGCATTGGAGACTTGGCTATATCATGAAGAATTAAGGGATCTTCATCCATTATATTATCTCAAGTCAAGTCAATTGGATTATCTTGTTTATATCATATATCCAATGTTCCTCCTTGCGGTAACATGTATTCAACTTATCTACATTGAAAGTTACTCACCCCTTTGCATGTGTTGGGTTTTGTACCTTCCATATATTTGTATATGTTGTGCTTCCTACTTGCTTCATTTTGAGTAATTAAGTATGTGCATGTTGGATTGCACAACATATACGGTTGTTCTTGTTGAGCCTATTGCATCTCATTTTATCTTACTTGGCTCTTGTGAGAGATTATTGGACCAGCCCATTTTGGGGGAGTGATATGCTTTGCACTTCACAATCTTAAAAATATGTGTACATGAGGAATACCACTTAGTGTTGATATTTGAAGATTATCTAGTCTCTATGTGATATGTCATTCTCATGAGAAATTCAAATTCTATAATGTCCATTAATCATCTTGTTGGATTTTATTTGTCTCTTGTGAAAATAAATGTTTTATCACATTATGGGGGAGTAATATGCTTTGTGCATATTACAAACCAATATAATGTGTATATCTGAGGTTGTGTCACATAGTGTTGATATTGTAAATTATTTTGCATCTATGTGGCATGTTTGCTCAAACAAATTCCAATTTGCCAAATTGTTTTATTGCTCTTCTTTTGGATCTTGTTTGTGAGATACTTTCTTGATAGGGTTTTCCTAAAATGTGGAATGCTACATCAAAGTTGGAAAACCATTTGCTTCAAGTTATCTTAATCATTGCTTTGCGTGATTGTTTAACTATTTGAGTCTATCAAGAATATCTTCTTTAGCATGGTGATTAATTCTTATCCTTCTCCGTATGCTTCTTTGTTGTGAAGATGATCTTGGATTTATATGTAAACTACCACCGGGAAATAAATCCAAATACCTATTGTTCTTGGACAATTGATACTATATCATGTGGGACATGTATATTGATCATCTTTACATTGGCTATTGCTTTTAATTGCCTTATCTCTAGCCAAAATGTATTTGTTTTAGCTCCCATTGTCTTCCATGACTTTTGTTATTCCATTTGATTTCGTTGAACTTGTTTTGTGTTATTTATATGTAGGTAGATGTTATGATCCCACTTGTGTGCATTTTGTATTCAAATGCAAAATCATAAATAATGCACTAATCTTGGGGGAGCTCTCCTATATTTGTTATAACACACTCTTTGTGCTTATTTCATTTAGTATTGGTTTTTGTTGGAAGACAAATCTTTTCTTTTTAGTACTTAGTGTGCCATCATAAAAAGTGTGGAGAGTTTGGTTTGTTTGTTTGAACCTTGCTCTCTTTGTGAGTTGGTGATCTCATTCCTTATTATTTATTTCTTACTCTTAAAACGAGATATGTCTTTGAGCATGTGTGTTTTAGTTATGCTTTATGCTCATTGGCTTTTGCTTGGTTCACTAGTTGAACTTTGGAGTCAATCTTGTGTTGATTTGATTCTTTGATATAATTTGGACAACCTTTTGTAGCTTCACAATTTTGTGTGCTCGCTTGTCCTTCTTGGTGTTTTGTCCAAATTGTATCTCCTTTGGCTCTTGAAAGTCTTGTTCATGCATATTTACTAAATGTATATTGTATGGCATGCTTTTGCTTTCTTTGATCAAATATATAGGAGAAGCTCCATCAAATCCTAAATCGGCTAATATGTGCATGAAATTCAATTTCATATATATATGCACATATTTATGTGGAGTTTGTCCTATATGTTGTAGTTTCTAACTACTTTGGACCCAATGAGTTTGGAGACCATCTTGTACTTGAACTTTGTTTTAGGTACATGGAGATATATTGGTGCTTGTCTCAATAATAAGGATGAAGTGGTGACTAAATGATAATTTGAGGCAAGCTAGGATTATTGAAGAACTCCTATCTACAACATCCTACCTTTAATATCTCGGTAACAAGTATCTTTTTATGCATACTTTTCTAGCGTCCAACCATGTGTAGGTTGTTTCTTGGCATGGATATCTTTATTTGAAAATCATGTGGTTCTTGCAAGGATTCTAATGAAACCTCTTTATTGCAAATGTGAGCAAGTTGAGATGAGGACATATTATTGGGAACATATAAAAATCATGCTCATGATTCTCCTATCCCATATATGTCAACTTAGCAATCTTTTTGCATATCAATTCCTCAATAAGCTCACATGTGCAGTATTGATGAAATTGCAAATTTATTTCTTCCGTTTGGTATCCTTCGTTTTGATACTTGTTGTTTTTATCAAAGCATCACAACTATCTTCTTTCCCTTGTTGATATTTGCGATGTCTTTGACATGTTTGTGGTTGAAGTTCATCAATATACAATAAGATAAATTGAGCCTTTGGCCATGCTTTAAAAGCAAAAATCTCATTGGTATATTGCATGACTTCATTTTGGATATCATGTTCTATTCTTAGTATCTATTTTGTGTGTACATGTTTCTTTGTGATAATTATCTTTGTGATATTGTCTACTTAGAAACTTATACACATAAGAGATGATATCTCATTATTGGATATCTTATTTGAACCTTATGTGTTGGGATGGAATGATAAGAAATATCATTCATTAAAGACTATGTGGATGCTCTATGCTTATCCTTGTGTTAGTCTTATAATATTCTTTATCATTCCTATCACACATTCCTTTGGTTGAGCCTTTTAATATATTGTCCCTTGCTTGTTGCTCAACCATTTGTTTGATGCAAGTGTAAGCTTAATTTCTTCTCTATGATCTCTTGCAAATGGTTGCGTTTTAAATGTTATTGAGAGAGTAAGGATTCCATGTTGTGCAAATTGTATTCAAATACAAACATTCCAATTTTTGCACGTACCTTGGGGAGCTTCCTCATTTCATTTAAAACACCATTTTGCGGTTAGCATAGTATTTAATTTCACTTGGTATCATTTTGTTTTGAATAATATTGAGGGAGTGATGATTCCATGTTTGTGCACCTTATACTTCAACTCAAATAGAGTATTTTGTGCACACACCTTGGGGAGCTTCCTCATATTATTTAGAGCACCCTTTTGGTCTTATCATAATATCTTTATTCAATTTGTTCTTTGGATCAATTGATTGCTCTCTTCATTTGTTGAAGTTTATCCATCGTGTTATCTTATTTTGTTTGCAATCTTTGATCCTCAATATAGTTTGATTTCCTTCAAAAATTTGCCTTTGTATATGTGCATGTGTTTTTACTCATTTATTTTGGATATGCACACCGTTTTGGAGGAACTCTCACTATATTGGCCTTCTAAGCTTTTTTCGCCCATTTTGGCAATGGATGCCAATGGGGGAGAAGTTTCGAGGGTTTAAAGGGAATTGGCTTTTATGCTTTGGTTTATTCTTAAGCATTTGCCCTGCATCCTTTGCATGGTTGAGTATATAGTGGAAACTCCACCAACAACCTTGGTTGGCAATATATGCAATGAAATCAAGATCATTCACACGTGCATAGATTGTGGGGGGAGTTTGCTCCATATATGGTGGTTTTACTAGCATCACATACTTTTGTAGTATTTGATGTTAGTACAACTATTTTGGTTCTTTGAATTCATTATATAAACCTCTCAAAGAGATTGCCATCAATTACCAAAATGGGGGAGATTGAAAGATCATATCGAGCCCCATGTGTGGTTTTGGTAATTAATGACAATCCCTATGGACTAATGGTTGCATTGAGTTATATGTGTAGGACTTGTCCATAGACAATGCTTGAACCATTTGTTGGAGTCAAGGTTGTAAGAAGAAGATTATGTGTTGACCAAGGTGTTATTCAAGGAGTGATCCAAAGATTGGTCTTAAGGGAGTTGAGCTTATGTCAAGTGTGTCTTAAAGAATAAGATTGAGTGAGCTCTCATGTGTATCCTCAAGACACCATCATTACGGAGAAAGAAGAATTGATTCGAGGATTGATCAAGTCAAATCGCAAGTTCAAGATGAGCAACTAGAAGATAACATATGCTTGAAGCTTGCCATCTATATTTTGATCATGGATATGTGAAGATATGCTTAAAGAGAGTCTCTTCCATAGTAGAGTATGGGGGAGCAATCCGCAAGACTTCACCAAGCAAGCTCAATCAAGAAAGGTGGTCCAACTTGAGAAGATCAAGATCGTAATTATCCACCTCAAGTGGAATGCTCAAGGCAAAGGTATGATAGTGTTAGGGTTTATTTCTTACCGGTCTCATGGTGTTAGTTGTGAGACCGGGTTATAGGATCGGTAGCCGTACTATCAAGAGGGGCTCTCGAGTGAGTAACTTAATTGTATCGTTTGGAGAGAGCTCAAACCTTTGCATACTTGGCATCATCTTTCTTGGTTCTTATTTGGATTTTATCCATGTGAGGTTCTAGAGCTTGTGGTTATTTCCATGACAAGCTCTAGCTCATCAAAAACGGATTTCGTATGAAACTCTTATTACGTTTTTGATGTTTGGAGGTTTTACCGGTTTGTCTTCGGAGAGAGGTCAAACCTTTCATTATTTGGTTTTATCCTCCTTTGTTGGACTATGATGTTTCTATGGATGAAGTTGTAGAGCTCGTTGAGGTGATTCCAACGAGCCCAAGATCATCAAAAACGGAGTCCGGATAAAAAAGTTATCACCGTTTTCGTATTGCAATTTCTTCAAGCTCGAAAAATGGCTAAGGACTTTTGTGGGTGTCAACCAGATGGGGGGCCGGATTTTTGGCCACTTTTGGCCGGATAATCCGCCCCCCCGGATTTTTTGGCCAGTTTTGGCCGGATAATCCGGCCTGGGATGCTGTAACGGTCATTTTTATGGGAGGGGGTATAAATACCCCTCCCCTTCTTCTTCCTTGGAAAAGCAAGTTTTCCCTTCTCTCTCCCTCCATTGTTGACCTTGGAAAGCTTGCACATCTCTCAATTCCTCCCATCATTCTTGCATATCTTTGTGGGAAAAGAGAGAGGAGATCTAGATCTATATTTCCACCAATCACTTTCTCCTCTTTGTGAGGGGAACCCATTGGATCTAGATCTTGGAGTTCTTTGTGGATTTTCTTTGTTCTTCCTCTCATATCTCTCCATAGCATTAGTTGCTTTGGTAGGATTTGAGTGAGAAGGATTTGAGCACTTTGTGTGCTCTTGCCATTGCATAAGTTGCATCGGTTTGAGTTCTCCCCGAAGATTCGAGTAAGTGAAAGTTTGTGAGCTTATTACTCTTGGGTTCTTGGAACCCTAGACGTCTTTGTGGCTTTGTGGTGCCTTTGTGGCTATTCTTGGGAGCCTCCAATTAAGTTGTGGATGCGTGCCCCAAGCTTTGTGTAAAGGCCCAGTTCCGCCTTGAGGAACCCCTTAGTGAAAGAGTGAGCTAGGCCTTTGTGGCGCAAGCTCACACCGGAGAATAGGGTGAGGCCTTTGTGGCGTTGGTTAGGCCTTTGTGGCGATACCACACCCCTCCAACGAGACGTACTCCCTTTCAAGGGAGGAACTCGGGAATACATCATCGTCTCCGCGTGCCTCGGTTATTCCTATACCCGAGCTCTTTATTTATGCACTTTACATTGTGATAGCCTTCGTGCTTGAAGTCATTTATATATATTGCTATCATCTTGCTATTTGTATTGCTTAGCATAAGTTGTTGGTGCACATAGGTGATCCTAGTTTATTTAGGTTTTGTGTGCTTGACAAAATAAACGCTAGTTTAATTCCGCTTTTGTTCAAGCCATTCGTAAAATTTGATATCGCCTATTCACCCCTCCTCTAGGCGATATCTGTGTCCTTTCAACATGAAAAACGGCACATTGTCTTTGAGCCTATACTCGAAATAAGTCTTTCGACTATAGACTCGGGGACTACTCCCATCGGGAGTGCTAGACGCGCACCCGACGATGTTTTATGAAATACGAGTTCTTACCGTATGTCGATATTGTAATCTGTGTCGGATCCCACCCGATCCTCGAGACCTGGCCATCTATATATAGGGGTCAGGAGGGGACGGTGTGTGACAGATTGAAAGCAAGCCAGGTTTTACACCCACGTTTACTTTCATAGCCACCTTGTTTGATTGAGTTTACCTTCGAGTTCATCCGACGTCCTATCTCCCCGATACTAAGTCCTTCATCTAGGACATTTGTCGAGTTAACCCCTCGTCAGCGACTTAGTACAAACTTTAAATCGCCAACACTTACTTCTTATGAGAGGGAATAGTTGGACAAGAATGAAAGCCCAGCCTGTGTCGAACTTTAGACCCAGCCCATATATGGTTACAGCCTCCCCTCAAAAATAAATAAATGGTTACAGCCCCTGCGTTCCAAACAAGCTGCGAGAGGTTTACGGCCTAACCCGTGTCTGAATTCCGAAGGACTACCAGTAAAACCTAAACAAATTACAAGCGAAGTTGCCCGATGGATGCAGACATCTCGGCCTGCCGTTGGCCGCCGGCAGCCGGGGAAGGGCTTCCTCTCCTTGTCGTCACGGCAGCGGATGAGCGGCGTTCAATGGTAATGAGATCCTTGTCGCTGAAGAGGTCGAGATGTGCAGTTGTCTTGGGCGCTGCGCCACATTCGAGACGGCATTGCGCATCAGCCAGCAGGTGCACGTATCCCCGAGTGGATTCCTTCCATTCTTCTCAGAGACGGAGACGCCACTGAATCTGTTTGGTCGTGTTCAACAATTGTCTGCTCTCACTTGCTGAAGTTAAATTCAGTTTCGAGACGCGCGCACGACTCTGTCCTCTGTCTACAGAAAATGTTTCACGACATCTGGAGATGGCAGCGCATTAGTACAATTTGGTGCAAATCACCATTGTAGTTTCTCCAAGGTCGCAATGTCTGTAGCATTAATACAGTCATTAAGGCATAAAGGATCTGAAGGACGGCAACCTATCCATCCTCTCCCAAATCGCCTGGGATCGTGTGTACCGCGAAAATAGTTGAGTGAGGGACTGAAAGATCATGACGACAGTGAGCAGGAACAAATAAGAGATACAGTCTTGACCGAACCTCCGACATGTCGCAGCAGAAACCGCGATTCCATTGGTGAAGGTTTATCGTTTGACTTTGGCTTGCCTTCAAACTTCAGATTTCATGTACCTAACTTGCTTCTCAAAACAGAATATGTATCTTCACGCCAGCAGCATGCAGATGGTATGGGTGCTAAGAGCATCTTCAACGGAGGCGCAATATTTTAGCGCTGCATAAGGTGCTAGCCGCGCACTACAAATGGTTAGCACACTGCGCCAAAAACTTCTCTATCGCAGGCTCTATGTCGCAGAGCGCGTGGCCCGCTCGAAAAACGCTCGCAGCGAAAGCGCTATTTTATAGCGCCAGAAACACATTTTGTACTAGATAAATTAATTAGAAGATCTAGGAAATACATTGAAAAAAACCGGAAAATAGATAACTACTAGTTCTAGCGACTAGTTCTACTTGTCGTCAGAGGTGGCCGCAGTCCAGATGTCGTCCCACCTCGGATCATCTTCGTCCCACGTCGTGTTGGGGTTGTTGATCTCCCGCTCGGCGATCTCCCGATGGCAGCGTCGGTCCCTCCTCCGGCGCGACCTCTGCTCGTTGAAGAACGCCTCCTCGTCGATGACGTCGCTCAGGTACTGAGCCCTCCACTGGCGCATCAGCTCCTCGTCGCGCTCGGTGACGGCGAGCCGGCGCTATGCCTGGCGGTGACGGTGATGATCCTGATCGTCGAGGACGCGCGGAGGTGGCGCGAGGAACTCCGCCTCCTCAAGGGACTCCACATCCGGGATGTTGAGGTCACGCTGCGGGCGCCGAAAACGCCACGTGGCCGCGTCGTACGCGCGCGTCGCCAGCTCTGGCACGTCGTACGTGCCGACAGTGAGGCGGAAGCCGCCAGCGCGGAGCTCGGTGTAGTAGGTGCCATTGGGGCGCGCCCGGACGCAGCGGAAGCCGGACAACCCGCGGCGGCGCGGCGGCATCCCGGCGACGAGGAGAAACAGTGGCGGCGCTGGCGTGTGGAGAAGGAGAGTAGAGGCGATGGCGCGTGGCGAAGAAGAAGGCGCTAGCTCGTGGCGAAGAAGAAGGCGCTAGCTCGTGGCGAAGAAGAAGGCGCTGGTGGGAAATTTCCTGGCGGTTGGAGAGCGCACGTCGTCGCCTTTATAGTGCGCGTGCGAGCTGGCGCGGCAATATTTGGGCATGGGATAGGGCGATAGCGCGCACGCGGGAAAAGATTCGTTTCCCACGCCGGTTTGGCGCCTTCGCTGGAGGAGCGTGGAAGGATTCACGCGTGCTATTTGGCGGTTAAGTTTCGATAGCGCGCCGTTTCGCGCGACTGTTGGAGATGCTCTAAGCATTCTCCCGTTTTGGGCCTCCTAATTCCCCACTCGTCTGACCTGAACTCTGAATGTGGGGTTTTGCCTACAGCCTACAACACTTTGCCATAAGGTTTGCACATGGATCTCTCTTTTTTGGATATTCAACCGATGAGATTGTGACATAGTGCTTCAGATGACAGGGCAACCGAACCTGTAGCCTCTTTTCGAATCCCATCGCATGTGGCTTGTTTTCTCATAACCTGACAGTGTCGACTCAGGTCCGGTCAAGCTTGCTGGCAGCTGGCCCGAGTTTTCCTTTCCTTCCACCGAAGGAAAAGGCAGCACGTACAGGAGGTGAATAACGAATGTCATCATATCGCCAGATGAGATCAGCGTTTGCTCATGGTGACCTTAGAGATTTTTGTTGTTCTAAACCTGAACCTGAAGACTGAATGAGATTTGCGTGCCAACCGTAGCCTCTGGACATTTCGGAAAATCATGTTGGACTTGGACATGAGTATACGCTTCGATCTGCTCGTCGTCCAGTCCTACACGATGCCATCATCCGTCGAGCGACAATGGCAGCTCAGTCTTCCGATCGACCCGGAGGCTATGTCTGAATGCATAACGAGTTGAACTGCTAGGCTTCAGGTATGGTCAGGCTGCACTCCGTACAGGTACATGGTCGGAGCCCCAGATACATGGCGCCGTATGTGGGCGATTTAAACAAAATTAACCCAAACTTGAAACCATTTCAAATAATAAACCACTTTTGAAAATATTTCACACGAATAATCCTTTTTGGCCGCGCCATTCACGGTGGCGTGGCAGAAGGTGGTGCAACGCCACTGCCAGTGGCGTGGCAGATAGTGCGCCGCCACCCAGAGTGGCGCGGCAGTAGGGCGTGCGGCGCCACCCTGAGTGGCGCGGCACGTTAGGGAACCCAGCCCGGCCGACCCACCTCTCCTCCCTCCCTCACTTCTCCCTCCCCACCTCTCTCTCCCTCACCAAGGGCGGCGCCGGCGGCTCCTCTTCTCCCTCCTTCCCTTCTCTAAATCTCCAACAAGAAGAAGACTCCCCTTGCTCAAGATCTTCACCAAGGTATTCTCCCTCCAATCCCCTTGCTCTTCTCCCTCTTCCCCTTCTCTAATCCCCTAGTTTGAGGGTTGATTCATGGATTGATATGGTTGATGCATGGATTGATATGGTTGATTGAAATCAATGTTTTTGATGGATGGATTTGGGAACCCTAGTTAGTGATGGATGGATTTGTATTGATTTGTATTAATTTGTATGGTGGAGTTGTGATGTGCAATTTGTTTGAACAATGTAGCTTGTTATTTAACAATGTAACAATGTAATCCCTTCTCTCCCCCTTCTCTAATACTCCCACTTGATGGATGCATTTGTATTGTAGATTGAAATTGATTGTTGTTTGTATATGGAGATGAAATTTGGTATTTCGATGTGGAGTGTGTATGGTCCCCTATGTAGTGATTTGATGAGTGAAACCCTAGTTACATGTATATGTATGGAGAGGAGATTTGCTATTTTGTATGAATGCCTTGTAGATGATTTATGGAGTTGTAATTTGGTAATTAGTATGGATGACATGTAGAGATGAAATTTGGTTATTTTTATGGATGACATGTAGACATGTAGAATTATTATTTGCATATTATATGGATTTGTTGTATATTAATTATTTGATTATGTGCATAGATGCTCACATATATGTTAATTGGATGAGTTGTAGATGAATTTTATAGTTGAAGTTAATTTTAGTTGAATTGTATAGTTTTAGATGAAATGTTGGAGATAAATTATTATAGAAGAATTGTATGACTTATGTGTATATATGCTCACATTATAGTCGGATTGTTTAGGATGGAGGAGTTAACCAATGAAAGCATTCTCGAGGATGAAGTTGATGTTCGTCACCGTGCCTATTTGATGACCGAGAAGAAGAAGGTAATTTTAAAACCAATTACTCAATGTAATATAGGTATGCTTGATTTGATATGTGACAATGAAGCTCATGTGTTTGCAGGTTCTTGGACCATTGCGACTTAGGTACTCGCAGATGTCGGCAACGCCGATGAACTACGATGAGTGGTACACCCCCTACATCCGCAATCTAGGGCTTCTACCGTTCATCCATATGGTCACCCGGACCACACTCAACGTGAATACTGCCGCGATCACCGCGCTTGTGGATCGGTGGAGGCCGGAGACCCACACCTTTCACCTCCGGACCGGCGAGATGACGGTCACGCTAGAGGACATGGCGATGATGCTTGCGCTCCCCATCGAGGGGGCTCCTCTTTGTATCGATACAGCCTGTGATGATTGGCGCGGGAAGATGCTAGATCTTATTGGGAAGTGCCCCGGGGATACTCTCAACAAGAAAGGAGTAAAGTTGAGGGTCACCGCCGGGGCTACTTTCAAATGGATCTCAGATAACTTCAATACGTGCCCTGAGGATGCCGATGAGGATGTCGTCAAGATCTACGCCCGCGTATACGTGTGGTATGTTATCACACGGACTCTGTTCAATGACGCTAGTGGGAAGACCGCGCACTGGCATTGGCTGAAGGCGCTCACCGTCATGGATAAGAAGTGGAGCTGGGGCACTGCTGCTTTGGCTTGGTTGTATCGTCAGGTAATGAGTTGTTTTGTCCACTCCGTACATTTGCTCTCCATTTTGGCTACATTCTTGTTATTGATGTTTGCTTTCATACCATGTGCAGCTTGACGATGCTTGTTGTAGGACAGATACACAAGCTTGTATTGGTGGTTCCCTGCTTCTTCTTTCGTTGTGGAGTTGGGAACGCTTCCCTGTTGGACGGCCGAAAATTGGTCCTCGTAAAGACTGGCACGATGGTAACGACCGCGACCGGTATCCCACATATGCTTACTATTGGGACGTGCATTCTGAGTTTACTTCTGACCCACAACAAGCATATCAACAATACACCAACGAGTTTGACAACCTAACCCCTGAGCAGGTAAAAAACTCTATTCCCTCACTCTCTCGTTTCCGGTATTTAGGATCTTCATTATTGGGCATGTTGTAGGTGATATGGCAGCCATATGGCAAAGGATATGCTTTCGGTGACGCTGCCTGGGATCTTAACCCTGCTTGCACGGCTGAAAGAAATCTATGGTATATGCGTTGCCCGTTGATATGCATGTGGGCTGTTGAACATCACTTGACGCAGCGGGTTATGCGGCAGTTTGGTTTATTTCAAGAGTGCCCGCCGATGTATGAGGACACGGATCGTATGCTTCACCGGTATGAATCTTATTTCCGCCGTTCCGCCATTTTGTAATGTACTTCTTGTTTGTTGACAGTGTGCTATTTTAATATGCAGCTATGACAGGATCAAACATCGGAAGACGGATTGGCCCAATATTCACAAGAAGCATATCAGGACGTTTCAACAACGTGTGGCGGAGGCTAAGCGGGCAAAAGGAATTGATGTACCAGACCATTCTGATGTTGCTTTCAACAACTATCTCCGTTGGTTTCAACCGCGGACTCGTTTGCAGCTTCTTCCGGATGCCTACACGGATGCCATTTTGGAAGAACCTTTGCCGTTCGACCAGCTTGGCAATCTTGCTTACAATAAGCTTGTCAGAGAAGGGCGCCAAGTCCCTTTTGCTCCCGCGATTAACTCTGTGGTAAGCTTGTTCTTCTTTTTGTAATCTCACTACTATCTCCACTTGGCACTTGTGTCTTTACATTTTCATATACATGGTAGCGCACGGAGATCCAGAAGCAAGCTGATGAATTCGAGGTGGCTTTAGAATTGCCGGAGAACAAAGATGGCTATTCAAGATTGCGAGAATTCGTGAAGGTATGAACATATTTTGACCTTTTTTGACTAGTAGCTGATTTAGCTTGTTAAAACGTCTTCTATTCATGAATGGAGAAAGTAGTTGTTATGCGATCTAGAATAAGTTTGTCAAATGCTGGATAATGCACTACTTGTAGGTTGGTTCACCGCCGTGCTTTTGAGTTCTCATAAATTTGTGATATTCCTTAACAAATTTACATCCTGATTCATCCTACTTTATTGCCTAGCCATTGCTAAATGCCAAGTACTACATGTTGCTAGTTTCTTTTGAAACTTTAAGACCATGAGACCATTACAATGCATGTGACTACTTGCGGTGCTTTTCCTTTTTACCCTATTCCACTTTCATTGTTTTATACTTTTGACATGTGCACTCACAATTATTTTCTTCTTATAGCGTCAGGGCCAGAAGTTACGAAGATTAGGAAACCTTCTTGGTTGCCGTGATCCTGAGATTGCATCAACGCCATCGCCGTCCCAGTCTCAGGCCATATCGGCCTCCGCGGACGAGGAATCCACGCCGGAACAAGAGGATGAAGAGGAATAAGAGGATCCCCTACCATCGAAGAGAAAGAACAAAGGTGTGCATAGGGACAAGTACACACCACATGATTTCAAGGAGAAGACAAAGAAGAAGGTGGTCACAGAAGAAGTCTCTGATTCCGATGATGATAATTTCGTGTTGGAGCCACGGAAGAAGATTGCTCCGCGTAGGGGAGGAGGGAAGCGTGGAAGAAAGTAGTGCTTGTGTTTTATGCTATCTAGCTATATGAACTTGCCATGTTTAGTAATCTCGATTTGAACTTGTGCTTGTGTATGACACTATGTTTTATGCTATCTAGTTAGGTTGTGCCCGAATATATGATCTAGATGTTTGATTGATATATGATCTTGTGTTCGAATTTGATATATGATATTGTGTTCCAATATGATGCTTGGATATGATGTTTGTGATATATGTGAATTTTTGAGCATGAGCTTTGTGGTATTTACTTGCTATTGAGATTGTATGCCGATATATTTGTGAATTTCATGTTCAGCTGGCATTTTAGCAAGGGTTTCAGCATGTTTTTCGAATGCCAGGTCTGCGGCGCCACTGGCGGTGGCGTGGCAGAGAAGGCAGCGGCGCCACCCAGAGTGGCGTGGCAAGGCTGCGGCGCCACTGGCAGTGGCGTGGCAAGTCTGCGGCGCCACCCACAGTGGCGTGGCAAGCCTGGAGCTCGAAAAACATGCTAAGACTTATGCTAAAAATCATGCTAAAGCTGGAAATCACAAATATATCAGAAAACAAGCTCAAAATCAAGTGATACACAAGGTTCACACATAGTTTGAAATGATAATATTCATACATAGTTCCAAATAATAATGTTCAGACATAATTCGAAATGACAAGGTTCACAAATAATTCGAAATGACAAGGTTCACACAAGGTTCTAAATGACAAGGTTCACACAAGGTTCAGATGCAATAGTTCAATACATGTCCGAATTCACGAATGCTCTATTCGCTCAAGCATGGTCCCTTTGCCTTCGCCATCGCTATGGCATTCCTCTTCTTCTCTTCTTCTTCCTTCTCCTCCCTTATGGCACGCGCCTCGGCAGCCACCCTCTCAAATAGTTCCTTCTTCTCCCTCTTTATCCTTGCGTCCTCCCTTGCTAGGTGCGCCGCCCAAACAGCCTGCCGCTGCTTCAACTCACGCGCTTCTCGTTCTCTCTTCTCTTTAAGTGCTTTGGCGCGCTGCTTGTCCTGCCATATCATATGTTCCCACCGCATTCTCATATCGTCCGCCCGCCTCGCTTCCTCTTTCTCAGCTTCCTCTTTCTTTCTTCCACTTTCTTGGCCGCATCTTGTTCCTTCACTCTCCTCCAAGCCTCATTTTGAACATCTTCGTCCTCCTTGTGACCTTGAGTTGAGCTATGTCCCGTCCCCCTCACCTTTCTCTCCCTCTCCATCTCTACTTCCATGTTGCTTATCTTATCATATGCTCTCTTCATTATCTCGTCGTACTCACGAATGCTCTTTATTAACCCCTCCGCAAGCTCCTTTTGACGTTGCTCTTCTCTTTCTCTCCTCATTCTTTCCTCACGAACCCTCAATTGTTGCTCTTCTTCCATCCTTATTTGTGTTGCCTCTTTCTTCTCCCTCTCGGCCGCATCCATCTCCATCACCTTCCTCCATGACTCATTGAAGGTCTGATCCCCCTCCTTGTTGGCTTGACTCCCCGCCATATCTACAACAAGAGTGGAGATAAAAGTTAGTAAACACAATATGTAAAATGTTATCTCAAATTTAGAAATTGTAGAGCACAAAATAAAAGTACATACGGAAATGGTCCTTGTAGATATCCTATCATACTAGTTCGATTTACACCACGGACTATCAGTGGCGCCGCAAGCACTAGTGCCGCGCCACTACCAGTGGCGCCGCACTTGCATGGCGGGACCCGCTTAGCTTACGTGGCAGCCACTGCCGCGCCACTGGTAGTGGCGTTGCACCACCTTCTGCCACGCCACCGTGAATGGCGCGGCCAAAAAAGGTTAGTCGTGTGAAATATTTTCAAAAGTGGTTTATTATTTGAAATGGTTTCAAGTTTGGGTTAATTTTGTCTAAATTGCCCCGTATGTGCCGTGATGTCACCGTCGTTACCTAGTGGCAGCGGTGATTAATTGTTGAGCCAGCGTCAGGTTGAAGCCGGTCCAAAGAACCTGGATGCGAGTGCCAGATTCATTCAGGCTGCTGGGACTGGGAGGCAGACATGGCTGGGAACATGTACACGAGTTCACGAAGCGTTTCTACGCCGGCCTGACATCACCACCGTTGCAAGATCGATCTGGCCGAATTTTTAATTGCCGCGAGGTGAGCCGATGGTAACGGCAGCTGCGAGCGTGGCCACCGGAGGATTTAACCGCACCTGCGGGGTGACGGCAACGCGCGCGGCATAACTGCTGCTTGTGGAAACAATGGCGATGTTTCTTCAAGGCGAAAGTGGCCGGCCGTGTCTGAGCGCGACCGCCGGGAGACGACGCGCCAAGGATTCAGACCACAGTCCCGCCGGTTCAACGTATCGGAGCTGAGATCGATCCGAGTGGCGGGAAAAGATTTCACGTCGACGCCGAGGCCAGGCCGGATCTCTGAGGTCTCGCTCCGTCTGTCAGGTGAAACTGAACACACCCTCTGTCGCAGCCTTCCCCTTCCAAATTTGAAGATCCGGTCCAAGGTCGAAGGTTCTAGATTGAAACTGAACCGGCATAGGGCTGCCTAATTTGAAGATGGAGAACTAGGAACAGTTTTGCTTTCCAAATTTACTCGAATTATTCCAAGTATTGTGCTATAAATATGCACCATTGCCCTAGGCCAAGAAGCCAGCGCGCATAAGCAATAGCGCCGCCGCCACGGAATCTGGGAACTTCGAGTTTTCGCTGACGAACGCCGTCGCCGCCGATCGGAGAAATTGTTCGCGGCCGATCGCAGTAGTCGGTTTGGCTTTAGCTTCCGGCGGATCACCGTGACGTCTATGAGGGAGAGTTGGACTGGTTGATCAAGGCAAGCCATCCACCGTGTTTGCGGAGGCCTGTTCATCCGTCGTGGCTGCCGGGCAAACCGCAACCGGCTCCGAGGAACCAGGGCCAGGAGCTCGATCGGTACAGCCATAGGTCATTCCTCATTAATGATTTGCTAGCTAGATCGGCGAAGAGCGGCAACATGTGTCATGCCGCGGCAGCAACCGGAAGTCTTGCAAGCAACCGGCTGCGGTCTGAATTCTGAAACCTGAACTCGCGCGCCCGTTCAGATCGGCGTGACAGCTACGCTACTGTTGTGTCCGATTCCTATACTGGCTAGCGGCAGGCCACATACTCCCTCCGTCAGGAATTACCCTGCATTCTATGTTTGGTCAAAGTCAAACTTTTAAAATTTTGACCAAATATATTAGTAAAACTATCAATAACTATGAAACCAAATACATGCAATATGAAAATATATTTTATAACAATTCTAATAATGGTTATTTTATATTATAAATATTAATATTTTTCCTTATATGTTTAGTCAAAGTTTATAAAGTTTGACTTTGATTAAACCCAGAATGCAGGGTAATTTTTGACCGAGGGAGTATCGAATTTGAATCAACGTCGGAGTCGGAGATTTATTTTCCGGCGATTTACAGCCACAACTATCCGAGCCGGACACTTAGTCGCGGGTTAGTTTACCGTCGGAGGTGCATAAATACCTAGCGGGGACAGAGGCCATTATAGCTCACAACAAGTGCCACCTCCACCTCCAGCTCCACCGGCCACCACCCCGGACGACGGAGCGGAGACATGTCTTCCCCTTCCTCGGCCCACTGGCTGAGCCTCGTCGGCAGCATCTGGCTCCAGACCGTCAACGGCCCCAACTCCGACTTCCCCGTCTACTCGTCGCAGCTCAAGGAGCTCAAGAACATCTCCCAGGTGCAGCTCAACTTCCTCGCCTTCGCCTCCGACGCCGGGAAGCTCTTCGGCTGGTTCTCCGGTGTGGCCGCGCTGCACGTGCCGCTCTGGCTCGTCGCCTTCGTCGGCGCAGCCTTCGGCCTCGTCGGCTACGGCGTCCAGTACCTCTTCCTCGACAGCGCCGGGCTCCGCTTCTGGCATCTCTTCCTGCTCACCGCCCTCGCCGGGAATGGCATCTGCTGGATCAACACCGTCTGCTACCTCCTCTGCATCAAGAACTTCGCGTCCAGGAGCCGCGTCGCCGTCAGCCTCGCCACCAGCTACCTCGGCCTCAGCGCCAAGGTGTACACGAGCCTCGCCGAGACGATGCCAAAACTGGCCGACTCCAAGGCCAAGACGTACCTGCTACTCAATGCCGTCGTGCCGATGATCGTCACCGTGGCCGTGGCGCCCACCCTCAGGCTGTTCGACCTCAAGAGCGAGTCCATGTCCAGCACGGACACCGCATTACTCGTCATGTTCGCCATCACGCTCGCCACCGGAGCGTGCGCCGTCGTCGGCAGCATCGGGTCCACGGCCATCGGGCTGTCGTCCAGGGAGCACATGGTCAGCCTCAGCGTGCTGCTGGCCATTCCCGTGCTCATCCCGGTGGCTCTCAGGATCCGGGAGAGCATGAACAAGATATGGGAGGCGAAGCGGGAGAACAGGATCCACGATCTTGGCGCCGACGAGGTCGTCATCGAGGTGATGGACGTCGAGACCAAGGAAGAACAGATCGTGGCGGCGGAGAAGATCCAGGAAGAGGTCGGGGGCCTCCAGCTGCTCAAGAAACCAGACTTTTGGCTCTACTTCTTCAGCTACATGTTCAGCGGCACCCTGGGCCTGGTCTTCTTGAACAACCTGGGACAGATTGCGGAGTCGCGAGGTCTCGGGCAGACTTCCACTCTAGTCTCCCTGTCGTCTTCGTTTGGATTCTTCGGTCGCCTCCTTCCCTCCTTCTTGGACTACTACTCTGCAAAGTAAGCAATCATTCTTTCCACACACACCTCCATAGTCAAAACAATACTTAATTTTTGTTTGATTAGTTCGTCGAGATCTTGCGGTCCTTCTAAATTTGGAACTTTTAGCGACCAACTTGTTAGATACTCTGTTTTTCTCAAAGCAGCTCGACATGTTCCCCAGCAGCAGGTGCTAACTGAATTTGTTCGTTTGTGCAGAAGCGGCTACTCCATATCAAGAACTGCGTCCATGGCTTGCCTGATGGCGCCCATGGCCGCCGCCTTCTTCCTGCTGCTCAACCCTGGCAACTTCTTCCTGTACGCTAGCACGGCCATCATCGGCACGTGCACCGGGGCGATCACGTCGGTGGCGGTGTCGGCGACGAGCGAGCTGTTCGGGTCCAAGAACTTCGGCGTGAACCACAACATCCTGGTGTCCAACATCCCCGTCGGCTCCCTCTGCTTCGGCTACTTCTCGGCGTTCCTGTACCAGCGGGAGGCCGCCGCCCGGGGGAGCGCCACCTGCTCCGGCGCCAGCTGCTACCGGGAGACCTTCGCCATCTGGGGCGCCACCTGCGTCGTCGGGACCCTGCTCTGCGTCGTGCTCTACCTGCGGTCGCGTAGTTTTGCCGGCAGGCTGCCGGTGAGGTTAGCTAACTTGCTAGGTGCTAGACAGAAGGCTTAAGGCCCATGATTTTAACATAGTGATCAGATCACACGCGCTGCGTCGATGCGATGTAGCTTTTGTTTTCCTTTTTGTTGACTGATCCCATGGGGGTTACAGACAGAGATCAGGCTGGACTGAGTAGATTGTGCAGGTTGATCACCTTTTGGCTGCATATATATGCATATAAAGAGTGATTTAAGAAAATCAGGTTTTCATCTTGGGTTTGCGACTAAAATGCTTCTTCATTTCTTCATCTCCATTTTTAGGACCAGTAGCAGTACTATGTAGTACTGTTGGGAGGTGCAGTAGTACTAGTATACGTACCTGGATCAGCTGCCAATAGCATGTAGTGCATGAAATTAACGATGAATGATCTGTTTAGACTTGTATGGTCTAAATTATGAATGTGCAAACAGCCGCTTTCAAATTGATTGTGGAGCACCGGCAGGCAGGCAGCGAGCTATACGTGTGCAGGAGAATCTGTTAGGCGCAAGTCTATTTGATTGGCTGGTCCGTACATGTACTGAGAGATGGAGTAAAAGCTTGTTGTACGTAGTGGACCATACAAATTCCAATAATTTGCCATAACAATTTCGCAGAGTATCTGTTCAAAAACGAAAAAACTAAAATGAGGCCCCAGTGACAGTCTAGTGACCTTGTGGACATGACCAAGTTCATCACACCACCTGTCATTCAGGATCTTGACCAGGCGATGCACTACTCTCATTGCCGCATTCACCCGAGCAGCAGAGCACACGCCGTTCCCCATCTTATTTACATCGACCCATCCCTTCCGACAATATATAACATCACCGAAATGCGTCCAATCCATATCACCAAATAAACAATAATAATAGCTGAACATATCATCCCCTGTTTACTAGGACACGCATGAAATGAAGATGCGCATGTGAGGCAGAGGCCGCCATTAAAGGAGGCGCGAGCAGGTTGGTCGATCCAACATCGGCCTCGTGGTCCTCTCGTATGCTGTTCGACCTCGACGGCACTGCAATGACATAAACGCAAAGTTCAGTTCCATCTTCCCCGTGTACTCCTGATGGGGCAGACGCTATTTATTCGCCGAAAGGTTTCAGAGCCATCACAGCACTCTGCTAACCCTGCCGGGTGCCCTACAATCTTTCAGCTGGTGAGCTAATGCACTGCATTTAAGGGTTCATATGTGGTTGGCTCGCAGCATCTCCTGCGCGTCGTCGGTGATCGACGTCCAGCGAGCGCTCGAAATGTCCGATCACTCCTCATATTGAAAACTGGCATGGACTTGAAAATCTTGTCACAACACAGTGGCTGATAGATCCATGTTGGAGGGGCCTCCTTCTATTTTTCAATTTAAGGAAAATCTCAGGCAGGTCCTAAACTAGAGCAAGCGAATGAACAGGCTCAAATTAAGCCCAAACCTTCTGCATCCCTTTCGTGGTCTGCTGTGGCATCTCCCTGCTACAGTATATATGGTTGCCCTCTCCTGGGAGAAGGAATGATGCTTGGTGCAGCTAGCGTAGTTATTGTGGTGGATGGTGGACGGTAATGGCGGTGGTTGTTGAGGAGGCAGCTCCATGCGCAAAGGCCATGGCATTTGTCCTGTGCGCGCACATGGCTCGCACGGAGGCTGGCGCAATGCCCGGCAAAAAGGGTGGCGAAAGGTAGGAGACGAAGTGAAAGTGCGCGCTCTTTTTCTGCCAGTTTCTAAGTGCAGATTTGCGACCCGTCGGGTGTTGTTTTAGTTGGACGTCTCAGTTCGTGGGCGCCATGATTAGGGTCGCGCGTCTTTTGTTGTTGCTTGCTTTGCTTGCTAATGGTCGGATCAGATTCGGTAATGTTGCTGCTGCTGAAAGCATGTCGTCAGCAAACGAAATATATCTGAGGTGTTCGGGCTTTTCATTCTAGGATGCACCAGGTGAGAACCTGGAGGTCCAATGTGCTGGACTAGTCGTTTCTTCGAAATGTTCATTTCTTATTATTGCAAATCCCACTGTACAACCAGTAATATCCAATCAGTGACTTTTGTCTAAAAAAAATATCCAATCAGTGAAGAAGTTCTAACAGAAAAACGACGAGGGGGCAAAAGATTGCAAAGCAGTACCCGCTTCTAACAGAAGAAGCTGTTTGGGCATCTTCAGTGCATAGATAATTGAGTGTGGAGGACCAAAACAGCTCCTCGCTTCGCCTCCTCCGGGCGACCGAGGGGCAAACCCTAACCACCCCAGCGCCGCCACCCCTCCTCCCTTTCTTCCTCCCCTCGTCGCCTCCCGAAGCAGCCGCTGGACAAAGTCGTGCGACGCCGTTGAAGGGGGCGGCGGGGACTTAGTCCCTCTCGGCTTCCTGCGCGGCGGTTTGGAGGGAGACCTTCGCGCTGGGGACCGGAGGCTGTGCGCGGGCGGAGTTGGCGTGGCCCGCGATGCGGGATGTCGAGGTGTGGCGACGGGTGGGGCGAGGCTGCGGCACTGGCGGCGCCCAGGCGCGCGCTGGCCCAGATGGGCTCGTGCGGGTCCAGATGGTCTTGTGCGGGCCTTGCTCCCAGGTCGCGCCAGCTTGGCCCTGGATCTGCGGAGGGCTGGCTCCAAGTTGGTCCTCCTGCGGCGGCGGTGGTGGCCGGAGTTGTTGCTCTGGTGCGACAGCGACCCAGTTAGCCTGGATCAGATCATCTCAGTCTCGTTTTTGGTGACTCTTGGGTGGCTGCTGTGGCGGTGTGGTGGACAACACTCTCCTCCATCGACAACCTACTGCTTCCACGGTGGTGGTTCTAACTGCAATTGCATCCTGCCCGTCTTAATTTCGCCGGGGGAGACGGTCTCTGGCCAGGGTGAAAACCCTGCTCGACACCGTCTGATGCTGACCACAGCAACGCCCGCGGGTGCCGCTTCCTCCTGGGAGGCGTGGTCATGGGCCTGACCGTTTCTTCCCCTCGGTGCTGGGGGAAACCCTTGGTCGGTTTTTGCCGGACAAGGCAGCAGCGGCACAACGGCGTCGTTCCCTTCTTGAAGGCGTTGCCTAGGCTGCCCAGCGTGGCATTTGAAGATGGTGGCATTTGATGATGCGTTGCTCATGGTGGCTTCTACTCTTAGCGGGAGCCCCCGGGGCGCAATGGACGTCATCGTCAACGTTCTCTCGTCGACTCCTCCCAAGTTCGGCCGGACCCTGCCATTTCCTCGCCGATCCTCTAGGCGTATGAGCTGTGGTGTGTTGGTCCAAGCAACCTTGGAGTTGGTTGCTATGGTGGTGTTTGTCGTTGGTCGTGACGCGGTCCTAGGCTCGGTGACCCACCTCCTCGCCTTTCTTGGTCGGAGGTTGGGCAAGGTTAGCTCGTGGTCGTTGTGGTAGGAGTGTGTTGTAAGCCGAAACGTATTGTCTTGGGTGTTTGTGGGTGTGGTGTTGTAGCCATTCTTGGAGTTCTTCTTAAGCTTAATACAATGACGCGTAGCGCTGGCTGAGGGTTCTCGAAAAAAAAATAGTAAGTTATTACAAAATTACCGATACTTTTTTTATTGGAGAGAGTATAATTTATCGAGATTAATAAGGATAAAAAACTAAAAGAAAGTAATAATAAATTGATTGATGTTTAGAACCATGAGTTTTATTATCTAGATAGTTTCTTGATAATTTTAAACAATCACTAGTCAAGGTACGGGGGCTCTCGCGACCGCGACCATCGCTGGCATGCGAGCGGCGGCCGCAGCTTGATCTCCCCGCTCCGGCCATCTCCGCCTCTGCTGCGACTAGATCCTGAATCCCCTCTGCGCTCTCTTTCTTTTGGCTGTGCTTTCAGGTGCCTTCGCCATCGGGAGCCGGAGCAGCCGAGCTTCTTCTCCCCACCGGGCCTTGCAGGTCAAGCCAGCGCGGCCGCCGCCATGGACGGCCCTGGATGATTCAAGGCTTCTTGGTTTGGCCGGCCGACATACTGCAGCAGCCTCTGGTCGCGCCGTCCGCCCCGTCCCGCCGGGCTGCCCCCAGGTAGCAGCTCGCCGTGGCCATGGCCGCCATCATGGGCGGCCCTGGGTGATTCAAGGTGTCCTGGTTTGGCCGGCCGGCATGCTGCCGCAGCCTCCGGTCGGCCCGTCCGCCGTGCTGCCCGCAGTCAGCACGCTCGTCGTGGCCATGGCCACCTCCGCTCCACCTATGGAGTCCGCTTCCGGTTGTGCTGCGGCTGCCATCGCACGCCGCATGTCTGATCCAGCCTTGGGTGGGAGGATGCGTCATGCTCCTCGCTTCCGCAAGTCTGGGATGGTTCATCCCGCAGTTTCTCGTCTTCCTGACGGACAACTTCGTGATCCTGCTGTGGTTGTTGAGGGGCTCGGATCCTTGTCGCTGCTGCAAGATGTCTCGGGAAGCCCTGTCTGTGAGGTGCCCCTAGGTGCTGGTGCAGCGATGCCGTCTTCGAGTGAGCGTTGGGTTGCTTCCTTGAGCTCTGTTGACGACGAGGATGATGAGGTGTTGGCTTCCGCCAAAGGTGTAGTTGCCAGCTCGTTGCTCGACACCGTTGATGTGTGCCATGATGAGAAGGTGTTAGCTGAGCCCTGTGACAGTCTCTTTGTTGGTGCTGCTGATCTAGGAGAAGAAGATGGCTGGGTGCAGGTGGGTCGGGGTGGCCGCCACGGCCGTGAGCCATCGTCTTTGCATCAGAAGGAAGGTCTCGAGCGTTGTCTCGCCTTCAAGCGTTGGGCTCGAGGAAGGTGCTTTCGATGCCTCGAGCGTGGCCACCAGGTCAGGGCATGTCGTGGGCCCTTGATACGTCTCCAACGTATCTATAATTTTTGATGCTCCATGCTTGTTTTTACACCATTTGCCTACTGTTTTGTTACACTTCGTGGCACTTTTATGCATTTTCTGGAACTAACCTATTAACAAGTCGCCACAGTGCCAGTTCCCTGTTTTATGCTGTTTTTGTGTTTCAGAAAAGCTACACAGGAAATATTCTCGGAATTGGACGAAACAAGTTCCTGAAGTCTTATTTTTCCCGGAAGCTTCCAGAGATCCGAAGAGGAGTAGGAGGGGGGCCACGAGGGCCCCACACACCAGGGCGGCGCGGCCCAGCCCCTGGCCGCGCCCCCTATGTGTGAGGGCACCTCGGTCCACCTCTGACGATGCCCCTTCGCCTATAAAGACCCCCCGACGGAAAAAACCTAAGTACCGGATCAATTTTCCAGAACACATCGCGATCCGCCGCCGCCGTCGACCCAAAGATCGGGAGGGTCCAGAAGCTCTTCCCGGCACCCCGCCGGAGAGGGGAATCGCCACCGGAGGTCTTCTTCATCGCCATGCTTGCCTCCGGAGCGATGAGTGAGTAGTCTACCTTGGACTATGGGTCCATAGCAGTAGCTAGATGGTTGTCTCCTCCACCATGTGCTTCATGTTTAGATCTCATGAGCTGCCCTATATGATTGAGATCACCGTTATGTAATTCTACATGTTTGGTTTGTTGGGATCCGATGAATATTGGTGTTATGATTGAGTTGCTATACTGAAATATATCTTATGTTATCTCTATGTTGTTTATGATCTTGCATGCTCTCCGTTGTTAGTAGCTATCTTGGCCGAGTAGTTGCTAGTGACTCCAAGAGGGGGTATTTATGCTCGATAGTGGGTTCATGCCTGTATTTAATCTGGGGGAGTGACAGAAACCTCTAAGGTTGTAGATGTGCTGTTGCTACTAGGGAGAAAACAACATTCATATGCTCGAGGGCATATGCTTTGTTTACATTACACACTTTACTTAATGCAATTATCTGTTGGTTGCAACTTAATACTCATGGGGTGTTCGGATGATATCCCCGGGAGTGGATTATTAGTCATAGATGCAGTTGGATGGCGGTCTATGTATTTTTTTGTAATGCCCAGAGTAAATCGCATAGTGATCTTCTCGACATATCACGTTTATCTTTATTCTATCAATTGCCCAACTGTAATTTGTTTACCCAGCATGTGTTATTTATCTTATGGAGAGACACCACTAGTGAACTGTGGACCCTGGTCCTATTTCCATCATATTGCTATCACCTGTTTACTTTCCTCACACTGTTTACTTTACTCACATACTATTATCACTTTCCACTCGATACGCTCATACCCTTTGTTTCAAGCAAACCGGTGAGATTGACAACCTCATCGCAAGTTGGGAACAAAGTGCTTGGTTGTGTGTGTGCAGGTTCCACGTTGCTGCTCGCAAAGCAAAGCTTGGACGAGGCGCCCTATAAATTGTCCGGAGCTGTCGCGAAGCTTGCAAGCATCACCTTCAGTCGTATTGTCTGCTCTTCTCCTGATCGACATACCTTGGTTTCTTAACTGAGGGAAAACTTGCTACTATATTCATCAAAACCTTCTCTTAGGGTTTTTCAACTGGCCGGTCATTTACTACACATCTTTCATACTATCATCACCGCGCCACCAACAAGTTTTCTGGCGCCGTTGCCGGGGAAGAAGTGGAAGACCTCTGCAAGGGGAGTTTTTCGCACGCACATCCTTTACTTTGTTTTATTGTTTTGCTTTACTTTATTTATTTTTACCTGCATTGTTTTATCAAAAACCCAAAAAAATTAGAATCCTTTGTAGTTGTTTATTATGTCTAGTTCAGTTGCTACTACTATGTCGCCCGAGGATATGATTTTTACTTTTAAACAAAAGGATGAGGAAAGTTTTAAAGAAGCTTGGACTAGAATTTATGATTGGCATGGAAAAACTGAACCTAAAATGACCCTGAGTTTGCTTCTTAGTAGCTTTTACTTTGGACTTGCTCTTTGTTATAGATATGCTTTGGATGCTACTGCAGAAGGAGATTTCCTTCATTGTGATGGAGATCAAGCCTTCAATATTATAAAAAAGTTGATTACAATTTATAGCATGCCAACCTATTTTGATTCCTCTCTTGTGTGCATTTTTAATAGACTTGATACTCTTGAGACTCGCACTGCTAGTTTGAATACTTGCTACAATACTTTGTGCCAGCATTTTGATTATGTGCCAACAAATTCTGAACCTTCGAGTTGGTATCCTATGGTAAAAATCACCATTAGTGGTGAAACTTTTCATGCTCGTTGTGATATTATGTCTGAATTTTGTCTTATGCCAAAGGATGTTTATGAATCTTTGAGTCTTTGGAAGCTTTCTGAGGGGGGAGAAGGAATTTCTCTTACAAACAATGCCACTATATTTTCCATTGGAATAGCTGAAGGAGTTTTTACAAAAGTCCTAGAAAGAATGATATCTACTGATTATCTTGTTATTGAATGTGTAGGAAAATGACAAATCACACTTGGAAGATCCCTACTGAAGCTCCTGGGCGCCGTCATTGATGTGGGAAAAGGCAATATAAGATTTATCTCCCCACCTTGCAATAGCCATGTCTTTCCTAGAGTCAAGAGCAAAGGTAAGAAAGGAAGACGTAAGGCACCCGCTGACCCTAGCACTGCATCACTTGATGTTACTTGATTCGCAATTTTCTGCGCCTAGCTCAAAGGCGTTAAAGAAAAGCACTCTTGGGAGATAACCCAATGTTTTATTTTCAGTACTTTTTCTTTTATTTGAGTCTTGGAAGTCATTACTACTGTAATGACCTCTCCTTATCCTTTTTATTTCATTGTTGTGCCAAGAGAAGCCTCTAATTTGAGTGAGGTAAAGATTTGGGGATGTTGCTGTCCTGAAACTGTTTTCGGTGCTGCACCATAAACATTCGTGAAAATTGTTTGTATATCTTTTGGACCTGCGATTTCTTGTGCATATGCCCCAGGTTATATCAAAACTTTCATTAGTTGAACACTTTTTGATTTGAGCAACAGAAAACCCCTCAAAAATTCGACCTTTGTCAGCTGTTCTGTTTTGACAGATTTCTGCCAATATTTGTGTTTGCCGCTTTATCGCTTTCTTTTGAGTTCTTTTGATGACGGAACTTTTGGGGAAGTTGCTACAGTAGTATATACTTAATATGTGGTGGTTTTGGGTTGAAACCTGAAGCAAAAAGAGGTTGATTATATGATATGCTTACACTAATGTTGCTAATAGATTTGTGTTTAGTTTTGTATGAAGGAAGTTTTCAAGTGTAGGGATTGGAGAATGATGAGATGAGTTGAAGAATGGACAAAAGCTCAAGCTTGGGGATGCCCATGCATCACCCCAAGAAATATCCAAGAAGTACAAGCGTCAAAGCTTGGGGATGCCCCCGAGGCACCCCTTCTTCATCGGCAAAAATCAGGTCACCTTTCAAAACACTATATTTTTATTGCTTCATGCACTATGTGTTTTTCTTGGAGCGTCAGTTATTTTAGTTTTCTTTATTAGTTTAGTTTTGTTTGCTGCAATAAATGGTTGGACCCCAACAAATTTCTTTTGGAGAAGTTGTCATGCTTTTCATTTGCCAAGAACGCTCTAGTTTTCATTCTTATCAAAAACCGAGTGTTCTTCTTTTTCTGCTACTGCTTTTGGTTTTCGTTTTCACCTTGATTTGCGTTCAGATCTTCTTATATCTCTTCATCAAGGTGTATTTTTGCCTCTGATCTTTATTGGTTTTCATCAAAAGAGGTGTCTTAAAAATTTTCAAATGGTGTTGGAAAAGAGAAAAAGCTTTATGCAAAAAAGTGGTACAAGAAGGAGCTTGTGTAGACTGCGGCTTAGGCTTTTTCATGTCGTGCTTGATGTCTTTTTGATAGTATGCTTAGTGGTTTTGCTGTAGCATGACTTGTCTCAAATAACTGAGATTGCTTAATGAGCCTTTGAAAAAATCATGCGTTGTTTTTATTGTTTGGAAGCATTATTTTGGTTTTCTCCTTGATGCTTTATTTGGGTTGACTTGGCGCATGCTCACACATGTTAGACTCATACAAAGTCACCAATAGCCTCTATGATCATTTAGTTTTTGACTTTTGATGCCATCTTATGCTTCTTTTAATGTCGCTTTGTCGCTTTGCATGATTATGGCCATTATTGCTCTCTTAGTTGGTCGCTCCCAGTCTTTTGCTAGCCCTCGCCTTGTACTGAGTATGAGCTCTACTCATGCATCCAACTCCTCAAAACCAAGTTTCGAAAGTGTCCACCATACATACCTACTAGCAATTTGCTATTCCAAGTAAATTTGACTTGCTTTTATTTTCTCTTCAAATTAAACTCTTACCAGTGTTATGCGAAAATTGGTCAGTAAAGCTCTCACGAACCGGAAGGCACACTTTACTTTTTCTTGTTCTTAAAAATTTGACATTGTGGTCTCTTATGTTGAGTTGTTATGCTTGCAAGTTGTAAGTTGGAGACTTGCCCAACCATGCTGTCATGGGGCAAGCTTTCAAGATTGCACTTCTTATTTGAGTTGATATCGTGATCTTTTGTTTATGGATGCCCGCTGACAAGGGTATAGTTAATAGAGCCCGTTAGTTGAGTACCCCTTAGGCCCGTTACGCTAGGCCCAATTGTAATGATAGTTGAGATACGAGTTCTTACCGTATGTCGATATTGTAATCTGTATTGGACCCTACCCGATCCTCGAGACCTGACCACCTATATATAGGGGCGAGGAGGGGACGGTGTAGGCCAGATTGAAAGCAAGCCAGGTTGAACACTCAAGTTTACTTTCGATACATACTTATTTCGACTAACTTTACCTTCGAGTTCATCTGACGCCCTCTTCCCCCAATCCTAAGTCCTTCATCTAGGACATTTGTCGAGTTAACCCTCGTCAATTGGCGCCGACCGTGGGGACTCTGGGCGTTGGAATCATGAATTCGACGGCTTTTTCACTTTTAGCCAACAACAGTGCAGAACTCGACGGAAGTCAAGAGATGGAGTTAACAATTGGAAGTTTGAGCATCTTCGTCGGGCCATCGGGTTCATCCCGCCTCTCGGATTCGACGAAACCAGATCCGTCGGCGAGCAAGCCCGAAACAGAAGTAATGTTGGAATCATCAGAAGGCTCTTTCAGCGAGGTAAACTCGCCGGTCAGCTTCGGAAAAGCACCAATCGCTGAAGGCGACAAAATTTGGGAAAATTTTGACTTGGAAGAAAGAGCGTATCAAACGCACAACAGCGCGAGGGACTTCGCCGCGGTAAATAGTAGCGTCTCCAAAAAAGTGCACCAGCTATGCGTCATCATCACTGAGGCAGAAGAAGAAAACAACAACGAAGGAAGCAAAAGGGTCGACAGGCAAGTCGATAAAGTAAAAGAACACAACAAAAAAGAGAAGGAGAAAGTTCACGTTTCAGCTGGAGAGTGGAGGATGATCACGTCAGCTATCAATCATGGTACAGAAGTACCCGAAGGATCAAGAAGAGAAGTTCTGATGGGGTATCAGTATGCATTATATCAACATAGGAAGAAACAAAGGAAGGAAAGAGACATGCTTTTCCAAGACAATAACAGTATGTCGAAGGAAGAGTATTGGAATGATTATAGCGAAGAATCAGAATATAGCAGAGAAAGGCACGGAGACCCAAAGCACAACAGAGGAACAACAGCGTGCAGCAGAGAGGAAAGGTACTCAAGGAGCCTTACTCCACAGCTAGAAAAGGAGGAAGAAGACTTCGTACAAGAAACACCAGAAGCAGCACTGATAGCAGCACAGGCATACTTACTAACTACGAGGCCAGAACCCGGAGATCCGCGAGAAGATATGCACCAAGCCGCAATACGAAGCCTCGGGATAGTGGAGAACAAGATCAGAGGAAAAGGACCAGAGACGAAGTCGACAAGCTACAAGGAAAAGCAAAAAGGGAAATACAATTACAATTCCACACAAAACGAGTATAGCGAGTCATCAGAAGAAGAAAGGCGACAAAACAGGAAGGAGGACGCAAGAAATATAATAGCGCAGGATCGAGTAAATAAATCACGCCACGCTTGGAGGGAAGAAAATTACGAAGACGACGACAAAGAGATGGGCGCGTTATGCTTTACCCGGAGGGTTCGCAAAACGCGGGTACCCAAAGGATTCAAGTTACCACACGACCAGCAAAAATATGACGGGTCGCAAGAACCTACCCTATGGTTATCAGACTATTTGCAGGCAGTACAGATATTAGGAGGAACAAAAGCAACGGCAATGCAAAGTTTACAACTACACCTCGCCGGTGCAGCACGGTCCTGGTTGAATGCCCTACCCAATGAATCCATTGGAAGCTGGGGAGAACTCAAAAGCCAATTTGCAAGAAATTTCCGTTCGACATACAAGCGCCCAGCGTCACTGGAGGAGGTCAAAGCATGTGTGCAAAGGAAAGACGAAACTCTACGTTCTTATATACAACGATGGAGTGTAATAAAAAATTCAGCAGAAGATGTCTCCGACGAACGAGCAATAGATGCTTTTTCGGCCGTGAACGGATCGTAAGGGCACCTAGAGGGGGGGGGGGTGAATAGGTGCTACTCAAATTTTAGTTCTTTTTCAATTAAGGCTTGACACAAAGGTAAATTCTCTAGATATGCAACTAAGGTGAATTTACCTATATGTCAACTAGCAAGCTAAACAAGATACAATATATAAAGGCAATAAAGGATAGAGGTAACCGAGAGTGGAGCACGCGGAGACACGGATGTAATTCCTGTAGTTCCTTCCTTTTTAGGGGAAGTACGTCTACGTTGGAGGGGTGTGGTTGCCACAAAGGCCTAACCAACGCCACAAAGGCTCACCCTATTCTCCGGTGCAAGCTTCCGCCACAAAGGCCTAGCTCACTTTCCACTAAGGGATTCCTCAAGGCGGAACCGGCCTTTACAATCTTGGGGCACGCATCCACAACTGAATTGGAGGCTCCCAAGCACAACACAATGCTGTCAAACAACAAGTAGCAATATATCAAATACACAAACAAGGTCTTGGGACACAAGGGAACCCAAGACACAAGGGCCCTCAAGCAAATGAGAGGGGAAAACAAATCGCTTCGGTGAGGATGTAGAGGATGGTCTTCTCCTTCGATTCTCCAAAGATCAAGAGCTTTGGTGGGTTGAGGGAGGAGATCTAGTTGATTTGGTGGCTCAACAATGGTGGTCTTCTTCTTTTTGGACGAGCTGCACATTGGAGAAGAAGGTGGGGGTATTTATACCCCCCCAAAAAATCTGACCGTTGCCAGCCAGAAAGTCCGGCTAAAGCCGGAGTTAAGTCCGGCTAAAGCCGGCCACACCGGCTAAAGCCGGCCTCACACCGGCTATAGCCGGCCTGAAATATCCGGCCCAGCCGGATATAGCCGGACAAATAGCCGGTTGAGACCAGAGGCGCAGAGCCTCTTCGAAACTGCCCAGCCCGGCTATAGCCGGTCTGGGGACCGGCTAAAGCCGGCCTTCCTGGCCCAACTTTATATGAAACTTCTCCCAGAGCTTATTATCACCATTTCCTCAAGAATTTCCTTTGGGTAATGATAATTATCAAGTATAACATAGGAAACCCAATATCTTGTGCAAGAACATAATAAAATCCTGCAAAGCATAATCACACATTAATAGATAATGTATTGTTAACAAACGCCAAAATCAATTAGGCGGGAAATGCTCTTTCAATCTCCCCCTTTTTGGTGTTTGATGACAATACAAAAATTTGCATGTTTCAAACGATATAAAATATAGACGGAGCTCCCCCTTGCTATGTGCCTTATTTTAAGTTTTGTATTTGAATACAAAGACACATCAACAATAAGAACTCCCCCTAGATTTTATAATGTGATCCATATGTGCACAAGATATATAGCATAATTCAATAGCACATAATCAATAAGCATGTGATATGACAAGATATATAGCAAGTAGGATAATCATAGAGACTACTACACAAGATAATAGCACATAGTTCAACACATAGTAGTAGATGATAAGTTCAACCATGGGACACAAGCGAGCAAGCACACGATATAAGAGCTTGTGACCCAACCAAATCCAAATGGAAAACCTCAAATCCAAATGGAAACACATGCAAATGGGACTTTCTCCCCCTTTGGCATCAAGACGCCAAAAAGGGAGACCACTACACGAGATCACTCAACAACATCATCGAAGTCCTCATCTTCATCATCATCATCTCCTTGATCATCGTCTTCTTCCTCTTCATCATCATCTCCATCTTCTTCCTCATCTTCTTCATCAACGGCTTCCTTGCCCTTGGAGGTGACTTCGGCTAACTCCTTCCAATCAAAGGTTGAGCCCTCGTTCCACTTGCCAAATGAAAAAGTGTCCTCGGATAGATCTTGCTCTTGGGACTCCTCTTCATGGCTAGCTCCTTTGCCCTTCTCCACAGCCCTCAAACGAGCATCCAAATCCCTTTGCTTCTTGTGAATGTGCTTGCGGTCCACATAGTCCTTGTATTGAGTTTGACGCACATCATTGTTCATGCAAAACAAAGCCCTTTGCCACCACTTGAGCTTCTTTATTTCTTGAGCCATTCCACCACTTGGTGGATCCGCATTCTTCCTCCTAGAACCACTAGCATAGATGTTGCCACCCAACACATCACTCGAAGAGGGATAAGCACTTGAGGTGCTAGACACCAAATGAGCGGTCTTCTTGTAGAGCTTGTTGGGCTTGTGCACTTCCAACTCTCCATCAAGCAAATCTTCCTCAATCTCAAAGTCTCCTTCAATGCCTCTATCAATGATAAGCCTCATGATGAATGGAGCATAAGGAGGGATCTTCCTATCAAGCATAGCAATCTTCATCTCCATGAAGATGAAGTACATCACATCGAGCTCCATCCTTTCACACTCCCTTCCGGCCTCGAAGACAAGACGGGCATGATGGAGTAAATGCACAAGTCCACCTCTGATAGAATCATTGTTGCCCCCACTTGGAGCAATGTTGGCACGGAATATCCGAAGCAAAATATCATAGAGGGGAAGGAGATTTGCAGTCTCTCCCGCTTTGCCCCCTGGACCATACAAACACTGGATCTTCCTCTTGTTGTACTCTGTGGTGTCGAGATGCAAGCGGGCACCTCTAGGTCGATGAATGCCATCAAACCTATAGCCCAAAAGCTTCCCAAAGCGAGACATGGTCGAGTACTTCCTCACTTCACCTGACATCCAAGTGAAACCAACCTCATCCCGAGTATCAAACTCCAAAGTGGCAAAGAACTGCTGAATCAGATGAGGATTGTAGTCTTTCTTGAAGACCATCAACTTGTGCAACCCTAATTTCTCGGTGACCCAAAGAGCATCGGCAAAGTACTCATCCCTGGACAACGCTGCAATGTTGGTGAACTTCATGGGGCATACCTTTGTGCTCATGGTCTCATACACCTGCTCATATATCCTCTGATGCTCAGACCGGTAGAAGGAACCACTGTCGATGTCCCTTGGCAAGGCATAGAACTTCTGCTCACGGAACTCACGGTACTCTTGCTTGGACAGCTTCTTGAGATCACCAACGTTAGCAAACAGAGATTTCTTCTTGCGTTCTTCCAAACGCTTCTTCTTCATAGCAGCTGTCATACGAGCATCTTGATGCTCTTGTCGGCGGGCAAGAGTGGGATCAACATAGCGGGACCTCTTGGGTCGAGAACCACCTGCAAACAGTACATAGGTAGATAGCATAGAGAATGAGCATGCATGCCAGAGGATCAAAGAGCAATAGCACAAAAGGAAAAAGCATGACAGTAATAGGTGATCTACACCGGCTATTTCCGGTCTCAGGCCGGCTTTAGCCGGTCAGGCCGGCAATAGCCGGTCAGACACCGGCTTTAGCCGGACCAGATGGACAAATTCGAGATCTCAGCAGTAGGCCACCAATACTAGTCAGGCATTTTCAATCTATGCAATGCAGGAGACAACTCGAAACCAAACATTCCCAGATGAACAACAAGGTACCACAAAAATCAACTAACCCTAACCCTAGGGAGACCTAGGGAGAGAGAGAGAGAGGAGAGAGTAGGAGGGGTACCCTGGTCCATGGGGAGGGCGCCGGAGAGGATGGCCGGCCAAGGAGGGGGCTCCGGCGGCCGGAGGAGAGGCAAGAGACGGCGGCGGCGACGGCTCCAAGGGAGAGGGGTCGAGTGGAGGAAGATAGGCGTGGGGGTAACTGAGGAAACCCTCACCCCCACGGCCTAAAGAATTGGACTCGAAAACCCCCAGGATAGCTATAGCCGGGGTGCCCGGCTAAAGCCGGACACCGGCTATTTCCGGGGACAGACCGGCTAAAGCCGGTCTAGAAGACCCAAAACAGATGATTTTGATTTCTGGAAATTCTGGGCATGCAAGAGAGGATGATTTGGCTTTAGATAAGTGGGCTTAGGATAGAAAACATGCATGGAGTGGTTCTCGGCACTTGGCATTGCAAACACAAGAAAACTTTGGAAAATCCAATGCAAGTGCCTTCCCATTTCAAGGATAGAGACAAAGACGAAAAAGCTCAATAAACACTCAAATAGAATTTGCAAGGAATCAACTCTTCGAGAAGAAGAGGTCGGTGGCCGAGGCCACCATGTATGAGTGTTATGGCATTGGACCGCGAAGATATATCTTGGGTCCATAACCAGTACTCGTCATTGAAACTCATATATCACAAAATGATAGTAAGAGAACAATTTTGTCACTATTGGCATTATGGGGGGAGGGATAGTCCAATTAATTAGGACCGCACTCCCCCTATGTCCATGCCCACACCTAAACCAAACAAGTATTGAAGAATAGGTGTATTTGCAAGATGCTCAAGCCACACTCCTTGAATCAATGATATTTAGCTCATTCCTCAAATATCCAAATCTTGCTTCATCAAGGGGCTTCGTGAATATGTCTGCAAGTTGATCCTTGGTGCTTACATATGCAAGCTCAATATCACCACGGGCAACATGATCTCTAATAAAATGATTCCGGATCTCAATATGCTTGGTTCTTGAATGTTGCAACGGATTATAGGCTATCTTGATAGCACTCTCATTGTCACATAAAAGAGGCACTTTGTCACAATTGACACCATATTCCTTTAAAGTTTGCCTCATCCACAACAATTGAGTGCATCCACTTGCGGCGGCAATATATTCGGCTTCGGCGGTGGAGAGAGATATACAATTTTGCTTCTTAGAAGACCAACACACCAAAGACCTACCAAGAAATTGGCAAGCTCCGGAGGTTGATTTCCTATCATCCTTGTCATCGGCCCAATCCGAATCCGCGAAGCCACAAAGAGAGAAATCCGAGCCTTTGGGATACCAAAGCCCATAAGTTGGGGTATGAACCAAATATCGAAAGATTCTCTTAACCGCCATAAGGTGGCTTTCTTTAGGAGCGGCTTGATACCTTGCACACACACCTACACTCAACACAATATCGGGTCTAGATGCGCAAAGGTAAAGAAAAGAACCGATCATAGAACGGTATACCTTTTGATCCACATCTTTACCATTGGGATCAAGTTCAAGATGGCATTTTGTGGCCATTGGTGTGGCGGCCCCATTTAGTTCCTTCATCTTGAACCTCTTGAGCATGTCTTGGACATATTTGGCTTGATAGATGAAAGTCCCTTCTTTCAATTGCTTGATTTCAAAACCAAGAAAGAACTTCATTTCGCCCATCATAGACATCTCGAACCTATCGGTCATAAGCTTTGAAAATTCATCATTAAAAGCTTTGTTAGTAGAGCCAAAGATAATATCATCAACATATAGTTGGCATACTAAAAGCTCCCCATTGACCCTCTTAGTAAAAAGAGTAGGATCGATTTGCCCAACTTCAAACCCACGGTCTACCAACAACTCCCTAAGGTGCTCATACCACGCACGTGGGGCTTGTTTAAGGCCATAGAGTGCCTTATGGAGTTTGTAGACATGGTTAGGAAAGTTGAGATCCTCAAACCCCGGGGGTTGCTTAACATACACTTCCTCTTTCAATGGACCATTAAGAAATGCACTCTTAACATCCATTTGTTGCAACTTAAAGTTATGATGAGTGGCATATGCAAGAAGGATACGGATGGACTCAAGACGAGCCACGGGAGCATAAGTCTCTCCAAAGTCAATGCCTTCAACTTGAGAGAAACCTTGAGCAACTAATCTTGCCTTGTTCCTCACAACAATTCCATGCTCATCTTGCTTGTTCTTGAATATCCACTTTGTGCCAATCACATTGCGGCACTCCTTTGGCTTCTCCACTAACACCCATACATTATTGCGCTTGAAGTTGTTGAGTTCTTCATGCATAGCATCCAACCAATCCGGATCTTCAAGTGCTTCAAATACTTTCTTGGGTTCAACCATGGAGATATAAGCATGATGAGAGCCAAATTGTGCCAATTGACGCCGAGTTGACACTTTGCTTCTTAAATCTCCAATAACCCTCTCAAGGGTATGACCTTTAAGCTCCAAATCCCTTTCAACTATTTTCTTGCGACGGGCTTCGATCTCCTCATTTGACCTTGGAGGAGTCACTTGATCATCTTGATCATTTTGGTCCCCGTCTTGACCATCAAATTGACCTTGATCATCATTATCTTCATGAGTAGGTTGATCTTGGTCATGTGAAGAATTGGGGGCGGTTGAAATAACCGGAGAGGATGGTGGTGCCCCTTCTTCTTCATGAAGGTCCTTGTCTTGTTCTTCGGTTGGTGCATTAGTTGCTTCCTTGGGAGAGGCTTGTTGAGCTTGTGAAGATGAAGGCTCCACTTGAGTAGAGCATAGTCCTTCCCGGTCGGCCACAAGGTGTCCCTCAATGGGGCGGAAAAATCCCACGCCCATTCTTCCTATGGCTTCTCGAGGTATTTCATCATCTACATCACAAGAAACAACATCTCGCCCCCCTTGGGAGCCGTCATTTTCTTCGAATACCACACTACAAGATTCTTCAACACGTCCGGTGGACTTGTTGAAGACTCTATAAGTGTGGGATTCGGCACCATAACCAACAAAAATACCTTCTATTGCTTTTGGATCAAATTTACCTAAACGAACTCCTTTTCTTTTAAAAAAACACTTACACCCGAAAACCCGGTAGTAGGAGATGTTGGGCTTGCTTCCGGTGAGTATTTCATATGGAGTCTTGTTTAGGCCTTTGCGGAGGAAGAGCCGGTTTGAAGAATGACAAGCCGTAGAGATAGCTTCGGCCCAAAAGTTGTATGGAGACTTAAACTCCGCCAACATGGACCTAGCCATATCCATAAGAGTCCGGTTCTTCCTCTCGGCTACACCATTTTGTTGAGGGGTATATGCAGCGGAATATTGATGGCGAATCCCCTCATCACTAAGAAATCCATTTAAGGTGTAGTTCTTGAACTCCGAGCCATTGTCACTTCTAATTGCCAAAATAGTTTGCCCATGTTGACGTTCAACTTCCTTGGCAAAGTCGATGACGGTTTGTTGAGTCTCACTCTTATGCTTGAAGAAGTAGACCCAAGTATATCTTGAATAGTCATCAACAATCACCAAACAATATTTCTTCCCACCAAGACTTGCATGAGATGGAGGACCAAAAAGATCCACATGAAGGAGCTCCAAGATCCTCTTGGAAGAAATGATAGTCTTGCTTGGGTGGGGAGAATCATGCATTTTTCCTAGAACGCAAGCCCTGCAAACACGATCTTTGGCAAAAGAAACATTCTCTTTTAGTCCGAGTATGTGGCCACCCTTGTGAAGGCTTTGCAAAGTTCTCATATTGACATGGGCTAGTCGGCGATGCCAAAGCCAACCCACATCGGCCTTTCCAAATAAACACATTGCACTTGTAGTGGTTTTCCCCAAAAAGTCCACCACATACAAGTTATTTTCAATGTGTCCAACGAAAGCGACCTTTAGAGACTTGCTCCACAAGAGTACCACAATGTCATTATCAATGAAGACGGCAAAGCCCATCTTACCAAGTGCACGAACTGAAAGTAAATTGTAACCTAGGGTCTCAACAAGCATGACGTCCACAAGGGAAATATCCGGTGCGACCACCACCTTGCCAAGACCCAATACCTCGGATTGTGACATGTCTCCATATGTGACGGTTATGTGGTTGTCATTTGATCTCATCTCCGTCATAATCTTCTTGCTTCCGGTCATATGACTTGTGCATCCACTATCAAGCACCCATTTTGATCCACCGGAAGCATAGTCCTACAAGAGATCATTGCTTGGTTTTAGGTCCCCATTTTTCAATGGGTCCTCTTTTGTTAGCAACAAGGGTCTTTGGAACCCAAATAGACCAAGCAATATAACCATCATTTGGACCAACATATTTTGCATAAACATCACCATAATAATCACGAAATAAAACATAGTGAGGGTTAACAATTCCCGCATGATCATCATGAGTGGCTTTGCCACCCACAATAGGATCCTTCTTTGCTTGAGCGGGCTTGGTCTTCTTTTTCTTGTTGTTCTTCTTCTTCTTCTTCTTTGAGACATAGCCAATCCCCGTTTTATCACCAAATGCCTTTTGCTTACTCAAAAGGTCATTCAAGTTTTTCTCACCTATGGGAATGGAGGACTTGGCAAGCTCATCTTTCAACCTAGCATTTTCTTCAATAACATTTGCATGATCACAAGTAGAAGTAGAAGAACTAGGCACATTATTCTTAGTCAATTGAATTTGAAGTTGTTCATGTGACTTGGTAAGAATAGAGTGTTCACTTTTCAAGGCCTTGTGAGCCTTGTCAAGATCTTCTAAATCCTTAACAAGTATATCATGACCAACACCAAATTCAACCTTTTCCTTTTTAAGCTTTTTTACTTTAGCACGAGCATGATCTCGCTCTTTAATGAGTTTGGAAACAACTTCATTATTAGCTTCCTCAATGGAATCGAGCTTCTCTTCAAGAGTTGCTCGTTCCTCTTGCTCTTCTTCAAGAGACTCGGTTAGTGAGGTAATATCTTGAGCATATTCTTTTTCAAGCCTCATTTGTTCATCTAGTTTTTCAAGAGTTTTACCATATTGGCTCAATAGACGTTCAAAGTGAATCTTATGAACACCATCTACACTAGACACATAGTCATCAAAAGCAATAATTTCTTCCTTTACTCTAAGACTAGCAAGATCATTCAAGGAAGCATCATTTGTCTTAGAGGAAGAGAAAGATGTGGGTGATACCTCGGAAGATTTGGCCATAAGGCACTTGACGTTCTTGACAAGAGAGTCCTCATTGGGGGATTCAAAGAGTGATGTTGAGGAAGTGGAGGTGGTTGCCATTGCGGCCATCTCACTAGTTGTAGTTTCTTCTTCTTCACTCTCACTTGCGGAGTACTCTTCTTGAGTCAAGAACACAAACTTTGGTTGTTTCTTCTTTGGTCCACCCTTCTTCACAAATGGCTTCTTGGATGGTGACTTGGTCTTGCTTTTGAAGATGAGCTTTCCACCATGGTCTTCTCTCTTCTCATAAGGGCACTCGGCAACAAAGTGAAATCTATCATTGCAATTGTAGCAAGTCCTCACCCTTTGACCATTGTTGTCATTCCTTTGATAGCCACTTGACTTGCTTCTTCTTTGATTGTCTTCTTTAGCCTTGTGAGGATCAACCCAAAAGGTTTTTCCATAGAAGGCCATGTGCTCATTGTACTCATGTCTTATGTCCTCGGGACACATCTCTAGCCTTGCTTCAATGCTTGTTTGAAGAGGAACCTCTTTCTCAAGCACACTAGCCTTTAATGCAAGATTGGAGCTTCTTTGCATTCCAATGGCATGAGCACGAGCATCTTCCGCATTTTGTGCGGAAACCTTGTAGGCTTGAATCTCTTGCATCACTTGATTGGAGGTCATCTCATTGAAGTTGTGCTTTCCTTGAACACTCTTCACATCCGCGGGCTCATATGGAGTGAGAGCAAGAATGTACTTCATCTTGATCCACTCATCATCAATATGGTGAGCACCGAGGTTCTTGAAGGTGGTAGCAATAGCCTTGAGTCTTGTATACATCTCTTGATGATCCTCACCATCCATCATGAAGAAACCCTCCGCTTGATTTGAGAAGGCAATATATCTTGTTTTCTTCATGCTCTCGTTGCCAACAAAGACGTCGGAGAGTCCTTGCCAAGCTTCTTTGGCGGTGGAGAAGTGTTGGATGTGAGGCAAGTCCTTGGATCCCACGGCGACTTGAATCATGTGAAGAGCGGTAGCGTTGAGTTGGCTATCGACCGTCTCTCTTCTTGTCATGTTGTGGGGATCCACGGCCTTGAATCCTTCCTCAACGATCCTCCAAAGCTCGATGCAAGAACTGCGCATATGAGAGATCATTTGATATTGCCATTGACCAAAGTTTAATGCATCAAGCTTAGGTGGATCTCCTCTATGGTTAATATGAGGATGAGGAACCGGCGGGTTGGGTGAATACCAATGAGGGAATTCACCTTTCCCGTCGCCCTTGGTGGAAGACTTAGCATCGCCATTTTTATCGGCACCCTCCTCATCTATCCCCACATTCTCCACTTGTGGAGTAGCGGGTTTTTCCGGAGGTGGAGAAGCATTAGTAGTTTTAGCTTGCATGAGTTGCGCCATCATTTCACGTAACTCACTTATTTGAGATGTCATGGAAGCCATGGATGATTCCAAGGATTTGAACTCACCCATGGAAACTTGACCCGAGCCCTCTGAGCCCTCCTTAGGTGGTGGATCCATACTCTTAGGCGGTTAAGCCCGAAATAAGAGCCGAGGCTCTGATACCAATTGAACGGATCGTAAGGGCACCTAGAGGGGGGGGGGGTGAATAGGTGCTACTCAAATTTTAGTTCTTTTTCAATTAAGGCTTGACACAAAGGTAAATTCTCTAGATATGCAACTAAGGTGAATTTACCTATATGTCAACTAGCAAGCTAAACAAGATACAATATATAAAGGCAATAAAGGATAGAGGTAACCGAGAGTGGAGCACGCGGAGACACGGATGTAATTCCCGTAGTTCCTTCCTTTTTAGGGGAAGTACGTCTACGTTGGAGGGGTGTGGTTGCCACAAAGGCCTAACCAACGCCACAAAGGCTCACCCTATTCTCCGGTGCAAGCTTCCGCCACAAAGGCCTAGCTCACTTTCCACTAAGGGATTCCTCAAGGTGGAACCGGCCTTTACAATCTTGGGGCACGCATCCACAACCGAATTGGAGGCTCCCAAGCACAACACAATGCTGTCAAACAACAAGTAGCAATATATCAAATACACAGACAAGGTCTTGGGACACAAGGGAACCCAAGACACAAGGGCCCTCAAGCAAATGAGAGGGGAAAACAAATCGCTTCGGTGAGGATGTAGAGGATGGTCTTCTCCTTCGATTCTCCAAAGATCAAGAGCTTTGGTGGGTTGAGGGAGGAGATCTAGTTGATTTGGTGGCTCAACAATGGTGGTCTTCTTCTTTTTGGACGAGCTGCACATTGGAGAAGAAGGTGGGGGTATTTATACCCCCCCAAAAAATCTGACCGTTGCCAGCCAGAAAGTCCGGCTAAAGCCGGAGTTAAGTCCGGCTAAAGCCGGCAACACCGGCTAAAGCCGGCCTCACACCGGCTATAGCCGGCCTGAAATATCCGGCCCAGCCGGATATAGCCGGACAAATAGCCGGTTGAGACCAGAGGCGCAGAGCCTCTTCGAAACTGCCCAGTCCGGCTATAGCCGGTCTGGGGACCGGCTAAAGCCGGCCTTCCTGGCCCAACTTTATATGAAACTTCTCCCAGAGCTTATTATCACCATCTCCTCAAGAATTTCCTTTGGGTAATGATAATTATCAAGTATAACATAGGAAACCCAATATCTTGTGCAAGAACATAATAAAATCCTGCAAAGCATAATCACACATTAATAGATAATGTATTGTTAACAAACGCCAAAATCAATTAGGCGGGAAATGCTCTTTCAGGCCGGCCTTCGTCGCTCAGATCTCGTGGAAGAGATAGGAAGAACGAGGCCAACAACAGTAGCTGAACTAATGGAAGAAGCCAACAAATTCGCTGATGGAGAGGACGCATATAATAACAAAAGTGGACGATCACCAGAAGTCAACAAAACGAGCAGACAAAGGAGACGACACCACAGCAGGGATAATCAAGGACGCCAAAACCAGGTAGCTGCGGGTTACGGAGTAAGGGAAGAGGAAGAAGACGAAGGTAGGAGGTTTTAGACAAAGGGAGCAGAAAAATCGAGATACTCTGGCCCTTCGGCCGAAGACATGCTATACGGGCCTTGTCGAATCCATTATGCCTATCTCAATGGAAAAAGAGTTTCAAATCATCAAATGAAGGATTGTAGAACCTTCCTAAGACTACAAAGCACCATGGGTTCGAACCAAGGAGGATGGCAAGGAGAGAAGCACACAAGTCAAGGATACCAAGTGCAAAGGCTAGCAAGGCACCTAAAATCAAAAGTTTACATATCAGCAATGATTCAACCGGTGCCTAAGTCGAAGAAAGAGCGAAAAAGCATATCCAGGCAAGTAAACTTAGCAATATCATCACCACCAACCACTATAGAATATTTGCGGTGGTCAGATCAACCAGTTAAGTTCAGCATAGCAGATCACCCAAGAAAAGTTCCCAGGCCGGGCCACTCGCCTATGGTTTTAAAAGCGCAGATAGGAGGGTATGACATCGGAAGAGTATTCATGGATGCAGGGAGTGGCATAAACCTAATATATGCTAGAGCCCTAAAGGCAATGTGTATCTCACTGTCGAGTCTGAAGCCAACAGATTGCTCCTTCCATGGAATAGTACCAGGAGCCGCAAATTACCCTTTGGGAAGAATAGAACTCGACGTCTGCTTCGGCAGTAGCAGCAATTATCGCAGAGAGAAGCTGGAATTTGAAGTTATGGACTGGCCATCACAGTACCACGCAATCTTAGGGCGCCCAGCATTTGCAAAGTTTATGGCGGTACCTCACTACGCGTATCTTACGCTAAAAATTCCAGGACCTAAAGGAACGATCACAATACAAGGGAGCTTCGAAGTAGCCAACACTTGCGATAGAGAATTCAATAGAATGGAGCAAACCTTCGGCATGACAGCAGAATACGAAAGGCTGAAAGGAGAAACTGATCATAATGTGCTACCCGACGTTGGATGATCCCTGCCAGATCAGGCTTCCGACACAACTCAGGACTCGAAGAAAATTCAGGTCCATCCAACGGACCCAAACAAGACGACATCGATAGCGGTAAACCTGGATCCCGCATAGGAAAGCGCGCTCGTCGAGTTCCTCCGTGAGCGCTGGGAAATCTTCGCCTGGTGTCCTTCAGACATGCCAGGGGTTCCCAGGGAACTCATCGAGCATGCACTAAATATGGATCCTAAAGCAAAGCCAGTCAAGCAACCACTGCGAAGATTCGATGAACCCAAGAGGAAGGCGATAGCACCAGAATTGCACAGGCTAGAAAACGCCGGATTTATCAGAGAAATAAAAACTTTGAGTTGGATATCTGATGACCCACAAGTGTAGGGGATCGCAACAGTCTTCGAGGGAAGTATTACCCAAATTTATTGATTCGATACAAGGGGAGCCAAAGAATATATGTAAGCCTTAATAGATGAGTTGTCAATTCAGCTGCACCTGGAAACAGTCTTGCTCGCAGTGGTTTATCAGTAGCAACAGTTTTATAGTGGTGACAGTAGTAAAACAATAACAGCAGTAGTAAAATAGCAGCGGTAATAGTAACAGTTGTAAACAGTAGGAACAAATACTGTAGGCATAGGGATGGATTACGGGCGTTGTATGGATAAGATAATTCATGAAATCAATGAGACATGGGCATTGCAGATAAATAATGATAAAGCATCCTAGTACAAACAATCATAGGCATGTGTTCCGTATATAGTCGTACGTGCTCACAAGGAGAAACTTGCACGACATCTTTTGTCCTACCAGCCTGTTGCAGCAGGGCCTCAAGGGAAACTACTGGTAATTAAGGTAATCCTTTTAATAGAGTACCGGAGCAAAGCATTAGCACTTGATGAACACATGTGATCCTCACATCATAGCCTTCCCCTCCGGTTATCCCAATTTCTATCACTTTGGGGCCTCGGGTTCCGGACAACAATATGTGTATACAACTTGTAGGTAAGACCATAAACAACAAGTATCATCATAGAAATAATAACATGTTCAGATCTGAAATCATGGCACTCGGGCCCAAAGTGGCAAGCATTAAGCACAACAAGTTGCAACAATGTCATAGGCACTAAATAAAGATACTAGGCACTATGCCCTAACAATCTCATATCAAATTACATGAACAATCTCATCCAATCCCTACCATCCCCTCACCTACAGCGGGGAAATTACTCACACATGGATGGGGGAATCATGGATGGTTGATGGAGGAGTGTCGGTGATGATGGTGATGAAGATCTCCTCCGAATCCCCGTCCCGGCAGGGTGCCAGAACAGAGTTTCTGGTTCCGAATCGCGGTTTCTGATGGCGGCGGCGCAGCGGAAGTCTATCTGGGAAAAACGCTGTCTCCCCGATATTATGTTGTCAGAGGGTATATATAGGCGAGAGGGGAGGCCGAGAGGATGGCTGGGGCCTCTGATGCCTTTGATGGCAACAGGCAGTCCTTGTGCGTGGTGAATGACCAGCCCGTTGGGAACCCCAAGAGGAAAGTATGATGAGTGCAGCAGCAAGTTTTCCCTCAGTTAAGAAACCAAGGTATATCGAACAGGAGAAGGGAGACGATGACGATTGAAGGTGTTTGTGGAACCTGCACACACACAGACAAATACTTTGTCCCCAACTTGCGATGAGGTTGTCAATCTCACCGGTTTGCTTGAAACAAAGGTTATGAGTGTATCGAGTGGAAAACAGTAGTAATATGCTAGTAAAGTAAATAGTGCGGGAAAAGTAAACAGGTGATTGCAATATGATTAAAATAGGACCGGGGTCCACAGTTCACTAGTGGTGTCTCTCCATAGATAAATAACATGCTGGGTAAACAAATTACAGTTGGGCAATTGATAGAATAAAAATAACGTGATATGTCAAGAAGATCACTATGAGATTCACTCTGGGCATTACAACAAAATACATAGACCGCCATCCAACTGCATCTATGACTAATAATCCACCCCCGGGGATATCATCCGAACACCCTAGAAGTATTAAGTTGCGAACAACAGATAATTGCATTAAGCAAAGTGTGTAATGTAAACAAAGCATATGCCCTTGAGCATATGAATGTTGTTTTCTCCCTAGTAGCAACAGCACATCTACCACCTTAGAGGTTTCTGTCACTCCCCCAGGTGAAATAGAGACATGAACCCACTATCGAGCATAAATACCCCCTCTTGGAGTCACTAGCAACTACTCGGCCAAGATAGCTACTAACAACGGAGAGCATGCAAGATCATAAACAACATAGAGATAACAAAAGATATAATTCAGTACAGCAACTTAATCATAAACACCAATATTCATCGGATCCCAACAAACCAACATCATAGTATTACATAACGGTGATCTCAATCATGTAGGGCAGCTCATGAGATCTAAACATGAAGCACATGGTGGAGAAGACAACCATCTAGCTACTGCTATGGACCCATAGTCCAAGGTAGACTACTCACTCATCGCTCCGGAGGCAAGCATGGCGATGAAGAAGACCTCCGGTGGCGATTCCCCTCTCCGGCAGGGTGCCGGGAAGAGCTTCTGGACCCTCCCGATCTTCGGGTCGACGGCGGCGGCGGATCGCGATGTATTCTGGAAAACTGATCGGGCCTTAGGTTTTTCTCGTCAGGGGGTATATGTAGGCGAAGGGGGACTGTCAGAGGAGGTCCCACGCTCCCTCACACGGGCCCGGCGCGGCCAGGGGCCTGGCCGCGCCACCCCTGTGTGTGGGGGCCACGTGGCCCCCCTCCGTCAGGTCTTCTGATCTTTGGGAGCTCCCCGGTGAAATATGACTTCAGGAACTTGTTTCGTCCAATTCCGAGAATATTTCCTGTGTATCACTTCTGAAACACAAAAATAGCAGAAAACAGGAAACTGGCACTGTGGCACTTCGTTAATAGGTTAGTTCCGGAAAATGTATAAAAATGCCACTAAGTGTAACGAAACAATAGGCAAATGGTGTAAAAACAAGCATGGAGCATCAAAAATTATAGATACGTTTGAGACGTATCAAGCATCCCCAAGCTTAACTCCTGCTCGTCCTCGAGTAGGTAAGTGATAACAAAAGAATAATTTTTGAGGTGACATGCACCTACACAATCTTGATCATATATGTAAGCATTGGTGAGCTGGGATCAATAGAACTTAAAACATGGGCATGAAAGATATAATCATGACAATAAGAACTTAGCAACCATGTTGTAAACATGCAAATGAACACAAACAAAAGATCATGATAATGAAACAATGAAAGTCAAACATGTGTTCAAATCATAAGGAAAAACATACAAATGGTTTTCAGCTTGTCCTTCAAAGAGAGCAAAACATAAATGCATAGGACACCTCAAAGTTTAAGAGGGCGACTAGATACAAATAATTTAAGAACAAGTGAAACCAACAATATGAGTCAATCAATGAACCTTGGGACAATGCATATCACACTAAGAATGACAACTATGCTCTCTTAATGGTGCATAAAGAAAGAAGGTGGTGACTCAACATAAAAGTAAAAAGAAAGGCCCTTCGCAGAGGGAAGCAGTGATTGCAAGTTTTATAACCTTCAAAAATTATGGTACTTACCGGCTTTGAGCTCTCATTGCCCCCATCATAAGCATCTTGAATGGTTAAAGTTAATGCGAGAACAATTATGATGCATATGCTTAACAAATCATAAGTTGAAAACCTCGTGTCCCGTGAATACAAGTACCCAAACCGTGCTAGTTTACTTAGAGTCCCAAGCAAGGCTCTTGTCATTGTAAGTATATGCATATCATTGAGAACCGCCAATGGGGTACCTCCGTGCCTGATGACATGGAACAAGCCCACACCAAAATGACAGGACAAGCAGACAATGAACACCTCGACATCTCTTTTATTTGCTATATTGTTTAGCTTTTTATTGTGAGATGCGTCGTCGAATGTTCACCATGGGTATGCTACAAATTTCCACCATGAATTATGCATGGCTTAGATTGGCGGCCCGGCGTTTCCCTAACACATATAAAAACTCCATGATCCCTACAAGATTCCCAATTCATTTCACACAGCGGGCATCCATAAACAAAAGATCACGATATCAACTCAAATAGGAAGTGCAATGTTGAAAGCTTGCCCCATAACGGCATGGTTGGGCTAGAATCCAACTTACAACTTGCAAGCATAACAACTCAGCATAAAAGACCACAATGTCAAAATTTTAGAACAGGAAAAAGTAAAGTGTGCCTTCCGGTTCGTGAGAGCTTTACTGACCGAATTTCGCATAACACTGGTAAGAGTTTAATTTGAAGAGAATATAAAAGCAAGTCAAATTTACTTAGAATAGCAAATTGCTAGTAGGTATGTATGGTGGACACAATGGAAAACTTGGGCTTTTAGGAGTTGGATGCACGAGTAGAGCTCATACTCAGTACAAGGTGAGGGCTAGCAAAAGACTGGGAGCGACCAACTAAGAGAGCAATAATGGCCATAATCATGCAAAGCGACAAAGCGACATTAAAAGAAGCATATGATGGCATCAAAAGTCAAAAACTAAATGATCATGAAGGCTAATGGCGACTTTGGAAGAGTCTAACATGTGTGAGCATGCGCCAAGTCAACCCAAATAAAGCATCAAGGAGAAAACCAAAATAATGCTTCCATACAAATAAAAACAACGCATGATTTTTCAAAGGCTCATTAAGCAATCTCAGTTATTTGAAACAAGTCATGCTACAGCAAAACCACTAAGCATACTATCAAAAAGACATCAAGCATGACATGAAAAAGCCTAAGCCGCAGTCTACGCAAGCTCCTTCTTGTACCACTATTTTGCACAAAGCTTTTTCTCTTTTCCAACACCATTTGAAATTTTTATAAACACCTCTTTTGATGAAAACCAATGAAGATCAGAGGCAAAAATACACCTTGATGAAAAGATATGACAAGATCTGAACGCAAATCAAGGTGAAAACGAAAACCAAAAGCGGTAGCAGAAAAAGATGAACGCTCGATTTTTAATAAGAGTGAAAACTAGAGCGTTCTTTGCAAATGAAAACGAGTACATCTCCTCCAATGGAAATTTGTTGGGGTCCAACCATTTATTGCAGCAAACAAACAAACTAAACAAACTAAGAAAACTAAAACAACTGACGCTCCAAGAAAAACACATAGTGCATGAAGCAATAAAAATATAGTGTTTTGAAAGGTGACCTGATTTTTGCCGATGAAGAAGGGGTGCCTCGGGGGCATCCCCAAGCTTTGACGCTTGTACTTCTTGGATATTTCTTGGGGTGATGCATGGGCATCCCCAAGATTGAGCTTTTGTCCATTCTTCAACTCATCTCATCATTCTCCAATCCCTACACTTGAAAACTTCCTTCATACAAAACTAAACACAATTCTATTAGCAACATTAGTGTAAGCATAAAATATATTCAACCTCTTTTAGCTTCAGGTTTCAACCCAAAACCACCACATATAAAGTATATACTACTGTAGCAACTTCCACAAGAGTTCCATGATCAAAAAGAACTCAAAAGAAAGCGATAAAGTGGCAAAAACAAATATTGGCAGAAATCTGTCAAAACTGGACAGCTGATAATGGACGAATTTTTGAGGGATTTTCCGTTGCTCAAATCAAAAAGTGTTCAACTAAGAAAAGTTTGGATATAACCTGGGGCATATGCACAAGAAATCGCAGGTCCAAAAGATATACAGAGAATTTTCACGAATTTTTACGGTGCAGCACCGAAAACAGTTTCAGGACAGCAATAACCCCAAATCTTTACCTCACTCAAATTAGAGGCTTCTCTTGGCACAAAAACGAAATAAACAAGATAAGGAGCGGTCATTACAGTAGTAATGACTTCCAAGACTCAAGAAAAAGAAAAAGTACTGAAAAGTAAACAATGGGTTATCTCCCAAGAGTGCTTTTCTTTAACGCCTTTGAGCTAGGCGCAGAAAATTGCGAATCAAGTAATATCAAGTGATGAAGCATTAAGCTCATAATTTGCTCTAAGAATAGAGTCAAAAAGTAATTTCTTTCTTTTCCTAGGGAAGTGTTCCATACCTTTCTTTAGTGGGAATTGATACTTGATAGTGCCTTCCCTCATATCAATAATAGCACCTACAGTTCGAAGAAAGGGTCTTCCCAAAATAATAGGACATGAAGCATGGCATTCAACGTCCATAACAAGAAAATCAACGGGAACAAGGTTATTGTTAACCACAATAAGAACATCATTAATTCTTCCCAAAGGTTTCTTCTTAGCAACATCAGCAATAGGAACATCAAAATAACATTTTTCAAGCGGTGGTAAATCAAGCATGTCATAAATCTTTCTAGGCATGATAGAAATACTAGCACCGAGATCACATAAAGCATGGCAATCATAACCGTTAACATGCATATCAATGATGGGTTCCCAACCATCTTCTAACTTTTTGGGAACAGAGGCTTTTTGCTTCAACTTTTCATCCCTAATCTTTATGAGAGCATTGGTAATATGCTTAGTAAAAGCAATATTTAAAGAACTAGCATTGGGAGTCAAAGCAAGCTTTTGCAAGAACAAAATAACCTCAGATATATTGCAGCCATCAACATCAAAATCATTAAAAGAAATAGAGCTATCATCTCCCACACTCCAAAAAATTTCAGCACTCTTTTGAGAAAAAGTTTTGGCAGTTTTAGGCTTTTTAACACAAGGAGTGGGAGTTTTCTCTACACCAGTCAAAGTAAGAGGATTGCTATCAGTAGGAGCAGCATCATTAGAGGTAGTAATAGTACATACCTTCATCTCTCTAGCCATCTCATCTTCTCTTTCCCACCTGGCATGCAATTCCGCTAACAATCTAATATTTTTATCAATTCCAACTTGGGTAGCATTAGCGGCAGCAACAATATTGCTCACATTCACATCATTAGGAAACACTTTAAGTTTCAGAAGTTCAACATCATGAGCAAGGCTATCAACTTTAGAAGCAAGAATATCAATTTTGCCTAACTTTTCCTCAACAGACTTGTTAAAAGCAGTTTGTTTACCGATAAAGTCCTTGAGCATTACCTCAAGCTCGGAGGGCGCGGCCCTAGTGTTGTTGTAGGAATTACCATAAGAATTACCATAACCATTACCATTGGTGGAAGGATACGGCCTATAATTGTTACTAGCAAAATTGTTCCTATAAGCATTGTTATTAAAATTATTATTTCTAATGAAATTCACATCAACTTGCTCTTCTTGAGCAACCAAAGAGGCCAAAGGAACATTATTAGGATCAACATGAGTCCTATCATTAGCAAGCATAGCCATAATGGTATCAATCTTATCATTCAAGGAAGAGGTTTCCTCAACAGAATTTACCTTCTTACCTTGTGGAGCTCTCTCGGTGTGCCATTCGGAATAATTTACCATCATGTTGTCGAGTAGCTTTGATGCGGCGCCCAATGTGAGGGACATAAAAGTGCCTCCAGCAGCTGAATCAAGTAGGTTCCTTGAAGAAAAATTCAGTCCTGCATAAAAAGTTTGGATAATCATCCAAGTAGTCAGTCCATGAGTGGGGCAATTCTTTACCATAGATTTCATTCTTTCCCAAGCTTGAGCAACATGTTCATTATCAAACTGAGTAAACTTCATAATATTGCTACGCAACGATATAATCTTAGCAGGAGGATAATATCTACCAATAAAAGCATCCTTACACTTAGCCCATGAATCAATACTATTCTTAGTCAAAGACAGCAACCAATATTTAGCCTTTCCTCTCAAAGAAAAAGGAAACAACTTGAGTTTAATAATATCACTATCAACATCCTTATATTTCTGCATCTCACATAGCTCGACAAAATTGTTGAGATGAGCTGCAGCATCTTCAGTACTAGCACCAGAAAATTGCTCTTTCATAACAAGGTTCAATAAAGCAGGCTTGATCTCATAAAAAGTGGTAGCAGGAATAGTTGGTGCAATAGGAGTGCAGATAAAATCACTATTGTTCATGCTAGCAAAGTCACACAACTTGGTATTTTCAGGAGTACCCATTTCAGCAAAACGAAAGTAAACAAGTAAAAACAACTACCAAGGATTCTAATTTTTTTGGGTTTTTGATATAAAAAGCAATGCAGGTAAAATAAAATAAAGTAAAGCAAAACAAATAACAAAGTAAAGAATGTGTGTGCGAAGAACTCCCCTCGCAGAAGTCTTCTCTTCCTTCCCCGGCAACGGCGCCAGAAAAAGTGCTGATGCCTTTGATGGCAATAGGCAGTCCTTGTGCGTGGTGAATGACCAGCCCGTTGGGAACCCCAAGAGGAAAGTATGATGAGTGCAGCAGCAAGTTTTCCCTCAGTTAAGAAACCAAGGTATATCGAACAGGAGAAGGGAGACGATGACGACTGAAGGTGTTTGTGGAACCTGCACACACACAGACAAATACTTTGTCCCCAACTTGCGATGAGGTTGTCAATCTCACCGGTTTGCTTGAAACAAAGGTTATTAGTGTATCGAGTGGAAAACAGTAGTAATATGCTAGTAAAGTAAACAGTGCGGGAAAAGTAAACAGGTGATTGCAATATGATTAAAATAGGACCGGGGTCCACAGTTCACTAGTGGTGTCTCTCCATAGATAAATAACATGCTGGGTAAACAAATTACAGTTGGGCAATTGATAGAATAAAGATAACGTGATATGTCAAGAAGATCACTATGAGATTCACTCTGGGCATTACAACAAAATACATAGACCGCCATCCAACTGCATCTATGACTAATAATCCACCCCCGGGGATATCATCCGAACACCCTAGAAGTATTAAGTTGCGAACAACAGATAATTGCATTAAGCAAAGTGTGTAATGTAAACAAAGCATATGCCCTTGAGCATATGAATGTTGTTTTCTCCCTAGTAGCAACAGCACATCTACCACCTTAGAGGTTTCTGTCACTCCCCCAGGTGAAATAGAGACATGAACCCACTATCGAGCATAAATACCCCCTCTTGGAGTCACTAGCAACTACTCGGCCAAGATAGCTACTAACAACGGAGAGCATGCAAGATCATAAACAACATAGAGATAACAAAAGATATAATTCAGTACAGCAACTTAATCATAAACACCAATATTCATCGGATCCCAACAAACCAACATCATAGTATTACATAACGGTGATCTCAATCATGTAGGGCAGCTCATGAGATCTAAACATGAAGCACATGGTGGAGAAGACAACCATCTAGCTACTGCTATGGACCCATAGTCCAAGGTAGACTACTCACTCATCGCTCCGGAGGCAAGCATGGCGATGAAGAAGACCTCCGGTGGCGATTCCCCTCTCCGGCAGGGTGCCGGGAAGAGCTTCTGGACCCTCCCGATCTTCGGGTCGACGGCGGCGGCGGATCGCGATGTATTCTGGAAAACTGATCGGGCCTTAGGTTTTTCTCGTCAGGGGGTATATGTAGGCGAAGGGGGACTGTCAGAGGAGGTCCCACGCTCCCTCACACGGGCCCGGCACGGCCAGGGGCCTGGCCGCGCCACCCCTGTGTGTGGGGGCCACGTGGCCCCCCTCCGTCAGGTCTTCTGATCTTTGGGAGCTCCCCGGTGAAATATGACTTCAGGAACTTGTTTCGTCCAATTCCGAGAATATTTCCTGTGTATCACTTCTGAAACACAAAAACAGCAGAAAACAGGAAACTGGCACTGTGGCACTTCGTTAATAGGTTAGTTTCGGAAAATGTATAAAAATGCCACTAAGTGTAACGAAACAATAGGAAAATGGTGTAAAAACAAGCATGGAGCATCAAAAATTATAGATACGTTTGAGACGTATCAGCCTCCTCACGCCAGGGTGGCGCGGCCAGGGCTGGGCCGCGCCACCAGTGTGTGAGGAGCCCTCAGGCCTCCTCTCCGTCCTGTCTTCTGGCTCTGTGGGTCTTCTGGTGAAATAGGATTTTTGATGATTTTTCCCGAATTTTTACTGGAAGTTGGATTTCTGCACAAAAACGAGACACCAGAGCAATTCTGCTGAAAACAGCGTCAGTCCGTGTTAGTTGCATTCAAAACACACAAATTAGAGGAGAAACAATAGCAAAAGTGTTCGGGAAAGTAGATACATTTTGGACGTATCAGCTCCCCCCAAGCTTAGCTATTTGCTTGTCCTCAAGCAATTCAGTTAACAACTGAGAGCGATAAAAGAAACTTTCACGAATACATTTGCTCATATGATGTATATATACTAACTATGTGATCAAGTACTCAGGCAATTCATAATAAGAAATATGCAACTAATGTCACCTCATAGTCAAGCAAGCTATGAAAGAGTGCCAATGCACTAATAACAAGTAACATGTACATAAGAAGCTACAAGATTGTAATATGCATAAATGATATGAAAGAGTGGTATCCCGCTTGCCTTTATTTGTGGAGCAAAACATAAATGCTGAGGCACCTCTGAAGTTCAAGAGAAGACTAGAAGTAGAAATATCAAAGATACAAGCATCAAAGTTATACCACAATTAACCGTGTTCTGGGACAAGCACATTACACTAAGAATAACATCTATGCTCTCAAGAAGTGCTTAAAAGTTAGAAGATGAAGACTCAACATAAAAGTAAGAGATAGGCCCTTCGCAGAGGGAAGCAGTGATTTAACATGTGCTAGAGCTTTTCATTTGTAAAATAGAGATAAAAATTTATTTTGAGAGGTGGTTGTTCTATGTCAACGACTAGCAATGGGGACTTGCTATCTTCCATAATAAACAACTGAGAGCGGTTCCGAGTTCTTTGAAATTTTGGCACATTGGTGCTCTTTTATAAAGCTTTGGCACTCCTCCCCACCTTTTTCCTTTCTCAAACCATGGCTAACCGATTCCATCGGGTGCCCACCAACTTTCACATTCCTTGGAAGAGTGCCTTTTTTTCTTTCTTTTAGAATTAGATTATAATGGTCTGACCAGCTCTCATGCAAATTAATGACGAGCAGATGAAGCTGCCTAGTCGAGGGGTACTTAATTTAATATGGAAGATAGCAATTCCGACCACTACGTCCCCATGAGCTAAAAACAATGGCACAAAATGAGAAGTAGTTGAAAGTTTTGAAAGGTAGCACATGAAAATTTACTTGGAATGGCTTTCAAATACCATGCATAGGAATTTATAGTGGACTCTTTGGAAAACTTGGTTTTTGGTAATTGGATGCACGAGTAGAGCTCATACTCAGTACAAGTGAAGGCTAGCAAAAGACTGGGAAGCGACAATCAAGAGAGCAATAACTGTCATAATCATGTTTGCGACAAAACAAAATTAATATAGGCATAAAAATGATACAAGAACTCTGAGGCAATTTAGATCATCGAGGATTTAATTGACTTTTTGTTCAGTCATATGCATGCTTGAGCACGTGCCAAGTCGATTCAAATGAAACTTTTCAGAGGTGGATACCACAATAACATACCATATTATGAATAAAACAATGCATGCAAGCGTCTACATGACATGCTACAGACTATTAGTAAATTGAAACTGATCATAAGAAAGCAAGAACTACAAAGCATCCATTAGATAACATATACCTTACATGAACCGACTAAGCATGTCCACATGGATGAGTATATGTACAAAAATGAAAGCAAATAGAGTTCATACCAGCCTCTTACCACATCTCGGATTATCGTATGTCATCATTATTGCTCTTCACTTGTGTGGCTTGAATAATATAAAGTGAATACCAAGCTCCAATGGAGTAACGGGAGACTGAACTATGCAACAAACTTTACAAAACCGAAGAAGAACAACAAATATTTTTGGGGTTTTCAATTTTTGAAACAAAAGCAGAAGGAAATAGCAAACAAAGCAAAATATTTTTGGGTTTTCCAAATAGCAAACCGAAAATAGCAAGTAAAGCAAACCAAAGGTAGAAAACCAAAGAACCAAATAGAGAGAAAAACAACGGAAATATTTTTGGTCTTTTTGTGTTTTGGAAAGCAGAAATAAGAACAAGAACACTGGAGAAAGCGAAACATGAATATACAAAGGACCGACAAAATATGATATGTAGATGAGTGAATCGTCGGCGTACCTCCCCCCAAGCTTAGGCTTTTGGCCTAAGTGGAAATCAATCCCAACTCGGCCAACTCGGCCATGAGGTGGCGCCTCCGTAGTGTGACGAAGAAGCACCATCGTCTTGATATGAGCTCGAGGACGCCCCGGAGTGGTACGTGGTGAAGTGATAGGCCGGCTCCTCCTCTTCCTCCTAGACCACCGCGCCGTGTTGGATATTGAAACCAAGCAACCTAAGCTGATCGTCCAACTCCTCCTTCGTGCGCGACCATGGCCTCATGTGAATGCTGAACAAGTTAGGCTGAGGCAAGGGAACTTCCCTTTCCTCTCCATCAATAAATAACATCCTATAAACTAATTTCCCTGCACAAGAGTTAGCAGTAACAAAATGATGGAGTTTCATGGCAGCAAGATCAAGCCTCTGTGGAGCCAATAATACATCATTAGGAGCAATAGAAAGTCCTAGCTCAGCAACAATGCGCGCGGCAATAATACCTCCATAAATAGGTCCCCTAGCGGCTAGGCGACGAGCAATAATAGCACCGAGGTTATACTTCCTACTAACATCAAGAGCGGTAGCTAGAAAAGCTAAATGATAGTTGGAGATATTGCTAGTGTTTTCTCTACCAAGTACACTAGTTGCAAGATAGTAAGTAAAATATCTAATAGCTGGGAGCTGAATGTTTCTTATCTTGCCACGCTGTGCGGTGCGGTCATCATCATTGGTCACCCCTCGGTAAAGCTCCAACAAATCAGCGGGGTGATTTTGTATCCTCTTGGCCGTTCCAAACATGGGAATACCTAAAATAGAGCAAAACCTCCCCAAAGGCATGGTGAAAGACTTATCATAAATCTTAAATGCGATGGAAGGATTGAAATGAGCGTTAGTAAATTTAAAACTTTCAACGAAAATCTTTGTAAGCATAGCATATTGGTCACTTTCATCTGTCATGTAAGCAGTCAACCCAACCCTATTAAGAAGGAGCAAGAAATCATCAAGAATCCCTGCATCACTCAAAAAGTTAATACAAGGGAAGGTGGATGGATGTGCATCTCCATCGTCCCCTTCAAGGTTTGGTGACATGAGATCCTCATTATAAGACATCCTATATTGAGCAGTGGATCTTGAGGGCCTTGATGACCTTGGTGCATCACTTTCAAACACTTCTCCATATGTGAAGTTGTCCATCTCCTTTCTCTGATTTTTTTAACAAACTCATAAAAAGTGATTTTAAGACAAGCAAGTGTAGGAAACTACTATAGTGGGTTACTAGAGAGTTAACATGCATCAAAATAACAATTCTAAGCAATAGAGCAAGCATGCATACTCATTTATACTGTCACCTACAAAGCTAAAATACTCAAGAAATACTCCACCAAAAGAAATTCTACTTGGACAAGCGGAGGAGTCACATACCGGAGAACAAATGCTCCAAATCTCAGCAGAAATGTTGGGCTGAGCAAGGAGATCGAAAAATCGAGGTGAAGAACAGCAAGAACTCGGGTTTGAGCTGGGTGTGTCGTTGTTTTCGGGAGAGAGAAAGAGCAGGGGAGGAAGAGATGAGTGAGGGGCCAGGTGTGACAACCTCAAATTTGATCACAAATTCGAAGTGCCCGTTATGTAATCCATCACAATCCCAGAACCATTGTTGTGATTCACATAACGTAGTTGATACCACAGTTCCATAGACATTACAATACGATAGTTCAAATACAATGGTCATATAGACCAAGTCATCTTACAACACAATATAGCAGCGGAAAAATAACGTCTTCGGCCCATGCCTTCACCTACAGGCAATGGCGACTCACGGAGATGATCTTAGTGCTGGTACTCCTCCTCATACCCTTCCTCCTGGTATTCCTCCCCATAGTCTGGCCAAGTTGATAGCCAGGGACACAGCCATGAGTACATTGGATGCACTCGCAAACCATCTTATAAATGAAGGATGAAGTAGATATGCATGTTTGGAATAGTGGACTAAGCACTAAGTTTATTTGCAAAGGCTAGTTTTATTTCCCAAGAAGGTTCATTGGTAGAAAAGAGGTTTAGTTCTCTAAGTTCCATCTAGAGAGGACTTCAAGTATGTCAAGAACATTTCCAACAAGTCATTCACCAAGTTCACCATTGTCATTTTTAGTTTGACAAAAGTCAAGTACAGCTCACCAACCGTCCATGACCGCGGACGCGGCTATTCGAATAGTTTCAAAACCTCTGCAGAGGGGTACACTTTACCCACAAGATTCGATACATCTGCCGGGAGAAATCCACGGTTCGTCATACACAAGTATGCGAGTTTCAGATAATCAAACAAATTCTTTCACTTGCTCATCCTAGTATAGGATCCTTCCCTAGAGCCCGGGATACGGGATCTCCCGCTCCGACGCCTCTAGTTCTGCCCATCCCGGGTACCGGGTTAGTGGAATCCACTTGGTCAAGAAGTATCCGCCCGTGGAGTCCTTCCATGAAGCTTTGACACAAGGCCTCCCATACTAAGATAAACAAACTACGGACTAAGCCCCTTCCCATACAGGGGTAATGTGGTTGTACGGTAAAATTGGCTCCCATAGTACATCACTCGTTGTCATTGAGAAATATATTTCATAGTTCTTAGTCAAGATTACTTTCTTTTAGAAAGCCATTATGTAGGAGCAACCTCCCATTTCAAGTTTCAATGTAAGTCACCACCTTTCAACTGGGGTTCCTCCAGAGATAGCCTCAACTTTTATTAGCGACTAAGCAACTACATTGAGTGATAGTACTACTACTAGGGTTGGATAAACTCAGCTTGATGCTCTTGATAATCAAGACATCACTATGCTTCTATCATTCTACTCTAGCAATTCAATCATGCAATTTACTTAAAACAAGTAGAATGCAATATTTAAAACTAGGCATTTGGGAGTATGAATCAAAAGATGGCTTGCCTTGGTTGGCAAAGTGTCCGGGGTTCTCTTCTTCTTCTTGATAATAATAATCCCCTCCAATATCCTCCTCGGCAACACTAGCGTCTAATAACGAATAAACACAAAGCACACCATCACTTCACCAAGCTAACAACACACCAAGCACACATCTTTGTTTGTTAACCAAAGCATTCATGTTGCATTGTTATGGTGTTGGATTGTAAGTCTTTCTTCTAAGTTTTCTTCAAGTGTGCAAGCTAGATTCTTTACTAAGTAGCAAAGGTGGTTTATTGGTGCAGCATTGGAGGTGGGTTAGGGTTACTAAGACAAGTTTAGGTGGGAATGGTCCACTAAGTGAATTGCATTGAGGACCATTTCATTCTAAGTGTGTAATTGTGATTTGTCATTCTATGCTACCAAATAGGTTGGGATTAGGGTCTAAATGATCACACTAATATGGTTTGGGTAGATTAGTGTTGACTAACAGTAAGAGGGGTCATTAGTGAGCTCACATTTTAATTTTCATGATTTTTTATGGCTTAAATAATTTTCTAGAAGTCCTTCATTAATTAACAAGCTATGGTCACACTATTCATAACCATTTTAATTCCTAACTTATTTTGAATTCTAACCAGGACTGTTGGACAGAGTATTTCATAAGCTTCCCAACGAATATTTATTTGCTAGATTTGGCTTTGTAAAACTCTAGGAATTAAAGTTTGAAAATAACATTTGAAACAGGTTTGAAATAAATGAAAAGGGCGGGAATTAATTAAAAACGAAACGGACCGCTTCTAAACCTCCTGGGCCCAATTCAGTCAAAAGCCGAACGGGCCGGCCCGATACCGTTTCGCGCGGGGAAAAGAAATAAAAAGGGGACTGGCAGGTGGGGTCGCGATGTCAGCCCACTTAACAAATCCCGAATCGGTAAGTTGTCGTCCGATCAAGATCTAACGGCTCGCGATCGTCTTCTTCCTCAGCACGGGCGGGAGCTCACCTGCGAGTAGCGACGATCGTTCGACGGCGAGGGCGAGGCGTAGGGGAAGCAGAGCTCGTCGGCGACGTGCGGGATCGGCGGCGGTGCTCCTCCTCTTCCGATTCCCTGCAGCAGCGAGCTCCCGGGTGGTCGGACGCGGCGGCGCTCCGCTCGTCCAGTACTGCGCCGGCGAGGCTGGCTACAGCGAAGCAGAGCGAGAGGGAGTGAGCGGCGATGTCTGGGAGGTAGCTGGGGATGAGGTGCGTTCCTTCGTTTGATCGGAGGGGCTTTTTATAGCCTCAGGTGGCCGGGAGCAAGGCGACCAGAAGCTCGACGCTGCGGGGGTCCTGGCGGCGTTGCAAGCTCGCTCCGGTCACGGCGTTCACGCTCGCGTGCTGGGAGGGTTCTGGTTCGGCCGCGGGGGACTGTGGGTCTCCTCTGGCGCCTTCCAGACGGTCGGCATCGCGCGGGACAGTGAGTTACTGGGAGGGGGTCCTGGGTGTTCTCTCCTCTTCTCCTCCTTCTTCCATGGCTTGGGTCGGGGCAGAGGGGGCTGGAATCGATCGAGGCGCGGCCAGAGAGCATGGCTACAGCACTTGGTCGAGCCAGAACAGTGCTGCACCAGTGAAGTTTGATCTCACTCGATTTGCTCCTGCCAGTGTTCGACGAAATGCTTACAAGAACTCAAAATTCGAATTTTTCAAATTTGACACTTTGGGTGCTCATCATATTGGATAAGGTACCCTGGCATATTTTTGTTCTGGAGAAAGAATGAGTTTTGCAAAAATTTATATTTCAAAATTGAAATGGTTGCTGTTTCAGATTCCAACTTTTGCTCAAGTTTGTGTGGTGTTCCAATTTAAATTTTTGGTAGATCTTTGTTGGTTGTGGTAGTCTATAACTTGGTTAAGCTCAACTAGTTGGCCAATTACTGATTTGGATTACAGAATTCTTAATCTAAGGGCTCAAAGTGGTGTAGTCAATAATAAATCCTAGATCTTATTAACTTTATCTCTTTCTTACTTATTTTCATTTCTGGTTTCTTTGCTTCTTACTAATCTTCTTAATTGATTCTGTTGGTTCACTTGGAGTGATCTATCCAATGCTCAAACAAAAAGAACACACATAAAATCATAGAAATACAAATAAAGAGAATACATGTATGCATACAATAATGAATAAAAAGTTTTATTTGGGTCCAATTTGTGGCACTTTATTTAATAAGACTTGGGTTACAAATTCTGAGTTGTTACAATCTTCCCCCCTTAAAAAGAATCTCGTCCCCGAGATTCACTAGTTAAGAACTGAAAAGATTGGGAAACTCTTTCTGAAGGTAATCTTCTCGTTCCCAAGTGGCTTCCTCTTCGGTGTGATTACTCCACTGAACTTTCAGAAATTTGATGCTTCGGGTTCGAGTAGTTCGATAGGCTTCTTCGAGGATACGGGTAGGTACTTCACGGTAGGTCAAATCCTGATTGATGTCCACCGAACGGTGATCAATATTCTTGAAGATTTCGGGCTTCTCCGGCACTTCAAGACATTTCCGAAGTAACGACACGTGGAAGACATTGTGTACTTCAGACAGTTCAGGGGGCATTTCCAACTGATAAGACACTTCTCCTCGGCGGTCTAGTATCTTGAAGGGTCCAATGTACCTTGGTGCAAGCTTTCCTTTTACTTGGAATCTTTGCATTCCCTTGAGGGGTGATACTCTAAGGTAAACAAAGTCTCCACTCTGGAAAGTTAATTCTCTCCTTCTCTTGTCGGCATAACTCTTTTGTCTTGACTGGGCTGCCTTGAGATAGTCACGAATCATGCGAACTTTTTCTTCGGCTTCTTGCAGAATATCTGGTCCAAATATCTGACTGTCTCCGGTTTCTGACCAATTCAGAGGGGTACGACACTTTCTTCCATACAGAGCTTCAAATGGGGCCATTTGCAAACTGGCTTGATAACTGTTGTTGTAGGAAAACTCCGCGAAAGGCAGGCAATCTTCCCACTTAGCTCCATAGGCTAGAACACAAGCTCTCAACATATCTTCAAGTATTTGATTCACTCTTTCAGTCTGTCCATCAGTCTGAGGGTGGTAAGCGGTGCTGAAAGCTAATTTAGTTCCCAAGCTTGATGTAAACTCTTCCAAAATCTCGAGGTGAATTGGGTTCCTCGATCGGAAACTATGGTTTTAGGAACTCCATGCAAACTGACAATTCTGGATAAATACAGATCTGCCAACTGTCCTGAGTTGTAAGTGGTCTTGACAGGAATAAAGTGGGCAACTTTGGTTAGTCTATCCACAATGACCCAGATAGAGTCATTGCCACGGCTAGACCTTGGAAATCCAGTGATGAAATCCATTCCAACAGATTCCCACTTCCATTCCGGAACTTGCAAAGGTTGCAGCAATCCTGCCGGTCGTTGATGTTCAGCCTTGACTCTTTGGCAGATATCACACTTGGATATAAACGATGCAATCTCGCGCTTCATTCCATGCCACCAAAATTGTTCCTTCAAATCTTGGTACATCTTAGTTCCACCGGGGTGGATGGAGTAAGGTGTCTCATGGGCTTCCTTCATAATTACTTCCTTCAATTCGGAATCAGCAGGCACACAAATACGGCCTTTATACCAAAGAACTCCTTGATCATCTTCTTCAAATCCTGGTACCTTACCGGAACTAATTCGGCGCTTAATTCCTTCAATACTCTCATTTCCCTTCTGGGCTTCTTTGATTTGGCTCATCAAGGTGGGTTGAAACTCCAGGTTGGCTAAGAATCCTTGACTGACTAGTTCCAATCCAAATTTTTCAAACTCTTGGTGCAACATAGGTTGCTCCTCCTTGATCCTCGTATTCAACGAGCAAGGCTTCCTACTCAATGCATCGGCCACTACATTGGCCTTACCGGGGTGATAGTGAATTTCCAAATCATAATCCTTGATCAATTCTATCCATCTCCTTTGCCTCATGTTCAACTCCTTCTGGGTGAAGATATACTTCAAACTCTTGTGATCAGTGTAGATCTCACATCTGTTGCCCATCAGATAGTGCCTCCAGGTCTTCAAAGCTAGAACCACGGCTGCTAACTCTAGATCATGGGTTGGATAATTTTCTTCATGAGGTCGAAGCTGTCGAGAGAGATAAGCTATGACCTTGCCTTCTTGCATCAATACGCAACCAAGTCCAAGTTTGGAAGCGTCGCAATAGACATCAAAGTTTTTGGTGATATCGGGCATGGTTAGGACAGGGGCGGTCACCAATCGCTTCTTGAGCTCTTGAAAACTCTCTTCACACTTAGGGGTCCATTCAAACTTCTTGTCCTTCTTCAACAATTGGGTCATCGGACGGGCAATACTGGAAAATCCTTCAACAAACTTGCGGTAATATCCCGCTAATCCGAGAAAACCTCTCACTTCCGTTTGAGTGGTAGGGGCTTCCCATTCCATGACTGATTTGATTTTCTTGGGGTCTACGGATATTCCTCCCGCTGATAATACATGGCCTAAGAATCCAACTTCCTTCAACCAGAACTCACATTTGCTGAACTTGGCATACAGCTGATGCTCTCTTAGGGTTTCTAGAATTAATCTCAAATGGGTTGCATGCTCTTCTTCGGATTTGGAGTAGATAAGAATGTCGTCAATGAAGACGACAACAAACTTATCCAAGAACTCCATAAAAACCTTATTCATGAGATTCATGAAATACGCAGGGGCATTGGTTAATCCAAATGACATTACGGTGTACTCATACAATCCGTATCGGGTAGTGAAAGCTGTTTTGGGGATATCCGTTGCACGGATCTTCAGTTGGTGGTATCCAGTTCTAAGATCTATCTTTGAGAATACTCTGGCTCCAGTCAATTGGTCAAACAAATCTTCGATCTTCGGGAGAGGGTACTTGTTCTTGATGGTCACATCGTTAAGCTTGCGATAATCAGTGCATAGTCGGCTAGAACCGTCACTTTTATCCACAAACAGAACAGGTGATCTCCAAGCAGAAGAGCTTGGCTGAATCAATCCTTTGCTCAAAAGGTCATCCAATTGCTTCTTCAACTCAACTAGTTCAGCTGGGTTCATGCGATAGGGTCGTTGGGCTATAGATCCAGTTCCGGGGATAAGCTCAATGATAAACTCAATATCCCGATCCGGTGGCATTCCGGGTAGCTCATCAGGAAAGACATCCGGGTACTCACAGACGATGGGGACTTGCTCCAAAGTCTGTCCTGAGATACTCTTATGACATCTGGGGATTGGAATGGGTTTAACGGACACATGCTTCACGAAAACTCCATGACTACTCCTCATGGTGATGGTCTTTTTGGCACAATCTATAACTCCTTGGTGTTGGGACATCCAATCCATACCTAGGACTACTTCCAATCCTTTGGTTCCTAGCACAATCAAACTGGCTAGGAATGAGATCCCATGGATTTCTATGGGCACTGCCAAACATGTACAACTGGCTTTGGTTACTGACCCGGGAATTTGCACAGACATGATATCTTTCAAGGGTGTGGGTTGAAGTCCACTTTTATCAACGAATAATTGGGTAACAAATGAGTGTGATGCTCCGGAATCAAACAGAACTCTTGCAAGAACTGAGTTAACAGGGAACATACCAAGCACAACGTCGGTTGCTTCCTGAGCTTCTTCAACATTCATGTGATTCAGACGGCCTTGAGAGCGAGGCTGGTTCCTCGAAGGATAGTTCTTGCCATTTCCCACACGACGCTGTTGCTGAGCAGGGGCAGCAGTCTTGGATGCATCATTCAGCTTCTTGGGGCACTCATTGGAGTAATGCCCTTTTAGTCCACACTCATAACATGTCACACCAGACTTGTCACCAGGCTTGGGTAACACAGGGGCGCCATTTGGCCTTGGAGTATTAGTGTTGAAGTTGTTGCCACTAGGTCTTGGAGGTGCACGGTTAAAGTTGTTGCCGGGTGGGCGGTTGGGATAGTTGGGACGCGGAGCAGGTGCAGACGGCCTCATAGGTCGAGGGGCGAAACCCATTGGTGCATTTCCCCTTGACTTCTGCGAGTTGCTCGAATTGCCTTGATACATCATACGGCGCTTGCGGTTCTCGGTAGCTTGCTTGAGTTTGCCTTCCATCTGAATGGCAGAGTCAACCAATGACTCCAGGTCGGCAAAGGGAATACTAACCAGGACACATTGCATCTCATCATGAAGTCCATCCAGGAACCTTTCTTGCTTCTTTTCAGTGGTATTGGTGTCATCTGGGGCATACCTAGACAAGGTAAGGAACTTGTCACGGTAATCCACCACAGACATGGAACCTTGCTTCAGATTTCTGAACTCATCTCTCATCCTTTTCACCAATCCCATAGGAACATGGGCTTTGCTGAACTTGCTCTTGAACTCTTCCCACGGCATCACATATCCTGGGGCCTGCATTGCACGGGTGCTATCCCACCAAGCTCTCGCTGCTCCAGCAAGATAGTGGGTGGTATACAAGACCTTCTCATTTTCACCAACTTCGGCGACTGCCAAGTTGTTCTCCATGGTACGAAGCCAGTCATCGGCATCTAAGGGCTCTTCAGACTTAGTGAATATGGGAGGGTTGGTGTTTTGGAAACTCCTTAACTTGGATCGGTGCTCTCCATTGCCATGGTTTTCTCCTTCACCATTGCCATTGTTGTGGTTCATTGCCATCTGGGTTAGTTGCTGAAGAGTGGCCAAGTTGGCTTGGCGCTCAGCTCGGGCTGCTTCCCGGTCTTCCATGATCAACCTTAGTAATTCGGCCATTTCCGGGTTCGGGGGTGGGGGTGCTCGCGGCATCTGAAGATAAGGTGTGTAAGACAAGAGGGAAAAAGCTAACTTGCTAAGATTTAAAGGTAACATGGATGATGCAATTTTGTTTTACTAAGGCCTTAGAGGCCAAATTCAAATTTCATTCATCACTCATCAAACATATCATACACACGAGTTCACGTATTACAAATGGTTTACCTCAAACCATTGCGACTCGTCTACTAGAGAGGGGGATACAACTCACACCTACACGAAGTGAAGACTAAAGTGGAACTCATACTAGATAACACATGGAGCTCGAGTCTAAACAGCGGGCTCCTCGGGGTCTTCCTCCTCGTCACTCACAATGAATCCATTGTGTCCACCATCCTCCGGATCATCGAGGTCCTCCATGAAGTCATCCTCATCACTAATGAGGGCATTATCCTCCTTGCGGAGATCAATGCCTTCCTCCTCACCAAGGTGATCCTCAAGACTCTCAATGTACGCAGTCAACTCCGCCACATTGGCCTTCAACTCCTCAAGGTCCTGTTCCTTCTCATCGCGCTGGCGACGAAGGCTCTTGCGCTCCTTCGCAAGAATCCTGATGGTGCTCCTTGCCTCCACCAGTGCAACGTGCTCGAGGTTGGCCCTAGTACGGGCACAGTCGGCCTCCTGCTGAGTGGAGTACAGCAAGAAGTCCATGTGGTCGATGTAGGTACTCGGCTCATTCTGCCCGGGCATGTTTGCGGGACGTCCATCCGCGTCACGCCAAGCAAAGTCCTTGAAGCGTCCTCCCTGAACCTCCTCAACATGCAGTCCGCACAAGCGGGCGTGCATCTCCTGCATCGCTCGGACCAAACCATCGGCCCAAGTGTTCTCCACAAGCTCAAACTTGACCCTTGGAGAACCCAACATCCCCTTCTTGCCACGGCAACTAGCTCGGATGAGCCACCGTAGCTCTCCATCCGGGTGCTCATTGAGCACGGCTCCCTTGAACTCCGGGTACAAACGGTTCAGGAACAAGGTCAAGGTGGTGAGGTCGCGCTCGAAACAAAGGCTGCCACCTTGGCCCAACTGGTACTGCTCAGTGAATACCAGGGCCATCTACAAAATTTTAAATTAGTTCAAGTTAGTGATCAACTCAAGTGTGCAAAATTTTTAAGTAAGCAAAAGCTGAAGTATGTATAAAACTTTGCAACTAGAGAGGAAAGACTAAGCAATTTTTGCAACCGTTCTTGTATCTTTCTTTTATCAAGGTTTTGTTTAACGCCCATTCTAACTAAGGTCTCCTATGGTCAGCCTAGGCTCTGATACCAACTTGTGACAACCTCAAATTTGATCACAAATTCGAAGTGCCCGTTATGTAATCCATCACAATCCCAGAACCATTGTTGTGATTCACATAACGTAGTTGATACCACAGTTCCATAGACATTACAATACGATAGTTCAAATACAATGGTCATATAGACCAAGTCATCTTACAACACAATATAGCAGCGGAAAAATAACGTCTTCGGCCCATGCCTTCACCTACAGGCAATGGCGACTCACGGAGATGATCTTAGTGCTGGTACTCCTCCTCATACCCTTCCTCCTGGTATTCCTCCCCATAGTCTGGCCAAGTTGATAGCCAGGGACACAGCCGTGAGTACATTGGATGCACTCGCAAACCATCTTATAAATGAAGGATGAAGTAGATATGCATGTTTGGAATAGTGGACTAAGCACTAAGTTTATTTGCAAAGGCTAGTTTTATTTCCCAAGAAGGTTCATTGGTAGAAAAGAGGTTTAGTTCTCTAAGTTCCATCTAGAGAGGACTTCAAGTATGTCAAGAACATTTCCAACAAGTCATTCACCAAGTTCACCATTGTCATTTTTAGTTTGACAAAAGTCAAGTACAGCTCACCAACCGTCCATGACCGCGGACGCGGCTATTCGAATAGTTTCAAAACCTCTGCAGAGGGGTACACTTTACCCACAAGATTCGATACATCTGCCGGGAGAAATCCACGGTTCGTCATACACAAGTATGCGAGTTTCAGATAATCAAACAAATTCTTTCACTTGCTCATCCTAGTATAGGATCCTTCCCTAGAGCCCGGGATACGGGATCTCCCGCTCCGACGCCTCTAGTTCTGCCCATCCCGGGTACCGGGTTAGTGGAATCCACTTGGTCAAGAAGTATCCGCCTGTGGAGTCCTTCCATGAAGCTTTGACACAAGGCCTCCCATACTAAGATAAACAAACTACGGACTAAGCCCCTTCCCATACAGGGGTAATGTGGTTGTACGGTAAAATTGGCTCCCATAGTACATCACTCGTTGTCATTGAGAAATATATTTCATAGTTCTTAGTCAAGATTACTTTCTTTTAGAAAGCCATTATGTAGGAGCAACCTCCCATTTCAAGTTTCAATGTAAGTCACCACCTTTCAACTGGGGTTCCTCCAGAGATAGCCTCAACTTTTATTAGCGACTAAGCAACTACATTGAGTGATAGTACTACTACTAGGGTTGGATAAACTCAGCTTGATGCTCTTGATAATCAAGACATCACTATGCTTCTATCATTCTACTCTAGCAATTCAATCATGCAATTTACTTAAAACAAGTAGAATGTAATATTAAAACTAGGTAGTGGGAGTATGAATCAAAAGATGGCTTGCCTTGGTTGGCAAAGTGTCCGGGGTTCTCTTCTTCTTCTTGATAATAATAATCCCCTCCAATATCCTCCTCGGCAACACTAGCGTCTAATAACGAATAAACACAAAGCACACCATCACTTCACCAAGCTAACAACACACCAAGCACACATCTTTGTTTGTTAACCAAAGCATTCATGTTGCATTGTTATGGTGTTGGATTGTAAGTCTTTCTTCTAAGTTTTCTTCAAGTGTGCAAGCTAGATTCTTTACTAAGTAGCAAAGGTGGTTTATTGGTGCAGCATTGGAGGTGGGTTAGGGTTACTAAGACAAGTTTAGGTGGGAATGGTCCACTAAGTGAATTGCATTGAGGACCATTTCATTCTAAGTGTGTAATTGTGATTTGTCATTCTATGCTACCAAATAGGTTGGGATTAGGGTCTAAATGATCACACTAATATGGTTTGGGTAGATTAGTGTTGACTAACAGTAAGAGGGGTCATTAGTGAGCTCACATTTTAATTTTCATGATTTTTGATGGCTTAAATAATTTTCTAGAAGTCCTTCATTAATTAACAAGCTATGGTCACACTATTCATAACCATTTTAATTCCTAACTTATTTTGAATTCTAACCAGGACTGTTGGACAGAGTATTTCATAAGCTTCCCAACGAATATTTATTTGCTAGATTTGGCTTTGTAAAACTCTAGGAATTAAAGTTTGAAAATAACATTTGAAACAGGTTTGAAATAAATGAAAAGGGCGGGAATTAATTAAAAACGAAACGGACCGCTTCTAAACCTCCTGGGCCCAATTCAGTCAAAAGCCGAACGGGCCGGCCCGATACCGTTTCGCGCGGGGAAAAGAAATAAAAAGGGGACTGACAGGTGGGGTCGCGATGTCAGCCCACTTAACAAATCCCGAATCGGTAAGTTGTCGTCCGATCAAGATCTAACGGCTCGCGATCGTCTTCTTCCTCAGCACGGGCGGGAGCTCACCTGCGAGTAGCGACGATCGTTCGACGGCGAGGGCGAGGCGTAGGGGAAGCAGAGCTCGTCGGCGACGTGCGGGATCGGCGGCGGTGCTCCTCCTCTTCCGATTCCCTGCAGCAGCGAGCTCCCAGGTGGTCGGACGCGGCGGCGCTCCGCTCGTCCAGTACTGCGCCGGCGAGGCTGGCTACAGCGAAGCAGAGCGAGAGGGAGTGAGCGGCGATGTCTGGGAGGTAGCTGGGGATGAGGTGCGTTCCTTCGTTTGATCGGAGGGGCTTTTTATAGCCTCAGGTGGCCGGGAGCAAGGCGACCAGAAGCTCGACGCTGCGGGGGTCCTGGCGGCGTTGCAAGCTCGCTCCGGTCACGGCGTTCACGCTCGCGTGCTGGGAGGGTTCTGGTTCGGCCGCGGGGGACTGTGGGTCTCCTCTGGCGCCTTCCCGACGGTCGGCATCGCGCGGGACAGTGAGTTACTGGGAGGGGGTCCTGGGTGTTCTCTCCTCTTCTCCTCCTTCTTCCATGGCTTGGGTCGGGGCAGAGGGGGCTGGAATCGATCGAGGCGCGGCCAGAGAGCATGGCTACAGCACTTGGTCGAGCCAGAACAGTGCTGCACCAGTGAAGTTTGATCTCACTCGATTTGCTCCTGCCAGTGTTCGACGAAATGCTTACAAGAACTCAAAATTCGAATTTTTCAAATTTGACACTTTGGGTGCTCATCATATTGGATAAGGTACCCTGGCATATTTTTGTTCTGGAGAAAGAATGAGTTTTGCAAAAATTTATATTTCAAAATTGAAATGGTTGCTGTTTCAGATTCCAACTTTTGCTCAAGTTTGTGTGGTGTTCCAATTTAAATTTTTGGTAGATCTTTGTTGGTTGTGGTAGTCTATAACTTGGTTAAGCTCAACTAGTTGGCCAATTACTGATTTGGATTACAGAATTCTTAATCTAAGGGCTCAAAGTGGTGTAGTCAATAATAAATCCTAGATCTTATTAACTTTATCTCTTTCTTACTTATTTTCATTTCTGGTTTCTTTGCTTCTTACTAATCTTCTTAATTGATTCTGTTGGTTCACTTGGAGTGATCTATCCAATGCTCAAACAAAAAGAACACACATAAAATCATAGAAATACAAATAAAGAGAATACATGTATGCATACAATAATGAATAAAAAATTTTATTTGGGTCCAATTTGTGGCACTTTATTTAATAAGACTTGGGTTACAAATTCTGAGTTGTTACACCAGGTGGGGCCCTCTCACGCCTGGGTGGCGCGGCCAGGGCTGGGCCGCGCCACCTATGTGTGAGGTGGCGTGGCAGCCCCTCCTGGTGCCTCCCAGGTGCCTCTCTGCCCCATTTTTGACATAAAAATTTATAAAGAATTTTCTGGAATTTTTCGAGAAACTTTATTTTCGAGGATTTTTTAGAAATTGGCATATCGATAAAAATTCAGAAAAACAAAGATGAAAAGATTTCAAGCAAATCAAAACTAAGCATGCAGCAGCTCTGAGATACTCTTAATCATGCAACTAAACTGAAGGAACAAAATTGATGAAAGTAAATACAAGTGAGGTGGAGTGGATGCGGTGAAAACGGAGTTTCGTTCATATAAAATCACTTTGTTAACAAGGTTGATCAAGTCTTGTTCCCAAACTAACTTTATATGAGGCAAAACTTTACACTTCACTAAATGCTTATGTTACCTCAACTTTGATAGGTATAGTCCCAACCATAACAATTTGATATTCTTCCTTGGGCTTTCGCTCTGAACAAATGATTTGACCAACTTTGATGGTCTCAACATGCTTGATTGAATTTAGAGCATTCTTCCTATCAATCTTCTTGGGAAAATAAACTGTATACTCTTTGTCATTAACATTAAAAGTGACTTTTCCTTGATTGCAATTAATAACAGCACCTGCGGTGTTTAGAAAAGGTCTCCCAAGAATAATGGACATATTATCATCTTCAGGCATTTGCAACACAACAAAGTCAGTTAAAATCAAACAAATGTTAGCAACTTGAACAGGAACATTTTCACATATACCAATAGGAATAGTAGTAGACTTATCAGCCATCTGCAAAGATATATCAGTTGATACCAATTTTTCTACATCAAGTCTCTTGTAAAGAGAAAAAGGCATGACACTAACTCCAGCTCCCAAATCACATAAAGCAGGTCTAACATAGTTATTTTTAATGGAGCAAGGAATAGTTGGTATACCTGGATCTCCAAGCTTCTCTGGTACTTTACCATCAAAAGAATAATTAGCAAGTAAACTGGAAATTTCCTCACTAGGAATTTTCCTTTTGTTAGTGACAATATCTTTCATATACTTTGCATAAGGAGGCATTCTAATAGCATCGGTCAAAGGAATTTGCAAAAATGAAGGTCTCATCCATTCACAAAACCTGTTGTAGTGTTCTTCTTCCTTGGACTTGTGTTTCTTACTAGGAAAAGGCATTGGTTTCTGTACCCAAGGTTCTCTCTCTTTACCATGCTTGTTGGCAATGAAGTCTTCTTTGGTGTACTTTGCATTTTTATCAATCTTCTCTGGTTCTTCTTCAACTTCTTCTTTATCGGAAGCATCTCCTGGTTCAGTTTCAGCATCACAAATAGAAACACTGTTAGGATCTTTACCTGCATCAGAGGATTCTGCAGTTGTTTTATGCTTCTTCTTCTTCTTCTTAGAAGGAATATCATCATTTGAAGTGCGTTGAGAATCTTGCTCAACCCTCTTAGGATGTCCTTCAGGATATAATGGATCTTGAGTAGCAGCGCCGCTTCTTGTGCGTATTTCACATGCTTGCTTCTCTCTTGCGGCATTAACTAGCAAGTCTTTTTGCACCTTGGTAAGCTGATCAATTTGTGTTTGAACCATTTGAAAATGTTTAACAAGTATCTTCACATCATTGGCGGTTCTCTCCACAATATCCTGCAACTTGTTAATAGCTCTAGAATTTTCCAACAGATGATTATGCACCATTCTATTAAAATTTTCTTGCTTAACAATAAAATTATCAAATTCATCTAAACATTGATCAGGAGGTTTAGTATAAGGAATATCTCTTTCATCAAAGCGTTGGAGAGAGTGTACCTCAATAGTTGATGAGTGAGGGATTGGCTTACATAATTCTTCTATAGGAGGTAAATTCTTCACATCTTCGGCCTTAATACCTTTCTCCTTAAGAGATTTTTTAGCTTCCTTCATAACTTCATCATTTAATTCAATCATCCCTCTCTTCTTCGGCGTAGGCTCTGTAGATGGCGCAGGGGTTGGTGCTGGTGTTGGCTCAACTAAAGTCCAATCATCATGATTCCGGCTTATTTTAGCCATTAATTCTTCAGCTTCGGCCGGAGTTCTTTCCATGAAAACACAACTAGCACAACTATCCAAATATGACTTAGATTCATCCGTTAGTCCATTATAAAATATATCAAGGAGTTCATTTTTAGGCAATGGTTCTTTAGGCAAAGCTCTAATTAAAGAACAAAACCTTGTCCAAGATTCAGGCAATATCTCTCCTTTTCCCTGTTCAAAATCAAAGATTTTCTGCACAGCAGCATGTTGAGCACTAGCAGGAAAATATTTCTGAAAGAAAGCATTAACCAAAGCAATAGGACTAGTAAGAGATCCAGGAGACAAGCTATTAAACCAATTTTTAGCACCATCTTTCAACGAGAAAGGAAAAATCTTAGCAACAAAGTAAGTGCGGAGCTTAATATCATCAGAAAACAAGTTACTCAAAGTAGAAAGCTCATTCATGTGCCCCATAGCACTCTCATCTTTAGTACCACAAAAAGGAGTTTTCTCAATAATAGATATGTAAGATAAATCCAAAGAGAAATCATAATCCTTGTCTCTAATATTTATGGGAGAAGCAGCAAACTTAGGATCAGGAGACAAATTATATCTAACAGAACGCCTAGCAAGAAGTTCTTTAACATTACCAGCATTACGAGCAGCACGTGCTTCAGCAATAAAATCATCATTAAGCTCAATATAAGCATCATCATCATAATCATCACTAGGACATTCCCTAGACTCAGGTGAACTAACAGGTGTAACAGTGGTGTTTCCCAACTTAGCTCTAGCAATAGTAGCATCTAAAAAGGAACCTAGTGAACCACTCTCATCAAGCACAGTAGAAGCATCATCTAAATTATCAGTGGCATTCTCAATCTCAGCAGAAGTAGTAGCAGTAGCATGTGGGTGTGGTGGTGTAAGCAACTTACTCATAACAGATGGCGAATCAAGAGCAACAGAGGTGTTGAGAGTCGTACCTCTTCTTGTAGTGGATGGCAATATAGGAACTTTTCCATCACAAGGTTTACCCATGATGAAAGGATTGCAGCGAACAATATGAATACCAAGTGAACTTACAAATAAAGCTATGCTCCCCGGCAACGGCGCCAGAAAATAGTCTTGATGACCCACAAGTATAGGGGATCACAACAGTCTTCGAGGGAAGTATTACCCAAATTTATTGATTTGACACAAGGGGAGCCAAAGAATATATGTAAGCCTTAACAGATGAGTTGTCAATTCATCTGCACCTAGAAACAGTCTTGCTCGCAGTGGTTTATCAGTAGCAACAGTTTTATAGTGGTGACAGTAGTAAAACAGTAACAGCAGTAGTAAAATAGGAGCGGTAATAGTAACAGTTGTAAACAGTAGGAACAAATACTGTAGGCATAGGGATGGATTACGGGCGTTGCATGGATAAGATAATTCATGAAATCAATGAGACATGGGCATTGCAGATAAATAATGATAAAACATCCTAGTACAAACAATCATAGGCATGTGTTCCATATATAGTCGTACGTGCTCACAAGGAGAAACTTGCACGACATCTTTTGTCCTACCAGCCTGTTGCAGCAGGGCCTCAAGGGAAACTACTGGTAATTAAGGTACTCCTTTTAATAGAGTACCGGAGCAAAGCATTAGCACTCGGTGAACACATGTGATCCTCACATCATAGCCATCCCCTCCGGTTATCCCAATTTCTGTCACTTTAGGGCCTCGGGTTCCGGACAACAATATGTGTATACAACTTGTAGGTAAGACCATAAACAACAAGTATCATCATAGAAATAATAACATGTTCAGATCTGAAATCATGGCACTCGGGCCCAAAGTGACAAGCATTAAGCACAACAAGTTGCAACAATGTCATAGGCACTAAATAAAGATACTAGGCACTATGCCCTAACAATCTCATATCAAATTACATGAACAATCTCATCCAATCCCTACCATCCCCTCACCTACATCGGGGGAATTACTCACACATGGATGGGGGAATCATGGATGGTTGATGGAGGAGCGTCGGTGATGATGATGATGATGAAGATCTCCTCCGAATCCCCGTCCCGGCAGGGTGCCAGAACGGAGTTTCTGGTTCCAAATCGCGGTTTCTGATGGCGGCGGCGCAACGGAAGTCTATCTGGGGAAAACGCCGTCTCCCCGATATTATGTCGTCAGAGGGTATATGTAGGCGAGAGGGGAGGCCGAGAGGATGGCTGGGGCCTCCTCACGCCAGGGTGGCGCGGCCAGGGCTGGGCCACGCCACCAGTGTGTGAGGAGCCCTCAGGCCTCCTCTCCATCCTGTCTTCTGGCTTCGTGGGTCTTCTGGTGAAATAGGATTTTTGATGATTTTTCCCGAATTTTAACTAGAAGTTGGATTTCTGCACAAAAACGAGACACCAGAGCAATTCTGCTGAAAACAGCGTCAGTCCGTGTTAGTTGCATTCAAAACACACAAATTAGAGGAGAAACAATAGCAAAAGTGTTCGGGAAAGTAGATACGTTTTGGACGTATCAATATCCAATCCAGTCATCGTACCCAAGAAAAACACTGACGTACAAAGAGTATGTGTCGACTACACATCTCTCAATAAGCATTGTCCAAAGGATCCCTTCCCTCTACCCCGCATCGATCAGATAATTGATTCAACAGCGGGATGCGCAAGGCTTTCCTTTTTGGACGCATATTCTGGTTACAACCAGATTAAGTTGAAAAAAGAAGACGAAGAAAATACAGCCTTTATCACACCATATGGGGTGTTTTGCTATCAAGTAATGCCATTTGGCCTAAAAAATGCTGGAGCAACTTATCAACGGATGATGCAAAATTGCCTTGGAGGACAAATAGGGCGCAACATCCAAGTCTACATTGATGATGTAGTCATCACTACAAGAGAGGAGGAATCCCTTATCAGCGACTTGGTAGAAACCTTCGACAACCTGAGCAGGTACAAACTTAAGCTTAACCCGACAAAGTGTTCCTTCGGCGTATCAGCAGGGCAGCTACTAGGGTTCTTGGTGTCAGCACGGGGAATAGAGGCGAACCCGGAGAAAATACAAGCAATTTTAACAATGGGGAAACCCACGAAACTACACGACGTACAGAAGCTCGCAGGACGCGTCGCGGCACTAAGTCGTTTTGTTGCTCGATTGGGAGAAAAGGCACTCCCGTTCTATGCACTTATGAAAAAGTCAGATGATAAGTTCGAATGGACAGCAGAAGCAGACGCAGCTTTTGCGCAGCTGAAAAAAGTGCTTTCCACACCACCAGTGTTGGTCGCACCAAAAGAAAAGGAGCCGCTATTACTTTACATCGCTGCAACCCATCAGGTGATGAGTACAGTACTAGTATTCGAAAGAAGTGAAGAAGGCAAAGCCCATGGCGTCCAGAGGCCGGTATATTTCATCAGTGAAGTACTATCTCCGACAAAACAGAGGTACCCACATTATCAAAAGCTTGCATATAGTGTTTTTACAACAGCACGAAAATTGCGATAATACTTTGCGGTGCACCCAATCATAGTGGTCAATGAAGCACCACTATCGAACATATTGAACAATCCTTCGTCAACAGGACGTGTCTCTTTGTGGGGAATCGAGTTATCTCCCATGGACATCACGTACGAAAAAAGGAAGGCGATCAAATCGCAAGTCTTGCCAGATTTTACAGCAGAGTGGCTGGAACTGCAGAGCACCGGACCGCCAGACTTATCAAGTGTTTGGACAATGTACTTCGACGGTTCTAAGAGAGTCCAAGGCGCAGGCGCAGGAGTAGTCTTGATATCGCCGCATGGCGACAAATTGAAGTATGTTTTAAGGATGAGTTTTTCGCAGGCTTCTAACAATGAAGCAGAATACGAGGCTTTGTTGCATGGAATGAAGATGGCTAAAAGCATGTGGAGCAACTCGCCTAAAAATATTTGGAGATTCGAACCTTGTTGTTCAGCAAGTTATGAACAGGTGCGACACAATCAATGACAACATGATGGCCTACAAGAACTTATATCACTATCTCGAAGGAACATTTGATGGATGCGAAGTCTCGCACATCAGCAGAAACAGCAATGAAGAAGCCGACAACTTAGCAAATATCGGGTCACAGTGTTTACCCGTACCATCTGGAGTATTCTGGGAGGAAATAGTAGAAAGGTCAATAAAAAGTGTCAAAAATTCGACTACTGCAGCAGGCTCGGGGGCTACGCCGGAACCCGAGGAAGTCATGATGATAGAAGAAACCTAGATGCAGCCATATCTCGCATACATGATAAATAAACAATTACCAGCAGATGCAGTGGAAGCCAAGAGGATAACTCGACGATCGAAAGCGTTTGTCGTGTTGCAGGGGAAATTATACAAGAAGAGCATTACCGGCGTTTTGCAGCGTTGTGTAACGCCATAGGAAGGACAAGTAATACTAAAAAATATACACGACGGAGTGTGCGGCCATCATGCTAGCAGCAGGGCAATAGCGGCAAAAGCGTTCCGAGCAGGATTTTATTGGCTAACAGCCATCGAAGACGCGAAAGATATAGTCCGAAAGTGTGAAGCATGTCAAAGATTCGCATCTCGACCGCATGCACCAGCAGCAGAGCTACAGCCAATACCATTGTCCTAGCCCTTTGCACAGTGGGGCCTCGATATGGTGGGAAAGTTTCACAAATCTTGGCCAGGAGGACATGTTTACATGCTAGTGGCAGTCGATAAATTTACCAAGTGGGTGGAAGCGGCTCCGGTAACAACTCAAGATTCGACAGCAGCAATCAACTTCATCAAGTCAATAGTGTTCCGTTTCGGTGTACCATATAGCATCATCATAGACAACGGGACAAACTTCACTTCGAAAGAATTCAAGAGTTACTGCGAAGGACTAGGAATCAAGCTCAAATTTGCATCTGTGGCACACCCGAAGACAAATAGGCAAGTCGAAAAAGCCAATGGCCTGATATGCAGTGGGATAAAAAAGAGGCTCTTAGCACCTCTCGAGAAAGCCAAGAGCGCTTGGGTAGATGAATTGCCCTCCGTTCTTTGGAGTCTAAGAACCACGCCTAACGCAGCAACTCAAGAAACTCCTTTCTTCCTGGTCCATGGCGCAGAAGCCGTACTTCCAGTCGAAGTTACACACGAAGCTCCAAGAGTGACGGCATACGACGAAGCAATATCAACAGAAGCATTTCAAGACGATGTCGATGCACTAGATGAAGCAAGAGATAAAGCATTAGAAAGAGCCACGCAGTATCAACAGAGCCTGCGAAACTACCATAGTAGTCAAGTTCGTCCACGATCCTTTGTGGTGGGAGATCTAGTTTTGCGACTCAGGCAAGACAGCCACGGCAAATTGGAAGTCCCCTTGGGTGGGACCTTACATCGTCACAGAAGTGATACCAGGAGGAGCTTATCGACTACAAGACAAGAAGACAGGAAAAGATGAGAGCAACCCGTGGAATGCGGAGCAGCTACGACGTTTTTACGCGTAAAATAAATCTAGTGGTATCAGTAAACTCGAGTTAGCCTTCTGAACCCAGAACATAAGGCCATAGGTCGGGTTCCTTGGGTTGAACTCGACAAAATTGTACAAATATTTCTACTTCTCCGCTCGGGGGCTTCAACCCTCGGGTCGTACGAAAGAAACTTTTATCACGACATGGAGATCTTTTACACTACTAGGTTGTGTAGACAACCCGATATTCTTCAAAATAATTGGTTCACAAAGAACCCGTTATATATAAGGCATACCTCAGAACAATGATTTGTTCTCATGGTACTATTAAAAGCATCAAAGCAAAGTACGAGTATTCATTACAGATAGTACGGCAGCAAGGACACTAGGAAAAGAGATTACATAAAAGCAGATTCTAAACTTCAGCTTCATACTCCTTCTGGCATTGGGTGCCATCATAGATCTTCACATCGAACTTTGACTGCCGATGTGGAAGTCGAAGGTCATGAAGAAGCCTTGGTGGAGGTCGTGGTCTTCTGCAAACCGCGACCAGCCACCCTTGAAGTATTGCTCGCCGTCGCCATCATACCAAACCTCCACTTGGTATGGAGTCCCTCTACCAGATTGTTCACGAAGAACCGCTTCTCGCAGTTCTCGCCCATCCATGAACTTGGTGAAATTCAGCGGCAGACGCTCAATCTCGCTGCACTGCGCCATGGCAATGCAGAAGAAAGAAAATATTCTTGGAGAAGCAGAAGGAGTAGTAGGAGGAGGAGCGCTTGGACCTGCGGCGACGCCAGTCACCTTGGGTTTATTCTTGCTACCAGGTGGGCGGCCGGGACGGCGCTTCACTAGAGCGGCCGATGACGATCCTGCGGCGGCCAGAGTTGCTTTGTTTTTGCTTCCACGAGGGCGGCCACGACACCACGGCGCCACCGGAGAGCCAAGGTTCAGACGAGAACCATCTGCATCAGCCATGTGGAAAAGAAGAAAGACTAGAAACCCTAGATGAAAAGAGGAGACGATGCGGCGGAGGAGAAATCTGATTAGGGTTTTTACCCTTGTCAAAGATGCTTTATTTATAAGCACATATTATCAGGCCCCCGTGATAGCAAGGCCCATAAACATATTTACAAAAGAGTTAAATTCTGCATATAGCAGACGATAATAACAAAGGAAAAAAAGGAGAGTATATGAAAAACCTCGCCTTGGGCTCGGGGGCTTACAAACAGGAGAAACTAGAAGGAGGAAGAAGTGAATTTTAAGCCTATGATTGACTACAAGTATCCAACCATAGCCTCGGGGGCTACTCCCATCGGGAGCGCTGAGCGCGCACCCGATAGAAATTAAGACAATCAACAATGAAGATGAAGAGAGTCTATTATGGAAACTTCGACTACGTAGTCGACAAAGTATAGAACCATTACTCCCATCGGGAGACATTGGGAAGAAGTTAATTCAAAATTCTTTGATTTTATCAGTCAAAAGAGACTGCGACATGAGATTCTCGAGTTGCGTTATCACAACGAAACTCGAATGCCATGATTTATCACAAAGGTAAGACCCCGGGATCCGTCCTGTGTGGTCTGGTATACGCACATGGATGCGCTCTGCTGGTATGTATCCGTGTCTACGACGCGAAGAAAATCCTGGTGGACGCACTGGGTACCCTGAGAATCACTGGGATTCATTCTTTGTAAGACCTAAATGCGGCAAAAGAATGGGTTTGACCGGTATCCCGAATTCAAGTCCAAGGGGATTGAATTTGAAGTAGGTGGCAAGTATCTGTTCCGGCAGTTAACTGACCTCTTGATCCATTAGAGTTGTCAGGCTTGTTCATCAAATCCCCTTGCGAAATGTTATCATGAAAATAAGTCGAAAAGACCAAGTCGAAGATTTGAAGATATGAAGAAGTCAAAGAATTAATCAAGTCGAAGATTTAAAGATTAGAGATTCAACCTGAATCTGCAATTCTGGTAGAATCTCAGGGGCTACTGACAAGGGTATAGTTAATAGAGCCCGTTAGTTGAGTACCCCTTAGCCCCGTTACGCTAGGCCCAATTGTAATGATAGTCGAGATACGAGTTCTTACCGTATGTCGATATTGTAATCTGTATCGGACCCTACCCGATCCTCGAGATCTGGCCACCTATATATAGGGGCCAGGAGGGGACGGTGTAGGCCAGATTGAAAGCAAGCCAGGTTGAACACTCAAGTTTACTTTCGATACATACTTATTTTGACTAACTTTACCTTCGAGTTCATCCGACGCCCTGTTCCCCCGATCCTAAGTCCTTCATCTAGGACATTTGTCGAGTTAACCCTCGTCACCCGCGGTGTGAAATGAATTGGGAATCTTGCGGGGATCATGGAGTTTGTATATGTGTTAGGGAAACGCCTGGGCCGCCAATCTAAGCCATGCATAATTCATGGTGGAAATTTGCAGCATACCTATGGTGGACATTCAACGACGCATCTCAAAATAAAAAGCTAAACAAATGGTAAATAAAAGAGATGTCGAGGTGTTCATTATTTGCTTGTCCAATCATTTTGATGTGGGCTTGTTCCATGTCATCGGGCACGGAGGTACCCCGTTGGCGGTTCTCGATGATACATATATACTTACAATGACAAGAGCCTTGCTTGGGACTCTAAGTGGAGTAGCATGAGGTTTGGGTACTCGTATTCACGAAACACGAGGTTTTCGACTTATGATTTGTCAAGCATATGCATCATAATTGTTCTCGCATTAACTTTAACCATTCAAGATACTTATGATGGGGGCAATGAGAGCTCAAAGCCGGTAAGTACCATAATTTTTGAAGGTCTATAAAACTTGCAATCACTACTTCTCTCCGCGAAGGGCCTTTCTTTTACTTCCATGTTGAGTCACCACCTTCTATCTTTATGCACCATTAAGAGAGCATAGTTGTCATTCTTAGTATAATGTGCATTGTCCCAAAGTTTTCATTGATTGATTCATATTGTTGGTTTCACTTGTTCTTAAATTATTTATATCTAGTCGCCCTCTTAAACTTGAAGGTGTCCTATGCATTGATGTTTTGCTCTCCATGAAGGACAAGTTGAAAACCATTTGTATGTTTTTCCCTATGATTTGAACACACGTTTGACTTTCATTGTTTCATTTTCATGATCTTTTGTTAGTGTTCACTTTCATGTTATAACATGGTTGCTAAGTTTCTATTGTCAAGATTATATATTTCATGCCCATGTTTTAAGTTCTTTTGATCCCAGCTCACAATGCTTACATATATGACCAAGATTGTGTAGGTGCATGTCACCTCAAAATGTATTCTTTTATTATCACTTACCTACTCGAGGACGAGCAGGAGTTAAGCTTGGGGATGCTTGATACGTCTCCAACGTATCTATAATTTTTTATGCTCCATGCTTGTTTTTGCACCATTTGCCTACTGTTTCGTTACACTTCGTGGCACTTTTATGCATTTTCCGGAACTAACCTATTAACAAGTCGCCACAGTGCCAGTTCCCTGTTTTCTGCTGTTTTTGTGTTTCAGAAAAGCTACACAGGAAATATTCTCGGAATTGGACGAAACAAGTTCCTGAAGTCTTATTTTCCTCGGAAGCTTCCAGAGATCCGAAGAGGAGTAGGAGGGGGGCCACGAGGGCCCCACACACCAGGGCGGCGCGGCCCAGCCCCTGGCCGCGCCCCCTATGTGTGAGGGCACCTCGGTCCACCTCTGACGATGCCCCTTCGCCTATAAATACCCCCCGACGGAAAAAACCTAAGTACCGGATCAATTTTCCAGAACATATCGCGATCCGCCACCGCCGTCGACCCGAAGATCGGGAGGGTCTAGAAGCTCTTCCCGGCACCCTGCCGGAGAGGGGAATCGCCACCGGAGGTCTTCTTCATTGCCATGCTTGCCTCCAGAGCGATGAGTGAGTAGTCTACCTTGGACTATGGGTCCATAGCAGTAGCTAGATGGTTGTCTCCTCCACCATGTGCTTCATGTTTAGATCTCATGAGCTGCCCTACATGATTGAGATCACCGTTATGTAATTCTACATGTTTGGTTTGTTGGGATCCGATGAATATTGGTGTTATGATTGAGTTGCTATACTGAAATATATCTTATGTTATCTCTATGTTTTTTATGATCTTGCATGCTCTCCGTTGTTAGTAGCTATCTTGGCCGAGTAGTTGCTAGTGACTCCAAGAGGGGGTATTTATGCTCGATAGTGGGTTCATGCCTCTATTTAATCTGGGGGAGTGACAGAAACCTCTAAGGTTGTAGATGTGCTGTTGCTACTAGGGAGAAAACAACATTCATATGCTCGAGGGCATATGCTTTGTTTACATTACACACTTTGCTTAATGCAATTATCTGTTGTTCGCAACTTAATACTCATGGGGTGTTCGGATGATATCCCCGGGAGTGGATTATTAGTCATAGATGCAGTTGGATGGCGGTCTATGTATTTTGTTGTAATGCCCAGAGTAAATTGCATAGTGATCTTCTCGACATATCACGTTTATCTTTATTCTATCAATTGCCCAACTGTAATTTGTTTACCCAGCATGTGTTATTTATCTTATGAAGAGACACCACTAGTGAACTGTGGACCCCGGTCCTATTTCCATCATATTGCTATCACCTGTTTACTTTACTCGCACTGTTTACTTTACTCGCATACTATTATCACTTTCCTCTCGATACGCTCATACCCTTTGTTTCAAGCAAACCGGTGAGATTGACAACCTCATCGCAAGTTGGGAACAAAGTACTTGGTTGTGTGTGTGCAGGTTCCACGTTGCTGCTCGCAAAGCAAAGGTTGGACGAGGCGCCCTATAAATTGTCCGGAGCTGTCGCGAAGCTTGCAAGCATCACCTTCAGTCGTATTGTCTGCTCTTCTCCTGATCGACATACCTTGGTTTCTTAACTGAGAAAAAACTTGCTGCTATATGATACGTCTCAAACGTATCTATAATTTTTGATGCTCCATGCTTGTTTTTACACCATTTGCCTTGTGTTTCGTTACACTTCGTGGCGTTTTTATGCGATTTCCAGAACTAACCTATTAACAAGTCGCCACAGTGCCAGTTCCCTATTTTCTGCTGTTTTTGTGTTTCAGAGTGATACACAGGAAATATTCTCGGAATTGGACGAAACAAAAGCCAGAAGTCTTATTTTTCCCGGGAGCATCCAGACATCCGAAGAGAGGAAGGAGAGGGGCCACATGCCTCCCTCACACAGGGCTGTCGCGGCCCAGGCCCTGGCCGTGCCGCCCCTATGTGAGGAGGCCCTGGCAGCCCTCTGACATCGCCCCTTCGCCTATATAAAGCCTCGGGACGGAAAACCCTAAAGGAGTCGGCAATTTTCCAGAAGCAGTTCCGCAGCTCCGCCGCCACCGTCGACGAATTTCGGGGGACAGAAGTCTCTGTTCCGGCACCCTGCCGGGATGGGGAAGTGCCCCCGGAGCCATCTCCATCGGTCTCCATCGCCATCTCCGCCGTCTCCATCGACCTCACCGCCATCTCCATCAACCTTGCTGTCTCCTATGATGAGGAGGGAGTAGTTCATCCCCGGGGCTGAGGGCTCTACCGGTAGCTATGTGGTTCACCTCTCTCTCCCATGATGTGATCTTTATGTGATTGTGAGCTTTGTATCATGTTGAACAAGTAGATGTTATTATTCAGATGTTATGTGTACTCTAGTGGTGATTGTTAAAGTAATCTATTCCTCCTGCCTTGGTGTAACGGTGACAGTGCGTGCATCATGGTGGTACTTGGTTTAGGCTATGATTGTGATCTCTTGTGGATTATGAGAATAATTATTGCTATGATAGTTTGAGTGATCTATTCCTCCTTTCATGGTGTAAAGTTGACAGTGTGTGCACCGTGTTAGTACTTGGTCTAAGTCGCAATGATTTCTATCTTGAATTGTGATCTGATTTGGATGTCTCTATGAGTGGTGTTTGTCAAGTACTTGATGAACTTTAAGGGGTGCTTCTGTAGCCACTACACAATGATTAGTGTTATTCAATAGGAGAGTAATTCAGAGTACCATAGTGGAGAGAAGTTATTTATTTGTTCATTCATGTTATATTATTGGGAGTGTGTCCACTAGTGAAAGTATGATCCCTAGGCCTTGTTTCCAAGCATTGCACACCATTTACTTGCTATTTTGTTACATGTTTGCTCGCAGCGATATTTATTTCACATCACGTTTGCTACTTATAATCACCACTACCGCTTGTATTTCACTATCTCTTCGCCGAACTAGTGCACCTATACATCTGACAAGTGTATTGGGTGTGTTGGGGACACAAGAGACTTTCTGTATCGTAATTGCAGGGTTGCTTGAGAGGGATAGCTTTGACCTCTTCCTCCCTGAGTTCGATAAACCTTGGGTGATCCACTTAAGGGAAACTTGCTGCTGTTCTACAAACCTCTGAACTTGGAGGCCCAACAAGTGTCTACAAGAATAGAAGTGCGTAGACATCAAGCTCTTTTCTGGCGCCGTTGCCGGGGAGGTAAGGTAAAAGGTACTCGCATCCTCCTGTGTGAGTACTCGGAGTTATTTCCTTTAGATTCTGCAATTACATCTTTTTGTTTCTTGTTTTTATTTTCACTAGTTAGGCTTAATGGAAAACAAAGAGTTCTTTAGTCTTTTTCCTGATTTTAGATTTGAAGAGAAAATTGAAAATCCTTTGGAGCTTATTTCGCATAGCAATGTTATTAGTACGAATGCTTTGAATACTGTTAATGCTAATGCTATAGAAAAGTCTAAGCTTGGGGAAGCTGGTTTTGTTAAGTATGATATTTTTAGTCCCCCAGCTTTAGTGGAGAAAGTTTGCTCTGATGATATTTTATCTCCCATATGTGATGTTTCTAATGATGCTTGTGCTCCTCATCCTTTTAAAATACCTATGAAAATTGTTGATCATGTTAAGAATAACTGCTATTTAGGAGATGGAACTGTCCATCCTGGTGATCATTTGCTTTTTATACATGAATTATGCGAGTTGTTCCAGTGTGCAGGTATTTCAATGAACCAAGTTAAGAAGAAGCTATTCTCTTTGTCACTGAAAGGCAGAGCTGAGGAATGGTATCGGCTGCTTGAAGATGGTCCATCTATTGCATGGGAGGAAATTGTGTCTCTCTTTTATTCTAAGTTTTATCCTCCAAGTGAAATTCATAAAGATCGTAATCGGATATATAAATTTTGGCCTCATGAAGGAGAAAGCATTGCCCAAGCGTGGGGAAGATTGAAGTTACTAATGCATAAATGTCCTATTCATGATCTTCCCCGTAATATTATTATTAACAATTTTTATGCAAGGCTTTCAGGACATTACAAGGACTATCTAGATGCATGCTTTGATGGGTCTTTCACAAGCAAGGATGTCGACACCAAGTGGGGTCTGCTTGAAACAATTCAAAACAATATTGAAGGTTGGGATAGCGACAAAGGTAAAGGATCAGGTATGAATTACGAGTTTGATTGCATTAAGTCTTTCGCTGAAACTGCTAATTTTCAAGAGCTTAGTGCTAAGTATGGTCTTGATCCTCAAATTATGGTTGATTGCTTTAAAGCCTTTGCTTCCCATATAAATATTCCTAAAGGCAATGGGGACGTGTATCATGAACCTTTTAAGGATACTTGCATAGAAAGTGATATTGTTATTGATGATTGCAATAAACATGCTCAAACTTCTAAAAGTACTATTTCTTATAAGCATGTTAATTTTTGTGGAATACATAGACCTTGTGAATAGAGTTACAACAAGGAAGATTATTGCATCACCCACGCAAATGAAGAAACCAGCATGTGGCTCAAGGATCTAGATGTGCTTGGTGAATGGGTTTGTGAGCTTTATCCTTTTCTTTGTGAATTTTGCGGTGAAAAGGGGCACTTTAATTTTCAATGCCCAATTAATCGAACAATTACCGCAGATTTGTATTGTGATGATAAGATTACTTTCAATCAGTATGATGAGCTTACTTTGTTTTTGAATTGTGAAGAGATATCTAGAAAGATTGCTTTGGTAGACATGAATGATGTTGATCTTAATAGCACCCTTCGTGGTTGTCATCTCTATTGTGCTAAAGATTGCCTCGCAAATATTTACTTACAAGATCTTATTAAACATGATGTTTTGCCAAGCTATGATAGGACTAATAGATGTTTCGATCTTATTAATAGAGAGGAGGAATCCTCCAAAGTTTCTTCTGTTGTTTCTGTCAGCAAGCCAGATTATGTGGAGAAGATGCCTTTCCCTCCTAAAGAATATGTGGAGAAGATGCCCTTCAAGTCTCTCCCTCCTAAAGGAGAGAGTAAGAAGAGTAAGAAGAAGAAGAAGAAGAAGAAGAAGAAGGAGAAGAAGAAGAGGAGTAAGAGGCGAGAGGACACGGTATCTTCCCCTAAGCGTTATGATCCTGCTATAGATTATGATAATTCTGATTGGGATGATGTTCCTATGCCTATTACTTATGTTAGTGATCATGATTGGGAAAAGCACTCTACTTTTGATATTGAAAATCTTTTTGGTACCAGTTCTAAGATTAATAATTGTTGTACCATTAGTGCTATCCATGTTCCTTCTTATGATGATATGTTTGATGAATATGCTTTGCGACATAGTAGTTCTCTATCTCTTGATGATACTAAGCCTCTAGTTTATGATGATGAGTATAATGTTTTCAGTTCACCTACTTTTGAGGAGAAAAATAGTTATGATTACAATATGCCTCCTGTTTTTGATGATTATGGTGATGAGAATAATTATTCTGTTGAATCTGCTCCTACTACGATTGTTCATGTGGGGAGTATTCATTCTTTTATGCATGTAGCTCGTGATAGGGATCCTTTATGTGATAGTTATATTGTTAGTTCTATTCGTGATGCTACTGAAAGTTATTATGAGAGAGGGAAACATGGTTTGATGGATCTCAACAATATTGAGTTTCCCCTCTTTATGTTGCAATTCTTGAAGTTGTACTTGTTTTGCCTTCCTATGCTTTTTGCTTTGCGCTTTCATGACTTGTCTCCTTACAAGACTATTTTTCATAGGAAGTGGTTTAGATTTAAATGTGTTCCATACATGCTTTTTGATGCTCTCTTTTGCTTTAAGTTCCTATATGGCGCCTTTGCCTCAAGCTCTTATATGGCGCCCGCATGAGCATCTTTGCAAATTACTGCGCCTAGCTCAAAGGCGTTAAAGAAAAGCACTCTTGGGAGATAACCCATTGTTTTATTTTTAGTACTTTTTCTTTTATTTGAGTCTTGGAAGTTATTATTACTGTAATAACCGCTCCTTATCCTTTTTATTTCGTTGTTGTGCCAAGAGAAGCCTCTAATTTGAGTGAGGTAAGATTTAGGGATGTTGCTGTCCTGAAACTGTTTTCGGTGCTGCACCGTAAAAAATCGTGAAAATTCTCTGTATATCTTTTGGACCTGCGATTTCTTGTGCATATGCCCCAGGTTATATCCAAACTTTCGTTAGTTGAACACTTTTTGATTTGAGCAACAGAAAACACCTCAAAAATTCGGCCTTTGTCAGCTGTTCTGTTTTGACAGATTTCTGCCAATATTTGTGTTTGCCGCTTTATCGCTTTCTTTTTGAGTTCTTTTGATCACGGAACTTTTGGGGAAGTTGCTACAGTAATATATGCTTTATATGTGGTGGTTTTGGGTTGAAACCTGAAGCAAAAAGAGGTTGATTATATGTTATGCTTACACTAATGTTGCTAATAGATTTGTGTTTAGTTTTGTATGAAGGAAGTTTTCAAGTGTAGGGATTGGAGAATGATGAGATGAGATGAAGAATGGACAAAAGCTCAAGCTTGGGGATGCCCATGCATCACCCCAAGAAATATCCAAGAAGTACAAGCGTCAAAGCTTGGGGATGCCCCCGAGGCACCCCTTCTTCATCGGCAAAAATCAGGTCACCTTTCAAGACACTATATTTTTATTGCTTCATGCACTATGTGTTTTTCTTGGAGCGTCAGTTGTTTCTGTTTTCAGTATTAGTTTAGTTTAGTTTGCTGCAATAAATGGTTAGATCACATCATGTTGTTTTGGAGGGAGATGAACTCCGTTTTTTTTATTTGCCAAGAACACTCTGTTTTTTTTACTCTTATCGTTTCAATGAGTGTTCTTTTTTTCTGATACTACTTTTGGTTTTCGTTTTTGCCTTGATTTGCATTCAGATCTTCTTATATTTATTTATCAAGGTGTATTTTTGCCTCTGGACCATGTTGGTTTTCCTCAAAAGAGTTGGATTAAAAAAGTTTGAATGGTGTTGGAAAAGAGAAAAAGCTTTATGCAAAAAAGTGGTACAAGAAGGAGCTTGTGTAGACTGCGGCTTAGACTTTTGCATGTCGTGCTTGATGTCTTTTTGATAGTATGCTTAGTGGTTTTGCTGTAGCATGATTTGTCTCAAATAACTGAGATTGCTTAATGAGCCTTTGAAAAAATCATGCGTTGTTTTTATTGTATGGAAGCATTATTTTGGTTTTCTCCTTGATGCTTTATTTGGGTTGACTTGGCGCATGCTCACACATGCTAGACTCTTACAAAGTCGCCAATAGCCTTCATGATCATTTAGTTTTTGACTTTTGATGCCATCTTATGCTTCTTTTAATGTCGCTTTGTCGCTTTGCATGATTATGGCCATTACTGCTCTCTTAGTTGGTCGCTCCCAGTCTTTTGCTAACCCTCGCCTTGTACTGAGTATGAGCTCTACTCGTGCATCCAACTCCTAAAAACCAACTTTGCCATTGTGTCCACTATAAATTCCTATGCATGGTATTTGCAAGCCATTCCAAGTAAATTTGCATGTGCTACCTTTCAAAAACATTCAAAACACTTCTCGTTTTGTGACACTGTTTTTAGCTCATGGGGACCTAGTGGTCGGATTTGCTATCTTCCATATTGCTTATTCCAAAAAGAAGAAAAAAAGGAAAAAAGAAAAGAAAAAAGGCACTCCTCCATGGAATGTGAATGTTGGTGGGCACCCGATGGAATCGATTAGCCATGGTTTGTGAAAGGAAAAAAGGTGGGGAGGAGTGCCAAGCTTTATAAAAGAGCACAAAAGTGCCAATCTCTCTCTCAAAAACTTGCTTCATTTTTGTATGGAAGATAGTAAGAACCCCATTGCCAGTCGTTGACAAAGACAACCACCTCTCAAAACCAATTTTTATCTCTCTGTTTTACAAATGAAAAGCTCTAGCACATGTTTAATCACTGCTTCCCTCTGCGAAGGGCCTTTCTTTTACTTTTATGTTGAGTCACCACCTTCTATCTTTATGCACCATTAAGAGAGCATAGTTGTCATTCTGAGTATAATGTGCATTGTCCCAAAGTTTTCATTGATTGATTCATGACTATGGTTTCACTTGTTCTTAAATTACTTGTATCTAGTCGCCCTCTTAAACTTGAAGGTGTCCTATGCATTTATGTTTTGCTCTCCATGAAGGACAAGCTGAAAACCATTTGTATGTTTTTCCTTATGATTTGAACACACGTTTGACTTTCATTGTTTCATTTTCATGATCTTTTGTTTGTGTTCATTTGCATGTTTACAACATGGTTGCTAAGTTCTTTATTGTCATGATTATATCTTCATGCCCATGTTTTAAGTTCTTATGATCCCAGCTCACAAATGCTTACATATATGATCAAGATTGTGTAGGTGCATGTCACCTCAAAAATTATTATTTTGTTATCACTTACCTACTCGAGGACGAGCTGGAGTTAAGCTTGGGGATGCTTGATACGTCTCAAACGTATCTATAATTTTTGATGCTCCATGCTTGTTTTTACACCATTTGCCTTGTGTTTCGTTACACTTCGTGGCGTTTTTATGCGATTTCCAGAACTAACCTATTAACAAGTCGCCACAGTGCCAGTTCCCTGTTTTCTGCTGTTTTTGTGTTTCAGAGTGATACACAGGAAATATTCTTGGAATTGGACGAAACAAAAGCCAGAAGTCTTATTTTTCCCGGGAGCATCCAGACATCCGAACAGAGGAAGGAGAGGGGCCACAGGCCTCCCTCACACAGGGCTGGCGCGGCCCAGGCCCTGGCCGCGCCGCCCCTATGTGAGGAGGCCCTGGCAGCCCTCTGACATCGCCCCTTCGCCTATATAAAGCCTTGGGACGGAAAACCCTAAAGGAGTCGACAATTTTCCAGAAGCAATTCCGCAGCTCCACCGCCACCGTCGATGAATTTCGGGGGACAGAAGTCTCTGTTCCGGCACCCTGCCGGGACGGGGAAGTGCCCCCGGAGCCATCTCCATCGGTCTCCATCGCCGTCTCCGCCGTCTCCATCGACCTCACCGCTATCTCCATCAACCTTGCTGTCTCCTATGATGAGGAGGGAGTAGTTCATCCCCGGGGCTGAGGGCTCTACCGGTAGCTATGTGGTTCACCTCTCTCTCCCATGATGTGATCTTTATGTGATCGTGAGCTTTGTATCATGTTGAACAAGTAGATGTTATTATTCAGATGTTATGTGTACTCTAGTGGTGATTGTTAAAGTAATCTATTCCTCCTGCCTTGGTGTAATGGTGACAGTGCGTGCATCATGGTGGTACTTGGTTTAGGCTATGATTGTGATCTCTTGTGGATTATGAGAATAATTATTGCTATGATAGTTTGAGTGATCTATTCCTCCTTTCATGGTGTAAAGTTGACAGTGTGTGCACCGTGTTAGTACTTGGTCTAAGTCGCAATGATTTCTATCTTGAATTGTGATCTGATTTGGATGTCTCTATGAGTGGTGTTTGTCAAGTAATTGATGAACTTTAAGGGGTGCTTCTGTAGCCACTACACAATGATTAGTGTTATTCAATAGGAGAGTAATTCAGAGTACCATAGTGGAGAGAAGTTATTTATTTGTTCATTCATGTTATATTATTGGGAGTGTGTCCACTAGTGAAAGTATGATCCCTAGGCCTTGTTTCCAAGCATTGCACACCGTTTACTTGCTATTTTGTTACATGTTTGCTCGCAGCGATATTTATTTCACATCACGTTTGCTACTTATAATCATCACTACCGCTTGTATTTCACTATCTCTTCGCCGAACTAGTGCACCTATACATCTGACAAGTGTATTGGGTGTGTTGGGGACACAAGAGACTTTCTGTATCGTAATTGCAGGGTTGCTTGAGAGGGATAGCTTTGACCTCTTCCTCCCTGAGTTCGATAAACCTTGGGTGATCCACTTAAGGGAAACTTGCTGCTGTTCTACAAACCTCTGAACTTGGAGGCCCAACAAGTGTCTACAAGAATAGAAGTGCGTAGACATCACTATATTCATCAAAACCTTCTCTTGGGGTTTTCCAACTGGCCGGTCATTTACTACACATCTTTCATACTATCATCACCGCGCCACCAGCCCTATAGATGCATCCGCTGCCGTCGTCCTGGTCATCGGGAGCGTTTCTGTCGTGCGCGTTTTCCTGCAGCTTGTTCTTGCTCTTCGGGAACTCGTGCTCGTTCTCCGGACGCTCGTTCTCCTTGTCAGCGGCACCGCTCTTTGTCTGCTCAGCCCCGTCGTCCCTCGTCATCTCGGAGTTGGGCCGATGTTGTGCGCCACTCGTCTTTGCCTGCAGCGGTGCCGCCAAGACCCTCTCCTAGGTGTTGTGAGGAGTTTGATGTCAATGGCAGTTTGGACTCTCACTTTCGCTCCTGAGTTGCCTTGATGCGCATGGAGCTCCTTCAGCTGGTCGACGTTCGTGTCGAGGAGGCGTCTCGCCCTCTTCATGAAGAGGTGGCAGCTCTCAAGCTGTTGTTGGTGCGCGTTGGTGATTCTTTGGAGGGTGGCCTCGGGCTCACCCCCATGTAGGCTTCATTTCCGCTTGACTCCTCCGAGCAGAAGTCGTCTGTGGTTGAGGAAGAACATCTTTACAGTTGTATCTCTCCTCATGGCAGTCCCTACCAGTCATCGCAGCTTGATGTGTCGGCTGCCTATGAGAGCGAGGGCATGGATGAGATCTTGGATCCGGTGCTGCACTTCACACCAGAGTTTCATGAGTTGTGTGAAGAATCTTCTGAAGTGCTTTCGTTGGAGTTGGGCTCTTTTGAGGCCTTAGCGATCTTGCCACCGCAGTCGCCCGCCTCTTTGGCCAGTGGAGCAGTGCGGGCGCATTGCTCTCTTCAGGTGGACCCGCTTGGGACCTCGATGGTGGCTTCCACACCACCATCGGTGGTGCCTAGCTTCATTGGCGGCAATTTTATGCCTGAGCTGCAGGAGTTGTGTGGAGAATCATCTGTGGCGTCGATGGAGGAGTTGGGCTCATTAGAGTCCATGGCAGTGGCCATATCTCCCTCACCACTATTGTCAGAGCCGCTGGACTTTGTAGACACTGAAGGTGTGTTGGCACCTAATTTCGAGGCTTTCTTTGGGAAAGAGATTTATGACTTGCTCGTCAGTCTCGAGGCGGCTAGCCCTGGATATGGCAAGGAGGTTGCTTGCGTCTTGGCGGAAAGGCTTCAAAGAGCTTAATAAGAAAGGTGGAGAAGTCTTTCACAAGAAGAAGAAAGAAGAGATACATCACAATAAAGTTTTCGCAACTTCTTGAGGGTTCCTTTTCAGCTGGTGGTGATCCAGATGTTGTCAATTAGATCCTGTTTGTTTGGTTGATGTAGGTTTAGAGTGGTGGTTGGTTTGTCTCGTTGGTCGAGAAGTTGCTTGTGTGAGGTGTTGTTCGTTGATGTTTTTCTTGTAGCGGTTTTTGCCCGGTTTTCTATTAATTAACTAGGCACCTCTCTTCTTCTTAATTAATAGATTGAAGCAAAGCTTTTGGCCCCGTTTCAAAAAAAAACTAGTCAAGGTGGCAGTTTTCCCCATAGAGGCGGGTACTCGCGGCTAATTACCTGCTAAGAACCGGGATGGGGGCAAATTTGCACATCGGGATGACATGGAGAACACCCGATAAGATGGCGGATTGGGTATGGGAGCAAATTCGCTCCATGGGGCCTCCAAGGATACCCGAAACCCACCCGTCAGTCAAAAAAACTACCAATATATAAACTCCACCCTGCCACGAGCTACGACCTACCTCTCTAAGAAAACAAAGGCTCTGCTTCTCCCACATTCCAGACGTTGCTCTCCTATTTTCTTTTACCATCCTGCATTGAACCTAGGTGCCACGATTCACAATGGAGGCACGTGCAGCCTCCGCCTGCCTGCACTCCTCCATTCAGCCACCCCTCTCTACCCCGGCTTCCCAATATCCTCTCTTCACCATAGAGTAACACACCACATTGTCAATGCTGCAAATCTAAAGATCACTTGAACTATCAATGTAAGTACAATTCTGATCCAAAACTAGCATACTATAATAGTGATAAGTATAAGTTCAATGCTAGTGAGGAGAGAGTACAATTTGCTCTTTTTACCGGTTGCAGCGAGTTGTTTGCTCATCTGAGAGACATAGAGGTAGAAAGTGATATTCTTGCGGGGATCGATGATGCAGAATTTTTGACAAAAAGATCACATGCTCCAATGAATTGCTAAAAAAGACCACATCTCAAATAAAATGCTAAAAAAGACCACTTCTCTGTGGCGGCACGATCAGCCAAGCGACACGTGCCTGCCGCCGTGGACTGAGGTGGCATGTCAATAATAACACAGAGGTTAGAGATAACTACTCTGACGTGAAGCATGCCGCCTAAGAGCAAGTACAATAAGGTACAGTCAGCAGGCTATAAGCATTAAAATATTATATTTTTGATGAGTTGGAGGAGTGAGAAGAAGAAAGAGAAGACTAGTGGGCTCTCATGCAAGAGCTAGCTCTAGCACGTGCTCCTAGGCACTTTGTGAGAATGTCAAGTGGGCCACACATTGATAAAGTGGTATACTTTTGTAGCTAGCTATTGTACACATTGACTATAAGATGGCTATAGATGATTTGGCAATGGCATATAGCCAGCAACGGGCTGTTCTATTGTTCTTGCTCTAAGACGGAGGCGGCACCTCGGTACAGCTTTTTTTGTCTGTTGTGAAGCTAGCTCACGGCGGCACGTGTAGCATCTACAAGCTACTATGCATGAACTTGCGATGGCGGCAGGGCCCAGTGCCAAAGTTAATCTCAGCTCCACGTCAACATGCCGTATTTGTCAATGGCGGTAGGCTTTTGCCGCCTGGGGTTATGGGGGCATGTGCCAAATGTTGTCTAGCTAGCCTTGCCGCCATAGAGAAGTGGTCTTTTTTGATATTTTATTTGAGAGGTGGTCTTTTTTAACAATTCACTGGAGCAGGTGATCCTTTTCGTCAAAAATTCGCAGTTATACATACGTATTACTATTGTCAATAAAAATTTATGGATAATTTATTTGTGGTGACTTGTCATGAGAGGATCTCAAAAGTTCGTGGATGTGCCTTACCTTTTGCAGAATGGTCAAAAAATTGAAGTGGAAGTAACTCCACCAGAAGAACCTCCATCTAAAACCTCCAGAACATATTGTTGACGAAGCGGTGGTTCTTCGCATTGCATCCTCTCAACCGGTTGAAGGTAAAACCATCGCTGAGCTAGCTGCTATGTACATTAGAATAAGGAGGATCATGAAGGTAGGATTGACGAAGAGAGGTATGCCACAAATAACAAGTTTGCTTATGAAGCCTCTCTCTTATTAATGATCCTTATAATCCTCAAATTAATGATAATTGTTCTGAGGAGGCCTCGTGCCTAGCCACTGATTTTGGGAGTTTTGGTGAGGAACTAGAGCTAGAATCTTTCTATGAATATTGTGATGCTTGTAAGTTGTAATATACAGGGTTTCCAATCGAAGAAGAGGAAGACCTAAGTGATTACTCCCTTACATCCTCTAATCTAGAATATGATTAATGATGGCATTAATATTCACATACAGGAACCAAAACATGACAAGTTTGTTCATTATGCCCCTTTCTCTTGTAACGATTCCAATAATTCCCAAATGGATGATGATGATTGGGGTGACGAACTCTCGTGCCTACATACTCATTTGGAGAATACTAATAATGATGAACTAGAGATAGAATCTTTCAGTAATAATGTGCAGGGACCGGAAGAGCATATTACAAATGAAACATTTGTTGATGATGCTTCTTTTTGTGAGTGGATCGATATCTCTAGAACTGATGAACTTGCTAGTAAGGATGATGAACTAGAGAACTTTCGAATGTTTCCCTCTTGCATAAGAAGAACATTATGAAGTGTTTCCCCATGATAGTACAATCAAGGAAGGTAAAATAAATATTTCTTATGTATTTCTCTGATCCTTTTGATGAAGCTATCTAGGGAGGCATGCTCACCACATATGGTGCATCCATTATCACTTGGAACCAAGAATTTATTTATGTACAAGATTCTGATGCACCGCAAGCATGTGAGACTTCGAGTAAACTAAGTAAGTGCTCCAAACCTCTATGAGGGGTAAGAAAGAATAATTCTATCATTTACATTTATTGACTAATTTTGGAGCAAATAAAGCCTGGCTACTTGGTTTTAAGAAAGCGCTTCCCGGGAGGCAACCCGGAAGTTTGTAGGTGTCTTTCTTAGTTTTGTATCTTGAGTGTAGTTGCATTCATATTGCATTGGCACTTTGTATCTTTGCATGTTTTGCTATTAGAGTTAGCCTGGGACTAACCTCAAAGGGTAGAATTAATTGTTGCTTCTATTCTATTACAATAGTTCGGTTGAAACTTATCTAACATTGTTGAGTTAGCTGCTTTTTGGAGTGCTGGACTAATCTTTCAGGTTTAAATAAAATATTTGCTAAAGAAAAAAAGCTATTCGGGGGACCTGAAGTTTTGGCGACCGCCTGCCCATATCAACTCTTTTGGGAATTAAAAAGAAAATAGAAAGAAGTGGAGCAGCTGTGAGTATGCTTTCTTTTCTTTTATCAACCTTTGAAACTCCCTAGCCTATAGTTCTCTGTAGTAGTTCATGCATTCTTTGTTCTTTTATCGATTGGGTATACGAACTCTGTTCGTACACCGAATCGTTCACTTTATTCTATTTATTATTTTTACAGGGATTTGAACCTTGCGTGAAAGCATATGTGGTAAGGTGCCAACCGTGCAAACACTCGCATGAGTCATTTGGCTGTTTCAGTTTGACAAGCTTCAATAATGTGCCTGGTAAAATCTTCCAACCTGAAACTTTTTCAATAAAGTTGTATCAAGTTTTCCACCTTAAGTGGGATCCTTCCTTCTTAACTAAGCACATAGGGATTGCACAATCGTGTTTCATATCTTGCCTCATATGCACTTTATCAAAATTCAAGAGCATGTACAGCTCTTGTACATAGTTCGTTGACTTAAGTGTGGTGCTTAAGTTGATGAACCGATCTCGTGAGGGTTGTATTTTCACCACTTTTGAGCTAACCCCATGTGTTTAAAAGCACAATTTTTTTAAAAAAATTCATAGCAGATTCTCTTGGAAGGCAACCACCAGGTCATATCAAGAAGTATTAATTGGATCAAAGGTCCATGTTCAGGCGAAATAATATCCCTATATAAGCATGATGAGCGAAATTCTCTTACGTGCAACTCAGTGAAGCTAGCTTTCTGCTCTAATCTCAAGTCGCCACATCTCTGCACGAAGCTCAACATGGGTACATTGGACGGCTTAGGCATCGACTATCTGTGACGGCTTAGATTTAACGAAACCGAATTCTGAATTAGTCTAGAAAAATGGTTTTGGCCATTCTAGCTATTGCATTGGGACATCAATAAGGCCCTTTTAGGCGGAAACTCATAAGGAGCTTGGGCTCCAACGATAAGCTTCAAATTTCAAATTAAGATATTTTTTAAAAATTTAAAAAAATACCTGGACATAGTCACTTTTATAATCTATCAATGTGTAATTTTTCAGAATAAAATACATTATATTTTAGGTTCTCTAAAAATGAAAAATCCCATAAAAAGACAAAATCAAGTTTTCGGTGCAGTCTATCTTTCAATTTAAAAATTTATAAACTGATAGAATACAACATTATCCACGCCCTGGTATTTATTTGAGATTTTTGCAAAAAATCTGAATTCAAAATTCGCCCTCTCCACGGAGCCCGAGCTCCAAATGACCTCTCTCCTTTTTGGCATAAAAAATAATGATGCAATTGGAGATGAACCCATAGTCTGGCGCCACCATTTCCTTGCTTTTCCTTTGAGGTAGTACTATATCTGACCGATATTTCCAGTTCGATGCTCGCATAGTAGGGCCGGCCGGTGCGTTGGCCACGACGCGAGCCTCACACGTAGGAAGGTACGATCACATCACCTGATGCAGATCCGTTGCTCGTTTTCTCTGGAGAGAGCCATCGATCCCTTTCGGCCCCAAAATTTCGCGGCTGGACATATCCGAGACGTTACTTGTAGCAGATCCCGGTTTTGCTACTAGCGACGTCAGATCAATAGGGCTAGCTTGTGCCTGGACTGATTCGCCTGTGCGGCTGTCTTTTTTTTCTGTCGATCCTTCGCTTTTGTATGACCATACAGTACGTAGCCAACGACAGTGCCGGCCGCTTATGGCCTGGCTGGCCTCGCCGTGAAAGGAAACGGAGACCCGAAATGCTCAGAGAAGACGACGATGTCGATCTTAATCGTTAGCGTCGCCACGAAATGCTCGAAGAATTAATGGTTAGCTGAGTGATCACTGCTCCACTGAGTCACACTTGACGTACGTACGGAGTTTTTTTTTAGAGAGAACGTACGTACGGAGTTGGGAGAGAGTGTGAGTGTGTGACGACAGTTTGAAGTTGGAAGGCGGCCGTCCATCTGCATGTCTGCGTCGCACGGAACGGAATACGCATTGGCTGGAAGAATTGTGCGCGGGAGCGTGAGCTAGCGGCCAACGCGCCGCAAGAATTGTGAGCGTGAGTTGATAGAAAAGGAATGGGGCCAAACCGAACAGCATGGTTCTGATAGGTACACGTGGATCGCGGTGGGGGCCCTGGCATAGGATCGACATGACGCAGTCGATGACGTTCTCGGATCGCCTCGAACGGCCGATCCTGTACTGAGATCGGGCGCATGTGGCCGGCGGGAGGTTGTCCAGCCGAAGAAAAACGCCAAAAGCAAAGCCCCGAATCAAGCCCGCTCGCGTCCGTCATCAGTTTGCCCTAGGGAGCTGAAAGAGACGGCACGGTTCATATATAGTGACAATCAAGAAGATATATAGCTAGGCATAGCTGTTAATAAAGTAGTTAATTACGTACGTGATGATCAATCCCACCCACGTACTCCTTGCTTAAGCATATGGTGCTTCTGATTAGCGCTCGAGATGAGTGAGCGCCTCAACCTTTAACTTACGGCGGTGCCGGCCGGCGATCTCTGTCTGCGCCTCACTTTATCCTGCTCCCGCGTAGGTTGGCTTTTATTTTCGAATGTAAATTAAGTGGCGGATCGGGCGACTGCATTGTGCGTTCGTGAAATGCATGTGCTTTATGGTACTGGCCGGTGGAGACTGGAGACTGGAGACTGAAGATGTCCTCGACCGAAAAGGATCAGAGGAGTAGCTACCATGGATTCCGATAAGGTGGTCGACGGGGAGAACATTGTCTAGTGGCCGGATCGATGGATGGAACCGCCGGACCCTTTGGTAGCTAGCGCGTGAAGTACGAGTGAGCGAGACAGACAGCGATATGTGCATGAGTACACTATTACATGCCAAGGAAAGGCGGTATGAACTCCGACCACTTCCGGTGCGGTGCATAAAGGGAAACAAAATAGAGAGCAAGAATGAGGCGGAGAAACGATACGATCTGAAATAGTACGAGTAGCATGCATTGGAGCTAGCGCGCGCGCGCGCACTCGAGAATCGAGAGACGCGCGCGGAAGGGAGGGAAAGCGACGGCCGGCGGCAACGGAAGTGCTGGAATGCCGCCCTTGCTGTCGGTCGATCGGTGTTGCATGATCCGCACCGGCACCACTGAGTCGCCAGGATCGACTTGTAATGAGCCGTGCACCGCCCGTGCCGTCCATGGGAAATCCAGCGTACGTGGTGGGTTGCGCCGGCTTTGCGAGAAAATCAGCCGCGGTGGGTTGGTGTAGTCTAACCTGGGGCCAGATCGAAGCACATATATATATTTCACGTTCAATTTTTTTGCCAAACACATGACAAAGCCGTCCCTGAATTCGCTTGTTGCATCGCGTCGTCCCCGATCGGTGAGGAATTTTTGGGCTATTACGGGGACGACGGGGGCATCTGCCCTGGGCATGGCGGTGGTGGCCTCCTCCTCCGCTGGAGGTGGTCGGCTAGGCGGTGAGTTGGGGGGTGGGGGGGGGGGGGGGGGGGGGGCGCGAATAATGCCTGTGAAAACCGATCCAACACTCTGGTCACGGCGGGTAATGGCAGCGTTCACGCGCTGTTACCTTGATCAATGCATTAATGTTCACCAAATCACCAATGCAAGCAGCCGGCGAGGGCAACATTTCCTGTGTAATGCAATGGGCAAACACAAACAGTATTAGCTAGGCACACATAACAATCCATCACATGTCCTGTATGTTCACCTGACAGCCGACAGCTTTCTCGTACTCCCTCCGGTTGAAAACCGTTGTTAGATAATTTTAGGCCTTTCACAATGCATTGTATCTTAGCGCTATATCCTAGGTAATGGTTTATTTTAAGAGACAACTATCACAAGGCATTGTCTCTTAAGTGTTGTATCTACATTAATTGATTTTGGGTACATATATGTATGTGATTGGGCTAGCCATGCATTTTTACCTGTGATACCGTGTAAGGGTTGTAGCTTAGCTAAGATATAACACCCCTCTCTTTTATCATTAATTAGGGTACCACCTCACTATTTTACCTATGATACCGCGCTAAGAGACTCTCATTGTGAAAGGCCTTATACTCCCTCCACTTGCTCATCCAAGAATCGGTTAGAGAACACAATTTGGGCATAGTAGCTTTGCTAGAGACAGGGCATTCAAATTTTTCTACTCCTTTTTTTGCAAAATTTGGCAGTAGGCAGAGACTTCTCTTGGTTCTGCCTTCCTCCACAAGGGAGGTCAGGGGGCATTCTAGTGGGTATTAATGCTGAATCTCTCAATGTTAAAAACGTTGCCTCGGGAGATTTTTGTGTCAAGTTTCATTTGAGATCGAAGGATGGTTTTGAATGGAATTTTGTGGCGGTTTATGGTGCAGCACAAGAGGTAAATAAGCAACCTTTCTTGGCAGAACTAGTACGAATATGTGATGATACAACCCTACCTATTTTAGTAGGAGGAGACTTTAATATTATAAGAGGACCCCACGAGAAAAATAATAATAATTATGATGCACAATGGCCTTTTGTTTTCAATGACATTATCGAGAGCCTCAATCTTAGGAAAATTGTTCTTTCCGGAAGGCAATTCACCTGGGCGAGTCATAGAGAAAATCCGACTTATGAAAAACTTGACCGTGTTTTAGCTAGCGTTGAGTGGGAGCAGAAATTTCCCTTGGTATCGGTACGAGATTTATAAAGGTCTGGTTCTGATCATACCCCACTTTTTATTGACTCCGGTGAACAAGCTCACCTTGGCAATAAATCTACTTTCTCTTTTGAACTATCTTGGATAAGAGAAGATGGCTTTGCGGAGATGATAGAAACGGAATGGAATGGATATATCGTTGGGAATAATCCAATAGAAATTTGGCAAAACAAAATAAGACATTTAAGGCGTTTCTTAAAGGGATGGGCGTGAAATCGTAGCGGGGTATATAAAAAGGAAAAAGAAAGACTTATAGCTATTATTGATGAGTTGGACATCAAAGCCGAAACATGCCCTCTTAACACATCTGAGAGAGACAGGTTGAGAGAGGGAAATGATAAGCTAGCAGGACTTAGACGGACCGAGGAATCCAAATGGGCTCAAAGGGCGAAGGTGAAACATGTGCAAGAGGGTGGTAATAATACGAAATATTTCCACCTAATTGCAAATGGTAAACATAGAAGAAAGGAAATTTTCCAACTAGAGCAAGAAGAGGGCACAATTGTTGGCGATGAAAATCTTAAAGTATACATAACAGAATATTACAAAAAGTTATTCGGGGCACCGGTTCACAATAACTTTTCACTTAGAGAAGACCTTATTGCTGATATCCCTCAAATTTCAAACATTGAAAATACTATACTCACAGCCGACTTCACGGAGGAAATGGTATTTGAGGCCATTTCTCAAATGGAACATAATAAGGCCCCAGGACCAGACGGGTTCCCTGCGGAATTTTATAAATCGTTTTGGCAAGTTCTCAAAAATGATCTTATGGCAATGTTTGTGCAACTACAGCAAGGAGATCTGCCGTTGTATAAATTGAACTTTGGTGTGATTACTTTGTTGCCAAAAAAAGAGAATGCAGTTCAAATTCAGCAATATAGGCCAATTTGTTTACTTAACGTTAGTTTTAAGATTTTCACGAAGGTGGCAACAAATAGAATCACGGAGATTGCCCATAGAGTAATTAGGCCTACTCAAACAGCTTTTATGCCCGGTAGACATATTTTAGAAGGTGTGGTTGTCTTACATGAAACCATTCATGAACTTCACCGGAAGAAGATGGATGGGGTCTTGTTCAAAATTGATTTTGAAAAGGCATATGACAAAGTTAAATGGTCATTTTTTGCAACAAACTTTGAGAATGAAAGGTTTTGACCAAAAGTGGTGCGACCTCATTACAAATTTTGTGCAAGGAGGGTCGGTAGGAGTACGGGTCAATGATGATATTGGACATTATTTCCAAACAAGAAAGGGTCTTAGGCAGGGTGATCCTCTTTCACCATTGCTTTTTAATATTGTTGCGGATATGCTAGCTATCCTTATTGCAAGGTGATGACCTACAAGTATAGGGGATCGCAACAGTCTTTGAGGGAAGTAAAACCCAAATTTATTGATTCGACACAAGGGGAGCCAAAGAATATTTATAAGCCTTAACAGATGAGTTGTCAATTCAGCTGCACCTGGAAACAGACTTGCTCGCAGCAGTTTATCAGTAGCAACAGTTTTATAGTGGTGATAGTAGTAAAATAGTAGAAAAAATAATAAAGTAAAGATGGTAATAGTAGCAATAGTAAATAGTAGGATTAAATACTGTAGGCATAGGGATGGATGAACGGGCGTTGCATGGATAAGATAATTTATGAAATCAGCAAGACATGGGCAATTGCAGATAAATAATGATAAAGCATCCTAGTACTAAACAACCATATGCATGTGTTCCGTATATAGTCGTACGTGCTCGCAATGAGAAACTTGCACGACATCTTCTGTCCTACCAGCCTGTTTGCTGCAGGGCCCTAAGGGAATCTACTGGTAATTAAGGTACTCCTTTTAATAAAGTACCTGAGCAAAGCATTAACACTCGGTGAACACATGTGATCCTCACATCATAGCCATCCCCTCTGGTTATCCCAATTGCTGTCACTTTGGAGCCTCGGGTTCCAGACAACGATATGTGTATACAACTTGCAGGTAAGATCATAAACAACAAGTATCATCATAAAACAATAACAAGTTCAGATCTGAGATCATGGCACTCGGGCCCAAAGTGACAAGCATTAAGCACAACAAGTTGCAACAATGTTATAAGCACTAATAATAGATACTAGGCACCATGCCCTAACAATCTCATAGCAAATTATATGAATGATCTCATCCAATCCCTACCATCCCCTTCGCCTACAGCGGAAATTACTCACACATGGATGGGGGACTCATGGATGGTTGATGAAGAGACGTCGGTGATGATGGTGATGAAGATCTCCTCCAAATCCCCGTCCCGGCAAGGTGCCAGAATGGAGCTTCTGGTTCCCAATCGCGGTTTCTAATGGTGGCGGCACAACGGAAGTCTATCTGGGAAAAACACCGAACCCCTGATAGTTTCAGGTCGAAGGGTATATGTAGGCAAAAGGAGGGCTCAAGGAGGCGGCTGGGGTGGCCTCACCACACCCTGGCGCGGCCAGTCCTAGGCCGCGCCACCAGGTGGTGTGGTGGCCTCCCAGCCCCTCTCCGTCTCGTATTCCTGGCTCCGTGGGTCTTTTGGTAAAATAGGGATTTTGCGGTATTTTCCGGGATTTTTCTTGAAAGTTGGATTTCTGCACAAAAACAAGACACCAGGGCAATTCTGCTGAAAACAGCATTAGTTCGTGTTAGTTGTATTCGAAACACACAAATTAGAGAAGAAACAATAGCAAAAGTGTTCGGAAAAGTAGATACGTTTTGGACGTATCACAAGGGCAAAAGAGGATGGCCAAGTAGGAGGGCTCATACCTCATCTAGTTGAGGGAGGAGTATCTATCTTACAATACGCTAATGATACGATCTTATTCATGGAACACGACCTACAGAAGGCCGTTAATATGAAGTTGATTCTATGTATCTTTGAGCAGCTATCCGGGTTAAAAATAAATTTCCACAAAAGTGAGATTTTCTGTTTTGGACAAGCAAAAGAAATGGAAGAGGAATACAAACAAATATTTGGTTGTGAGGCTGGTTCTCTTCCTTTTCGGTACTTAGGAATCCCAATTCATTATAGAAGGCTTCTAAACAAAGAATAGAACCCGGTAGAAAACAGATTTGAAAAGAAACTAGGGTGTTGGTTAGGAAAGCTTCTCTCATACGGAGATAGGCTCATCCTGATTAATTCGGTGCTTACAAGCTTACCAATGTTTATACTATCTTTTCTAGAAATACCTAAAGGGGTGCGGAAGAGATTACATTTTTATCGCTCACGGTTTTTTTGGCAGAGTGACGAACATAAACGTAAGTACCGTTTAACAAAATGGAATATTATATGTAGACCAAAGGATCAAGGGGGCTTAGGAATTGAGGTACTTGACATTAAGAATAAATGTTTACTAAGCAAGTGGTTGTTCAAGATCCTTCATGAGGAGGGATTCTGGCAAGAGCTTATACAAAATAAATACCTTAAGAATAAGACTTTGTCACAAGTGACGGCTAAGCCTACTGATTCTCAGTTTTGGAAAGGTTTAATGAGAGTTAAGAATGACTTCTTTCAAAGAGAGTCGTTTGCTGTAGGAAATGGTCAATCGACTCGCTTTTGGGAGGGCACATGGTTAGGGGAGACGTCCCTAGCTAATCAATATCCCATGTTATACAATATAGTTCGCCGGGAAAATGTTTTAGTGGCCGACGTACTTGCACAAAACCCTCTGTGTATAGAGTTCCGGAGGACGTTGTCCAATGATAAGTGGGTCGCTTGGTTACATTTGGTACAGCGTCTCATGCCCATAGCCCTTACAAATGAAGATGACAAATTTGTTTGGAAACTTACTGAATCAGGTACTTTTACAGTGAAATCTATGTATGCAGATTTCTTAAATGGACACACGGTCTTCTTAAGAAAATATATTTGGAAATTGAAGGTTCCATTAAAGGTTAAGATCTTTATGTGGTTCCTTCATAATAAAGTAATTCTTACAAAAGATAACTTGGCAAAACGAAATTGGAATGGATGTAAGAAGTGTGCTTTTTGTGACTCAGAGGAGTCCATTAACCACTTGTTTTTTGATTGTCCTTTCGCTCGACTAGTTTGGAGAGTGGTTTTTTTCACTTTTGCTATCGCCCCACCTTCTAATGTGACGAATATGTTCGGTAATTGGTTGAGTGGGGTTGATAAGAAAACTAGAGCGCAGATTCGTGTGGGGACTTGCGCTTTAGTATGGTCATTGTGGAATTGCAGAAATGATGTTATCTTTAACAAAAACAAAAATGTCAACTTTTTACAGGTTATCCGCAAGGCTACTCATCGCATCCACGAATGATCCTTTCTTCTACCAGAGGCGCAACGAGCTCATATGGATTTTGGATGTTCCCCTCTGGAGACGGTTGCACTGGCTATTTACAACCAGGGTGGTTGGTTGCACACTAGACGTCTTCGAGATGCATAGGCGATATGTACTTTTATTGTTTCGATGGTTGATTTTTATGTCCACCCTATGCGATCCATAAGATGTAAACTATGAATGATAAAACTTCGTAATAAAAAGCTGTGTGCATCAATTGATGCAGAGGCCGGGGCTATGCTCCCATTTAAAAAAAAAGATAATTTTATACTAGCTCGCTGACCATAATTTTCTGATCCGAGGGAGTATAATGCAATGGGCGGCCAATTTTCTGGTCCGAGTGAGAAATTTGCACGTGCAGCTCCTGATCTAATCAGCATGTTCAGCAAGCAGTCGGCGGCATTCCTGTGTAATGCAACGGCTAAATCATTTTAGCTAGGTACACATAACTATATCCATCATATGTTCTGCGTGTGCAGCTACTGATGTCATCAACATGTTCCGGCGACATTCTCGTATGAGGCAGTGGCCAAATAATACGTGAGGACCACGTGTGAGAGCGAGGTACACTTAATCGATAGAAATAAATGTGTAAATAGCTGTATATATTCACATTGAAAGCGATCAAGGAAGGTACTGTAAGATTTTTTGGAGAAAAGCAGTTCACTTGTGACTTGTGGCAAGCAAAAGAGACAACACACTACGTATATCAGTACGCTTCAGTTGTGATTGTTACCGGTTATACTAAGACTACTCATAGTGGGAGTAATATAACTAGTAACATGCATTCTCATGCAATTGCAACTAAGCAAATTAGTGACATAGCATAGTATTAAATAAGGAAAGAGAATGAGGTGGTAATATATTATGTTACTGTAACATAATATAACTTGTAGCAGTTCACTTTTAAAGCTACGTCTTCGGATCATCTGGTTGGAATTCTGAAAAAGGATCTTTAGCTGCTTCTCTATCAGGGCGCCATCTCGACCGTCGTTAGCGTGCGGTGTCGAGACGAGAGGATGGCGTGCACGCGGTGTGCTCGGACACTCGCGCGTGCCTGCTGCTCCACGCAACGCTAGGAAGCTTATGGCACATCGGCTGAGCGGTTCGTACCGGCCGTCGACGCCGCCAGCAACTCTGCCCTGACCTGATCCGCCTATCTGCGATGGCCATGACGATGCCGCCCTGCCGCACTGCACTACTTGGCCCACGCAGCTCTGAACCAGACGCTAGCGCTGCCTCGGTGAAGGTTAAAATGGATGCTACCCTGTCTTTTTTTTGTCCGGCACGTCCCTGTGCTACCAAGAAAGTGCTGCTGATACAAGAAGGTCATGTACATTGAACGGTTTAGAGAATTGCCGCAGCTACTTAGTTCTATCGCTGGTCCGATGTGTGCTACCAAGAAAGTGCTGCTGATGCATGAAGATCATGTGCATTGAACGGTTTAGAGAATTTGAATGCATTGTGATGATTTGCTATTGTATTTGCTGTCGTTCCAATTAAAAAGTATAATTTTCAGAATTTTATAAATATAACATGTAACTGTTTAGGGAAGTAAAAGCAGCAGTTTAGAATTTGTGAGAATATCAAATCTCTTGGGCATTGGCCAACGATCAGACAAGATCGTGTCATGGTTCAGGAAAGGTATGCGTTTATGAGTATTTTGTTAAAAACTACACTTGATACTTAGGTTTGTTTTCTAAGGGATGATCCATGCTAATGTGAGAGTGTGCACTGCACAACAAAACGTGAGAGTTTTTGTTTTCTTTTCTCATTATTAAACATATAAGGATGGTAGAATAAAATATCTTGTCATATGTCCAATATATATACACCGTATACTATTAAGCAAACAGATAAGATTAGAAAGTAAGCTGTGAGTTTCTCTTTCAAGGCAACCTCTATCATATTTCAAATCATATAAAAGGAAGTCAAAAAAAAACTAAGAGGTTTAGTTAATGCTCCCTCCGTTTTTTAATAAAAGATGTTTTAGATTTGTGAAGCAAATGTATCTAGACAAGTTTTAGTGTGTATATTCGAGTGAACCTACACACTAAAAAATATCTAGATACAATTTCTTTACAAAGCTAAAACATCTTATATTTATAAACGGAGGGACTATAATTACAATATTTCCAGAAAATGAGCATCATATAATTTATTTTAGACCCGTTGCAAAGCACGGGCACTTTTTATTGCTAGAGGTATGGTTCGTGGCGATCGCAGAATACGTTTCCGTCCACCAAAAGTACGCTTTCTTCACACCACCTCAAATGTTTTCTTTGTCGCTAAAGGATAGGCACCTGTTCGATGTTGTCACAGAAAAGAAAAAAATCCCCATGAGGACAATAACTCAATTGACGCGAGTGAGATGTGGGCTCGATGGACAGGTTGCGAGGTGAGCCCTGGCAGCCGTCGGTAGGGGCCCGTGAGCTCGGGCAGCCAGAGCTAGAGCAGCCGGGGTTCCTGGTGGCGGTTCATGGCGTTGGATCAAGTCGAGTTAGCGGCAGTCGGAGGCGAGGCTCGGGCAAAATAGCGGTGACGCGTGGAGGGGTTGGTCACCAAGGTGATAAGCAGGACGGCGGTGCCAAGAGAAAATCTACACAGCGGATCTATGGTACTGAGCCTCGATCTGAAGCTTTCCTGGCAATACGCAATGTCTTCGGGAAAGAAATAGGATTGATCTTCCACTGCTGTGTTTCGACGGTGCTGCGAGGTCCGATTCCCCTACATGGCTACGTTGAGCCCAAGCTGCAGGTCCCGATTTGAGTGGAGGTGATCGTTCGGGCGTGTGATCGATTTTCAGGTGCGGCTCTGGCGACTACCTGCTGGAGTGCTTCAAAGTGGTGGGCGTGGTGCTTTGCCATGACCAAGTCGTGGGTTACTTTCCGCAGAAAGGCAGAGGCCGGATCTTTCTTTTCCTATAAGTCCAATTAATTTACAGAGATCTACAAGGGTACATCGTACATGGATTGATGCATACACATTTCTCTTGCGGATTGCTGGGCCTGGGAGTAAAGAATGATGTTTTCTCCACGTTTCCACCATCATGCATTTGTGCCAACAAAGCATCTCACACAAAACATCCCATATAAGCATGACAAGCCTTAGATGAACCTGATGAGACAAAATAAATCCATACAAGGACACACTGTCCTCGTCGATCGTGGTCGGTGGGAGTTAGGCGACGCAACACATCTTTAGGATTGATCTCAGACAGTGGGAATCTGGTGGTGATATTGCCTTTGTACGCGGGTGATGGCTGGTTGGAAGCAGGGTAGGGCGACAAACGAGGTGGCCGCGACACAAGGTACACTCGCATTAGGCCTCGGCACGACCGCAGATCGAATCGGCGGCTTACGAGTGAAGAACCCTTGCGGGTCGCTGAGAGTTGGTAGTGAAACATTGGCATGCCATATGCTCGCAATAACCAAACAAGAACTAAGTTTAAATCATGAACAAAGAATTGATAGGGTACACTATGGTAACAATCCAAACATATACATAGAAAAATAATTATGAGAAAGTTTCAAGGGAAATTAATTGTACAAAGTCTATACATACCTAACAAAATTACAAAATATTGGACAGTTTTAACAATAGCTATGTCCACATAAAAAATGTGTAATCATGTCAAAATATTTAAGAAAAATCAAACCGTAGCAACGCACTGGTATATTTGCTAGTGACTAGCCTAAAGGCTGGATGAGGGGTTCTAGTCAGTGTTATCTTCTGCCCCACTTTCTGACAGGACAGTTTAAACCCGCAGTTAAAGTTGATTATACCATGATTTATTAGGCCTATTAGGATCTCTAGACGAGGAGGCAAAAAAAAATTCCTTGCCTTGGAAGAACATGGATATACGGAGTTTCCTTTGTTGTTGCGTCATTTTCATTTATACTCTCTTAGTTTTAAAATATAAGATATTTTAGTCTTTTTCCAGAGCACATGTATCTACTCACTTTTTAGTGTAAGTGAACCTACACACTAAAAAGTGGCTAGATACCTCTAGAAAAAGCCTAAAAAAAATTATATTCCAAAATAGAGGGAGTAGTAGAGAGGGTCTAATTTTTTTTCTTTTGACAGCGAGAGGGACTAATGGAGTAATGGTCTAATACTTAGTGGAGCGATAGCCAGTTGTGAAGTAGACAGACATTTCCCACTGTGGATAAAAAATTTAGCCCATAACTTCGAGAGGCATAGGCCTGCGGCCCATTCCAGAATATAGTTGTAATAGCCCATTGTGGAGATTGGGATACCCTTGATTTAGCATATGCCTTCCTCTAATTTTTTTTGCATATTCCGTTTTCTATCTATTCATTTCAAAAAAAAAATACGTTTTAGAAAAAAGCCTAAATCTCCTAAAAGTAAAGAAATAAAAATGTAGCATCATAGAAACAAATATCATGTACGTCAGGAGCAATAATGTTGGAACCAAAACATAGTGTCCAAGTTTAAACAAATCTCGTCTGGACAAAAATGTAGCATCCGAGGGATATATATCGTCCATGTAGGGGGAAAAATATAGTGTCGAAAGAACAAATTACGGCTAGGAAAGGAACTAAAATTTAGTGTCCGTGAACAGACCACGACTTCAAAAGAAACAATAATTACCGCTCCCAAACAAATCACAAGTATAATGGAAACAAAAAATATATGGCTACATAACAAATCAGACTACATGGAAAATGAAATTTATGCGCGAAACAAATCACAGCTACAAATAAGGAATAAGGAACACAATTTAGCATCCGTGAAACAAATCAAAACCGAACTAAAATTTAGTCCGCTGAACAAAATCGACTACAAGGTAGGAACAAAAAAAAGTTAGCATTCGCGGAACAAAACTTGACTCTAGTGAGAAAAATTAGGACACAAAAAACGGCTACTTGGGGAACATAAATTTAGTCCATGAAACCAATCATGACTAAGTTAGTGTCCGCAGAACAAAAACATGAGTGAATATGGAACAAGAAATTATACCACGTACCAAATCAAATTGCATGGGGTACCAAAAATTACCCTATGGAACAAATCATGACTACGAAAGAAGGAAGAAAAAAATTAGCATACACGGAACAAATCACGACTGTAGTGGGCACAAAAATTTGGGTTGCGTAACAAATCATGACTACAAATAAGGAACACAAAATTTAGCGTCCACGGATCACAATCACGACTAGGAACAGTGAATTAGGCTACTTAACAAATCAATACTACATGTAGAAAAAATATATTTTATGGAGACTACAAAAGAAGGAAAAATGTTTTAGAGTTCCAGAATAAATTATGACTACACGGGGAACACAAATTTGGGTTATGGAGCAAATCAAACTACATCAGGAACATAAATTTAGTCTATAGAATAAATCACACCTTCAAAAAGAACAAACAAAAAATTAACATCAGTGAAACAAATAACGATAGCAAAAAAACAAAAATTTAGGTTGCAGATTAAATCAAGACTACAAAAAGAACAAAAACATAGTGTCCGCATACAAACCATAACTACAACTGAAAATATAAATTAGTTTGTGAACCAACCACAATTAGAAGGGATATCATTTTTTAAGAAGCAAAAATATGCAAGAAAGAATAATACAAATAAAAAGGAAACTCGTCGCATGCGTTAAAGAAAGAAAAAGAAAAACAATGACAAAGGAAGCTAGGGAAAAAATATAAACGTAAAAATAAAACAAACAGAGTGATCTGACTCTACATGCTTTTACCGACCGAAATCAGCTAAACTAAGGAACAGCCAGGCGCATGTAAAATAAAAGGAACCACCAGCCCGCGGAGTGCTACTACAGGTGCCAGCAACGATCAACGGAAGAGTTAATAAAATAAGACCATAACATGGCCGCTTAAGAGAAATAAATAATACTTGGTAGCGCGTGCGACTGAATCGTTTCCCTGAAATGTCGTTCAAATCCCACTCTCAAAATAATATATTTTTGGTGCAGTTTTTTTTTAAATCAATATCACATATATTTATAGCAACAGATAGTATATGGTAGAGATACACGAGCTGTCTTAACGATTACAAAATAAAGTCTAAAGAAAACTAGCAAATCTTCGAGATTTTCAAATTCTTTCTTCCTCCATGACACAATCTTGTACTTTTCTGAAGGCAGTTCAAGATAGACACCAAACTATAAACCTGTAAATATCAACGAAGGTTCTTCCATAATTTTAATTTGAGCCGCAATGCCAAGACTATGTGCACGTGCGTAGCCATTGATGTAGTCAATCCATATCGGCAAGAGTACCAACACCGGTATGTCAGAGCAAAATAACCGAACAACTTGATCGTCGCCGCTGGGGAGTCGAGGGTACAAATCACCATTGTCGAGGATGTAACCGCCGGGACAAATACTGCGAGGATAATTTTCCTCGCGGTGACCAAGAGAAAAGATCCAAAATCGATCTGGCGATGCAAGATCGGAAGGACCATACATAAAGGAGTTTAATCTTTCAACACCACCATTAACGCCAGGAGGAAGATCTCGTCGTCGATTGAAGGACCGGAGATCAATTATTATAGACAATGTCGTCTTCATTGACATAGAGGCCAGAAGAAGATGACTACTAAATCCTAATCTAATCTTGTGAAAAGATTATTTTTATCAAAACCTCTACTCATAGATCGAGTTCCCTACTCCTCTTGATACTAGCGAGGTTGATTAAAGGAGGGAAAGCCAATCTATGGTAGAGTAGGAGGAGAGATGAGGGCGCATTATATGTACGACATGCTCTTCACTTTTCATTTCATTTCCTTTCAGGTAGAGGGAATTAGGCCATAGTGATTTGATTGAGGCCCAGTTCGGCACGGTCCACACCGGCAAGTCCTATTCAACGCTTACTGCGTCAGTTAGGCTTATGTGCCTTTTAGCAATTTCGGTCATGGCCCGTTTGAATGAGTTTTGTGGGTGTGCGTTCGATTCCTACAATAAAACACAAAAGTGCAAGTTGAGGGACCTAAAGCGGGCTCCTAGCCACTTCTCTTCTTTATATATTTTTTACCTTGTGCTTTCTCGTAAGTTCTTTTTCCACCTGTTTTTCCCTATTTCTTATTTTTATTTTCTCTTCTATTTACTTCTTTTTTTCCTTTTTCTTATATTTTCTTGTTACTTTTTTATATTTTATTTTATAAGATAATACAAATTATTTTATTTGTATAATGTGTAAATGTTTTTCCTAATCCCCCGAATACTTATTTTGTATTAAATGCATTCTGTCACATGAACAATGTTTACTTATGGCAATCAAATTTTCTAAGTGTACAAACTGTTCTGAACCCCATTTAAAACCTCGCAAACAATTTTTTTAAGCGCATGAGCATTTTTAAGGCTCATGGACATTTTTGAAACCTCACAACTTTTTTAATTGCATGAATAATTTCTGAATCTCGCAAGAATTTTTTAACTTTGCAACTTTTTGGACTGAGCAAACATTTTTAAAGTGCAATTTTTTTTCAAACCTGAATTTTCAATTACATGACTATTTTGTGAATCTCGTGAACAACTTGTTAAACCTTGCAATTTTAATTCTACGAACTTATTTTTCCCATGAACAGTTTTTTAAGCCTTGAAAATAATTTCTTGAAGTGCATGAACACTATTAAGACTTGTGATTTTCTACAATAGTGCGGGCATTTTTTGAATCTTGCGAACAATGTTTTAAACCTTGTGATTTTTCAATTTGTATGAACAATTTTGAATTTTACGAACATTTTTAAGGCATGCAAGCTTTTTGGGAAGCCTTGCAATTTTTTAGTTGTCCTAACATTTTAACTATGCAAGTATTTATCTTCTCTTGAGAAGGTTTTAATGATTTTGCTTATGAGAAAAATGTATTAAGCATTAAAAAAATTCTAACCAGTTTTATATGATTATGATCTTTCAGTGTTCATTTTTACTTTCATTTATTTTATAATTTTTACTCCTTACAATGAAATAGTCGATCGAAATAAACAAAAATGCATTAGCGGCGCCAGGAGTGAAAACGTCAGACGACCTACTCCCTATGATTTATAATAAGTGTCGGATTATTTAGTACAACTTAATACAAAATTGTTCTAAAATGACAACACTTCTATATCAGAGGAAGTACATAGTACGTAATTCTCTACAAACTATTCAAAAGCGGTAAATAGGCTAAGAGCATCTCCAACAGTTTACCCATATCTCCCCTTCTTACAAAAAAACTGCTTTTTTTGTGTCATATACGCAAAATGAGCTCCAACATCTCACCCATAAGTTGCCGTAGACCCCAAATTTGCTAGCAAATATGCTTATATGGGTCACGCCACCCTGGTTACACAAATGGCCAAATTCCACGCGTAAAACATAGAACGACCGGCGTGGAAGTTTACCCTGCTCCTGCCCAGAGCAGGCTATATGCGTGCTTCGACCGCCGTTGTTGCCATGGACGACCAGCCTGTCCCCCCGCAAGCCCCCATCCCACCTTCGGTGCTTCTCCTCCAGTCCCTGACGCTGTGACGACCAAGCCGTGCCCCCCCCCCCCCCCCCCCCCCCCCCCGCTAGGGCTGCCAGAAAAGCTCGAGACTCACGAGTGCTTCGAGATCGACTCGTCTTTTAGCTCGACTCGAGATCGACTCGAAAACAAATGAGCTGAATATGAGTGTCTTACTCTTATGTGGCTCGATCGATAAATGAGCTGATCTTGAGCGACCACTAGCTCGCTCAACTTTATATAGTTAGCTCGAAATAATATAGTTATGTATAATTATTTTACAAATAAATAGGATAATTTGTTACCTTGAATGTTGTTAACGTGATTTCTCTTTCCTTCTATGTGCAACAAATACGGAAAATCAATTAGGTGAGCAAATTAAGGCATTAATGGTATATGGTCTTCCTATGAATAGGCTACAGTGCATGGCCAAAGTTTGACAGACCGATCTTCCCTACCCATGGTGGTTCGTGGCTTTGTGCACAGTGAGCTCTTTTTAGAATAAAAGGCATAGCTGCCCGACTTTAAATTAATAAAGCCCAAGAGTTTACAGCAGCCCCCACAGAGGGGTACAGACCAGCAGAGTTAACGACAGACACCCAAATTCTGCGCAACACATGCAGCAGGGGTGGACACAAAGGCAAGAGCAGAACAAGACATAGTTCAGAGATCATAGATCAGAAGATGGAGTGCTAAGCTAGACGGACGATCCTGGGAGCGGAGCAGGTCTGGTGTCATGGTGAAGTTTGCGAAGGAGGTCGTCCAGGATCTCCAAAGCCGCCTGAAAGGACGAGATGTCGCCTAGAGGGGGGGGGTGAATAGGCGTTTTAAAAACAATTACGGAATTGGCTTGAAGGAATGCGGAATTAAACTACTCGTTTATTTTCTTCAAACACAAGACCTAAATATGCTAGGCTCAACTAAGTGCAACAACAACAACAAGATATAAGCAAGATAGCACAAGATATAATTCACAAGTGATAAACAAGATATAAGTACTTCAAGCACGATGGCTATCACAAGGAAATAAACTCGGGTATAGAAATAACCGAGGCACGCGGAGACGAAGATGTATCCCGATGTTCACTTACATAAAGTAAGCTAATCACCGTTGGAGAGATGCGGGTAACCACGAAGGCCCCCGAACGCCACGAAGGCTCACCTTCTTCTCCGAGTCCCCCACGAAGCTAGGGACCCCTTCTTATGGTTAGCTTTTCCTCCACTCCGGAGATGGCAAGCTCCACAACCACTTCACAACTCCCACGAAGGGGAATCCCGGGCCTCTTCACAATCTTCCACGAAGAGGTCACCGAGGCACCAACCGCCAAGCCAACTAGGAGGTCACCCTCCAAGAGTAACAAGCTCACGGTCTCTCACTCGAACAAATCGTAGTGGAGAGCTCAACACTATGCAAGGATGCAAAGCAAGAACACAAGGGAAAGTGCTCAAATCCTTCTCTCTCAAATCCCACCAAAGCAACAAATGCTATGGAGGAGTTAGAGAGGAAGAACAAGGGTGGAGGTCAACCAATGACCTCAAGATCTAGATCCCAAAGGTTCCCCTCACTTAGAGGAGGAATGAGTTGGTGGAGATTGTAGATCTAGATCTCCTCTTCCAAATCCCTCAAAAATATGCAAGAATCATTGGAGGGAAGAGAGAGGGAGCAAGCTCAAGAGAGGCAACAATGGAGGTGAGAGAAAAGCTTAAGAACACTTTAGAACCCTTAGAAAACCGTTGGGGAAGAAGCCCCCTTTTATAGGGCAAGAAAACTGCCCGTTAGGGAGATTTTTCGGTCATTCCGGAGCAGCCCGGAGCAGCCCGGAGCAGCCCGGAGCAGCGCCCGGAGCAGCTCCGGCCGGTACTCCGGAGCGAGTACCCGGCCACTGCTCAGCCCGGAGCAGCCCGGAGCAGCTCCGGACGTCACTCCGGATTTGCAAAACAGCAAAACCACTCATACGAAAAACGCGATAACTTTTGCATCCGAACTCCGTTTTTAGCAAACTTGGACTTTTTGAAAAGCTTAGAAAAAGTACTACAACCTTATGCAGAGAAACACTAAGAAAAGTCAAGAGGAAAAATACCAAATGTGGAGAGGTGTGAAACCTCCCAAAGTGAAGAACCGGTAAAACTCTTCAACTCGAAAACGCAATAGACGATGCATTTGGATTCCGTTTTCGATGAACTTGGGCTTGTTGGAAAGCTAGCAACAAGCTCAAGAACCTCACATGGAGAAACACCAAGAAGCAACAAACTAGGAAGATGCAAAGTATGCAAAGGATTGAGCTCCCTATGACGATGTGATCAAGTTACCCAACCGAAAGCCCCTCTTGATAGTGCGGCTATCTATCCTATAACCCGGTCTCCCAACAAACACCTTGAGACCGGTAAAAGGAAAACCTAGCAAGGACATACCTTTGCCTTGAGCATCCCGCTTGATCTTGATGATGAAGCTTCATTTGATTTCATTCTCCCATGGGCCATATTGAATCCTTCTTTTGATGTAAGCCCATGGGAAGATACTTGATTCCACTATTCTCTCTTCATCTTGGTCAACCTTGTATCTACTCATGCTCTATCGAATCTCTCTTAAGATGCATAGGGAATTCTTCATTTGATTGCATGCTCTAAGTCTTGGTCAACCATGGCTCAACCCATGAGACCATCGTGACCTCGACATAGAGCCATAACTTGAATTCTTCTCATGTAACCAAACTCTCAAGATCTTGAGACTCCTTGGCTTAGCACATAAGCTAGAGCATGGAATACTTGAGTTCTACACAAGAACAACATCTTTATTTCTTCTTTTTGATCATATTGGATTCATCTATTCTATTCAATGATCTTGATGCCAATACTTAAGATATATCTTTATCTTCATGGCATCCAAGCCTTGAATCCAACACATGGACTTCAAGAAATTCCTATGAACAATTCCTTCATAAAAATCTCAATGAAAACATTAGTCCATAGGGATTGTCATTAATTACCAAAAACACACTTAGGGGCAATTGACCCTTACAATCTCCCCCATTTTGGTAATTGATGACAATCTCAACAAGAGGGTTTATATGATGCATGATGGAAACTAATATGCAACTTATCCGGGAATAAATTGCATACAAGAGGTTGTATTTGATATGGTCAAGTAACACAAAGCTACTACCACATATCAAAATCAATTGTACTCACATAAACTACAAAAAAATATGGTTGATGTGAGTGCAACCAAAATATATAGAGCAAACTCCCCCACAATATATGCACGTGTGATGAACTTGAATTTCATTGCATACATTGTCAAGATAAACCTTTGATGGAGTTTACACTATATATTCAACCATGCAAAACATCTAACAAAGAAGAGATGCATGAAAGGTAAAACACTTAAGCACAACCCAAACTTAAGTATAAAAACCATTTCCCTTAAACCCTCTAAACTTCTCCCCCATTGGCAACGATTGCCAAAATGGATGAAGGAATTTAGAAGGCCAATATAGTATGAGTTCCTCCCCAAGATGTGCATTTCTCATAAAAATGAGTGAAATCATATGCACTTATCAAATTAACAATATTTGGAGGAAGTCAAACCATATTGAGGATCAAAGATTGCAAAAAGATGACACAGTGAAGGAAGCTTTAACGAATGAAGCAAGCAAGCAATCAAGAGACCCAAAGAACCAATTGGACACAAGAAGAAGTGATGATAAGAGCTACTAGGTGCTTTAAATGAAATAAGGAAGCTCCCCAAGGTCCATGCATAAATTTGAATTTTTGTTGCATTTGAATACAATATGCACAAACATGGAATCCTCACTCCCTCTATATCATTTAAAACAAAACATGAGCACAAAAGAATACAAAAGGATCAATACGATTATCAAAGTTAAATTTAGTCCAAAAAGATTTATGAGATATGAGTGCGAGAAGAAGCAATAAAGAATAAACAAGCACTCATAAATCAAGTTCTTACCAACACCATCAAGAACAAAATGTATAAGAAAGATGGTCGGCAAAGAACGAGGATATCAAGGGAAGAAATTAACACTCTTATGCATATATATTTCTAAGTGGACAAAAAAAACATGATGAACAATCCATAAAGGAACATGTATACACAAGAGGTTAGTTGAAATTAAGGAAGACATGATATCCAAGAAAGAGTCATAGAATATACCAAATAGCTTTGCTAGAAAGCATATATAGCTCAAGGCTCCATTTTCTATTATGGTATATTAATAAACTCCCCACACAAAATCATCAAAGCCATCACAACTAGCAATAAGGGATCAAAAGATAGTTGGGATGCTTTGATAGGCAACAAGCATAATAAAGAAGGGTACAACTTGCAACATTATCTATATTGCACATGAGAGAGCGTTGAGGAATTAATATGCAATAAATTGCTAAAATGGCATATTTGGGATTGGTGAATCATAAACATGATTTTATATACTTCCCATCATATGCAATCATCTCAACTTGCTCACATATGAAATACAGATATTTCTTTATAAGACCTTTGCAAGAACCGCGACATTTGCGAATAAATATTATCATGCCAAGAACCAACCTACAAGAGTTGGGATGCTAGAAAAGTATGCATGAAAGTTATACTTGTTACCGAGATAGCAATGGTGTGATGTAGTAGATAAGAGTTCGCCGGTCATCCTAGCTTGGATCCAATAATCATATGGTGACAACACCTTCCTTATAAATGAGACAAGCATCCATTGCATCTCCAATATACCTAAGACAACATTTAAGTACATCTTGGTCCCCAAACTTATTGGGTCCAAAGTGGTTAGACTAACCACAATACATATGATAGACTCCATAAAAATATGTGCATAGTTAAAGATGAAATTTGAATTTCATGCACATCTTAGCCATTTAGGATTTGATGGAGTATAACATATATATTGGATCAAAGAAAGCAACTAAGATACAAAAATAAGCATAAAGAGAATATGCATGCACCTATCTTTCAAGATCCAAAGAAGATACGATTTAGACAAAAAAAAACACCAAGAATACAAGGAGGTATAAAAGGTGTGGCAAAACACATTATTTGTCCAAATGACATCAAGGGAACAAATCAACAAATGATTTATTCATAAAATTCAACAAATGAACCTAACAACTTATTGAGCATGAAAGAATAAATAAATAAAAGCATGCTCAACAATTTATCTCATTCGAGCAAATAAATCATAGAAGAAGGAATGAGATAACTAACTCCCAAAAGAGCAAGGTTCCAACAAATAAACCAAACCCTCTACACTTTTCACAATGGCATAAGTACCGAAAAGAAAAGGTTTGTCTTACAACAACACACACTTGATGGGGATCAAGAGATGAGACAAAGTCGAGCACAAAGATCCTCAAGAAGGCAATAAGACAATGGGAGTCAAAATAATTTCTTGGCAAGAAATATGGGCAATAAGATGCAAATTCCAAGGTGAAGATGATCTAGAGAAATTACCACACATATATACGAATACCAATTGTCAAAGACAAGAAGTTCATATTGGAATTATTTCCCGGTGGTGTATTGCAAAGATATTCAAGATCAACTTCACAATAAAAGGCATATGGTTAAATATTCAAATTAAGCACCATGCACGAAAAAGGATTCTTGGTAGCTCCAAAAATAGTCAAACAATCATGCAAAGCAATGATTAGAGTAACTAGAAGCAAACGGTTTCCTACTTATGATATAGAGAAATATATTTGAGTAAAACCGCACCAAGAATTCTTACTCAAACCAAGAGCAAAGAAATGGTCAATAAAATCATTTAAGAAATAACGGAGCTTGTTTGAGCAAACATGCCACCTAGGAATAAGATAATTAACAATATCAACTCTAAGTGGCAATACCTCAAATGTTCACATTTCCTAGGCTTGTGATATGCATAAGGCATATTACTCCCCCATAATGTGATATTAAATTCTTTTCAACAAAAGGCAAACAAAATCCAACTAGAGATAATTAATGGAGATATAGAATTTGAATTTATCATGAGCATGGCATACCACATAGTGACTAGATAATCTTGCAATATCAATACTAAGTGGTATTACTCATGTGCACACATTTATAGGATTGTGAGGTGCCAATGGCAAATCACTCCCCCAAAATGGGATGTTCCATTAATCACTCGATAAGAGCCAAATAAGATACCATAAATATACATTAGAGGCTCGAAGCAAACACACAAGTATATGATGTGCCAAACACCCAACACCTACTTGAATACACAAGATAAGTAGGTATAAGGAACAACATATACAAACACATACTTGGTACAAAACCAAAACATGCAAAGGGGCAAGTAACTTACAATGTAAAGAGGTTAAGTACAAGTTACCGCAAAGAGGCACATTGGATATAAAATGATAGTGTCAATGACTTGGCTTGATGAAAATAAAATTAATGAAGATCCCTTAATTCTTCATGAGGTAGCCAAGTCTCCAATGCCCTCCACAAACACCTATTGATCAAGTTTTAGCTTGTTGGTCCCCAACCAAGTTAGGTCCAAAGAGGTTAGTAACAATAGGCTTGGCAACCCAAATGGTTCTTTTCTTGACACCACTTTGAGTTCCAACAAACTTGGCAAACACATTGCCATCCTTATCTTTCCTAAGAGAATAATCATCATCAACAATGATAGGATTAGATAAGGTACCGCTTAAGCATGAAGAAGCAAAGTGCCCCTTCTCACGGCAAATATAGCAACAAGTGCTTCCCTTTCTCTTCTTCATTGATTTCTTGATTTGGGAAGCTTCATCTTGTTTCTTCTTGGGAAGTGGCCTATCTTCAACTTGAGGTCGAACTTGAGCTTGACCTTGTGCCCGCTTCCCTTGTTGCTTCTCACTCAAGTGCTTCTTCTTCAATGGGCAAGATCTCACATGATGCCCTTCAATCTTGCACTTGAAGCAAACAATCTTGGCCAAATTCTTGACTTGGTCTTGGCCCTTCTTCTTGTTGTTGCTCTTGGACTTGTTCTTGTTATTGGAGTTGAATCCAAGTCCACTCTTGTCATTAGGGGATTTTTGCACACTCAAAATATTATCGAGTGTAGATTTCCCTTCATGACGCTTATCCAAGTCTTTCTCCAAACTAGTGACTTGGGCCTTGATCTCTTTGATTTCCTCTACAAGGTTAGTAGTAATACAAGTACTAGAGGAGGTAGAAGCTTCATTGTTAGAGCAACAAGGCATAGCAAGTAATTCATCACAAGATATAGTAATATTATGCCTAGACAAATTACTTGGACTAGCACAAGGTAATATAGCATTTTGGTTCAAAGTAGTGCTAATGTCCAAATGAGGCTCACAAGATGTTTTCTTAGAGATACTTGCCTCATGAGCTAACTTTAGCCCATTATAAGAGATTAAGAGATCCCCATGAGAGCCCGAGAGCTTTTCATGGCTTTCCTCCAATTTCTTATAATTGCTTGTTAGCAACTCAAGTTGAGCCCTTAGCTCAACATTCTCCTTTAATATAGATGCTTCACAAGAAATAGAGTTAGTAGCACAAGCATCATTAATAGATTTAGCATTTGTAAGCTCATAAGATTTAATAGATTGAGATAGGCAAGAATTAGTATGCTTCTCTTCGGATAGCTCTTGCTTGAGGAGATTGAATCTCCATTTCCCCTCATTAACAAGGGAGTTCAATTCCTTAATGGTCTCCTTGTGGTCAAACAAGGTTTCCATTAAGTGTTCGACTTTAGCACGAGCATCATTATTACCACGAAGAGAGGCATACACAATTCCCATCTCATGCAAGAAAGCTTCATTATCATCATCATTATCATCATCATCATCACTCTCATCATAAGGAGATGTGTCGGGATTCAAAGTAGGAGTTACCTTTGAACCGCTTGCCATAAGGCACATGTGAACTTGCGTAGACGATGATGGAACTTCAATAGAAGCACATTCTTCATTTTCGAGTGTAGGACAAGCTCTTGCGAGATGTCCATACTCGTGGCATTCATAGCATTGCCTTCTCTTGATAGAAACCTTCTTGGTTCCTCTATTGATTTCTTCTTTAATTATGTGACCCAATTTTTCTTTAATTTCCTCTACATGGTTAGTCATACAACAACTAGGGGAAATAGAATCATTTTGAGTATGGTCACAACTAGAAACAAGCATATCATCACAAAATTTAATCAAGCAAATTTTAGGAGATATGCAAGGACCTTTAACACAAGAATGAGTAAAGAATTTCTTGCAAGAAGTGTTTAGGTCCAAACTCTCTACACCATTAGGATTTATAGAAATAGAATCATTGGTGCAAAGAACAAGACTACCAACATCACATATGATTTCTTCACTCACCGTATCATTACCTTGTGACAAGTCACATGTTGGTGAAGTGGAAGAACTTGAACAATCATCACGACCGGATGTGGAAGCAACTTGGAGCACTTCATGATGTGAAGGTGAAGAGAGCTCCTTGGGTTCACTTTCAACCTCAAGAGAAATGGACCCACCAAATGACTCTTCTAGCTTGGTCCATATCTCATGAGATGTCTTGCACTTTGAACCCATCAAGCAAACATAAACTATGGAGCTCACAGACAATAAAATTTCATTAAATACTTGAGCTTCTAGATGTAAATTTTTCTCATCCTCTATAGATAGACTTTGAGGATCCATCGGAGGAGAAAAGCCTACATCTAGAAATCGCTCTATATTTGGACACAAAGTCCGAAGATTAGAAAGCATGCGATTTCTCCATAGCATATAATTTGTGCCATCGAAAATAATTGTGTCATTGTGCACTAAATAACTAGCCGACATCTTTACTCTCAAGGCGGTGAAGCCTAAACAAGGAGAGACCTTGCTCTGATACCAATTGAAAGGACGAGATGTCGCCTAGAGGGGGGGTGAATAGGCGTTTTAAAAACAATTACGGAATTGGCTTGAAGGAATGCGGAATTAAACTACTCGTTTATTTTCTTCAAACACAAGACCTAAATATGCTAGGCTCAACTAAGTGCAACAACAACAACAAGATATAAGCAAGATAGCACAAGATATAATTCACAAGTGATAAACAAGATATAAGTACTTCAAGCACGATGGCTATCACAAGGAAATAAACTCGGGTATAGAGATAACCGAGGCACACGGAGACGAAGATGTATCCCGATGTTCACTTACATAAAGTAAGCTAATCACCGTTGGAGAGATGCGGGTAACCACGAAGGCCCCCGAACGCCACGAAGGCTCACCTTCTTCTCCGAGTCCCCCACGAAGCTAGGGACCCCTTCTTATGGTTAGCTTTTCCTCCACTCCGGAGATGGCAAGCTCCACAACCACTTCACAACTCCCACGAAGGGGAATCCCAGGCCTCTTCACAATCTTCCACGAAGAGGTCACCGAGGCACCAACCGCCAAGCCAACTAGGAGGTCACCCTCCAAGAGTAACAAGCTCACGGTCTCTCACTCGAACAAATCGTAGTGGAGAGCTCAACACTATGCAAGGATGCAAAGCAAGAACACAAGGGAAAGTGCTCAAATCCTTCTCTCTCAAATCCCACCAAAGCAACAAATGCTATGGAGGAGTTAGAGAGGAAGAACAAGGGTGGAGGTCAACCAATGACCTCAAGATCTAGATCCCAAAGGTTCCCCTCACTTAGAGGAGGAATGAGTTGGTGGAGATTGTAGATCTAGATCTCCTCTTCCAAATCCCTCAAAAATATGCAAGAATCATTGGAGGGAAGAGAGAGGGAGCAAGCTCAAGAGAGGCAACAATGGAGGTGAGAGAAAAGCTTAAGAACACTTTAGAACCCTTAGAAAACCGTTGGGGAAGAAGCCCCCTTTTATAGGGCAAGAAAACTGCCCGTTAGGGAGATTTTTCGGTCATTCCGGAGCAGCCCGGAGCAGCGCCCGGAGCAGCTCCGGCCGGTACTCCGGAGCGAGTACCCGGCCACTGCTCAGCCCGGAGCAGCCCGGAGCAGCTCCGGACGTCACTCCGGATTTGCAAAACAGCAAAACCACTCATACGAAAAACGCGATAACTTTTGCATCCGAACTCCGTTTTTAGCAAACTTGGACTTTTTGAAAAGCTTAGAAAAAGTACTACAACCTTATGCAGAGAAACACTAAGAAAAGTCAAGAGGAAAAATACCAAATGTGGAGAGGTGTGAAACCTCCCAAAGTGAAGAACCGGTAAAACTCTTCAACTCGAAAACGCAATAGACGATGCATTTGGATTCCGTTTTCGATGAACTTGGGCTTGTTGGAAAGCTAGCAACAAGCTCAAGAACCTCACATGGAGAAACACCAAGAAGCAACAAACTAGGAAGATGCAAAGTATGCAAAGGATTGAGCTCCCTATGACGATGTGATCAAGTTACCCAACCGAAAGCCCCTCTTGATAGTGCGGCTATCTATCCTATAACCCGGTCTCCCAACAAACACCTTGAGACCGGTAAAAGGAAAACCTAGCAAGGACATACCTTTGCCTTGAGCATCCCGCTTGATCTTGATGATTAAGCTTCATTTGATTTCATTCTCCCATGGGCCATATTGAATCCTTCTTTTGATGTAAGCCCATGGGAAGATACTTGATTCCACTATTCTCTCTTCATCTTGGTCAACCTTGTATCTACTCATGCTCTATCGAATCTCTCTTAAGATGCATAGGGAATTCTTCATTTGATTGCATGCTCTAAGTCTTGGTCAACCATGGCTCAACCCATGAGACCATCGTGACCTCGACATAGAGCCATAACTTGAATTCTTCTCATGTAACCAAACTCTCAAGATCTTGAGACTCCTTGGCTTAGCACATAAGCTAGAGCATGGAATACTTGAGTTCTACACAAGAACAACATCTTTATTTCTTCTTTTTGATCATATTGGATTCATCTCTTCTATTCAATGATCTTGATGCCAATACTTAAGATATATCTTTATCTTCATGGCATCCAAGCCTTGAATCCAACACATGGACTTCAAGAAATTCCTATGAACAATTCCTTCATAAAAATCTCAATGAAAACATTAGTCCATAGGGATTGTCATTAATTACCAAAAACACACTTAGGGGCAATTGACCCTTACACCGCCAGGTCCTTATGCTTGATCAAAGGGCGCCACTGCTGCAAGAAAATAGAAGTTTTAAGCACACAGTCAGCGGGGTGGTTAGGAAAGGACTGCTCCATCACGATTTTATTGCGGATATGCCAGAGCGCCCAGCTCTGAGCCGCGAAAAGAATCCACACTGCTCGCGCATGAGCAGGGGAGAGGCCAGAAATAATACGAAAAAATGAGCGAAGGACATAGGGTTCCAGTTAACAAGAAGAATAGCTCGAATCCCACTCCACATGAAAGCAGCAAAGGCGCAAACAAAAAAGATGTGATCTGCCGATTCAACCTGACCACACAGCACACAAAGCCCATCCGAGGGGCCGAGTCTATGATTAATTTGCTCACTACACGGGAGGCGATTAATGGCAAGTTGCCAGGTGAAGATCTTAATTTTCAGGGGAAGGTTAGCGTTCCAAATAAACTTAGCGCAGGGCCAAGCCGCCCCCTGTAAGAGATGATTATACATGGAGTTTACCGAAAAACGTCCCGAGGGCTCGAGGGACCAGGACACCCTGTCCTGTCCTTCGGAGAGGATGCACAAGGCCAGCTCCTCCCTAAGAGCTGACCAACTTTGAAGGTCAGCCGGATTTAACGAGCGCCGAAAATGTATATTCAGAGAAGAGGCCTCGAGGGCTTGGTTAACCGGAATCGATTGATCAGAGCAAATAGCAAAGAGAGAGGGGAACCTAGCAGCCAAAGTTGCATCACCATGCCAAAGGTCTAGCCAGAATCTCGTACCACGCCCATTGTGGATATGGAACCTTGCCCCAGACCTGAAGATATGTCTGATCTTGAGAATACTATTCCAAAACTGGGAGCCACCCTGGCTCCCAGAGCTAAACAGAGAGAAAGAGTTTGGATATTTGGCAGCTAAGATTTTAAACCAAAGGAAATTGATGGAGTCAGGTTGAAGAATTCTCCAGACCCACTTTAACATTAAGGCAATATTCATAGCTCTAGTATTGGTAAGCCCCAGACCCCCCATGGTCTGCGGGACACAGCACTCATCCCAACGAAGCCAATGGTACTTCCTCTTCTCTCCGACACCTTCCCAGAAGAAACGGGCCAGCACTTTGTCAAAAGCAGCATGGGTTCCCTCAGCCAGCAGGAAGAGCCCCATACAATGCAAGGGAAGGCTAGCCAAAGAGGCATTTGTCAGGATGTGTCTAGCAGCAACTGACGAGAAGCGACCCTGCCAAGGGTCCACTCTGTGACCAACAGTTTCTACCAAGTAGTTCATATCCGCAATGGTGAGTTTCCTATCCGCTATAGGAAACCCTAAAGAAGACATAGGGAATTTACCCACTTTACAGTTAAACATGCGAGCAACCCTAGCTTGCACTATTTGCGACACCCCAGTCACAATCACCTCTGATTTGGAGAAGTTTATTTTAAGGCCAGAGAGGATTTCAAAGCAGATTAGGATGAACTTTAGGTTGGCAATCGCTAAATCATCCAGCTCAAGCAAAAGGATCGTATCGTCAGCGTATTGGAGGTGAGTAACCCCGTTGTCAACCAGGTGGGACACAACACCCTTGATGTGTCCCACTGAGCTAGCATGGTCCAGCATGATCGAGAGAGCATCTGCTATAAAGTTAAAAAGAAGCGGGGAAATCGGATCCCCTTGGCGAACTCCCCTTTTGTTTCGAAAATAAGGGCCAATCTCCCCATTAATGGAAATGGCAGTTTGGCCCCCAGTGACCAACTGCATAAGACGGTGAACCACCCCTGATTCAAAGCCTTTTCGAATCAAAACATCCCTGAGAAAGGCCCAGCTAACCCTATCATAAGCTTTCTCAAAATCCAGCTTCAAGATCACCGCTCTGGTTTTCTTGACTTTCAACTCGTGTACAATCTCATGAAGGGCAAGGGCACCCTCATGGATGAGGCGACCCTTGATAAAAGCAGATTGGGTGGGAGATATGACACGATGGGCAATTGGCGATAACCTGGTGGCATAAGCCTTAGAGACTAACTTGAAAATCACGTTAATGAGCGCAATGGGTCTAAACTGTCTGATATCGTCAGCCCCCACAACCTTAGGAATCAACGAAAGAATGCCAAAGTTCAAACGGGAAACATCGAGCACCCCAAGGGCAAAACCATTGAGAATTTGTAGAACTAACGGTTTCACAAGGTTCCAAAAGGATTTGAAGAAAATCACAGGAAAACCATCAGGTCCCGGAGCAGTGTCTGTCTTGGTCTCTTTAAGCACCTGATCAAGCTCCTCCGGCAGGAAGGATCTGATCAGTGCCTCATTGTCCTGAGAGGAGGCACACTGCCCCCTGACCAAATTCCTTGCACTAAGGAAATTGGATAGATATCTTCTGACCCCATCAACTCCCTGTAAAAGTCATAGATCACCTTCTGGATTCCCAAATTATCCGAGACAAAGCCATCACCCGAGACGAGCGTGGAGATAGTACACTTGCGTCTCCTACCATTGGCCATGGCATGGAAATACTTGGTGTTAGCATCTCCCTGTAACGTCCACTTTATACGACCCCTCTGTCTCCAATACTCTTCCTCACGTTGATACATCAGCACAATACATTCTTCCAAGTAGTAACGGAGAGCCCAGTAATCATCTGCAAGACCAACTGAGTCAGCCCTTTCGTCAAGCATCCTAATCTGAGAGAGAATTAAGACTTTTTCCTTCTTCCTGTCACTCCCTAGGTTGGCACTCCAACCTTTTAGAAAGCTACGCAACCCTACTGACAACCCATGCCAGACCTCCACAGGGTCTCTTCTACATCCAGGAACCTCAAGCAACTGTCTCCACTTGGCAGTCAAGAGGTCTTTGAACCCCTAAACCAAGAGCCAACTATTTTCAAAAATAAACCTAGAGGTTCTGGGAGGGGCATCATCCCCAGAGTCCAGAATTAAAGGAGTATGGTCAGAGCCAATTCTGGTTTCAGCACACAAGGAAACCAGAGGGAATCTACCCTCCCAACTAGCAGAAACCAGAACTCTGTCAAGCACACTCCGCACTGGATTGGCTTGCTTATTCGACCAGGTGAAACGCGCACCCGTGCGTCTGATTTCCCCCAGGTCCATTCTAGCAATCGAGTCATTGAAGAGGCTAACCCTAGCCCAGTCAATGTTTGAGTTGTTTTTATCTGCACTGCCGCGGATCAAGTTGAAATCACCAGCCACCACCACTGGGTACTGGGACAGAGCAACCTTAGCTTCCAATTCCTCAAGAAAACTCCTAGAACGAGCATGGTCCGCAGGGCCGTAAACACCAATAAATTCAAAGATTAATCTGGAGGCCCTGAGGAGAATCGTGGCACTAAGAAAGAAGAGCCCTTGATCAGTAGCACCAACCTCAAAGGTGCTGTCACGTAGCCCCAAGAGCATGCCCCCGGACTGGCCCACCGCTGGCAACCAAGTCCAGTAAAATTTATCTCCGAATTCAAAAGCCTCGAGCTCTTGAAGGGTGAATTCTTGTCTAATAGTCTCCTGTAAAAAGATGATGTCAACTTTATACTTACGCAGGTAGTCCTTCAGCTGGTTTCGGCGCCCCCTGTTGCCGAACCCCCTAAAGTTCCAGATGAGCGCTCTCATTGGAAACCAGAGCTGGAGACCCGTGCTTGGCGGGCTGGGGTTTTCCTCAGGTTAACTCTTGGACCCAGAGGTTGAACGGGAGGCTGTTTCCTTCGACGAGACTTGGCAGGAACCACAGGTGGGGTAGCCACTGCTACCCCCCCTATACAGCTGACATGATAGGCGATGTGGGAGCTACCCTAGCTCCCTCCGCCGATGGCTGAGAAGCTACCCCAGCGCCCTCTGGCGGGGCAGAAGACCTGTTCTTTTCCACTGCAGCAGCCAACAAGGCTTGGGCAACCTCCTTGGCACGAACCAGAGAAAGCAGCTCCTCCGGGGAACCCACAGAATGATTGATGGCCAAGCCAACATCCGCAGCAACCGCAATAAGATGTGCATCGGAACGCGACGAAAACAAGACGAAATCAGAGGAAACCAAGGACGGGAGAGACGACATACCTGGCGCATTCTTCTCCGCCGTCACACGCACCGCTTTCTGAAGAATAGATTCAGACTTAGAACCTTGCGTCCTGGCACTGCAGCGAGCAGAAGACGACGGAGTCGGGGCAACCTTGGGAGGCGAGGCACCAGAGCTGGAGATCTTGGAGGACGGAGTCGAACACTCGAGCGGGGGAGCAGAAGCAGAGGTCTTGGGCTCCAGGGCAACAGGGAAGGCCGGCCTTTCCTGCATCAAGGCCTTCTTCTTAGCGTCGGACAGCTTCTGGAAAGGACAACGTAGATTGAGCTTTTGGCAGCGCTCAGCGAGAGTCTCATTTTCGAATTCCCAATCATCCGGGCTCTCCCACCCAATCTCTTGACGTTCAGCATCAGAGAGCTTGCTAGCCTTCTCCGCAGTGAAATTGCACACCTCCTCCCGCTCGTCTTGAGAGGAAACAGAGACCAGCGAGATCGTCTTCTTATGAGGAGGAGAAGGGAGGGCTGGGGAAGCCACAGCAGCAAGTTTGGCAGCGAAAGTTGGGGAGCATGTCAAATTGGACCCATACTCGTTGAAACCTGGAAGCTTGGAAGAGACCGACACAGGAGTTGAGATCACCGGCGAGGCCGGGCAAGCCGCAGGAGCACTAGCAAATTCCGCCCTCGGAGGAGGTTTCCCCCTGGGGAAACTGATCTTACGCTTGGAAATCGATGGTTTGTGCGCCATGGTCTTCTGACGACCAGTGCGAGGTGCACTGGGGGGTTGATCCTTGGAAGGAGGGGGGGCCGCTGCCGACGATGATTTGCAATGCTTCCAGTGAACATCAGACCCAGTCAGCTCCGTGTCATTATCTTCCTCTTCTTCTTGGTCATCTTTGTCCTCCGGGCCACGAGGAGGAGGAGGCGGGGGATGGGACTCAGCAAAGCCGGACTTGGGGTCTTCGGGCACCACTTCCACTTTAGCGCCAATACCATTGACGTACAGAACCACTGACATCCTCATCTTCTGCGGCACTGGGGTTGCAAACTTCATCAACACCCCGGAGGGTTCCTTGACCAGGGACAATTCATCGACATGCAGAGGTTTGGCGATCATAGTCGTAGCAGCAAGCAGACGCGAGGGCTCAAGGAGGATTGCAGGAAGGCCACGCAGGCGCACCCACACCTCGGACAAGCCAGGAACAGAGCGCAAGGGGTGTTGAATTTCATCCAGGATAATCACACGCATTTTGGAGATTGGCAAAGTCAGATCCGCCGCATTTCGGCACAGTCGCAAACTGTCCGCATTGGGGAAGATGAGAGAAAAATCAGTATCAGTAAGGCGCATAACCTTCCAGTTCCAGTCCTCGCAAACTAACTTCCGGAACTCTTCCTCGATGAGCCGATCAGTAGCCTTAGGGTTATCCACTACCACAAACGCCATGTTCTCAAACTGATTCTCCTGAAGAGGTTGAACACCATCAAGAGCGAAGAAACCAACCCCATCAGCAGCAGCCCCAAAATGCTTCATTTCCAGGGACTTGGGGCTCCGCGGACACATAGCCGACGTATGCCCATCAACATCACAGATCGCGCAGTGGGCGGGGAAGGTACAAGCCGATTGGAAGTGACCAGACCTGGAGCAATTGTAGCAAAGAATCTTGGGCTTCGGCGCCTGCGGATCCCCTTCTCCCAGATCCACTTGAGAAGAACCTCCTGCCGACAGAGGGGGCGCCGTGGAGGACGGGGCGGCCGTCGCCAGGGGAGAAGGAGAGGGCTTCTGCTTCTTTGGAGCAGCGGACGATGGGCCACTGCCGTCGCCGCCACCCGAGGAACTGCGACGGGAGAAGAAATGATTGCTCCTTTGGCCGAAGTATCTTAATTTTTATCCCAATTTCATTAGTCTTTGAAGTATGTTATGAACATGCACTAGTAGTCTTTTAATTGACAACAAGTCAAGCTACTTCGAATAAGTTTATATTATCTTTGTAATGATTGAAACAATACTCTGTTCCCCCGCAAAAAAAAAGAAACAATACTCTGTGGTGTTCTATTATGATGTCTTTTTGTGTCTAACTAGATGAAAATTTGCTTGAAGAATAGGAAATTTTTTAGCTCGAAACTAGCTTGAGATCGACTTGAGATCGTTACAAGCCGAGTATTAGCCGATTTTCACAGCTCGACCTTTTACTCAACCAAGTCATAGCTCGCCTAAATTTTAATATGAGCTGAGTTGAGTCTAGTATAAATCGCTCGAACTCGACTCGTTTACATCCCTACCGCCCGCAGATGATGGAGCCAAAACATTTTGTCACCGATAGGTCGCTTGCTCGTCTTTACCGCAAGTACCACTGATGCGATATATAAAAATACACCGTTGGTTGTTAGTACAAGGGACGATCTAGAGTACGGAAAAAGGCAGTGATGGTATCTCATTTGTGTCCGTCACACAGTGAGTACCATTTTGAACTGTGTGTTGATGGATCATTCCAAATGAGTGACATCATTAATTTTTCATTTCTCGGAGCTTGTAGGAATAACATTGACGAGCTCCTGGTGTTATACATCATCAAATTCAAATGTTTGTATTATCTACTATATCGACCATACAGGATATATCATTGACAACCGGAGAAAGAACATAATATGTCGCTGGTTTTGTTAGTAGGCACATCGTCGACTCCAAAAACACACTAGCTCCACCATGATGTCGTTGTTGCAGCCGCTGATTGTAGCAGGTTACGATCGAATCCGAGGGGGGTGGAGCATCACATTGTTGATCCTATAGGGAACGATAGAGTGGACCCAAAATTTAACCCCTTCACTAGAGGATATTTTATTTGCTCTTGTTTTCATTTGTGTCTCTTGTTAATCTTAGGTGTTTGGGCATCCTAGATGGAATGAGTTATTCTGGGAGCCACCCCTTACATGGATGGGCTTTGGGCAAAGGTTCAGGAGCCTCCTTGGTGTGGAGTGCCTCTTAACAAGTTTGTGAAGCTTTGGTGACTGCCTTCAACGATACCGCTAGTGGACCGAGGAACTTCCTTGTGGCAGGCTCGAGTAGAAGAATGTGAGGACCTTTTGGGGCTTGGTGAGCATGTTGCCTCCGCACTTTAGCATGAGCCTTTTGTCCTTGGGGAGCAGTTTGCCTTGATGCTTCTCCAAAAGAGATTTGCACCCCCAAAGGGTGTGAACTTCGGAATATATAGATCTTCACCCCCCCTTGTGTTTATTCTACATCCATGCTTTTAGTTATTTGTTCAATAGCTCATTATCTTCTTGATCTTTGACCTAGTTGTATCTTTCCATATAGGTTGATCTCACCTAGTTGCATATCTAGAGAATCTATATTGTTCTAATTCATAAATGTGGAAAAAATAAAAAATTGTATTCTCCTATTCACCAAAAAATACTATTAGCTCTGAGGCTCCTTGCAGCCTGGTTTTTAAAACTTCGAAAAAAAATCAAATTTCAAAGATTCATAAAATATTTTTAAAAAATACATAGATGTAGCCAACTATATATACTACGATTGTGCAAAATTTTAATGCAGAATACCTTGTAATATAATATAGGTTGCATGGAGCCTGTGTGCCAAAATGACACACTTCCTATTCACCCCCTATAATAGACCTCTTTTATCTTTCAATCCTCTTAGAGATTTCCAATATAAACTACAAAGGAATACCACATGCCCAGAATGGCCACGACTATAACATAGAATCAAAACTAGACTCGAAAGTGACACCACCACGGAGGAAAACAAAGTTAAGGCATTAGTGTCGCTCGATTACGAAGGACTTGGTTTTTCACCTAGAGACATCCTGCAAAAAGGAGAGAATGAGAGGTCCATAGAAATGTCGAGGAATATGATCCCAAGACTATCATTCGTTGTTAGCAATCGCAATGCAGGACATGGATTTTGCCTACATCCCTGACCCAACTTCCAACACATGATGTACGGACTTGATCTAGAACAACTCAAAATAAGGGCTTGCCATCAAAAGGATGTCAGTTAGCCCAAGCTACACAAAGATCTTATTCTTGAAATATATGACACTGCTTGGAAGGAAGCCTAAGATGGCTTGATAACAAAACCTTGATGGACATTACACAATGATGCGGGCAGGATAACCACCCAGTAGGGAACCCCAAGAGGAAGGTATGATGAGCACAGTAGCAAGTCTTTTCCTCAATAAGAAACCGAGGTTTATCGAACCAGTAGGAAAAATCCAAACTTCAGAAGGTGATGCCTGCTAGCTTCGCGACAGCTCCGGACAATTTATAAGACGCCTCGTCCAGGGCTTTGCTTTGCACCAGCAGCAACGTGGAACCTGCACACAACACAACCAAGAACTTTGCTCCCAACTTACGATGAGGTTGTTAATCTCACCAGTTTGTTGTAAACAAAGGAATGAGCGTATCGAGTGGAAAACAATAGTAGTATGCAAGAAAGTAAACAGTGCGAGTAAAAGTAAACAGTAATAGCAATGTAAAGGAAATTGGACCGGGGTCCACAGTTCACTAGTTGTGTCTCTCCATAAGATAAATAACAACATGCTGGGTAAACAAATTACAGCTGGGCAATTGATAGAATAAACATAACGTGCATATGTCACGAGGATTACTATGAGATTTACTCTGGGCATTACAACAAAATACATAGACCCCCATCCAACTGCATCTATGACTAATAATCCACTCACGGGGATATCGTCCGAACACCCCTCGAGTATTAAGTTGCGAACAACAGATAACTGCATTAAGCAAAGTGTGTAATGTAAACAAAACGAATGTCCTTGGACACAAGAATGTTGTTTTCTCCCTAGTGGCAACGGCACATCTACAACCTTAGAGGTTTCTGTCACTCCCCCAGATTAAATAGAGGCATGAACCCAACTATCGAGCATAAATACCCCCTCTTGGAGTCACTAGTATCTACTTGGCCAAGATAGCTACTAACAACGGAGAGCATGCAAGATCATAAACAACATAGAGATAACATAAGATAATATTCAGCAAATCAACTTAACATATCACCAATATTCATCGGATCCCAACAAACACAACATGTAGAATTACATAAAGATGATCTCGATCATGTAAGGCAGCTCACGAGATCTAAACATGAAGCACATGGTGGAGAAGACAACCATCTAGCTACTACTATGGACCCATAGTCTAAAGTAGACTACTCACTCATCGCGCCGGAGGCAAGCATGGCGATGAAGAAGACCTCCGGTGGAGATTCCCCTCTCCGGCAGGGTGCCGGGAAGAGCTTCTGGACCCTCCCGATCTCGATTCAACGACAGCGGCGGATCGCGATGTGTTTCTGGAAAATTGATTGGGTATTTAGGTTTTTCCTGTCGGAGGGTCTTTATAGGCGAAGGAGCAGCATCAGAGGTGGACTAGGGCACCCTCACCATAGGTGGGCGCGGCCAGGGGCTGGGCCGCGCCCCCTGGTGGTGAGGCTGGCCCCTGGCCCCTCTCCATTTACTCTTCGGTCTTCTGGAAGCTTCGGTAAATATTGGGAGGTTTGGCTTTTGTTTCGTCCAATTCCGAGAATATTTCCTGTGTAACTTTTTTGAAACACAAAAACAGCAGAAAACAGGGAACTGGCACTGTGGCATCTTGTTAATAGGTTATTTCCGGAAAATGCATAAAAATGCCACGAAGTGTAACAAAACACTAAGCAAATGGTGTAAGAACAAGCATAGAGCATCAAAAATTATAGATACGTTTGAGATATATCAAGCATCCCCAAGCTTAACTCCTGCTCGTCCTCGAGTAGGTAAGTGATAACAAAGAATAATTTTTGAGGTGACATGCACCAGCACAATCTTGATCATCTATGTAAGCATTGAGTGCTGGGATCAAAAGAACTTAAAATATGGGCATGAAAGATATAATCTTGATAGAAGAAACTTAGTGACAAGGGTATAGATAATAGAACCCGTCAGTTGAGTACCCCTGAGGCCCGTTAAGCTAGGCCCAATTGTAATACTAGTCGAAATACAAGTTCTTACCGTATGTCGATATTGTAATCTGTATCGGATTCTACCCGATCCTCGAGACCTGGCCACCTATATATAGGGGCCAGGAGGGGACGGTGTAGGCCAGATTGAAAGCAAGCCAGGTTTTGCACCCACGTTTACTTTCATACCAACCTTGTTTGACTGAGTTTACCTTCGAGTTCATCCGACGCCCTATCTCCCCGATCCTAAGTCCTTTATCTAGGATATTTGTCGAGTTAATCCCTCGTCACTTAGCAACCATGTTATAACATGAAAAAGAACACAAACGAAAGATTATGAAAAATGAAACAATGAAAGTCAAAATGTGTGTTCAAATCATATGGAAAAACATAGCATATGGTTTTCAGATTGTCCTTCATGGAATAGCAAAACATAATTGCATAAGACACCTTCAAGTTTAAGAGGGCGACTAGATACAAATAATTTAAGAACAAGTGAAACCAAAATCATGAATCAATCAATGATAACTTTGGGACAATGCACGTTATATTCAGAATGACAACTATGCTCTCTTAGACGGTGCATAAAGGTAGAAGGTGGAGACTCAACCTAAAAGTAAAAAAAAGGCCCTTCGCAGAGGGAAGCAGTGATTACGAGTTTTATAAACCTTCAAAAATTATGGTACTTACTAGCTTTGAGCCGGAAATCCTATGCTCCGCCCGTTAGCGGAGCGGAACTCAGCTCCGCCCGCGTGGGCGCGACGCTGGGCCGGCCCGTTAACGCGGCGGGGTGGGTTTTTTTTTGCGTGTTTTTTCTTTTTTCGTTTTTTTTTCTAGTTTTATTGTTTTCTTCTGGTTTTTTGTTTCCTTTTCTATTTTCATTATTCTTATTTCTTACAATTCTAACTATTTTTAAAATTTGAACATTTTTCGAAATTTGAATATTTTTTAAATTTGAACATTTTTATATTTGAACATTTTTTTGTTTGAACATTTTTTATGCTTGAACATTTTTTATGTTTGAACATTTTTTTATGTTTGAATTTTTTATTTTTAAATAATTTTTCAAATTTAAACATTTTTTATATTTGAACATTTTTATGTTTGAACATTTTTTGTTTAAACATTTTTTATGTTTGAACTTTTTTTAAATTTTGTACAATTTTTGGAAATTGCTAAGATTTTAATTTTGTTTAGATTTATTTTTATTCAGATTTAAATTTTTGTTCAAATACGAATTTTATTTAAATTCTAAATTTGTTTGAAATTTGAATTTTAAAATTGTTCAAATCTCGAAGAAAATAGAAAAGAAAAAAAGAAAATAAAGAAGAAGTTGTTACTGGGCTGGCCCGACAAGAGCCCTCCCGCGGGCGTAGGTTCGCTAGCTCCCGCAAACGCGTGGAGACTAGGCGCTCCCGCTTTAAGCTCTCATTGCCCCCATCATAGGCATCTTGAATGGTTAAAGTTAATGCGAGTACAATTATAAAGCATATGCTTGATAAATCATAAGTTGAAAACCTCGTGTCCCGTGAAGTACGAATACCCAAACCTCATGCTACTCGACTTAGAGTCCCAAGAAAGCTCTTGTCATTGTAAATATATGCGTATCATCGAGAACCGCCAACGGGGTACCTCCGTGCCCGATGACATGGAACAAGCCCACATCAAAATGACAGGATAAACAGACAATAAACACCTCGACATCTCTTTTATTTACCATTGGTATAGCTTTTTATTTTGAGATGCGTCGTCAAATGTTCACTATGGGCATGCTGTAAATTTCCACCATGAATTATGCATGGCTTAGATTAGCGGCCCAGACGTTTCTCTAACACATATAAGAACTCCATGATTCCACAAGATTCCCAACTTGTTTCACATCGCTAGTATCCATAAACAAAAGATCACGATATCAACTCAAATAAGAAGTGCAATATTGAAAGCTTACCCCATGACGGCATAGTTTGGCAAATTTCCAACTTACAACTTGCAAGCATAACAACTCAACATAAGAGAGCCACAATGTTAAATTTTTAAGAACGAGAAAATTAAAGTGTGCCATCAGGTTCGTGAGAGCTTTGCTGGCCAATTTTCGCATAACACCAAAAAGAGTTTAATTTGAAGGATAGATAAAAGCAAGTCAAATGTACTTTGGAATAGCAAATTGCTAATAGGTATGTATGGTGGACACATTGAAATAACTTGGTTTTTGGGAGTTGGATGCACGAGTAGAGATCATACTCAGTACAAAATGAGGGCTAGCAAAAGACTGGGAGCGACCAACTAAGAGAGCAATAATGGTCATAATCATACATAGCGACAAAACATCATTAAGAGAAGCATAAGATGGCATCAAAAGTCAAAAACTAAATGATCATTGAGGCTTATGGCGACTTTGTATGAGTCAAACATGTGTAAGCATGCGCCAAGTCAACCCAAATAAAGCATCAAGGAGAAAACCAAATTAATGCTTCCAAATAATAAAAACAACGCATGATTTTTTCAAAGACTCATTAAGCAATCTCAGTCATTTGAGACAAGTCATGCTACAGAAAAACCACTAAGCATACTATCAAAACGACATCAAGCACGACATGAAAAAGTCTAAGCCGCAGTCTAAACAAGCTCCTTTTTGTACCACTTTTTTTTTGCATGAAACTTTTTCTCTTTTCCAACACTATTTGAACCTTTTTGAAATAACTCTTTTGATGAAAACCAACATGGACCAGAGGTCAAAATACACCTTGATGCAAAGATATAATAATATATGAACAAAAATCAAGGCGAAAAATGAAAGCTAAACGTAGTAGCAGAAAAAGAGAATACTCGTTGAACGATAAGAGTGAAAAACAGAGTGTTCTTGGCAAATGAAAAGCAAGGCAACTTCTCCAAAAGGAATTTGTTGGGGTCCAATCATTTATTGCAGCAAACAAAACTAAACAAAACTGAAAACTAAAGTAAAGACGCTCCAAGAAAAACGTATAGTGTATGAAGCAATAAAAATATAGTGTGTTTAAAGGTGAACTAATTTTTGCCGATGAAGAAGGGGTGCCTCGGGGGCATCCCCAAGCTTTGACGCTTGTACCTCTTGGATATTTCTTGGGGTGCGTGGGCATCCCCAAGCTTGAGCTTTTGTCCATTTTTCAACTCATCTCATCATTCTCCAATCCCTACACTTGAAAACTTCCTTCATACAAAACTCAACACAATTCTATTAGCAACATTAGTGTAAGCATAATAATGAATCAATCCATTTTGGGTTCATATTTCAACTCAAAACCACCACATATAAAGCATATACTACTGTAGCAACTTTCCCAAAAGTTCCCTGATCAAAAGAACTCAAAAAGAAAGCGATCGAGAGGCAAACACAAATAGTGGCAAAAATCTGTCAAAACAGAATAGCTGACAAAGGTCGATTTTTTGAGGGTTTTCTGTTGCTCAAATCAAAAAGTGTAAATCTAATGAAAGTTTGGATATAACCTGGGGCATATAAAAGATGTTCTGAGAATTTTCACAAATTTTTACGGTGCAACACCGAAATCTGTTTCAGGACAGCAACATCCTCAAATCTTACCTCACTCAAATTAGAGGTTTCTCTTGGCACAACAACGAAATAAAAATGTTAAGGAGCAGTTCTTACAGTAGTAATAACTTCCAAGACTCAAATAAAAGAAAAAGAACTAAAAGTAAAACAATGGGTTATCTCCCAAGAGTGCTTTTCTTTAACGCCTTTGAGCTAGGCGCAGAAAGTGCAAATCAAGTAATATCAAGTGATGCATTAAGATTCATTGCAAAAGTCTTTTCAATAAGACATTGTATTGCATCCACATAAGTTTTTGAAGACCCCTTGTGATCACGCTTTGGTTCACTCAATTCACTAAAAAGATTTTTAGGACAGACCCAATCAAAGTTATTTTCAAAAGCCTCATGCAATCCCAAGAGTTTGCTAGGTATTGGTACTTGGGTTTCTTCATTGTTTGTACCAACAACCTCTACATGCGAACCAAGCTTATTAAAACGCTTAAAAACTTTCCTAGCTTCAATAGCAACATCTCTAAATTCTCTATGCAAGGTCTCCAAAATAAAATCTTTTTTTCGGATTCTTCAATATCATGAAGCTTAAGAAACATGTGCTGCATAAAAGGATTAAGGCTAGCAAACCTAGCTTCCAACATGTGAACTAAATAAGCAGAAGCAACTTCATAACTAGGAGCGAGCATAGCCAAAGACTTATCCTCAACATCTTTATGCATACTAATATGATTAAAGAACTCCTCAATGTTACTTTTCCCAATAATAGAACCACTACCTACTGAGAGGTCCTCCAAAACGTACTTAGGGAACAACATAATGAACTAAGAGTAATAAAGCAACAACTATAAAGGATACTACTTTTTTGTGTTTTTGATAAAACGATGCAAGCAAAAATAAAGTAAAGCAAAACTAAAACAAAGTAAAGGATGTGCGTGCGAAACTCCCCTTGCAGAAATCTTCTTTTTCCCCGGCAACGGCGCCAGAAAAACAGCTTGATGTGGACAGGATAACCACCCAGTTGGGAACCCCAAGAGGAAGGTATGACGAGCACAGTTGCAAGTCTTTCCCTCAATAAGAAACCGAGGTTTATCGAACCAGTAGGAAAAAGCCAAACTTCAGAAGGTGATGCCTGCTAGCTTCGCGACAGCTCCAGACAATTTATAAGGCGCCTCGTCCAGGGCTTTGCTTTGCACCAGCAGCAACGTGGAACCTGCGCACACAACACAACCAAGAACTTTGCTCCCAACTTACGATGAGGTTGTCAATCTCACCGGTTTGCTGTAAACAAAGGAATGAGCGTATCAAGTGGAAAACAATAGTAGTATGCAAGAAAGTAAATAGTGCGAGTAAAAGTAAACAGTAATAGCAATATAAAGGAAATTGGACCGGGGTCCACAGTTCACTAGTGGTGTCTTTCCATAAGATAAATAACAACATGCTGGGTAAACAAATTATAGTTGGGCAATTTATAGAATAAAGATAACGTGCATATGTCACGAGGATCACTATGAGATTTACTCTGGGCATTACAACAAAATACATAGACCGCCATCCAACTGCATCTATGACTAATAATCCACTCGCGGGGATATCGTCCGAACACCCCTCGAGTATTAAGTTGCGAACAACAGATAACTGCATTAAGAAAATTGTGTAATATAAACAAAACGAATGTTCTTGGACACAAGAATGTTGTTTTATCCCTAGTGGCAACAACACATCTACAACCTTAGAGGTTTCTGTCACTCTCCCAGATTAAATAGAGGCATGAACCCAACTATCGAGCATAAATACCCCCTCTTGGAGTCACTAGTATCTACTTGGCCAAGATAGCTACTAACAACAGAGAGCATGCAAGATCATAAACAACATAGAGATAACATAAGATAATATTCAGCACATCAACTTAACATATCACCAATATTCATCGGATCCCAACAAACACAGCATGTAGAATTACATAAAGATGATCTCGATCATGTAAGGCAGCTCACGAGATCTAAACATGAAGCACATGGTGGAGAAGACAACCATCTAGCTACTACTATGGACCCATAGTCCAAAGTAGACTACTCACTCATCGCGCCAGAGGCAAGCATGGCGATGAAGAAGACCTCCGGTGGTGATTCGCCTCTCCGGCAGGGTGCCGGGAAGAGCTTCTGGACCCTCCCGTTCTCGGGTCGACGACGGCGGTGGATCGCGATGTGTTTCTGGAAAATTGATCGGGTATTTAGGTTTTTCCCGTCGGGGGCTCTTTATAGGCGAAGGGGCAGCGTCAGAGGTGGACCAGGGCGCCCTCACCACAGGTGGGCACGGCCAGGGGCTGGGCCGCGCCCCCTGGTGGTGAGGCTGGCCCCTGGCCCCTCTCCGTTTCCTCTTCGGTCTTCTGGAAGCTTCGGTAAATATTGGGAGGTTCGGCTTTTGTTTCGTCCAATTCCGAGAATATTTCCTGTGTAACTTTTCTGAAACACAATAACAGCAGAAAACAGGGAACTGGCACTGTGGCATCTTGTTAATAGGTTAGTTCCGGAAAATGCATAAAAACGCCACGAAGTGTAACAAAACACTAAGCAAATGGTGTAAAAAACAAGCATGGAGCATCAAAAATTATAGATACGTTTGAGACGTATCACACAACACCTATGCTTGTGGGTATCTTCGCTGGAGCAGGACCCCGCGGAGTACCCAAAGGGGAGAGAGGAGAGGGAGCACAAAACATCATCTACATTTACGTCAAGGAAGTTAGGTATGTCCAAATCTCTTGCATGCCACATATACCCCTTCTTGGTTCACCATAGAGATCTTGGGACTGAGAAAGCCCTATATCTTGGCAAGCATACTACTCAGTGTTTCCATGATGAACCAACCCCTATACACCACGAGTTGAAAGCTTGTTCCTTGCATCTACGTGGAAGCAGCACATTCGACTAGCGGGCCTTCAGAATAGGCGTCAGATATGATGTTAGACCGCCAAACTTGCCAGGGCCAAAGCCTGGCCCTGAGGGTGTGAAGAAAATCGAGTCAAATACGTTAACGCATATAAGGATTTCAACATCCGACCCGTATCGTGATGCCCATCTTCCCATAGACTTGGAGTCGCACAATCTTGTTTTGCTATCGACCATTGGTGAGCACACACACGCAGAGCACGAATCATGGGATCCTCGGCCTAAAGGCCTCCCACAACCATGCCCATTGCCACAGCTGCCACCATTGAGTACGAGGAGACGAGTGAATAACCTGAATAACACCTTCGTCGCCATACCCCATGCAGGCTTTGGCCGACTGTGCTTCCCAATGGCGGCGAGGGGAGAGGAAGGGAGTGATGGTTGTTCTAGCATTTGTGTCACCGCCATTGTTGTCGAAGAAGAGCAACGTGGGGACACCTCCTGTCATAAACGTGATGGCTAGCTCAAACGTGCCAATATTGTGTCACTCAATTTTGAGTTTGTTGTGAGCACATGCGGCAATATCTAGGTACGAGTTTGATTAATAAAATAGGAGTTATTTACCCAAAACAGTATAATCAGAAAAGGTTTTTGATGATATAGTTTTTATGACAAATAACTTGAACATTCATCATATTGATGATCAGAGATAGATCTCACGCACATCTTATAATCTTGGAGGAATGAGTATATTATGTCCTTCATTATACCACATCATCTGTATCTGACTAACCAGAGTACCACTGTACGAGTCATATAGTACTGGCAGTAGATGTAGAGAAATGTGCAAGTAGGGAGAAGCTGGAATTAGCATTCCATGTTGAGTTTTCGAGGTTAGCGGAGAAGACTTTTAAGCATTGGTATTGGCGTTGAGTGTAGACAAACAGGGGTTTGCCCGCCATCTCAAGCAAGCACGACGGTGGACCAAATCCCATCACATCCCACACAGGCCATGTACACACGCCAAGCTCCATAGCCCAGCTTAAGCTTTGCTGGCCATCTGAAATAAACAAACAATCCAAACGATCGAACAGCAAGCTCTCCTCCCTCGATCGGTCTCGGAAAGGGAGAAGTGAGCTCTCGCACACATCTACACTTGGATGATGGATACATGCTTGCTGGAACTAGTAGCTGTAACTCTTTCATGGTGTTGCTACTATTTTAATGTGACTGAGCTTCCCCAGCTATGCTCTTTGCCGATTTGGAACTCAACTCAACTGGTAGTACATACGAGATCTATCGATGAATGCAAACTCTGCACGCCAAGGAAAGGCCTCCATCCCTATTGTTTTGTACATTAGCTAGCTAGTTGCCTAGTCATATTGACATGTTGAAAGAGCCAACTCAGCGGTACATGACATGCAAATGACGGTGCTTTCTACAGCGACAACACATGCATGTTAGGCAAACAGAAGATATTAATGGATGCATGCGTGCGTGCATGCATATACATACCTGATGGCTAAGTTGAAAGTTGAAACAGCTGTCGATACCTGAAAAGAACCAGTGGTACTTGGTCCTGCAATATGCGAGGCTTTCTTCTTAGGATCAGCGAGCGGTAAAGGTGAATTACAGATCGTGTGTGGAAGATGGATAAAGGAGGCCGTGTGTGAGTTTTACAGAATTCATAAGGAGCTCAGCTTAGCGATGAAAATTAAAAGGTCACTAGATCAGAAGAGGTACATGCATTAAGGAAAATTCTGTCTATCTTTTTAGCGCTACAGGAGAAGGAAATCTTCTCATGATATGCTCTACAAAAATGAAAATGAACGTCAATCATACTGTATATGGTAGATACATCTAATACCATATGGAGTGTAGAAATGTATTGGATACAGTAACTTGTTATGTCGTTTCCATAGCAAGCTCTGTAGACAGACTGATGTGTCCTATCAATGTACAGTTCTACTTGAGCAAAAATAAGAATTGCAAAAAAATACATCGGTTAACTAGTGAACAATGATAAAGATGGGACTTAGCTAGTATCAAAATTGATATGCATTCATGCACGCGCACGCCGTATCAACAACTGCGTCCCACATTTTGACGTTCAAACAAAATTTGACGTTCTGCCAGGGTTTTTTCTCATTAGCTAGACACTCTTATCGGCTTGAAATAGAGTGAGAATAACTTGTCTACAGATTAAAAATGTTCAAGGAAAAATACAGACACATACTCACATGTGTGGGTTGCCCAAGCATTAGATATTAATTTACCTAATGGACAAAACTGAGGGCGCTGAAGATCTGTAGTGCTTTAGTACTGTTAATCTGTTATGACTAAGGAACATGCTAGCTTACACGCAAATTCATATCAATAATTGACAAATCCATGGAATCATATAGGAAGAAAACGACTGATCGTATTGAGTACTGCTTAACAAAAAATTAATCCTCTTGTGATATATACATGTAGATGCAGTGCGAGATGAGTTATTCATTCTAACAAGGGGTTGCACCTACAACCTCACTTCTTTAGAGATTTTTTGTCTACTAAAATTTTGAAAAATTATCTAGATGTTGTACTATGGAAGTTATATCATTATGTGAAGTTTGAGATTAACAAGTTGTGTTGTTTGAGAGAAACAAAAAAGATAATTTTTAATGAATTTATATTGAAATATATTTGCTACCACTTGTTATTTTTGTGTAGGCCGCACATTTTAAGTTTTCCATATGATATTTTTGTGTGACATAGTAAAATCTTGTACTACATTCATCCATTTCTGTAGATTGTTTATGTGACTTAGTATAAAAAAGAAAATCAAAAGTTAGTGAGGGTGTAGTGTCATGTTGCTCACTCGTAACTTTTGCCAAATGCATTGTAGATTATTTTGTTTTATTTTGCCCAATTCTAAGCTAGCTATTACTAGTTGTGAAGTAAAGTATGAGATTTAATCTATAAATAAAGATCAATCAATTAAAGTTAAAGAAGCAATCAAAATGAATACATAAAAGAAAAATCAAGGGACAGATGATACATCAGTCACTAGACAAACTTTTCTTCAACGAAGATATATATCCACATAAGCTATATCTATTTCTAGAGAATAAATATTGTATAGAGAGTTACACTTGCACAATATTTATTCAGAGAGTTAATTAATTAATTTTCATCTCGACCAATCACCAAAAAAGGAAAATAAATCCATGCATGTCAACCAAAGTATGCATCATGCTCACTTGTGTTGAGGGAGCTATAGTCAGCACTCGACGGCTGTTCGGCAGCATACACCGTGGGCTCCGACGCTCCGGCGGCCTCCACCGACACCACGTCCGTGGCATGGACCAGTGGCGTGGCAGGAGCCATGAAGCTCCCGGCCGCGGCGGTATTGACGTCCTCGATCATGAGGCCGGCCGCGCCGGCGACGCTGGCCTGCCGGTACCTGTGCTTGAAGATCTCGGCCCTGACGGCCTCGAGCTCGGCCTCCAGCGCGTTCACCTGCTGCTGCAGCATGGAGATCGCGCCCATGCATCCGTGCACCGGGTCGCGCAGCCGCAGGTTCGCCTCGTAGACCAGGCTGCTCGCCGTGTCGGCTCTCTCCGGCTCGGGCACCTCCTGAACGAAGCACGTTAGATGCACCGACGCCATTAACGCAACACACATATGGTAGTAGAATTTAAAAGGAATCCTTTAATTTAGTTCGGTCGTACGAGGAGCATCTTGGAGACGTTGCTGGCGCCGAAGACCTTGTGTACGGCGGCGAACTTGTGGGGATCGTGCGGCGAGAAGTAGGGGGCGAAGGGGCACTCGTGGGCGCAGCGCCGGCGTAGGAGCTTGCAAGCGGCGCACGGGGTCGCGGTGTTGGTGGCCCCGCCGAGGCCTAGGTTTAGCCGGCGGGGCTGGAGGTCGGACGGTGACGTGACGGCGACTACGACGCCCGCGGCGGCGGATGCGGCGTCCGGCTCTCGCTTGATCTTCTTGCCGATCTCATCGAGTCTCTCTCTGGTGGATATCCAAAAGTTTAGGGCCTTTTACGATGGAAATTAAGTACTGTAGGGGAATCTTAAAGGGCGTGATGCAAACTGAAATAGTGAAAGAGAAATCACAAGAACAGAAAAGGTACTACTACACCCGTCGATCTCTGCATAAACCTTCCACACAATGTCAAAATAGAAGTTACAGATCGAAGATCACATCTTAGATTTTTACAAAGAACATTGAAACAAAAATAGAGAAAAAAAGTATAACCATGAAACGAAAAGGAATAAGAACCGGCAGAACCTTCCTCTGAGTCGGGGTCTCCTACCTCTCTGTGGACATAGAGGCATGCTCTTCCTGCTTTGGAGACGGAGATGGACACCGGAACAAGAGAGAATGAGAGAATCGATCAATCGACCCAAGGGGAGAGATAGAAGTGTAAAGTTTGGAATTGCGAGGGAGGAAAGAGTGCTTAAAAGGCAAGGTATTAATGAGGGGGACGGGCGTAAAGGATGCCACGCAATTGGTAAGTAAATAAATGGGCAGGAAGAAATGTTGGCAAGCCAAAGGGATTACGTTGACTCGATTAGTTGGCCTCCCTGGTGTCCCTGCTGGTGTTTCTGCTCATGTCAAGGGAATGAAATTCAGTTGTTCAAAACAATATGCTACTCTACCTGGGGATCTAGGCGCAACCACTATATATCGTTTTCTTTCCCACAGCTCTCATGTTTTCAGTGCCGTTGGGAGGGGCTCTGCTGGGATCCCAAGAATCTTCCCCATCTTTTTTTAGTTTCGGTGCACCATACCAGGCACCATTTGTTTTTCAAATGGAAAGTCAAGATTTGGTCCTCCAAATATTAGTTTACGCTTATGCACTTCCAAGAACATCTAATGGTCAGAAAATTATAACTTCATAAAAAATCATGAGGTGTTGCATGGGTTATTATTAAAATATTTTTTTTAAACATTTCAAATCCGATTCTAGTTTGCAAGCTCACAAATACGGAAGTCTCAGAGAAAAATGAGAATGAGAAGCAATTTGAGGTGCATTGGGCTAATGGGCTATGCCTCTTTCTTTCTCTCAAGATGTATTGGGTCATTGTGGTAGGCCGTAATCACTTGCACTCTATTCTCTGTTTGGGCTATCTGCTCACATTTCCTATCCATTGCTGGAGGATATACACTAGGGACTAGGCGCCTAGCGAGCGGCAAACCTTTGAGAAGGTCCTTCACACCTAGAAAAAATATTTCTTTTTTTCTACTCATTGTTTTTGTAAGTGCAGTATAAAATACAAAGAAAAGTTTTCTCATAAAGTACACAAAGTACAAGCATACTAAAAAATGAAATACTTAAATAAAAGTATACTAAAAATTTAAGTACTATGAAATTCACCTAAAATAAAACCCGGAGTACAAGTACACTAAAAACCAGAAACATTACGAAGTGCAATATTAGTTTCAGTATGGAAAAAAAAACTTCATCAAAACTTATCAGCATGTGATCCTGTTTTTGAATATCTTGATGTGGAGAACGCAACAGTGAAAATTGTTTTTAATTCAAACGAATAGTTGTAAAGACATTTCATATAATTTTTGTTTCTCTAAAAAGAGCAAAGCATCCTCCCACCCCCTCGCATCCCTCTCTCACACATTCTCATCCCCCAATTCTCCCTTATTTGATAAGTGATAGACAAAGAGACCCCTCTCTTCTTCTTGTGACAAGTGGCGAGCAGAGAGACGCCCACATATGCCACATGGTGCAAGGAGAAAGCTTGCCAACATACCTTCGATAAGTTCAGCGTTTTTCTAGAGAGGTGCCCTACAAAAAAATCAGCTTGCAGCATAATTAGAACATCTAGCTAGCTATTGTTATTAGTGAGCCTATCAAGAAGAATTAATGGGGCATTGGTGATGCTTGGCAAGGTTTTAGATTTAAGTATTTGTATTTTTTTAAGAAACTTTCTACTATGTTGCCCTATAAAATGCTTTTTATAGTCCATGTATTTGTTCTATCATTATATATTAATAATAATAAATTCAAGTTATAAACCTAGCTGATAGAAGATCCATCTTTTTTGATCGGGGGAATAGGGCGTCGGATGAACTCGAAGGTAAAATCAGTCAAACAAGACGTGTATCGAGAATAAACATGGTGATCAACTTGGCTTACTCTCAGTCTGTCCCTGATCGTCCTCTCTGGCCCCTATATATAGGTGGCCAGGTCTCGAGGATCCGGTCGGGTCCGTTACATATTACAACATCGATATACGACAGGGACTCATATTTTAACTACGATTACACTTGGGCCTAGCTTAACGGGCCTCGAGGGTACTCAAGTAATGGGCTCTATTATCTATACCCTTGTCAGTAGCCCCCGAGATTCTAATAGAATAGTAGATTCGGGTTGAATCTCAAATCTTCACATCTTCGACTTGATCAATCTTCCGACTTCTTCTTCTCCCTGTACTCAAAATAAACAACTTTTACTATATTATCTCGCAAGGGGTTTTGGCTAACAAGCCTGACAACTCTGACGGATCAAGAGGTCAGTTAACTGTGAAGCAGATACTTGTCACCTACTTCAAACTCAATCCCCTTGGACTTGAATCTGAGAAACTGGTCAAACCCATTCTTTTGCCGCATTTAGGACTTACAAAGAACGAGTCCCAGTAGTTCTCAGGGTACCCAGTGCATCCACCGGGATTTTCTTCGTGTCGTAGACACGGAAAGTTGCTAGCAGAGCGTATCCAGGTGCGTATACCAGGCCACACAGGACGGATCCTGAGGTCTTACCTTCATGATATATTTCAATTATGGCATTCAAATTTTGTCGCGATGACGCAACTCGAGAATCATATCTTGCAGTCGTTTTAGCCTTGTTTGACTGTTTCAATTTTGAAAATCTTCGGGTTGCCCAACCTTGGCTAATATGCATTCCCTCCCGATGGGAGTAATTTCACTTCACAAGTTTTCTCTCGTCTTCTTTTCTTTCCTTGAAAAATGAAATTTTGTCGGGTGCGCGCCCAGCGCTCCCGATGGTAGTAGCCCCCGAGGCTATACTCGAAAGTTTTTCGGGTATAGACTCAAGTATACTTTTTCCTTTTGCGATATCTCGTAGCTATTTGTTTTGCTCAATAACATCGTCGGGTGCGCGCCCAGCGCTCCTGATGGTAGTAGCCCTCGAGGCTATAGTCGAAGATATTTTCGGGTATAGACTCAAAAACAAGTGTCCCTTCACTGGTGCCCTGCACTTTTTGTTGGATATTTGTCGGGTACTTTGATCAGCACCGATTAGTAGAGTAGTACTCGCGTCTACTGCTGAATTTTCTATGAATTCCCATAATCATCGAGTCGTGTTTGATTCCTAGTTTTTCATCAATGCATCGATTGCAACGTCATTGATGGAGTCACCCTGTACGTGATTTGACTAGACACTGACCGTTGTGCGTGGGCATCACAATAATTTTACAATTTTCCTGCCCGTTAGTGGGCTTACCGCTTCCGCTTCTTGCGCCACGTCTCAGCCCATGTTCCTTTCTCATGAAGCTTTATAAGGGGGAGACTACGGTGTTCACTGTTTACCAGTTCCTTGTTCTTTCGCCACCATTATTGCTGCATCTCCCTTGCGCTTCTAAGCTTCCTTGCAGCCCCCGAGCATAGTTCTTGCAGATGCCCGTCAAGAGAGTCGCGCACAAGGACCAGATATCGAAGAAGAAGAGTATTAACGCGGCGACCAGCTGGGTGCCCTTGGAGTTCGAACAAGCCGATCTCACCAAGGCTCAGAAAGAGGGATTCCTAGTCAAAAGGGATCAGGTCATCTTCCCCAGCTCCGAGCGCATCCCCAAGCCCCCGAGCGGCTATCGGGTGATGTTCCTTGCTTTTCTCTTGCGTGGACTTTCTCTTCCTGCCCACAAATTTCTTCGTGGCCTTCTCTTTGTTTATGGCGTGCAGCTTCACCAGCTCACACCAAACTCTATTATGCACATTGCCTGCTTCATTACGCTTTGCGAATCTTTTCTCAGGGTCGAGCCCTATTGGACTCTATGGAAATTTCTTTTCCGCCTCCGCCCTAGTGTATCCTTATCGAAGAACCCTGAACTGGGCGGGGTTGTTGTTTCTATGCACGTCGAGGTGCATTATTTAGAGTTTAGCATGTCAGCATCAGTCCAAGGTTGGAGGAAGAAATGGTTCTACATCAAGGACCAGAAAAACTGCTTCCTCTGATCAATTTGGGATTGCCCCTTTTGATGCCAACAAGAGTCTGCAGAAGCTAGCGTCGTGGGATTCCCCTCCCATGGAAACTGAAATTGAAGACCTCAAGCCTCTGCTATCTCGTATTCAGAGTTTGAAGAGCGCAGCTGGAGATGCACTAACAGGAACGCAACTCATGGCTTTCTTCCTGCAGAGGCGCATTCAGCCTCTCCAAGCTCATGCCTCGAGGCTTTGGACTTACTCTGGCTCAGAAGATTCCTCTCGAGTGTCCAAGGAGGATATAGATAAGAAAGGTCTTGATAAATGAGTGAGAGCTTTGACTACTCTCACAAAGGAGAACGAGATCCCAGCTTTGACGGCTGAATACTTCGACTCTACTCATCCAGTACCCGTGGTATGTGTTTTGTTTCGACTTTCTTTATGTCGACTCCTTTTTCCTTCGCCTTCTTGTGGTTTGATGTTGTTGACTAACAGTTTGCGCCTGTCTCTTTCATAGGGCCACCAATTCTTGGTTTCCCGTCCTCCTCTTCCAGAGGAGGGGCCAATTCAGGCGGATCCTGCCTCTGCTGCTTCTGAAGCCCCCGAGGCTGATGATGGCCAGGATAGAGATGATGCCGAAATTTCCCGTGAAGAAAGCGGGTCCACTTCGTCGCCTCCCCTAGCTTTTTCTAAAGAGCCAAGCCTAGACAAGAAGAGGAAACGTCTCGACGAGTTGATTTCTTCGAGTACCTCTTCTCCAAAGGATGCGCCAGGGGAGAGTTCTTCTGCCAAGGCTCCTGTTATTGAAATATTTGATGCGCTAGACTCGTGAGTTTTGCTACTTTTTGTATCCATACTTTTTCCTGTCCTTGACTCTTTATCTCTCCCTTTTTGTTTTGCTGACTCCAAGTTTGTCCTTCTCAGGGACGATGATGAGCCGAAAAAAGATCTTGCAGCTGCTCCTCTTCTTGATGCTTTGGCTATTTCTAAGGAGCTTCCTCGGGAGGAAACTGTGGTGACAAAATCATTGACAGTTCCTTCTACAAAAGGTACTCCTACTCGTGCTTCAAAACGTTTGAAGAAGGCAGCGGCGGTGGGTACTTCTCTTGAAGCCCATCAACCAGCAGTTCTTTCTAAAAATGTGAGTATTGCCTTGTTTAATTGATTTTTCATTCCTTGGACTTTCCTCTCATACTTTTGCTTTGCAGAGTTTGATGCAAACATTTCTCTCCCTTGGCGCTGAGTGCGTCGGGTTCCAGGAGGCTGCTCAGGCTTCTCAGGGTACGCTTTTTGTGTTGTAGCTTCTGCTTGTTCATGTGTCTTCCTGTGGTTTCTTACTCCCTTTTCTTTTCTTGTTTTGTACTGTAGATGCTTTGACGGCAGCCAATCCTCGCATAGCATCTCTGGAAGCCGAACTTAATGCCTCTAGAGAAGCTTGGGATATTGCCACTGCTGCCAAGGTCGCTGCTGAGAAGACTGCTAAGTCAGCAGAAACCAAGGCGAAGAAAGCTAAAAAGGCACTTATCGATGCTTATCAGAGGCGTGTTCGGAGAGAGCAAACGATAGCCAAGCGTCTCGATGAGATTTCAGCTCTTGTTGGTGGTAAGTATCGTGTTGTTCCCTTTTTGTCTACTTGCTCATGCTTCTACTTGCTGATATTTGCTCACTTTCTCTTGTCTTTGTCTTCTGTGTCAGGGGAGAAAGTTGGAGCATCTTTGGAGCCTCTACAGCCGGATATTGAAGATCCTCTGATGGCTGCGGTGGATTTTCTGGAGTCAAACTGGAAATTGGTCCAGGAAGTTCTTCAGTTGACTCGCCGCGTGTTAACACGGATGTTTGTCGGGTTGTGGCCAAAGAAGAGAGCGGAGATGCCAGCCGACGACCTCAAGAAGCTTGCTGAAGCCTTCGACACTGTTGAAGATCATGTTCTTACGATGAAGAGCCGGTCTGCAAAGCGGGGTGTCGAAGGGGCGATTGCACTTGCTCAATCGCACGGCGAGGAGGTGGATTGGGAGAAGGTTAGCTCTTCTCGTGCTCGTCCTCTCTCGAACTACTGGGTTTCTTTGAGAAGGCAAAGAAGTATGCGCCAGGCATTGTATTGATTATCACTCCTTTGGCAGCTTCTTCGACTTCTACGCCTATCTCTTCGACTCCTGCGGCAAGTGCTTCGATGCCTCTGCCAAGCGCCGGTGCTGATTCTTTCGCACCTTCTACCGCCATGGAGCCTGCTGCTAAGGTGGTGTAGAATTAGCCTTTTCTTGTAATTTTCTTTCTTTTGGGTTAATGTAGCAAACTCATTCATATTTTGCCTGAGAATCTGTCAGGGAACTCTGTACTTCTTGTGAATACTTCGCCTTTATGAAATGTTGCGCTTGGTTGTCTTTCTGAGTTGTTTTCTCTTTTCTTCTTTTGCCTTCCAGCCTGTATGTGTTGGTGGATCGATGGGTCGTGGTCGCGATTCGCCGCCCGCCGATGTGTTCCACTCTAGGGTTCCTTCTCCTCCTTGTTCTCCTTGCCGATGCACTGAGTATTTGTCGAGGATTTCGGACCTCGAAGGCCGTTTATCCTTCATGAAGCATCAAGCGAAAACTGCTATGGACCAAGCTGGTAAATCTTATGGCTTGATGAGGCAGGTATCCGCACTTGAGGATAAAGTGTCAGGTTTGGTGGCCCAAGTTATGCATCTGAAGGAGTGTGACTCCTTTCTTGTTGAGTTTATCGAGTCAGCCTGTGAACAGCTGAAATTTAAGTTTTCTGCAAACCTTCTCTAATTTCTTGTTGATTCTCTTGGCTTTGTATTTTGATGAATTTGCGTCCTCCAGGTACTTGCTTACATCCCACTGATGAAGATCATCGAGTTGCCGAGTGAATCACAGCCTTGGAAAGGGTATCAAAGGATACGAATTTTTTATGGGCTAACCCGCGGCGCTGCAGCGCTGTTGCTCTTCTACAAGATCGCGCTCAACACACTGGGGAAGCTGTCGATGGTTGTCAAAGATCATTGACAACCATGTACTCTATTATGCTTCCAAGCAGCTGCTTGACGCCTTTAGGTCTAGTCAATGAATTCATCGTCTGATAGAACTCAACTTAGTGGCTGGTGCTAATTTTGCTCTTGGATGGATACGCAAGTGGCATCCAAGGCTTAACTACAGCTCCATGTCTCTAAGTTTTCCTCCTAGGCGCGTGAAGTTGCAATTCCATATGGATGCTACCCTTCAACCGGCGAGGAGGATCATAGCTAGGTTACTTCGAGAAGATGCTGGATTTTTCCACGAACATCATTACTTGAATCCTCTTGCGGTGGATGATTCAGATCAGCCAATGTTGTAGTGTTCTATTGTATATATGTTTTTGTGTATGAAACGCGAGAGTTTTCGTTTTCTAGGGCTGTTTGCCAGAAAATTTTTGTTTTCTCAAGGCGCTTTGTGTTTAGTGCATTTGCTGCCGTTTCTTTTGGGATTTGTAAGACTTGTAAAATCGAAAAGGAGGAACTTTGTCTTTATTATGCTTGAATGTAAGACACATGGGGTGTTCCAAGAGACCCAGCCAATGACCTGTGTTCTGGGTCTAGAGGGCATTGCCCTAGGATAACTCATGGCTTAGTAGCCTTATTTTGTCTACTCTACTCTTGTATGCTTGTTGTCTATTGATACGTCCAAAATGTATCTACTTTCCTGAACACTTTTGCTATTGTTTCTCCTCTAATTTGTGTGTTTTGAATACAACTAACGCGGACTAATGCTGTTTTCAGCAGAATTGCTCTGGTGTCTCGTTTTTGTGCAGAAATCTGACTTTCAGGAAAATCCCGAAAAATATTGCAAAAATTCTATTTTGCTAGAAGACCCACGGAGCCAGAAGGAGAGACGAAGGGAGGCAGTGGCCTGGGCTCACCACCAGGGGGCGCGGCCCAGCCCTGGCCGCGCCCACTTGTGGTGAGGCCGCCTCAGCCGTCGCGTCGACCTCTCCTTCCGCCTACATATACCTTCTGACCTGAAAGGAGCGGGGGTTCGACGTTTTTCCCAGATAGACTTCCGCTGTGCCGCCACCATCAGAAACCATGATTCAGAACCAGAAACTCCGTTCTGGCACCCTACCGGGACGGGTATTTGGAGGAGATTTTCATCACCATCATCACCGACGTCTCTCCATCAACCATCCATGACTCCCCCATCCATGTGTGAGCAATTCCCGCTGTAGGCGACGGGGATGGTAGGGACTGGATGAGATTATTCATGTAATTTGCTATGAGATTGTTAGGGCATAGTGCCTAGTATCTTTTATTAGTGCTTATGACATTGTTGCAACTTGTTGTGCTTAATGCTTGTCACTTTGGGCCCGAGTGCCATGATTTCAGATCTGAACTTGTTATTATTTTATGATGATACTTGTTGTTTATGGTCTTATCTACAAGTTGTATACACATATTGTTTTCCGGAACCCGAGGCCCCAAAGTGACAGAAATTGGGATAACCGGAGGGGATGGCTGTGATGTGAGGATCACATGTGTTCAGCGAGTGCTAATTCTTTGCTCTGGTACTTTATTAAAAGGAGTACCTTAATTACCAGTAGTTTCCCTTGAGGCCCTGTTGCAATAGGATGGTAGGACAAAAGATGTCGTACAAGTTTCTCATTGCGAGCACGTACGACTATATACGGAACACATGCCTATGATTGTTAGTACTAGGATGCTTTATATTATTTATCTGCAATTGCCCATGTCTCACTGATTTTATGAATTATCTTATCCATGCAACGCACGTATATCCATCCCTATGCCTACAGTATTTCATCCTACTGTTTACTATTGCTACTATTACCGCTTTTATTTTACTATTGCGGTTACTGTTTCACTACTATCACCACTATAAAACTGTTGCTACTGATAAACCGCTGTGAGCAAGTCTGTTTCCAGGTGCAGCTGAATTGACAACTCATCTGTTAAGGCTTATAAATATCCTTTGGCTCCCCTTGTGTCGAATCAATAAATTTGGGTTTTACTTCCCTCGAAGACTGTTGCGATCCCCTATACTTGAGGGTCATCAAGACTATTTTCTGGCGCCATTGCCGGGGAGCATAGATTTATTTGTAAGTTCACTTGGGATTCATATTGTTCGCTGCAATCCTTTCATCATGAGTAAACCTCGTGATGGAAAAGTTCCTATATTGCCATCCACTACAAAAAGAGGTACGACTTTGAACACCTCTGTTGCTCTTGATTCACCATCTGTTATGAGTAAGTTGCTTACACCACGACACACACACGCTACTGCTACTACTTCTGCTGAGTTTGAAAATGCCACTGATAGTTTAGATGATGCTTCTACTGAGCTTGATGAGAGTGGTTCGCTAGGTTCCTTTTTAGATGCTACAATTGTTAGAGCTAAGATGGGAAACACCATTGTTACACCTGTTAGTTCACCTGAGTCTAGGGAGTGTCCTAGTGATGATTTTGATGACAATTATATTGAGCTTGACGATGATTTTATTGCTAAATCTCGTGCCACTCGTGATGCTAAAGCTGTTAAGGAACTTCTAGCGAGACGTGCTGTTAGATATAAATTGTCTCCTGATCCTAAGTTTGCTGCTTCTCCCATAAATATTAGAGATAAGGATTATGATTTCTCTTTAGATTTATCTTACATATCTATTGTTGAGAAAGAGCCTTTTTGTGGTACTGAGAATGAAAGTGCTATGGAGCACATGAATGAGCTTTCTACTTTGAGTAATTTGTTTTCTGATGATATTAAGCTTCGCACTTACTTTGTTGCTAAGATTTTTCCTTTCTCATTGAAAGATGCAGCTAAAACTTGGTTTAATAGTTTGTCTCCTGGATCTATTCATAGTCCTATTTCTTTGGTTAATGCTTTCTTTCAGAAATATTTTCCTGCTAGTGCTCAACATGCTGCTGTGCAGAAAATCTTTGACTTTGAACAGGGAAAAGGAGAGATATTGCCTGAATCTTGGACAAGGTTTTGTTCTTTAATTAGAGCTTTGCCTAAAGAGCCATTGCCTAAAAATGAACTTCTTGATATATTTTATAATGGACTAACTGATGAATCTAAGACATATCTGGATAGTTGTGCTGGTTGTGTTTTCAGGAAAAGAACTCCGGCTGAAGCTGAAGAATTAATGGCTAAAATAAGCCGGAATCATGATGATTGGACTCTAGTTGAGCCTACACCAGCACCAACACCTGCGCCAACTACAGAGCTGACACCGAAGAAGAGAGGGATGATTGAATTAAATGATGAAGTTATAAGGGAAGCCAAGAAATCTCTTAAGGAGAAAGGTATTAAGGCCGAAGATGTGAAGAATTTACCTCCTATAGAAGAATTATGTAAGCCAATCCCTCACTCATCCACTATTGAGGTACACTCTCTCCAACGTTTTGATGATAGAGATATTCCTTACTCTAAACCTCCTAGTCAATGCTTAGATGAGTTGGATAATTTTATTGTTAAGCAAGATAATTTTAATAGAATGGTGCAGAATCATTTGTTAGAAAATTCTAGAGCTATTAACAAGTTGCAGGATATTGTGGAGAGAACCTCCAATGATGTGAAGATACTTGTTAAACATTTTCAAATGGTTCAGACTCAAACTGATCAGCTTACCAAGGTGCAAAAAGATTTGCTTGTTAATGCAGCACGAGAAAAACAAGCATGTGAAATACGCACAAGAGGAGGTGCTACCACTCAAGACCCCTTATACCCTGAAGGACATCCAAAGAGGATCGAGCAAGATTCTCAACGCACTTCAAGTGATGATCTTCCTTCCAAGAAGAAGAAGAAGAAGAAGAAGCATAAAACAACTGCAGAATCCTCTAAAGCAGGTAAAGATCCTAATAGTGTTTCTATTTCTGATGCTGAAACTGAACCAGGTGATGCTTCCGATAAAGAAGAAGTTGAAGAGGAACCAGAAAAGATTGATAAGAATGCAAAGTATACCAAAGAAGACTTTATTGCCAACAAGCATGGTAAAGAGAGAGAACCTTGGGTGCAGAAACCAATGCCTTTTCCTAGTAAGAAACATAAATCCAAGGAAGAAGAACACTATGACAGGTTTTGTGAATGGATGAGACCTTTATTTTTGCAAATTCCTTTGACTGAAGCTATTAAAATGCCTCCTTATGCAAAGTATATGAAAGATATTGTTACTAACAAAAGGAAGATTCCTAATGAGGAAATTTCCACTTTACTTGCTAATTACTCTTCTGATGGTAAAGTTCTGAAGAAGCTTGGAGATCCAGGTATACCAACTATTCCTTGCCATTAAAAATAACTATGTTAGGACTGCTTTATGTGATTTGGGAGCCAGAGTTAGTGTCATGCCTTTTTCTCTTTATAAGAGACTTGATCTAGAAAAGTTGGTATCAACTGATATATCTTTGCAAATGGCTGATAAGTCTACTACTATTCCTATTGGTATATGTGAAAATTTTCTTGTTCAAGTTGCTAACAGTTGTTTGATATTAACTGACTTTGTTATGTTGGAAATGCCTGAAGATGATAATATGTCTATTATTCTTGGGAGACCATTTCTAAACACTGCAGGTGCGGTTATTAATTGCAATCAAGGAAAAGTAACTTTTAATGTCAATGACAAAGAGTATACGGTTTATTTTCCCAAGAAGATTGATAGAAAGAATGCTCTAAATTCAATCAAGAATGTTGAGACCATCAGAGTTGGTCAGATTATTTTTTTAGAGCAAAAGCCCAAGGAAGAATATAAAATTGTTATGATTGGGACTATGCCTATCAAGGTCGAGGTAACATAAGCATAAAGTGAAATGCAAAGTTTTGCCTCATATAAAATTAGTTTGGTAACAAGACTTGATCAACCTTGTTAACAAAGTGATTTTATATGAATGAAACTTCGTTTTCACCGCATTTACTCAACCTCACTCATTTTTACTTTCACCATCTTTGTTCTCTTTGTTAAGTTACATGATTAGAATATCTTAGAGCTGCTGCATACTTGGTTTTGGTTTGCTTGCAATCATGCCATCTTCGTTTTCCCGACTTTTTAATCTGTTGTCAATTTCTGAAAAATCCTTGAAAATTAAGTTTCTCAAAAAATTCCAGAAAAATCTTTTTAAATTTTTATATCAAAAATGGGGCAGAGAGGCACCTGGGAAACCTTAGGGGGACCTGCCACGCCACCTCACCACCAGGGGGTGCGGCCCAGCCCTAGCCGCGCCCACCTATGGTGAGGGGGCCCCCTGGCCTCTCACTTATCTCTTCCTCCCCAGCTCTTTCTCTCTCCCGAAAAACAACGACACACCATCTCAAACTCGTGTTCTTGCTGCTCTTCTTCTCGATTTTTCGATCTCCTTGCTCAGCCCATCATTGTTGCTGACATTTGGAGCATTTGTTCTCCGGTATGTGACTCCTTCGATTGTCCAAGTAGAATTTTGTTTAGTGAGGTATTTCTTGAGAATTTTAGCTCTATAGGCTACAGGTGAAATGAGTTTGCATGCTTATTCTATTGATTAGAAATGTTATTTTGATGCATGTTAGCTCTCTAGTAACTCCCCATAGTAGTTCCCTACATTTGTTTATCTTAAAATCATTTTTTATGAGGTTTGTTAAAAATTTCAGAAAAGGGAGATGGACAACTACACCTATGGAGAATTCTTTGAAAGAGAAGCACCAAGGTCATCAAGGCCTTCAAGATCAACTGCTCAATATAGGATATCTTACAATGAAGATCTTATGTCACCGAACATTGAGGGGGACGATGGAGATGTGCATCCATCCACCTTCCCTTGTGCAAACTTTTTGAGTGATGCAGGAATTCTTGATGATTTCTTACTCCTTGTCAACAGGGTTGGATTGACTACATACATGATAGATGAGAGTAATCAATATGCTATTCTTACAAAGATTTTCATTGAAAGCTTTAAATTCACTAACTCCCATTTCAATCCTTCCATTGCATTTAAGATTTATGATAAGTCTATCACCATGTCTTTGGAGAGGTTTTGTGATATTCTAGGTATACCCATGTTTGGGATGGCAAAGAAGATGCTATAGCAGCCCACTGATTTGTTGGAGCTCTACCGAGGAGTGACTAACGATGATGACCGCGTAGCACAACGTGGCAAGATAAGGAACATTCAACTCCCAGCTATTAGATATTTTACTTACTATCTTGCCACTAGTATTCTTGGTAGAGGGAACACTAGCAATATCTCCAACTATCATTTAGCTTTTCTAGATACTGCTCTTGATGTTAGCAAGAAGTATAACCTCGGTGCTCTTATTGCTCGTCGCCTAGCCGCTAGGGGACCTATTTATGGAGGCATTCTTGTTGCGCGCATTGTTGCTGCACTAGATCTTTCTATTGCTCCTCATGATATATTGTTGACTCCACAGAGGCTCGATCTTGCTGCTATGAAGCTCCATCACTTTGTTACTGCTAACTCATGTGCAGGAAAATTAGTTTATAGAATGTTATTTACAGATGGAGAGGAAAGAGAAGTGCCTTTGCCACAGCCTAGTTTGTTCAGTATTCACAGTAGGCCATGGTCGCGCTCGAAGGAGGAGTTGGACGAGCAGCTTAGGTTGCTTGGTTTCAATGTAAAGCATGGTGTTGTCGACCAGGAGGAAGAGGAGGCACCAGCCTATCACTACACAGCATACTACACCGGGGCATCCTCGAGCTCGTACCAAGACAAAGGTACTTCTTCGTCACATTTGGGAGGCGCCACTTCATGGCCGAGTTGGCCGAGTTGGGATTGATCTCCACTTAGGCCAAAAGCCTAAGCTTGGGGGGAGGTACGCTGACGATTCACTCATCTACCTATTATTTTGTCGGTCCTTTGTATATCCATGTTTCGCTTTCTTTATTGTTCTCGTTCTTATTTCTTCTTTCCAAAAAACAAAAAAGACCAAAAATATTTCCGCTATTTCTCTTCATTTGTCTTTTCAGCTTTCTAGCTTTGGTTTGCTTTACTTGCTATTTTCGGTTTGAAGTTTGAAAAAAAATCCAAAAATATTTTGCTTTGTTTGCTACTTCTTTCTGTTCTTGTTTCAAAAATCGAAAACCAAAAAATATTTGTTGTTCTTCTTCGGTTTTGTAAAGTTTGTTGCAGAGTTCAGTCCCCCGTGACTCCGTTGGAGCTTGGTATTCACTTTATATTATTCAAGCCACACAAGTGAAAAAGCAATAATGACGACATATGACAATCCGAGATGTGGTAAGAGGCTGGTATGAACTCTATTTGTTTTCAATTTTGTACATATACTCATCTATGTGGACATGCTTAGTCGGTTCATGTAAGGTATATGTTATTTAATGGATGCTTTGTAGTTCTTGCCCTCATATGATTAGTTCCAATTTACTAATAGTTCGTAGCATGTCATGTAGATGCTTGCTTGCATTGTTTTATTCATAATATGGTATAACATTGTGGTATCCACCTCTGAAAGTTTCATTTGAATCGACTTGGCACATGCTCAAGCATGCACATGACTGAACAAAAAGTCAATTAAGCCTCGATAATTTACTTTGCCTCAGAGTTCTTGTATCATTTTTATGCCTATATTAATTTTGTTTTGTCGCAAGCATGATTATGACAGTTATTGCTCTCTCGATTGTCGCTTCCCAGTCTTTTTCTAGCCTTCACTTGTACTGAGAGGGAATACTTCTCATGCATCCAATTACCAAAAACCAAGTCTACCAAAGAGTCCACTATAAATTCCTATGCATGGTATTTCAAAGCCATTCCAAGTAAATTTTCATGTGCTACCTTTCAAAACTTTCAAATACTTCTCATTTTGTGCCACTGTTTTTAGCTCATGGGGACGTAGTGGTCGGAATTGCTATCTTCCATATTAAATTGAGTACCCCTCGACTAGGCAGCTTCATCTGCTTGTCATTAATTTTGCAAGGGAGCTGGTCAAACCATTGTAATCTAATTTTAAAAAGAAGGAAAAAAGAGCACTCCTCCATGGTATGTGAAAGTTGGTGGGCACCCGATAGAATTGGTTAGCCATGGTTTGAGAAAAGAAAAAAGGTGGGGAGGAGTGCCAAAGCTTTATAAAAAGAGCACCAGTGTGCCAAATTTTCAAAGAACTAGGAACCGCTCTCACTTGGTTATTATGGAAGATAGCAAGTCCCCATTGCCAGTCGTTGACATGAAACGACCACCTCTCAAAATAAATTTTTATCTCTGTTTTACAAATGAAAAGCTCTAGCACATGTTAAATCACTGCTTCCCTCTACGAAGGGCCTTTCTTTTACTTTTATGTTGAGTCTTCATTTTCTAACTTTAAAGTACCTTCTTGAGAGCATAGCTGTTATTCTTAGTGTAATGTGCTTGTCCCAGAACATGGTTAATTGTGGTATAACTTTGATGCTTGTATCTTTGATATTTTTACTTCTAGTCTTCCCTTGGACTTCAGAGGTGCCTCAACATTTATGTTTTGCTCCACAAATAAAGGCAAGCGGGATACCACTCTTTCATATCATTTATGAGCATTACAATCTTGCAACTTCTTACGTTTCATGTTACTAGTTATTAGTGCATTGGCACTCTTTCATAACTTGCTTGACTATGAGGTAACATTAGTTGCATATTTCTTATTATGAATTGCCTGAGTACTTGATCATATAGTTAGTATATATGCATCTATGAAGCAAATGTGTTCGTGAAAGTTTCTTTTATCGCTCTCAGTTGTTAACTGAATTGCTTGAGGACAAGCAAATAGCTAAGCTTGGGGGGAGTTGATACGTCCAAAACGTATCTACTTTCCCGAACACTTTTGCTATTGTTTCTCCTCTAATTTGTGTGTTTTGAATACAACTAACGCGGACTAACGCTGTTTTCAGCAGAATTGCTCTGGTGTCTCGTTTTTGTGCAGAAATCTGACTTTTAGGAAAAATCCCGAAAAATATTGCAAAAATTCTATTTTGCCAGAAGACCCACGGAGCCAGAAGGAGAGACGAAGGGAGGCAGTGGCCTGGGCTCACCACCAGGGGGCGCGGCCCAGCCCTGGCCGCGCCCACCTGTGGTGAGGCTGCCTCGGCCGTCACCTCGACCTCTCCTTCCGCCTACATATACCCTCTGACCTAAAAGGAGCGGGGGTTCGGCGTTTTTCCCAGATAGACTTCCGCTGCGCCGCCACCATCAGAAACCGCGATTCAGAACCAGAAACTCCGTTCTGGCACCTTGCCGGGATGGGGATTTGGAGGAGATCTTCATCACCGACGTCTCTCCATCAACCATCCATGACTCCCCCATCCATGTGTGAGTAATTCCCGCTGTAGGCGACGGGGATGGTAGGGACTGGATGAGATTATTCATGTAATTTGCTATGAGATTGTTAGGGCATAGTGCCTAGTATCTTTTATTAGTGCTTATGACATTGTTGCAACTTGTTGTGCTTAATGCTTGTCACTTTGGGCCCGAGTGTCATGATTTCAGATCTGAACTTTTTATTGTTTTATGATGATACTTATTGTTTATGGTCTTATCTACAAGTTGTATACACATATTATTGTCTGGAACCCGAGGCCCCAAAGTGACAGAAATTGGGATAACCGGAGGGGATGGCTGTGATGTGAGGATCACATGTGTTCACCGAATGCTAATTCTTTGCTTCGGTACTTTATTAAAAGGAGTATCTTAATTACCAGTAGTTTCCCTTGAGGCCCTGCTGCAACAGGCTGGTAGGACAAAAGATGTCGTGCAAGTTTCTCATTGCGAGCACGTACGACTATATACGGAACACATGCCTATGATTGTTAGTACTAGGATGCTTTATATTATTTATCTGCAATTGCACATGTCTCACTGATTTCATGAATTATCTTATCCATGCAACGCCCGTACATCCATCCCTATGCCTACAGTATTTCATCCTACTGTTTACTATTGCTACTATTACCGCTTTTATTTTACTATTGCTGTTACTGTTTCACTACTATCACCACTATAAAACTGTTGCTACTGATAAACCGCTGCGAGCAAGTCTGTTTCCAGGTGCAGCTGAATTGACAACTCATCTGTTAAGGCTTATAAATATCCTTTGGCTCCCCTTGTGTCAAATCAATTAATTTGGGTTTTACTTCCCTCGAAGACTGTTGCGATCCCCTATACTTGAGGGTCATCATCTATGTTGCCGAAGTCTTTTCTTTTTCTCTTGTAGCTTCCTTTGGGTGCGATGGCTGTTGATGCGGCACGGTGTTGATAATGTAAAGCACCGTCCAGTTGGGAACCCCAAGAGGAAGATATGATGAGTACAGCAGCAAGGTTTTCCCTCAGTAAGAAACCAAGGTTTATCGATCCGAAGGGGAAGAAGCCAAACGACTGAAGGTGATGCTTGCTAGCTTGCGACAGCTCCAAACAATTTATAAGGCGCCTCGTCCAGTGCTTTGCTTTGCCAGCTGCAACGCGGAACCTGCACACAACACAACCAAATACTTTGCTCCCAACTTACGATGAGGTTGTCAATCTCACCGGTTTGCTGTAAACAAAGGAATGAGCGTATCGAGTGGAAAACAGTAATAGTATGCGAGTAAAGTAAATAGTGCGAGTAAAGTAAACAGGTGATAGCAATATAAAGGAAATAGGACCGGGGTCCACAGTTCACTAGTGGTGTCTCTCCATAAGATAAAATAACACATGCTGGGTAAACAAATTACAGTTGGGCAATTGATAGAATAAAGACAACGTGATATGTCAAGAGGATCACTATGAGATTTACTCTGGGCATTACAACAAGATACATAGACCGCCATCCAACTGCATCTATGACTAATAATCCACTTGTGGCGAATCAATCTGAGAACTCCACAAGTATTAAGTTGCGAACAACAGATAACTGCATTAAGCAAAGTGTGTAATGTAAACAAACATATGCCCTCGAGCATATGAATGTTGTTTTCCCCCTAGTAGCAACAGCACATCTACAACCTTAGAGGTTTCTGTCACTCCCCCAGATTAAATAGAGGCATGAACCCACTATCGAGCATAAATACCCCCTCTTGGAGTCACTAGCAACTACTCGGCCAAGATAGCTACTAACAACGGAGAGCATGCAAGATCATAAATAACATAGAGATAAGATAAGATAAAATTCAGTACATCAACTCAATCATAACACCAATATTCATCGGATCCCAACAAACACATCATGTAGAATTACATAACGATGATCTCGATCATGTAAGGCAGCTCACGAGATCTAAACATGAAGCACATGGTGGAGAAGATAACCATCTAGCTACTGCTATGGACCCATAGTCCAAGGTAGACTACTCACTCATCGCGCCGGAGGCAAGCATGGCGATGAAGAAGACCTTCGGTGGCGATTTCCCTCTCCGGCAGGGTGCCGGGAAGAGCTTCTGGACCCTCCCCATCTCGGGTCGACGATGGTGGCGGATCGCGATGTGTTTCTAGAAAAGTGATCGGGTGTTTAGGTTTTTCCCGTCGGGGGGTCTTTATATGCGAAGGGGCAGCATCAGAAGTGGACCTGGTGGGGCTCACCATAGGCGGGCGCGGGCCAGCCCTAGGCTGCGCCCCCTGGTGGTGTGGCCCACCAGTGGCTCCTCTTCAGTCTTCTGGAAGCTCCTTTGAATATCTGGACTTCTGGCTTTTGTTTCGTCCAATTCCGAGAATATTTCCTGTGTAACTTTTCTGAAACATAAAAACAGTAGAAAACAGGGAACTGGCACTGTTGCATCTCATTAATAGGTTAGTTTCGGAAAATGCATAAAAATGCCACGAAGTGTAATGAAACACTAAGAAAATGGTGCAAAAACAAGCATGGAGCATCAAAAATTATGGATACGTTGGAGACGTATCAGCATCCCCAAGCTTAACTCATGCTCGTCCTCGAGTAGGTAAGTGATAACAAAAGAAATAATTTTTGAGGTGACATGCACCTACACAATCTTGATCATATATGTAAGCGTTGTGCGCTGGGATCAAAGAACTTAAAGCATGGGCATGAAAGATATAATCTTGATAGAAGAAACTTAGAAACCATGTTATAACATGAAAAAGAACACAAACAAAAGATCATGAAAATGAAACAATGAAAGTCAAACGTGTGTTCAAATCATATGGAAAAACATACAAATGGTTTTCAGCTTGTCCTTGATGAGAGAGCAAAACATAAATGCATAGGAAACCTTCAAGTATAAGAGGGCGACTAGATACAAGTAATTTGAGAACAAGTGAAACCAACATCATGAATCAATCAATGAAAACTTTGGGACAATGCACATTATACTCAGAATGACAACTATGCTCTCTTAGACGGTGCATAAAGATAGAAGGTGGTGACTTAACATAAAAGTAAAAGAAAGGCCCTTCGCGGAGGGAAGCAGTGATTAAACATGTGCTAGATCTTTTCATTTGTAAACAGAGATAAAACTTGGGTTTTGAGAGGTGGTTGCTTTGGTCAACGACTAGCAATGGGGTCTTACTATCTTCCATAATAAACAAGTGAGAGCGGTTCCGAGTTCTTTGAAAATTTGGCACATTGGTGCTCTTTTATAAAGCTTTGGCACTCCTCCCCACCTTTTTTCCTTTCTCAAACCATGGCTAACCGATTCCATCGAGTGCCCACCAACTTTCACATACCATGGAGGAGTGCCTTTTTTTCTTTTCTTTTTTAGAATTAGATTTCAATGGTCTGACCAGCTCCCTTGCAAAATTAATGATGAGCAGATAAAGCTGCCTAGTCAAGGGATACTTAATTTAATATGGAAGATAGCAATTCCGACCACTACGTCCCCATGAGCTGAAAACAGTGTCACAAAACGAGAAGTAGTTGAAAGTTTTTGAAAGGTAGCACATGAAAATTTACTTGGAATAGCTTACAAATACCATGCATAGGAGTTTATAGTGGACACAATTGCAAACTTGGTTTTTAGGAGTTGGATGCACGAGTAGAGCTCATACTCGGTACAAAATGAGGGCTAGCAAAAGACTGGGAGCAAAAAACTAAGAGAGCCATAACGGCCATAATCTTGCAAAGCGACAAAGAGACCTTAAAAAAAGCATAAGATGGCATCAAAAGTCAAAAACTAAATGATCATAGAGGCAATGGCCACTTTGTATGAGTCTAACATGTGTAAGCATGCGCCAAGTCAACCCGAATAAAGCATCAAGGAGAAAACCAAAATAATGCTTCTAAATAATTAAAACAACGCATGATTTTTTCAAAGGCTCATTAAGCAATCTCAGTTATTTGAGACAAGTCATGCTACAGTAAAACCACTAAGCATGCTATCAAAAAGACATCAAGCACGACATGCAAAAGCCTAGGCCGCAGTCTACACAAGCTCCTTCTTGTACCACTTTTTTGCATAAAGCTTTTTCTCTTTTTCAACACCATTCGAACTTTTTATAACCAACTCTTTTGATGAAAACCAATATGGACTGATACGTCTCAAACGTATCTATAATTTTTTATGCTCCATGCTTGTTTTTACACCATTTGCCTATTGTTTCGTTACACTTAGTGCACTTTTATGCATTTTCCGGAACTAACCTATTAACAAGTGCCACAGTGCCAGTTTCCTGTTTTCTGTTGTTTTTGTGTTGCAGAAGTGATACACAGGAAATATTCTCGGAATTGGACGAAACAAGTTCCTAAAGTCTTATTTTACCTGGAAGCTTCCAGAGATCCGAAGGAGAGTAGGAGGCGAGGGACCACGGGCCCACACGCACAGGTGGCGCGGCCAGCCCCTGGCCTGCGCCACCCCCGTGTGTGGCCGCCTGGCCCCTCCTCTGACATCGCCCTTTCGCCTATAAAGACCCCCCGACGGAAAAAACGTAAGTACCCGATCAGATTTCCAGAACACATCGCGATCCGCCGCCACCGTCGACCCGAAGATCGGGAGGGTCCAGAAGCTCTTCCCGGCACCCTGCCGGAGAGGGGAATCGCCACCGGAGGTCTTCTTCATCGCCATGCTTGCCTCCGGAGCGATTAGAGGTCTTCTTCTTCATGTTTAGATCTCATGAGCTGCCCTACATGATTGAGATCACCGTTATGTAATTCTACATGTTTGGTTTGTTGGGATCCGATGAATATTGGTGTTTATGATTAAGTTGCTGTACTGAATTATATCTTTTGTTATCTCTATGTTGTTTATGATCTTGCATGCTCTCCGTTGTTAGTAGCTATCTTGGCCGAGTAGTTGCTAGTGACTCCAAGAGGGGGTATTTATGCTCGATAGTGGGTTCATGCCTCTATTTCACCTGGGGGAGTGACAGAAACCTCTAAGGTGGTAGATGTGCTGTTGCTACTAGGGAGAAAACAACATTCATATGCTCAAGGGCATATGCTTTGTTTACATTACACACTTTGCTTAATGCAATTATCTGTTGTTCGCAACTTAATACTACTGGGGTGTTCGGATTGATATCCCCGGGAGTGGATTATTAGTCATAGATGCAGTTGGATGGCGGTCTATGTATTTTGTTGTAATGCCCAGAGTAAATCTCATAGTGATCTTCTTGACATATCACGTTTATCTTTATTCTATCAATTGCCCAACTGTAATTTGTTTACCCAGCATGTGCTATTTTATCTATGGAGAGACACCACTAGTGAACTGTGGACCCCGGTCCTATTTCCATCATATTGCTATCACCTGTTTACTTTACTCGTACTATTTACTTTACTCGCATACTATATTGTTTTCCACTCGATACGCTCATAATCTTTGTTTCAAGCAAACCGGTGAGATTGACAACCTCATCGCAAGTTGGGAACAAAGTACTTGGTTGTGTGTGTGCAGGTTCCGCATCACCTTCAGTCGTCATTGTCTCTCCTCTCCTGATCGATAAATCTTGGTATCTTAACTGAGGGAAAACTAGCCGCTACACTCATCATACCTTCCTCTTGGGGTTCCCAACGGGCTGGTCATCACCACGCACAAGGACTGTCTGCTCCCATGTCAACTTGGCAGTAGCAGCTATTTTTCTGGCGCCGTTGCCGGGGAGGAAGAGAAGACTTTTGCGAGGGGAGTTTTTCGCACACACATCCTTTACTTTGTTATTGTTTTGCTTTACTTTATTTATTTTACCTGCATCGTTTTTATATCAAAAACCCAAAAAATTAGAATCCTTGGTAGCTGTTTTTACTTGTTTACTTTCGTTTTGCTGAAATAGCCAATCCTGAAAACACCAAGTTGTGTGACTTTACTAGCACAAACAATAGTGATTTAATCTGCACTCCTATTGCACCACCTGCTACTGCTGCAAACTTTTATGAGATTAAGCCTGCTTTATTGAACCTTGTTATGAAAGAGCAATTTTCTGGTGCTAGTACTGAAGATGCTGCAGCTCATCTCAACAATTTTGTTGAGCTATGTGAGATGCAGAAATATAAGGATGTTGATAGTGATATTATTAAGATCAAGTTGTTTCCTTTTTCTTTGAGAGGAAAAGCTAAAGATTGGTTGCTGTCTTTGACTAAGAATAGTATTGATTCATGGGCTAAGTGTAAGGATGCTTTTATTGGTAGATACTATCCTCCTGCTAAGATTATATCCTTGCGTAGCAATATTATGAAGTTTACTCAGTTTGATAATGAACATGTTGCTCAAGCTTGGGAAAGAATGAAATCTATGATAAAGAATTGCCCCACTCATGGACTGACTACTTGGATGATTATCCAAACTTTTTATCCAGGACTGAATTTTTCTTCAAGGAACCTACTTGATTCAGCTGCTGGAGGCACTTTTATGACCCTTACCTTGGGCGCCGCATCAAAGCTACTCGACAACATGATGGTAAATTATTCTGAATGGCACACCGAGAGAGCTCCACAAGGTAAGAAGGTAAATTCTGTTGAGGAAACCTCTTCCTTGAATGATAAGATTGATACCATTATGGCTATGCTTGCTAATGATAGGACTCATGTTGATCCTAATAATGTTCCTTTGGCCTCTCTGGTTGCTCAAGAAGAGCAAGTTGATGTGAATTTCATTAGAAACAATAATTTTAACAACAATGCTTATAGGAACAATTTTGCTAGTAACAATTATAGGCCGTATCCTTCTACCAATGGTAATGGTTATGGTAACTCTTATGGTAATTCCTACAACAACACTAGGGCCGCGCCCTCCGAGCTTGAGGTAATGCTCAAGGACTTCATCGGTAAGCAAACTGCTTTTAACAAGTCTGTTGAGGAAAAGTTAGGCAAAATTGATATTCTTGCTTCTAAAGTTGATAGCCTTGCTCATGATGTTGAACTTCTGAAATTAAAATTGTTGCCTAATGATGTGAAAGAGAACAATGTTTTTGCTACCGCACTACAAGGAATGTGTCAACTTATGACCTTCTCATAATGACCATGGATAAAAGCATCATAGATTTATGACGATTATTAATGAATTGGTCGTAAGCTGGTTTGGAGGGTCAAAACCCTGAAAACTTACGACGATTTAAGACAAAAACGTCGTAATTTTCAGACCCAAAATCGTCATAACCTACCCAGTGCAGCTTGCGACCTTCTTCGTAGGCGATAACGACCAATTTAGATCGTCATAACACTCTAAATATTATATTTTATAATACAAAGGGATGACTAGACTACCACCTCAACAAATCGCCAACGTGTCATATCTACGTGGCTATCTAAATTAGCAAATTTCAATAATTATATGTGGGACCCACATATCAATATATATTGTAGTAATCTATGCCGACCTGACATGTAGGTACCACTAACGGGTCCAACCGACCTGACAAACAGGTCCCACCGGACCTGACCAGGGGTCCCACAGAGCTGACAGCATGGCCCCACTCGACCTTGAAAAATTGGCAAAATAATTTGCCCATAAGGGGACTCGAACCCGCGACCATAACGCTGGTCGAGCGTCTCGCTACCACCAGGGCAGACCGACGGATCTGGTAGAATCACATACTCCGGCCCTTTTATCCTTCTGCGGTAACATTGGTCGGTAACACATGGGCCTGGGCCGCTGTGTAAAAACCTGGGCAGCTGGGCTCCTCTCGATATCTCTTGGGCCTGGCCGCAGTGGCAAGACCTGGACGGCTGGGCCTGCTCTAGGTGTCATTGCTATCCCTATTTTTTTCCTCTTTATCTTTTCCATTTCTTCTCTGATTTCAAAACAAAAGATTTATAGAAGATTCAAAACAAGACCAAATAAATTCATTTTTCTTTTGTAAATTTAGTTTTTACATATATAATGAAATTAGATATTTTTCTCTGCAAAACTAAATTAGAAAACAAAATTAATTACTAAAATGCCATTATGGTGTATTCAAAATGCGATCAAAATGGCGGACATAACCCTTCTTATATAGGTATTGAATCTTGAAAAAATATTACTATATCTAGGATGAAATAGATACTATTGAAGCTAAAAATGATTTTTGGAAAAAGTCAGGAGCAAACTATGATGTAGTTGTAGTTCAAATTAGACCCATTTCCAGCTGATTTGGCAGAAGTTTGTCTTTTTCATGAGCGCTACATGGAAAGCTTTGGACACATTAATAGTTGTTGATTTGTGCATAAAATATGATATATTATTTTGTAAAAATATTTATGTCCAGTTAAACATCAAATATTTGGTAGTTGCTTCACAAAAAAAACTCTCTCTGATACTCAGAAAATAGAAAATGAACTTTTTATGCCAAGAAAAGGTATACACCCAAAGAGAACTTTGTTTAACATCCCAAGTCGCATACATGTGTCCAATATGAGGTTATTTAAACAAACTATCACATGGTTTTGGTCAAGACCTAGCTCATTTGGCTTGAAAGCTATGGAACTCTGTATATGGTAGCTCATTTCTGAGAAGGGTTTTCTAGAATATTTGTGATAGTCCAAGTTTGTTATTTTTACTTGCAACTAGGTCACATAAAATGTCACAATGCGAAGGTTTCACATTTTTTTGATTTTTTTTGAATTACTTATGCTCGATTCAAAATATGATCAAAATGGCAGGCACGACCCTTCTTAGGTAGGGTTTGATTCTTGCAAAAATATTACTATATCTATGATGAAATAGATACTTTTTAAGCTAAAAATGATTTTTGGAAAAAATCATGAGCAAACTATGATGTAGTTGTAGGTCAAATTAGACCCATTTCCAGCTGATTCGGCAGAAGTTTGTCTTTTTCATGCGCGCTACATGGAAAGCTTTGGACACATGAATAGTTGTTGATTTGTGCATAAAATATGATATATTATTTTGTAAAAATATTTATGTCCAGTTAAACATCAAATATTTGGTAGTTGCTTCACAAAAAAAACTCTCTCTGATACTCAGAAAATAGAAAATGAACTTTTTATGCCAAGAAAAGGTATACACCCAAAGAGAACTTTGTTTAACATCCCAAGTCGCACACATGTGCCCAATATGAGGTTATTTGAACAAACTATCACATGGTTTTGGTCAAGACCTAGCTCATTTGGCTTGAAAGCCATGGAACTCTGTATATGGTAGCTCATTTCTGAGAAGGGTTTTCTAGAATATTTGTGATAGTCCAAGTTTGTTATTTTTACTTGCAACTAGGTCACATAAAATGTCACAATGCGAAGGTTTCACATTTGTTTGATTTTTTTTGAATTACTTATGCTCGATTCAAAATACGGTCAAAATGGCAGGCACGACCCTTCTTAGGTAGGGTTTGATTCTTGCAAAAATATTACTATATCTATGATGAAATAGATACTTTTGAAGCTAAAAATGATTTTTGGAAAAAATTATGAGCAAACTATGATGTAGTTGTAGGTCAAATTAGACCCATTTCCAGCTGATTCGGCAGAAGTTTGTCTTTTTTCATGCGCGCTACATGGAAAGCTTTGGACATATGAATAGTTGTTGATTTGTGCATAAAATATGATATATTATTTTGTAAAAATATTTATGTCCAGTTAAACATCAAATATTTGGTAGTTGCTTTACAAAAAAAACTCTCTCTGATACTTAAAAAATAGAAAATGATCTTTTTATGCCAAGAAAAGGTATACACCCAAAGAGAACTTTGTTTAACATCGCAAGTCGCATACATGTGTCCAATATGAGGTTATTTAAACAAACTATCACATGGTTTTGGTCAAGACCTAGCTCATTTGGCTTGAAAGCCATGGAACTCTGTATATGGTAGCTCATTTCTGAGAAGGGTTTTCTAGAATATTTGTGATAGTCCAAGTTTGTTATTTTTACTTGCAACTAGGTCACATAAAATGTCACAATGCGAAGGTTTCACATTTTTTGATTTTTTTTGAATTACTTATGCTCGATTCAAAATACGGTCAAAACGGCAGGCACGACCCTTCTTAGGTAGGGTTTGATTCTTGCAAAAATATTACTATATCTATGATGAAATAGATACTTTTGAAGCTAAAAATGATTTTTGGAAAAAATCATAAGCTAACTATGATGTAGTTGTAGGTCAAATTAGACCCATTTCCAACTGATTTGGCAGAAGTTTGTCTTTTTCATGAGCGCGACATGGAAAGCTTTGGACACATGAGTAGTTGTTGATTTGTGCATAAAATATGATATATTATTTTGTAAAAATATTATGGTCCAATTAAACATCAAATATTTGGTAGTTGCTTCACAAAAAACCCTCCCTTATACTCAGAAAATAGAAAATGATCATTTTTAGCATTTCAAAATTGAAAAAGTACCAAATATCGAAGGTTAAACCCTAATTCCCCTCCCACTCTCTTTGTGTGTCGCCGCCCTCATCGAATGCGGTCTGTCAACCATATCAGGCTTGCTGTTATCAAAATGGAAAATATTTAAAAGAAAAGCAACAAAAACACACAAACCTGCCAACCCTATTAGCCAATCAGAGGGTAGGAACATCCTACTCACGGATTGCCCGTAGGTACTTTTTGCATCGTCCATGCGCCGTCGATCCAACGCACAAAAATGCACAAATCACCCAAACCCTAGCCCCTGGCTCCTCTATCCCCCCGCTCCCCACGACGCCTCCCACCCACTTGGTCCAGTTGCCGCCGCCGCCACCCCGAAACGCAACCCTAGATCCAGATCGCATCCAGTAGCCGCCCCCTTCTCCCTGCGCGATGCACTAGCCTTAGGCTCCTCTGCAGTCACCGGCCGGTGGCGGCCTTCGCCGATGCCGCCGTCCATGGCGGATTCCAAGCAGCAGCAAGGGCCAGCGCGGATCGAGCAGATGGCGGCGGGAGCTATAGCAGCGCGGGCGTACGAGATGGCGGCACGGACCGCGTTTGCGGTGCTGGAGCGCAACGTCCTGCCGGACGCGGTCACCCGGCAGCGCGGACCATGTTTGCGGTGCTGGAGCGCAACCTCCTGCCGGACGCGGTCACCCCAGCTCCTCGTCTGGAACAACAACGACGCCCTCACCGTCGGCCAGCGAGGTCAGCATCTGAACTCGGTCGCCCTGCCCGATTTCCCCCCATGCTCTAGCTAGCCCTGTAGGTCTTGCGTGCTCGCTTGGTACGGGCGGGCGGCGATTCCCCACTAGCTTACTTACCTGCGATTCAGCGACAAGTTATTGCGTTAGGCTTTGGGAATTGGAATCACCAAGGGCATTTCTGGCTTGCTAGTAGTGCTGCTCTCCTGATCTGCGGGAGAGGTTGTCTGTATGAGTACATCAGTTAGCAATGGGTTAGTAGGATACCTCACCTAGCTGCTGTCAATTCCGTGTTCCCTGCTATCTCTATCGATGTCATCTTCAGCTAATCATATTTCCTCAGAGCAATTCTTGTCTGTTCATCACGCGTATGCATCGTATTTCCTCAGTGTATATTCTTGTCTGTGCTGGTTACAGACTTACAGAGCAAGTGGGAGTAGAAATTATGTAATTTTTGGCATGTATGCATCTTGCTTGTTCCTAGTTGCAATTGAGGGATGTGAAATGCATTTTATGAGTGCTAGAATAGGACGATTATTCAGTTAGGGGACTCCTGAATTGATCCTATTGGTCTTAGTTACAGTAAAAATTAGAACGACAGTGCGTATTTTAGTTTTAGCCTCGTGGATTAATGGATCTATCTGATGATACTATAGTGTAAAGTTTGTACTTGGTTTACTCTCTGTAATTGATAGCCTTCTTCATGAGGAGCTACCATGTTAGGTTTCGGTCCCTTCCATGTTGACTTACATATAGAAAAGGGATTATTGGTGTACTTTTAATCTTTTTATATACAAAATAATATGAAGCTGTTAACATACAGTAGTAATATATGAAATTGTTAACATTCAGTAGTATGAAGCTGTTAAAATATAGTAGTAATATATGAAGTTGGTAACATACACATTGTCTAGTCTGTAATACACAGTGTCTAACTTGTTGTTATATCTGATTTTCCTTACATTCCTAAGCATGTTTTGATATGTTCTAATCATAAATATACACTAGAATGATAATTTTGCTTTGTGCAGTCAAACTTGTCGATGACAAGGTGGAGATTGCTAAGCTGCAATTTTCCCGAAGTCTCTATTGTTCTTCTACTTGGAGATAATGCGTGAGTTCTTGGAGCAGTACACCCGCCACTCTAGCACCTTCTTCAGAATTCAATATGCAGGGTCACTTTATAAGTATTACTTGTTAATCAGTCATCTTCCTAGTAATAATATGGCTGTACACATTCTTCATGTTACTGCTCTTCTACTTTGACATAATGTGCGAGTCCATCACACTCTTTTGACCTTATTGGCTGCGTGGAATATGTGCTATTTGTAACTTTGTGACACCTCTGAAGGTTTTCATCGCCAGCCTTATTTATGTAGCATGTACTTCTGCACTTCTGTATTTGAATATGATCTGATACTCTTTACCTATCATGGTATAGTATGATTTTTCTGTTATGATGGTGCTACCTTATGTTTCTGTGTGGAATGCTAGAAAGGATAACTACCTTATTGCATTGCCTTTTTTATCTATAGGCTGCAGTTACAAACATGATTGTGATGTCCCTGGATTTAGCCAACGCCTTCAGCAGAAGCTAAACTATGGTATGTTGTGCTCGACTTGGGAGCATATGCAATTTCTTCCGTGATTATTGAATTTTTTTCACTAGATTTATAGATAAAGCCACACATGAGCATATCTCATCAACATATTTCTTAAAAAAAGTCCTGCTATGTTCATATCGGTTATCTAGTATATATGTGTGTTTGGCCTATATTTACTGAACATTAATATCCATGGACTCCCTGTGATCATGCTCTGTTACTCTGACTTTGTTATGAAGAAAGGCACCGTTGTTGGTGTTAGTTGCTCCGTGTAGATGTGCTTTGTCTTCAAAATCTGCTATAATTTGCAATTTTTTTCTCATATACACACAATTTCACCTAGTCCTATATCAATAAACTTGATTAGGAATGCACATTAGAGGAATCTTGTTCTAATTACAATAGCAAATTCCTGTATCAGATTTGTATATAGAGGAATCTGTTTATTTGCTAATCTATATGTTGTCAACAAGCTGTTATTTCTTTATATTTGTTGCATCTCTCGATTTTGACATCATCTTAGCTCGCACTTGTTTTGTTTTTGTTAGCAGATATTAAGTGGTGTTCCTCTCTTACAAGACCTCCTGGAGGAGCTCTAGGATGAAGTTTGAAGCGAGAGCTCCACGCACAGCAAACTATTTCTTGAGCTAGCAGTAATAGGGTTTAGAAACTATATGGGATGATTGTAATAAACATTTTTTTTGCTGTTATTTGAATTTTCCTATGTTCCTCTTTTCCATTTGAAATAATGTTTATTTACTACAATATGATGAGTCGACCTGTGAAAAATTGAATCTAAATGTAACCTGACGTGTGGGGCTAGTTGGAAATGGTAATCTGACGTGTGGCCTAGTTGGAAATTGCAACCTGACGTGTGGGCCGATTGAAAATAGCAACCTGCCAATTTTGGTCACGTCTGACATGTGGGACCAGCAATAAAATAAAAAAGACCGAAAATAGGAAAATATTCAGTAAAAGGCTATGGCCCAGTAGAAGGAAAATCCTATAATGTTGGGCTTATAATGTTGGGCTTGGCCCATATAGCTGATCATTGCTGTGAGAAAAAACTTATATATGCTGAAATTATTGGGCTTGGCCACGTAGGATTGGCTGAATTTGGACCGGGCTGAATTTGGATTACGACCATTTCGTTTCGTCATAATTTTGCCACGTAGGATTGGCCACGTAGGATCCAACGTGGCCTGGCCAAAGCGCCAATGACGATATTGGATCGTCATAAAGGTTATGACGATCCAGTATCGTCATAGACAGTTATGACGATTTTAGCAAAATTGTCGTTATAGTTTGTTTGCGACGCTCAGCTTTTGACCATCTTAATAACGTCATAAGATCGTCATAAACGACTTATTATGACGATCTAGTGACGAAAATGGAGGGTCGTAAGTTAGCATTTTCCTTGTAGTGCCGCTAATGCTGTCCAAGTTGGAATTGATGAAAATATTAGATTGTTAGCGGAATTGCATGCCAGGTGGGAAAGAGAAGATGAGATGGCTAGAGAGATGAAGGTATGTACCATTACTACCTCTAATGATGTTGCTCCTACTGGTAGTAATCCTCTTACTTTGATTGGTGTAGAGAAAACTCCCACTCCTTGTGTTAAAAAGCCTAAAACTGCCAAAACTTTTTCTCAAAAGAGTGCTGAAATTTTTCGGAATGTGGGAGATGATGGCTCTATTTCTTTTAATGATTTTGATGTTGATGGATGCAATATATCTGAAGTTATTTTGTTCTTGCAAAAGCTTGCTTTGACTCCCAATGCTAGTTCTTTAAATATTGCTTTTACTAAGCATATTACCAATGCTCTCATAAAGATTAGGGATGAAAAGTTGAAGCGAAAAGCCTCTGTTCCCAAGAAGTTAGAAGATGGTTGGGAACCCATCATTGATATGCATGTTAATGGTTATGATTGCCATGCTTTATGTGATCTAGGTGCTAGTATTTCTATCATGCCTAGAAAGATTTATGACATGCTTGATTTACCACCGCTTGAAAAATGTTATTTTGATGTTCCTATTGCTGATGTTGCTAAGAAGAAACCTTTGGGAAGGATTAATGATGTTCTTATTGTGGTTAACAATAACCTTGTTCCCGTTGATTTTCTTGTTATGGACGTTGAATGCCATGCTTCATGTCCTATTATTTTGGGAAGACCCTTTCTTCGAACTGTAGGTGCTATCATTGATATGAGGGAAGGCACTATCAAGTATCAATTCCCACTAAAGAAAGGTATGGAACACTTCCCTAGGAAAAGAAAGAAATTGCTTTTTGACTCTATTCTTAGAGAAAATTATGAGCTTGATGCTTCATCACTTGATATTACTTGATTCGCAATTTTCTGCGCCTAGCTCAAAGGCGTTAAAGAAAAGCACTCTTGGGAGATAACCCAATGTTTTCTTTTCAGTACTTTTTCTTTTATTTGAGTCTTGGAAGTCATTACTACTGTAACGGCCGCTCCTTATCTTGTTTATTTCGTTTTTGTGCCAAGAGAAGCCTCTAATTTGAGTGAAGTAAAGATTTGGGGATGTTGCTGTCCTGAAACTGTTTTCGGTGCTGTACCGTAAAAAATCGTGAAAATTCTCTGTTTATCTTTTTGACCTGCGATTTCTTGTGCATATGCCCCAGGTAATATCCAAACTTTTCTTAGCTGAACACTTTTTGATTTGAGCAACATAAAATCCCTCAAAAATTCGACCTTTGTCAGCTGTTCAGTTTTGACAGATTTCTGCCAATATTTGTGTTTGCCACTTTATCGCTTTCTTTTGAGTTCTTTTGATCATGGAACTTTTGGGGAGGTTGCTACAGTAGTATTTGCTATATATGTGGTGGTTTTGAGTTGAAACCTGAAGCAAATAGAGGGTTGATTATATGTTATGCTTGCACTAATGTTGCTAATAGAATTGTGTTTAGTTTTGTATGAAGGAAGTTTTCAAGTGTAGGGATTGGAGAATGATGAGATGAGTTGAAGAATGGACAAAAGCTCAAGCTTGGGGATGCCCATGCATCACCCCAATAAATATCCAAGAAGTACAAGCGTCAAAGCTTGGGGATGCCCCCAAGGCACCCCTTCTTCATCGGCAAAAATCAGGTCACCTTTCAAAACACTATATTTTTATTGCTTCATGCACTATGTGTTTTTCTTGGAGCGTCAGTTGTTTTAGTTTTCTTAGTTGGTTTAGTTTGTTTGTTTGCTGCAATAAATGGTTGGACCCCAACAAATTTCCTTTGGAGGAGATGTACTCGTTTTCATTTGCAAAGAACGCTCTAGTTTTCACTCTTATCGTTCATTGATGCGTTCTTCTTTTTCTGCTACTGCTTTTGGTTTTTGTTTTCGCCTTGATTTGCGTTCAGATCTTGTCATATCTTTTCATCAAGGTGTATTTTTGCCTCTGATCTTTATTGGTTTTCATCAAAAGAGGTGTTTATAAAAATTTCAAATGGTGTTGGAAAAGAGAAAAAGCTTTGTGCAAAATAGTGGTACAAGAAGGAGCTTGTGTAGACTGCGGCCTAGGCTTTTTCATGTCATGCTTGATGTCTTTTTGATAGTATGCTTAGTGGTTTTGCTGTAGCATGACTTGTCTCAAATAACTGAGATTGCTTAATGAGCCTTTGAAAAAATCATGCATTGTTTTTATTGTATGGAAGCATTATTTTGGTTTTCTCCTTGATGCTTTATTTGGGTTGACTTGGCGCATGCTCACACATGTTAGACTCTTACAAAGTCGCCAATAGCCTTCATGATCATTTAGTTTTTGACTTTTGATGCCATCTTATGCTTCTTTTAATGTCGCTTTGTCGCTTTGCATGATTATGGCCATTATTGCTCTCTTAGTTGGTCGCTCCCAGTCTTTTGCTAGCCCTCACCTTGTACTGAGTATGAGCTCTACTCGTGCATCCAACTCCTAAAAGCCAAAGTTTTCCAAAGTGTCCACCATACATACCTACTAGCAATTTGCTATTCCAAGTAAATTTGACTTGCTTTTATTTTCTCTTCAAATTAAACTCTTACCAGTGTTATGCGAAATTCGGTCAGTAAAGCTCTCACGAACCGGAAGGCACACTTTACTTTTTCATGTTCTTAAAAATTTGACATTGTGGTCTTTTATGTTGAGTTGTTATGCTTGCAAGTTGTAAGTTGGATTCTAGCCCAGCCATGCTGTCATGGGCAAGCTTTCAACATTGCACATCTTAATTGAGTTGATATCGTGATCTTTTGTTTATGGATGCCCGCGGTGTGAAATGAATTGGGAATCTTGTGGGGATCATGGAGTTTGTATATGTGTTAGGGAAACGCCGGGCCGCCAATCTAAGCCATGCATAATTCATGGTGGAAATTTGCAGCATACCCATGGTGAACATTCGACGACGCATCTCACAATAAAAAGCTAAACAAAAGGCAAATAAAAGAGATGTCGAGGTGTTCATTATCTGCTTGTCCTGTCATTTTGGTGTGGGCTTGTTCCATGTCATCGGGCACGGAGGTACCCCATTGGCGGTTCTCAATGATATGCATATACTTACAATGACAAGAGCCTTGCTTGGGACTCTAAGTAAAGTAGCATGAGGTTTGGGTACTCGTATTCACGGGGCACGAGGTTTTCAACTTATGATTTGTCAAGCATATGCATCATAATTGTTCTCGCATTAACTTTAACCATTCAAGATGCTTATGATGGGGGCAATGAGAGCTCAAAGCCGGTAAGTACCATAATTTTTGAAGGTTATAAAACTTGCAATCACTGCTTCCCTATGCGAAGGGCCTTTCTTTTACTTTTATGTTGAGTCACCACCTTCTTCCTTTATGCACCATTAAGAGAGCATAGTTGTCATTCTTAGTGTGATATGCATTGTCCCAAAGTTCATTGATTGACTCATATTGATTGGTTTCACTTGTTCTTAAATTATTTGTATCTAGTCGCCCTCTTAAACTTGAAGGTGTCCTACGCATTTATGTTTTGCTCTCTTTGAAGGACAAGCTGAAAACCATTTGTATGTTTTTCCTTATGATTTGAACACACGTTTGACTTTCATTGTTTCATTTTCATGATCTTTTGTTTGTGTTCATTTACATGTTTACAACATGGTTGCTAAGTTCTTATTGTCATGATTATATCTTCATGCCCATGTTTTAAGTTCTTATGATCCCAGCTCACAAATGCTTACATATATGATCAGGATTGTGTAGGTGCATGTCACCTCAAAAATTATTTCTTTGTTATCACTTACCTACTCGAGGACGAGCAGGAGTTAAGCTTGGGGATGCTTGATACGTCTCAAACGTATCTATAATTTTTGATGCTCCATGCTTGTTTTTACACCATTTGCCTATTGTTTCGTTACACTTAGTGGCACTTTTATGCATTTTCCGGAACTAACCTATTAACAAGTGCCACAGTGCCAGTTTCCTGTTTTCTGCTGTTTTTGTGTTTCAGAAGTGATACACAGGAAATATTCTCAGAATTGGACGAAACAAGTTCCTGAAGTCTTATTTTACCCGGAAGCTTCCAGAGATCCGAAGGAGAGTAGGAGGCGAGGGACCAGGGGCCCACACGCACAGGTGGCGTGGCCAGCCCCTGGCCCGCGCCACCCCCGTGTGTGGCCGCCTGGCCCCTCCTCTGACATCGCCCTTTCGCCTATAAAGACCCCCCGACGAAAAAAACCTAAGTACCCGATCAGATTTCCAGAACACATCGCGATCTGCCGCCACCGTCGACCCGAAGATCGGGAGGGTCCAGAAGCTCTTCCCGGCATCCTGCCGGAGAGGGGAATCGCCACCGGAGGTCTTCTTCATCGCCATGCTTGCCTAAGGAGCGATGAGTGAGTAGTCTACCTTGGACTATGGGTCCATAGCAGTAGCTAGTTGGTTGTCTTCTCCACCATGTGCTTCATGTTTAGATCTCATGAGCTGCCCTACATGATTGAGATCACCGTTATGTAATTCTACATGTTTGGTTTGTTGGGATCCGATGAATATTGGTGTTTATGATTAAGTTGCTGTACTGAATTATATCTTTTGTTATCTCTATGTTGTTTATGATCTTGCATGCTCTACGTTGTTAGTAGCTATCTTGGCCGAGTAGTTGCTAGTGACTCCAAGAGGGGGTATTTGTGCTCGATAGTGGGTTCATGCCTCTATTTCACCTGGGGGAGTGACAGAAACCTCTAAGGTGGTAGATGTGCTGTTGCTACTAGGGAGAAAACAACATTCATATGCTCAAGGGCATATGCTTTATTTACATTACACACTTTGCTTAATGCAATTATCTGTTGTTCGCAACTTAATACTACTGGGGTGTTCGGATTGATATCCCCGGGAGTGGATTATTAGTCATAGATGCAGTTGGATGGCGGTCTATGTATTTTGTTGTAATGCCCAGAGTAAATCTCATAGTGATCTTCTTGACATATCACGTTTATCTTTATTCTATCAATTGCCCAACTGTAATTTGTTTACCCAGCATGTGCTATTTTTTCTATGGGGAGACACCACTAGTGAACTGTGGACTCTGGTCCTATTTCCATCATATTGCTATCACCTGTTTACTTTACTCGTACTGTTTACTTTACTCGCATACTATATTGTTTTCCACTCGATACGCTCATAATCTTTGTTTCAAGCAAACCGGTGAGATTGACAACCTCATCGCAAGTTGGGAACAAAGTACTTGGTTGTGTGTGTGCAGGTTCCGCATCACCTTCAGTCGTCATTGTCTCTCCTCTCCTGATCGATAAACCTTGGTATCTTAACTGAGGGAAAACTAGCCGCTACACTCATCATACCTTCCTCTTGGGGTTCCCAACGGGCTGGTCATCACCACGCACAAGGACTGTCTGCTCCCACGTCAACTTGGCAGTAGCATGGACCAGAGGCAAAAATACACCTTGATGTAAAGATATAACAAGATCTGAACACAAATCAAGGCGAAAATCGAAAGCTAAACGCAGTTCTAGAAAAAGAGAACACTCATGGAAACGAATAGAGTGAAAAACGGAGTGTTCTTGGCAAATAAAAAGCAAGGCAACTTCTCCAAAAGAAATTTGTTGGGGTCCAACCATTTATTGCAGCAAACAAAACTAAACAAAACTGAAAACTAAAACAACTGACGCACCAAGAAAAATGCATAGTGCATAAAGCAATAAAAATATAGCGTGTTGAAAGGTGACCTGATTTTTGCCGATGAAGAAGGGGTGCCTCGGGGGCATCCCCAAGCTTTGACGCTTGTACTTCTTGGATATTTCTTGGGGTGACATGGTCATCCCCAAGCTTAAGCTTTTGTCCATTCTTCAACTCGTCTCATCATTCTCCAATCGCTACACTTGAAAACTTCCTTCATACAAAACTAAACACAAATCTATTAGCAACATTAGTGTAAGAATAACATTGAATCAACCCCTTTTTTGCTTCAGGTTTCAACTCAAAACCACCACATATAAAGTATATACTACTGTAGCAACTTCTCCAAAAGTTCTGTGATCAAAAGAACTCAAAAAGAAAGCGATAAAGCGACAAACACAAATATTGGCAGAAATCTGTCAAAACAGAACAGCTGACAAAGGTCGAATTTTTAGAGGGTTTTCTGTTACTCAAATCAAAAAGTGTTAAACTAATGAAAGTTTGGATATAACCTAGGGAATATGCACAAGAAATCGCATGTCCAAAAGATATACAGAGAATTTTCACGAATTTTACGGTGCAGCACTAAAAACTGTTTCAGGACAGCAACATCCCCAAATCTTACCTTGCTCAAATTAGAGGCTTCTCTTGGCACAAAAATGAAATAAAAATGATAAGGAGAGGTCATTACAGTAGTAATAACTTCCAAGACTCAAATAAAAGAAAAAGAACTGAATGTAAAAACATTGGGTTATCTCCCAAGAGTGCTTTTCTTTAACGCCTTTGAGCTAGGCGCAGAAAGTGCGAATCAAGTAATTTCGAAAGAAGCATTAAGATCCACTATAGGAGTCTTTTCAACAATGAATTGAATTGTGTCCAAATGAGTTTTTGAAGATCCTTTATGATCACGCTTTGGTACACTACTTTCATCAAAAGGATTTTCAGGACAAATCCAACTAGAATTCTTTTCCCAAGCATCATGAATTCCTACAAGTTTACAAGGTATTGTCACTCTAAAATCTTCATTGGGTGTACCAACAACCTCTACAGGCGAGCCAAGCTTATTACATTTTTAAAAAACTTCCCTAGCCTCAATGGCAATATCTCTAAATTCTATGCGCAAAGTTTCCAAGATAAAAGCTTTCTTTTCAGGATCCTCAATATCATGAAGCTTGAGAAACATGTATTGCATAAAAGGATTAAGGCTAGCAAACCTAGCTTCTAACATGTGAACTAAATAAGAAGAAGCAACTTCATAACTAGGAGCAAGCTCAGCCAAAGACTTTACCTCAACATCTTTATGCATACTAATATGATTAAAGAATTCCTCGATGTTACTTTTCCCAATAATTGAACCACTACCTATTGAGAGGTCCTCCAAAACGTACTTAGGGAACAACATAATGAACTAAAGTAAAGAAATAACAACTATAAAGGATACAATTTTTTTTGTGTTTTTGATAAAACGATGCAAGTAAAAATAAAGTAAAAGCAAAACTTAAAATAAAGTAAAGGATGTGCGTGTGAAACTCCCCTTGCAGAAGTCGTCTTTTTCCTCCCCGACAACGGCGCCAGAAAAGAGCTTGATGCGGCACGGTGTTGATAATGTAAAGCATCGTCCAGTTGGGAACCCCGAGAGGAAGGTATTTTTTTTGAAACGGAGGCAAAAGATTTGCCTCAATTTATTAATTAAGAAGAAGAGAATTGCCCAGTTAATTAACGAAAAACCGGGCAAAAACCGTTACAACAAAACCACAAGAGAACAACACCTAAGAACTGCAACCTCCAAACCCACAAAGTACTCGCAACCTACGACCGAAAACTCACAACACCTTGAACACCACGACACAAAGAAGATCCACATAACAGAGAACCCAAAGAGGGCCATCACTCAAGAAGCTGCCGAAGATTTCTTTACAGCGCATTTCTTCCTTCTTCTGCCCCAGATGGATACCTTTCTGAGAGACTTCTCCACCATCCTGATCATGTCCTCTGAAGCCTTTCCCGCCAAAACGCAGGCAATGTCTTTGCCATGTCTAGGGCTAGCCGCCTCCAAACTAGCAAGCAAGCAGCAAAGCTCTTTACCAAAAAGAGCCTCAGAGCTGTGCGCCAACACTTTTCCACTGACCTCAGGGGCGGGCTTTTGCGGTGATGAGGGCGCCGGTGCTACCGCTAAGGTCTCAAATGAGCCAAGCTCTAGCACCGGAGCCAAGACCCCATCCACGCCCTCGCACTTAGTGAAGGAAATATGCCCTAGAGGCAATAATAATATTGTTATTATCATATTTCTTGTTCATGATAATGTTTATACTCCATGCTATAATTGTATTAAGCGGAAACATTAATACTTGTGTGGTTTATGAACAACACCGTGTCCCTAGTACGCCTCTACTAGACTAGCTCATTGATTAATGATGGTTAAGGTTTCCTAACCATAGACATGAGTTGTCAATTAATAAATGAGGTCATATCATTAGGAGAATGATATGATGGACAGACCCAAATAAAGCAGAGCAATTAGATCGTGTCATCGTGTTCATCTTTGCGAAGCTTTTTCTATGTCACGTATTGTATTCCTTAGACCATGAGATAATACAACTCCCTAGTATCAGAAGAAAGCTTTGAAGTCATCAGACGTCATCCTATGTGAGGGTGATAATAAAGGTGTCTCTCAGGTGATCGGAAAGTACTTGTTGGGTTGTATGTATCGAGATGGAATTTGTCCCTCCCAAGTCGGAGAGATATACTTCGGGCCCACTCGGTAATCGATATCAACACCGCTTGCAAGCATGTGGTTAAGGAGTTAATCACAAAATGATATCGGATTACGGAACGAGTAAAGTACTTGCTGTGAACGAGATTGAACTAGGTATGGCGATACCGACGATCAAATCTCGGGCGAGTAAAATATCGTGTGACGAAGGGAATACATATACGGGATTAATTGAATCCTGACATCGTGGTTCATTCGATATGATCATCGATGAATATGTGGGAGTCAATATGGGTTTCCAGATCCCGCTGTTGATTATTGATAGAAGATCATGTCTACATATTCTCGAACCCGTAGGGTCACACACTTAACGTGTATCGATGCTAGGATAGAATGGATAATTGGTTTATGAGTTTTAGTTCGGAGTCTCGGATGAGATCCAGGACGTCACGAGAGGTTCCGGAATGGTCCGGAGAATAAGATTCATATAAAGGAAAGCAGTTTTTGGATTCCGGAAAGGTTTCGGAGTTTATCGGTATTGTACCGGAAGGTTCTAGAAGGTTCCGGAGTGGGACCAACGTGGGCCCACTTGACGGAGGCCTGCGTGGGCCTAAGGGGAAGTGCCCTGGCCGCCTTGGGCCAGGCGCACAAGGCCCCTAAGGCCCAGCCGGCCAGCCCAAGGGGAAACCCTAAGGGAGTCTTCAAAGAAGGAAGGGGGGGAAACTTGCCCCCCACTCTTCCTACTCCAAGTCGGCGCCCTAGGGTTTGGGGAGAGGCCAAGCTGGCCGGCCACCCCTCTATATATAGGGGGGCAAGGGCGCAGCCCTCTCCAACCCCCTAACCCAAACACTAGCTGCCAACTGCTGCCCTCCCTCTCTCTCTCTCTCGACTGCGCGTAGGCGAAGCCCTGCCGCAGAAACTCTCCACCATAAGCACCACGCCGTCGTGCTGCTGATCCAATCTATCTCTCCACCATACTTGCTGGACCAAGGAAGGAGGAGACGTCGCTGCACCGCACGTGTGCAACTCTCGGAGGCGCCGCCACTTGCGGCGTAGGATCGGATCGGATCGCGAGGAGGAGACGGCGAGTACGACTACGTCAACCACGTTCTCTTGAACGTTTCCGCTGTGCGAATCTTCAAGGGTATGAAGATCTCATCTACCTCTCTCGTTGATTACATCTCCTAGATTAGATCTTGGCTTTCTTGTTCGCATCCGTAGGAAAATTTTTGATTTACTATGCTGCGAAACCCTTCAGTGGTATCAGAGCCAGGTCTATGCGTAGATGTGTTTCACGAGTAGAACGCAACATGCTTGTTGCGGGCGTTGATGTTTTCTGTTGCAAACCTCTTGTTGTGTATTTCTTATGGCGCGGTATAGTGAGATCGAAGCGGTCCAGGCCAACTTTACGCGACCGCGTTCACGAGACCGGCTCCGCACTTGACGTGTGGCTTGTTCCACACATGCGGCTAGTGGATGCCAGTTTCTCTCACTATAGTAGTCATGGGACTTACATCGGATGTTAGCAACCATAATATCACCGTTGTGGCTTTTCGTAGGTAAGAATCGTTCTTAGCTTGCTACTCCCATAAGCCACGTAAAACATGCAACAACAAAGTAGAGGCGTCTAACTTGTTTTTGCAGGGAGTGTTTTGTGATATGGTATGGCCCAAGACATGATGAGTATGAATTGAGTTGTATGCAATGATCATGTTTTGTAATCTTTCACAACTTGCATGTCGATGAGACCTGCGTGTCAACTTCTTATACGCCATGTAATAGCTTTACTTTATCGCTAAGTAGTTAGCAATAGTTGTAGTTGCTATTCGTGGTGGAGGCAATCATGGTGGAGTGATGGAGATCATGCCGGCGCGCACAAGATGGAGATCATGGCGCGGAGATTGGCTATACCATGTCACATAAAATTATATGCATGTGATGTTTATCCTTTTATGTATCTTATTATGCTTAGATCGCGACGGTAGCATTATAAGATGATTCCTCACTTAAAGATCAAGATAAAATTGTGTTCTCCCCTTGTATGCGCCGTTGCGAAAGTTCGTCGTGTTCAAGCATCTCGTGATGATCGGGTGCTATAAACTCTATGTTCACATACAACGGGTGCAAGCCAGTATTTGCACATGCGGAGATACTTGGGTTTGACTTGACGAGCCTAGCATGTACAGACATGGCCTCGGAACACATGGACCGAAAGGTCAAGCATGAGTCATATGGATGATATGATCAACATGTTGATGTTCACCATTAAAGCTACATCATTCACGTGATGATCGGTCTCGGTGTAGTGAATTTGGATCATGCTTCACTAAACAACTTTGAGGGATGTTGAATTTAGTGGGAGTTCATTAGTAATTTGATTAACTTGAACTAATTATCATGAACTAAACCTTGTTGTATTTGCATAAGTCGTTGTAGTCTTTGGCACCGTTTCCCACCGACACTTAGCATAATTGAGTTAAAAGAACTATAGAATTCTGGATAATCACTTTTCGGTCTAGTGCCGTTTAGTTAGAATATCAAGACTAAAGATTAAGTCCTATTGCAAACTTTAGCAAACCTTGCTTGCTCCATACGATTTAATAAATTGTATTAATCTAAGAGCAACGATTCAAGTTTAGTATCTAAAGATCATATGTTTGCCTTCATGATAAATTGATCTTCAAAAATTGTTTGAGAATCAAAGTGATCATCGAGCTGAAAGAATTGTTTCAGAAACAAACAAGAAGTGAAAGATATTTGATATCTAAAACTTTGATTGTTTGCAAAAATGATGAAGTATAATTTAGTAAAAGAACATATGCTCATATTGTATGAATATATGCGAAGATTGAAGATGCTAGGCGTCCCGATCACCCAAAAGTTTGGGAACTAATATTATACTTGCATTCATCCTTATAAGCTATAGTAGTTTCATCATGAAAGTTGTCATGATAAGATGAATGAAAGGGTATTGGCTAAATTGTTTTTGCTATACCAAAGATACTAAAAATAGAATCTAGAAGAACGCCAATTATATGATGATGGTGATCCACCTCAATGTGCAAAATCCAGGGCTATTAGTATTTGACTAAAATCCTTTGGACTATGTGTCAAATGATTGACGCCACTATTGATGTCGATAGATTCTTCTAAAAGGAGAGGAAATGCTAAATAGGATCTGCAAAAGGTATTTGGTAGAAAAAGGAAAAGACTGGAATTGTCCAGCTCAGGTATATAAATGATATACATGTTATAGATGAATTCTTTTGCTCGTTAACAATGTAATTCTTGGGTATTCGATACTGATTTGTTGGTATGAAATGTCATACAAAGCAACACAATACAAGAAGTACAATGGCCTAAGTAACTAGTAAAAGAATATGGTAATGATGCATGTCGAGATACAAATAAAAGTGTTATTGTGCTTCTCGTCGACATCAAACCTAGCCTTCAAGATATTTCATGAACTTAATAATTGTTATCTTGTTCTGATATTATGAGAACAATTGTTGTTCATGTCATTACCGTCTTCCATAATCGATGGATAGATTATTATAAATCTTGTTGGTGAAATAGACATTTATAACACTGATGCTAAAGGTCACCAGACAAAACGAATTTCACTTATATATGACACCGCCGTTTAAGTCATATTGGAAACAAAACATGAAAGAAATTCTATATTGATAGATTTTCGAGTCATTTGATTTTGAATTGATTGACGCTTGTGACACTTTTCCTAAAGATGATTAAACTCCGTTCATGGGCCATGGACAGAACTAGCGACTAACTAAATGGAGATCGTACATGTTGATGTATGTAGTCCATGGTGTGAAGTCGATCATGGTGTATTTTCTATTTCATCAATGACTCAAATAGATGTATTGTATATCTACTTGATGAGATAGAAGTATGAAATAATTGAAATTGTTCAATTTATGAAGTGGAAATTATTGTAACAAGAAAAATTCAAGTTTTTATGATTAGAATATTTGAGTTACAAGTTTAGCAAACATCTAAGAGTTAGAGGAATTGTTCCACAAACTTGCATCGTGATAAACACCATAGGAGTATGGAGTTTTCGATGGATGTAATCAAACCTTGTTTGACATGGTTAGATCAATAAACTACCAATATAATTTGTGGATTATGCTTTAGAGACTACCGCTTTTCACTGAATAGAGTGCCATCATAATCTGCCGAAATGACACCATACAAATTATAGTTGTCTTTTCTTGAATTTTGGTATGCAAGGCATATGTGTAAAATGTTTACAACCAAAATTGGATTAGTAAGTCTTTGTAGGTTATCCCAAAGAATGTCGATGGGTGTTTCTTATGCCATAAACCCAATTAAAGGTGATTGTCACTGAAAGAAGTGAACTTCTTATGAAGGAGTTTTTCGCGAAAGGTTTAAGTGGGAGGAAGATAGGACTTGATGAGGTTATTGAATCTGAGCAAGATGATCAGAGTAGCGCAGCACCAGAATATGTTCTGGAAGCGGCAACTGCATTCATAGCTCACGCGTCTACAATATGTTGTAGTCACGGCATCGAAGTTCCTATTTAACCAAGTTGGTCGTAATCAAATAGCAAGATTTGAGGACGAGATATTATTAGATAATAGTAACCAACAATATACAAAGAAGCGGTGATGGGCCCTGACTTCGTCATATGAATTATTCTAGCAACAATTACATATAGAGATATGTTAGTTGAATAAACGAAACAACGTTCCTCTATCAGAATGCACACCAAGGACGTGTAACTGACACGACCCAATGGGTTTTGTTGATTCAAAGGTTGCTAGATATGTATGCAAACTTCTATGGTAGAAGTAAGCATAGCGAAGTTGGAATCTTCAATGATGAAAATGTTAAAGTGTTAATTTCATCAAGATATTTGAAGATGCTTGTATTACAAGAAAGTAAGTGGGAGTGCTAAGACATATTTCTAATGCTTTATGTAGATGACATATCGTTCATTGGAAATTATGTGTTTTTCTTGATATTTGTGAAGTTTTCACTAAAATTAGATTTCTAATGAAAGACTTAGGTAAAACCAGAATATTAAGCATCAATGTCTATGCAGATAGATTGAGGCACTAATATAGTTTTACCAGAGTACATAGATGAAATATTGAATTTGTTCAATATGGAAACAATAAGAATGGTTCTTGTTGCATGGAAGAGGTTGGAGCAAGAATCAATTGTTTTGACACTTGATGAGTGAAACCACAAGAATGATTTTATCAATCTTGTATACCATGATATGTAGATCCAGATGTGTCCAATGCTCTAAAGGTTATAGCATTCATATGATGATTGTTGGACAATAGTAAGATATTCTTATGTACTTTAGAAGAACTAAGAATATGTTCTGTATGCAGAAGTGACAAATGGTTCATTGCAATGAGTTACATTGGCTTTGTCACACATACAAGTAAAATTTTATCTCAATTTTTAAGCTATTTGTTTTGAGTTAGAAGGTGGCACAATAAGATGGAAGAAAGTTCCATGATGATTTGGATGAGTTCCAATGTTAATTTTGTGGCGGACACTGCAACGAGGGCTAAGTATATAATCGCTTTAGAAGCGGCATAAAGATGCAAAGTAGATAGTGATAATTCAACTTATTTGTGGCACTGTCGTCTAGGTCATATTGGCGTAAAACGCATGAAGAAACTCCATTCTGATGGACTTTTGGAGTCTCTTGATTTTGAATCATTTGACACGTGCAAGCCATGCCTCATGGGCAAGATGATCAAAACCCCGTTCACCGGAATAATGGAGCGAGCAACGGACTTATTGGAAATCATACATACCGATGTGTGCGGACCAATGAGTATTTTGACGCACGGTGGATATCGCTATTTTTCTAAGTATGCTAGTACTATGTGGTCCTATTGTATGACAATAGTGACAACATAGTCTCGGCCAAGAAACAAAGGTCTCACCAGAAGACCAAGTTTATACGATGCTATCTCATACAAGATGAGTAATGCGTGCTGACGCAAAAGAATATGCAAATACAAACGGACCTGAAAGTGTCAAACCCGTAGATAAGGTTTACCACGTGCAACGCGTATGAATAACACCGGAATGCCATAGGTGTTAAAGGCGCAAGTATTAACTAGATTATTGACTCTAGTGCAAGTGGGAGACTGAAGGAAATATGCCCTAGAGGCAATAATAATATTGTTATTATCATATTTCTTGTTCATGATAATGTTTATACTCCATGCTATAATTGTATTAAGCGGAAACATTAATACTTGTGTGGTTTATGAACAACACCGTGTCCCTAGTACGCCTCTACTAGACTAGCTCATTGATTAATGATGGTTAAGGTTTCCTAACCATAGACATGAGTTGTCAATTAATAAATGAGGTCATATCATTAGGAGAATGATATGATGGACAGACCCAAATAAAGCAGAGCAATTAGATCGTGTCATCGTGTTCATCTTTGCGAAGCTTTTTCTATGTCATGTATTGTATTCCTTAGACCATGAGATAATACAACTCCCTAGTATCGGAAGAAAGCTTTGAAGTCATCAGACGTCATCCTATGTGAGGGTGATAATAAAGGTGTCTCTCAGGTGATCGGAAAGTACTTGTTGGGTTGTATGTATCGAGATGGAATTTGTCCCTCCCAAGTCGGAGAGATATACTTCGGGCCCACTCGGTAATCGATATCAACACCGCTTGCAAGCATGTGGTTAAGGAGTTAATCACAAAATGATATCGGATTACGGAACGAGTAAAGTACTTGCTGTGAACGAGATTGAACTAGGTATGGCGATACCGACGATCAAATCTCGGGCGAGTAAAATATCGTGTGACGAAGGGAATACATATACGGGATTAATTGAATCCTGACATCATGGTTCATTCGATATGATCATCGATGAATATGTGGGAGTCAATATGGGTTTCCAGATCCCGCTGTTGATTATTGATAGAAGATCATGTCTACATATTCTCGAACCCGTAGGGTCACACACTTAACGTGTATCGATGCTAGGATAGAATGGATAATTGGTTTATGAGTTTTAGTTCGGAGTCTCGGATGAGATCCAGGACGTCACGAGAGGTTCCGGAATGGTCCGGAGAATAAGATTCATATAAAGGAAAGCAGTTTTTGGATTCCGGAAAGGTTTCGGAGTTTATCGGTATTGTACCGGAAGGTTCTAGAAGGTTCCGGAGTGGGACCAACGTGGGCCCACTTGACGGAGGCCTGCGTGGGCCTAAGGGGAAGTGCCCTGGCCGCCTTGGGCCAGGCGCACAAGGCCCCTAAGGCCCAGCCGGCCAGCCCAAGGGGAAACCCTAAGGGAGTCTTCAAAGAAGGAAGGGGGGGGGGAAACTTGCCCCCCACTCTTCCTACTCCAAGTCGGCGCCCTAGGGTTTGGGGAGAGGCCAAGCTGGCCGGCCACCCCTCTATATATAGGGGGGCAAGGGCGCAGCCCTCTCCAACCCCCTAACCCAAACACTAGCCGCCAACTGCTGCCCTCCCTCTCTCTCTCTCTCGACTGCGCGTAGGCGAAGCCCTGCCGCAGAAACTCTCCACCATAAGCACCACGCCGTCGTGCTGCTGATCCAATCTATCTCTCCACCATACTTGCTGGACCAAGGAAGGAGGAGACGTCGCTGCACCGCACGTGTGCAACTCTCGGAGGCGCCGCCACTTGCGGCGTAGGATCGGATCGGATCGCGAGGAGGAGACGGCGAGTACGACTACGTCAACCACGTTCTCTTGAACGTTTCCGCTGTGCGAATCTTCAAGGGTATGAAGATCTCATCTACCTCTCTCGTTGATTACATCTCCTAGATTAGATCTTGGCTTTCTTGTTCGCATCCGTAGGAAATTTTTTGATTTACTATGCTGCGAAACCCTTCACTTAGAGGCAGGCAACTCGACAGGCTGCGGTGATAGGCAAGAACTACCACGAGGAGAGATACAACCATATAGATGGTCTTCCTCAACCACAGAAGATTTCTGCTCAATGGAGTCATAAGGAAACGAAGCTTGCGCGGGGGGGAGCCCCGAGCCACCAGAAGTGCATGCCTTAGTCTGCTCCAAAGAATCACCAACGCGTGCCAATAGCAACTTGAGTGTTGCCACCTCCTCACGAAGGGGGTGACACGCCTCCTCGACGCGGACGTCAACCAGTTGAAGGAGCTCCATGCGCATCAGGGCAACCTGAGACTGAAGGAGAGAGTCCAGACTGGAGTTGCCACTGAACTCCTCGCCACACCTTGGAGAGGGTCTTGGCGGCACCGTTGCACGCAACGGCGACTGGCACACGACCTCTGCCCAACTCCGAGACAACGGGGGACGACTAGGCTGAGCGGACGGAGACCGGCTCCGCTGGCAAGGAGCATGATCGTCCGGAGAATGACCACAAGAGTCCGGAGAGCGAGAGCGGGCAACAGGAAAGCGCGCTCGACAGAAACGCTCCCGATGACCAGGACGACGACAACGGATGCATTTGAAGGGCTCATGGCATGTGTTGACCTGATGATCACGCTCGAGGCACCAAAAGCATCTCCCCCGAGCCCAACGCTTGAAGGCCATACTACGGTCGAGACATTCCTTCTCAAGCAAAGATGATGGCTTGCGGCCGGGGCGGCCGCCCCGACCGACTTGCACCCATTCTGCTTAATCTCCAGTAGTAGCAACTGCAGTCAAGAGGCCGTCGCAGGGCTTTGCTGGCCCCTTCTCAATACGGCGCACAACATCCGTGTCGTGGTCACCCAAGAGCATCCGTAGGGCATCTTCTGCAATGGTCTTGGTGGCAGCGGGCGTCTGGGGGGCTAGCTCCTCTTCGCCGTCTTCATCATCATCAGCCGCAACAGCAGCGGAGACCCACGAAATTTGTGGCGTGGCAGAGGGAGCAGGTGGAGACGGAGCAGTCGGCGACAACTTTGGGTAAAGCTCCTCTTCGTTGATGGAGCAAGGAGGCAGCGGCAAATCAGAGGGGAAGCCGCTGACGAGGATGGAGGCTACGGGCGGCGGGGCCGGAGCTGGCGTCATCGCGGCCTTGGGGAGGAGCGAGGGCGTCAGACCCGGGCCATCCTCCATGGCAGGCTTGGGGAGAGACGAGCCTGAGGCCATCGCCTCCCCCATCTTCACCCCCCAATCTTCTTCTCAAACCTATACGCCGGGTCTTCAGCTTGGCCGGCTTGGCTACCGCCGGCGCGAGGTCACCTTCGCCCATCGTCTGCAAGTTGGGAGACTTGCGGACAGCGAGGGCAGCGACGGCGAGCGCAGCAGCAGAAGTAGGTGCGATGGGCGGCGAGGTCATGGTGAAGGTATGATGAGTACAATAGCAAGGTTTTCCCTCAGTAAGAAACCAAGGTTTATCGATCCGAAGGGGAAGAAGCCAAATGACTGAAGGTGATGCTTGCTAGCTTGCGACAGCTCCGGACAATTTATAAGGCGCCTCGTCCAGTGCTTTGCTTTGCTAGCTACAACGCGGAACCTGCACACAACACAACCAAATACTTTGCTCCCAACTTACGATGAGGTTGTCAATCTCACCGGTTTGCTGTAAACAAAGGAATGAGCGTATCGAGTGGAAAATAGTAATAGTATGCGAGTAAAGTAAACAGTGCAAGTAAAGTAAACAGGTGATAGCAATATAAAGGAAATAGGACCGGGGTCCACAGTTCACTAGTGGTGTCTCTCCATAAGATAAAATAACACATGGTGGGTAAACAAATTACAGTTGGGCAATTGATAGAATAAAGACAACGTGATATGTCAAGAGGATCACTATGAGATTTACTCTGGGTATTACAACAAGATACATAGACCGCCATCCAACTACATCTATGACTAATAATCCACTTGTGGCGAATCAATCCGAGAACTCCACAAGTATTAAGTTGCGAACAACAGATAACTGCATTAAGCAAAGTGTGTAATGTAAACAAAGCATATGCCCTCGAGCATATGAATGTTGTTTTCCCCTAGTAGCAACAACACATCTACAACCTTAGAGGTTTCTGTCACTCCCCCAGATTAAATAGAGGCATGAACCCACTATCGAGCATAAATACCCCCTCTTGGAGTCACTAGCAACTACTCGGCCAAGATAGCTACTAACAACGGAGAGCATACAAGATCATAAACAACATAGAGATAACATAAGATAAAATTCAGTACATCAACTCAATCATAACACCAATATTCATCGGATCCCAACAAACACATCATGTAGAATTACATAACAATGATCTCGATCATGTAAGGCAGCTCACAAGATCTAAACATGAAGCACATGGTGGAGAAGATAACCATCTAGCTACTGCTATGGACCCATAGTCCAAGGCAGACTACTCACTCATCGCGCTGGAGGCAAGCATGGCGATGAAGAAGACCTCCGGTGGCGATTCCCCTCTCCGGTAGGGTGCCGGGAAGAGCTTCTGGACCCTCCTGATCTCGGGTCGACGACGGTGGCGAATTGCGATGTGTTTCTAGAAAAGTGATCGGGTATTTAGGTTTTTCCAGTCGGGGGGTCTTTATAGTCGAAGGGGCGGCGTCAGAAGTGGACCTGGTGGGGCTCACCACAGGTGGGTGTGGGCCAGCCCTAGGCCACGCCCCCTGGTGGTGTGGCCCACCAGTGGCTCCTCTCCGTCTCCTCTTTGGTCTTCTAGAAGCTCCAGTGAATATCTGGACTTCTGGCTTTTGTTTCGTCCAATTCCGAGAATATTTCCTATGTAACTTTTCTGAAACACAAAAACAGTAGAAAATAGGGAACTGGCACTGTGGCATCTCGTTAATATGTTTGTTCCGGAAAATGCATAAAAATGCCACGAAGTGTAACGAAACACTAAGCAAATGGTGTAAAAACAAGCATGGAGCATCAAAAATTATGGATACGTTGGAGACGTATCAGCTGTACCCGTAGTTTCTTCGCCTCTGGCTCTCTGGGTTTTCTTCGAGTTATTTTGTGACACCTGTAGTCACGCTTGGCGCCTTGCCTTTGGGTTCTCCATAGTTGGCTATCATGCCAAAATTTTGCACCAATTTGTGGAATTCCTTGTCGCATAGATGTGAGAGTTTGAAGCTTCCCTTTACTGTGATAATTCCGTTTGGTCCTAGCATCTTGAGTACCAGGTACGTATAGTGAGGTACTGCCATGAATCACAAAAACGCGGGTCGCTCCAGGATCGCGTGATATTGTGATGGCCACTCCATGACTTCAAAGTTGAGCTTTTCTCTTCTGTAGTTTTGGCGATTTCCGAAGCAAACGTTGAGTGCTATTCGACCCAATGGATAGTTAGCACTCGCTGGGACGATCCCGTGGAAGGAACAATCTGTTGGCTTCAGAAACTCTAATGATATGTGCATTGCTCGGAGTGTTTTTGCATATATAAGATTTATTCCGCTTCCTGCATCCATGAATACTCTATCAACATCGTATGTCCCGATTTGAGCTTTGAGTACCAGAGGCGCGTTTCCCGGCCGAGGTACTGTTATAGGGTGATCATCCCTGCTGAATTCTATGGGTTGCTCTGACCAGTGTAGATATTCTGTGGTTGTGATTGCCCGTTGGGAACCCCAAGAGGAAGGTGTGATGAATATAGCAGCAAGATTTTCTCTCAGTTAAGAAACCAAGGTATGTCGATCAGGAGAGGAGAGACAAACGACTGAAGGTGATGCTTGCAAGCTTCGCGACAGCTCCGAACAATTTATATGGCGCCTCGTCCAAGCTTTGCTTTGCGAGCAGCAACGTGGAACCTGCACACACACAACCAAATACTTTGTTCCCAACTTGCGATGAGGTTGTTAATCTCACCGGTTTGCTTGAAACAAAGGGTATGAGCGTATCGAGTGGAAAACAGTAAAAGTATGCGAGTAAAGTAAACAGTGCGAGTAAAGTAAACAGTGCGAGTAAAGTAAACAGGTGATAGCAATATGATGGAAATAGGACCGGGGTCCACAGTTCACTAGCGGTGTCTCTCCATAAGATAAATAACACATACTGGGTAAACAAATTACAGTTGGGCAATTGATAGAATAAAGATAAACGTGATATGTCAAGAAGATCACTATGCAATTTACTCTGGGCATTACAACAAAATGCATAGACCGCCATCGAACTGCATCTATGACTAATAATCCACCCATGGGGATATCGTCCGAACACCCCATGAGTATTAAGTTACAAACAAGGGATAATTGCATTAAGCAAAGTGTGTAATATAAACAAAGCATATGCCCTTGAGCATATGAATGTTGTTTTCTCCCTAGTAGCAACAGCACATCTACAACCTTAGAGGTTTCTGTCACTCCCCCAGGTTAAATAGAGGCATGAACCCACTATCGAGCATAAATACCCCCTCTTGGAATCACTAGCAACTACTCGGCCAAGATAGCTACTAACAACGGAGAGCATGCAAGATCATAAACAACATAGAGATAACATAAGATAAATTTCAGTATAGCAACTCAATCATAACACCAATATTCATCGGATCCCAACAAACCAAACATGTAGAATTACATAACGATGATCTCAATCATGTAGGGCAGCTCATGAGATCTAAACATGAAGCACATGGTGGAGGAGACAACCATCTAGCTACTGATATGAACCCATAGTCCAAGGTAGACTACTCACTCATCGCTCCAGAGGCAAGCATGGCGATGAAGAAGACCTCCGGTGGCGATTCCCCTCTCCGGCAGGGTGCCGGGAAGAGCTTCTGGACCCTCCCGATCTCGGGTCAACGACGGCGGCGGATCGCGATGTGTTTCTGGAAAATTGATCGGGTACTTAGGTTTTTCCCGTCGGGGGGTCTTTATAGGCGAAGGGGCATCGTCAGAAGTGGACCGAGGCGGCCTCACACATGGGGGGCGCGGCCAGGGGCCAGGCCGCGCCGCCCTGGTGTGAGGATGGCATGTGGCCCCTCTTCGTCTCCTCTTCGGATCTCTGGAAGCTTCTGGGAAAAATAAGACTTCAGGAACTTGTTTCGTGCAATTCCGAGAATATTTCCTGTGTAGCTTTTCTGAAACACAAAAACAGCAGAAAACAGGAAACTGGCACTGTGGCGACTTGTTAATAGGTTAGTTCCGGAAAATGCATAAAGGTGCCACGAAGTATAACGAAACATTAGGCAAATGGTGTAAAAACAAGCATGGAGCATCAAAAATTATAGATATGTTGGAGACGTATCAGCATCCCCAAGCTTAACTCCTGCTCGTCCTCAAGTAGGTAAGTGATAACAAAAGAAATAATTTTTGAGGTGACATGCACCTACACAATCTTGATCATATATGTAAGCATTTGTGAGCTGGGATCAAAAGAACTTAAAACATGGGCATGAAAGATATAATCTTGACAATAAGAACTTAGCAACCATGTTATAACATGTAAATGAACACAAACAAAAGATCATGAAAATAAAACAATGAAAGTCAAACGTGTGTTCAAATCATAAGGAAAAATATACAAATGGTTTTCAGCTTGTCCTTTATAGAGAGCAAAACATAAATGCATAGGACACCTTCAAGTTTAAGAGGGCGACTAGATACAAATAATTTAAGAACAAGTGAAACCAATAATATGAATCAATCAATGAAAACTTTGGGACAATGCACATTATACTAAGAATGACAACTATGCTCTCTTAATGGTGCATAAAGATAGAAGGTGGTGACTCAACATAAAAGTAAAACAAAGGCCCTTCGCAGAGGGAAGCAGTGATTGCAAGTTTTATAACCTTCAAAAATTATGGTACTTACCGGTTTTGAGCTCTCATTGCCCCCATCATAAGCATCTTGAATGGTTAAAGTTAATGCGAGAACAATTATGATGCATATGCTTGACAAATCATAAGTTGAAAACCTCGTGTCCCGTGAATACGAGTACCCAAACCTCATGCTACTTTCCTTAGAGTCCCAAGCAAGTCTCTTGTCATTGTAAGTATATATCTATCATCGAGAACCACCAACGGGGTACCTCCGTGCCCGATGACATGGAACAAGCCCACATCAAAATGACAGGACAAGCAGACAATGAACACCTCGACATCTCTTTTATTTACCATTTGTTTAGCTTTTTATTTTGAGATGTGTCGTCGAATGTCCACTATGGGTATGCTGCAAATTTCCACCATGAATTATGCATGGCTTAGATTGGCGGCCTAGGCGTTTCCCTAACACATATACAAACTCCATGATCCCCACAAGATTCCCAATTCATTTCACACCGCGGGCATCCATAAATAAAAGATCACGATATCAACTCAAATAAGAAGTGCAATGTTGAAAGCTTGCCCATGACTGCATGGCTGGGCTAGTCTCCAACTTACAACTTGCAAGCATAACAACTCAACATAAGAGACCACAATGTCAAATTTTTAAGAACAAGAAAAAGTAAAGTGTGCCTTCCGGTTCGTGAGAGCTTTACTGACCAATTTTCACATAACACTGGTAAGAGTTTAAGTTGAAGAGAAAATAAAAGCAAGTCAAATTTACTTGGAATAGCAAATTGCTAGTAGGTATGTATGGTGGACACTTTGGAATAACTTGGTTTTTAGGAGTTGGATGCACGAGTAGAGCTCATACTCAGTACAAGGCGAGGGCTAGCAAAAGACTGGGAGCGACCATCTAAGAGAGCAATAATGGCCATAATCATGCAAAGCGACAAAGCAACATTAAAAGAAACATAAGATGGCATCAAAGGTCAAAAACTAAATGATCATAGAGGCTATTGGCGACTTTGTATGAGTCTAACATGTGTGAGTATGTGCCAAGTCAACCCAAATAAAGCATTAAGGAGAAAACCAAAATAATGCTTCCAAATAATTAAAACAACGCATGATTTTTTCAAAGGCTCATTAAGCAATCTCAGTTATTTGAGACAAGTAATGCTACAGCAAAACCACTAAGCATAATATCAAAAAGACATCAAGCATGACATGAAAAAGCCTAAGCCGCAGTCTACACAAGCTCCTTCTTGTACCAGTTTTTTGCATAAAGCTTTTTCTCTTTTCCAACACCTTTTGAACTTTTTTAATCCAACTCTCTTGAGGAAAACCAACATGGTCCAGAGGAAAAAATACACTTTGATAAATAAATATAGGAAGATCTGAATGCAAATCAAGGCAAAAACGAAAACCAAAAGCAGTAGCAGAAAAAGAATAACACTCGGGTTTTGATAAGAGTGAAAACTGGAGCGTTCTTGGCAAATGAAAAGCAAGGCAACTTCTCCAAAAGAAATTTGTTAGGGTCCAACCATTTATTGCAGCAAACAAAACTAAACTAATAACGAAAACTAAAACAACTGACGCTCCAAGAAAAACACATAGTGCATGAAGCAATAAAAATATAGTGTCTTGAAAGGTGACCTGATTTTTGCCGATGAAGAAGGGGTGCCTCGGGGGCATCCCCAAGCTTTGACGCTTGTACTTCTTGGATATTTCTTGGGGTGATGCATGGGCATCCCCAAGCTTGAGCTTTTGTCCATTTTTCAACTCATCTCATTATTCTCCAATCCCTACACTTGAAAACTTCCTTCATACAAAACTAAACACAAATCTATTAGCAACATTAGTGTAGCATAACATATAATCAACCTCTTTTTGCTTCAGGTTTCAACCCAAAACCACCACATATATAGCATATACTACTGTAGCAACTTCCCCAAAAGTTTCGTGATCAAAAGAACTCAAAAGAAAGCGATTAAGCGGCAAACACAAATATTGGCAGAAATCTGTCAAAACAGAATAGCTGACAAAGGTCGAATTTTTAAGGGATTTTATGTTGCTAAAATCAAAAAGTGTTCAACTAATGAAAGTTTGGATATAACCTGGGGCATATGCACAAGAAATCGCAGGTCCAAAACATATACAGAGAATTTTTACGAATTTTTACGATGCAGCGCCGAAAACAGTTTCAGGACAGCAACATCCCCAAATCTTACCTCACTCAAATTAGAGGCTTCTCTTGGCACAACAATGAAATAAAAAGGATAAGGAGTGGTCATTACAGTAGTAATGACTTCCAAGACTCAAATAAAAGAAAAAGTACTGAAAATAAAACATTGGGTTATCTCCCAAGAGTGCTTTTCTTTAACGTCTTTGAGCTAGGCGCAGAAAATTGCAAATCAAGTAACATCAAGTGATGAAGCATCAAGCTCATAATTTGCTCTAAGAATAGAGTCAAAAAGTAATTTCTTTCTTTTCCTAGGGAATTGTTCCATACCTTTCTTGAGTGGGAATTGATATTTTATAGTGCCTTCCCTCATATCAATGATAGCACCTACAGTTCGAAGAAAGGGTCTTCCCAAAATAATAGGACATGAAGCATGGCATTCGACGTCCATAACGAGAAAATCAACGGGAACAAGGTTATTGTTAACCACAATAAGAACATCATTAATTCTTCCCAAAGGTTTCTTCTTAGCAACATCAGCAATAGGAACATCATTATAACACTTTTCAAGCGGCGGTAAATCAAGCATGTCATAAATCTTTCTAGGCATGATAGAAATACTAGCACCTAGATCACATAAAGCATGGCAATCAAAACCATTAACATGCATATCAATGATGGGTTCCCAACCATCTTCTAACTTCTTGGGAACAGAGGCTTTTTTCTTTAACTTTTCATCCCTAATTTTCATGAGAGCATTGGTAATATGCTTAGTAAAAGCAACATTTAAAGAACTAGCATTGGGAGTCAAAGCAAGCTTTTGCAAGAACAAAATTACTTCAGATAAATTGCAGCCACCAACATCAAAATCATTAAAGGAAATAGAGCTATCATCTCCTACACTCCGAAAAATTTCAGCACTCTTTTGAGAAAAAGTTTTGGCAGTTTTAGGCTTTTTAACACAAGGAGTGGGAGTTTTCTCTACACCAATCAAAGTAAGAGGATTGCTAGCATTTGGAACAACATCATTAGAGGTAGTAATAGTACAAACTTTCATATTCCTAACAATCTCATCCTCTCTTTCCCATCTAGCATGCAATTCTGCTAACAATCTAATATTTTTCATCAATTCCAACTTGGATAGCATTAGCAGTAGCAAAAACATTGTTCTCTTTCACATCATTAGGCAACACTTTTAATTTCAGAAGTTCAACATCATAAGCAAGGCTATCAACTTTAGAAGCAAGAATATCAATTTTGCCTAACTTTTCCTCAACAGACTTGTTAAAAGTAGTTTGTTTTACCATGAAGTCTTTGAGCATGACTTCAAGTTCAGAGGGCGCGGCCCTAGTGTTGTTGGAGGAATTACCATAAGAGTTACCATAACCATTACCATTGGTAGAAGGATATGGCCTATAAGTGTTACTAGCAAAATTGTTCCTATAAGCATTGTTGTTAAAATTATTATTTCTAATGAAGTTCACATCAACATGCTCTTCTTGAGCAACTAAAGAGGCTAAAGGAACATTATTAGGATCTACATGAGTCCTATCATTAGCAAGCATAGCCATAATGGTATCAATCTTATCACTCAAGGAAGAGGTTTCCTCGATAGAATTTACCTTCTTACCTTGTGGAGCTCTCTCGGTGTGCCATTCGGAGTAATTTACCATCATGTTGTCAAGTAGCTTTGTTGCGACGCCCAAGGTAAGGGACATAAAAGTGCCTCCAGCAGCTGAATCCAATAGGTTCCTCAAAGAAAAATTCAGTCCTGCATAAAAAGTTTGGACAATCATCCAAGTAGTCAGTCCATGAGTGGGGCAATTCTTTATCATAGATTTCATTCTTTCCCACGCTTGAGCAACATGTTCATTATCAAATTGACTAAACTTCATAATAATGCTACGCAAAGATATAATTTTAGCAGGAGGATAATATCTACCAATGAAAGCATCCTTACACTTAGTCCATGAATCAATACTATTCTTAGTCAAAGATAGCAACCAATCTTTAGCTTTTCCTCTCAAAGAAAAAGGAAACAACTTGAGCTTAATAATATCACTTTCTACATCCTTATATTTCTGCATCTCACATAGCTCAACAAAATTGTTGAGATGAGCTGCAGCATCTTCAGTACTAGCACCAAAAAATTGCTCTTTCATAACAAGGTTCAATAAAGCAGGATTAATCTCATAAAAGTTTGCAGCAGGAGCAGGTGGCGCAATAGGAGTGCAGATAAAATCACTACTCCTCTTGGAGTCACTAGCAACTACTCGGCCAAGATAGCTACTAACAACGGAGAGCATGCAAGATCATAAACAACATAGAGATAACAAAAGATATATTTCAGTATAGCAACTCAATCATAACACCAATATTCATCGGATCCCAACAAATCAAACATGTAGAATTACATAACGGTGATCTCAATCATGTAGGGCAGCTCATGAGATCTAAAAATGAAGCACATGATGGAGAAGACAACCATCTAGCTACTGCTATGGACCCATAGTCCAAGGTAGACTACTCACTCATCGCTCCGGAGGCAAGCATGGCGATGAAGAAGACTTCCGGTGGCGATTCCCCTCTCCGACAGGGTGCCGGGAAGAGCTTCTGGACCCTCCCGATCTTTGGGTCGACGGCGGCGGCGGATCGCGATGTGTTCTGGAAAATTGATCGGGTACTTAGGTTTTTTCCGTCGGGGGGTCTTTATAGGCGAAGGGGCGATGTCATATGTGGAGCCAGGTGGCCTCACACCAGGGCGGCGCGGGCCAGGCCCTGGCCGCGCCGGCCTGGCATGTGGGGCCCCTGTGGCTCCCCTCCTACTCCTCTTCGGATCTCTGGAAGCTTCCGGGAAAAATAAGACTTCAGGAACTTGTTTCGTCCAATTCCGAGAATATTTCCTGTGTATCACTTCTGAAACACAAAAACAGCAAAAAAAAGGGAACTGGCACTGTGGCGACTTGTTAATAGGTTAGTTCCAGAAAATGCATAAAAGTGCCACGAAGTGTAACGAAACAGTAGGCAAATGGTGTAAAAACAAGCATGGAGCATCAAAAATTATAGATACGTTGGAGACGTATCAAGCATCCCCAAGCTTAACTCCTGCTCGTCCTCGAGTAGGTACGTGATAACAAATAATAATTTTTGAGGTGACATGCACCTACACAATCTTGATCATATATGTAAGCATTTGTGAGCTGGGATCATAAGAACTTAAAACATGGGCATGAAAGATATAATCTTGATAATAAGAACTTAGCAACCATGTTGTAAACATGCAAATGAACACAAACAAAAGATCATGAAAATGAAACAATGAAAGTCAAACGTGTGTTCAAATCATAAGGAAAAACATACAAATGGTTTTCAGCTTGTCCTTCAAAGAGAGCAAAACATAAATGCATAGGACACCTTCAAGTTTAAGAGGGCGACTAGATACAAATAATTTAAGAACAAGTGAAACCAACAATATGAATCAATCAATGAAAACTTTGGGACAATGCACATTATACTAAGAATGACAACTACGCTCTCTTAATGGTGCATAAAGAAAGAAGGTGGTGACTCAACATAAAAGTAAAAGAAAAGGCCGTTCGCAGAGGGAAGCAGTGATTGCAAGTTTTATAACCTTCAAAAATTATGGTACTTACCGGCTTTGAGCTCTCATTGCCCCCATCATAAGCATCTTGAATGGTTAGAGTTAATGCGAGAACAATTATGATGCATATGCTTGACAAATCATAAGTTGAAAACCTCGTGTCCCGTGAATACGAGTACCCAAACCTCATGCTACTTTAGTTAGAGTCCCAAGCAAGGCTCTTGTCATTGTAAATATATGCATATCATTGAGAACCGCCAACGCGGTACCTCCGTGCCCGATGACATGGAACAAGCCCACATCAAAATGACAGGACAAGCAGACAATGAACACCTCGACATCTCTTTTATTTGCCATTTGTTTAGCTTTTTATTGTGAGATGTGTCGTCGAATGTTCACCTTGGATATGCTGCAAATTTCCACCATGAATTATGCATGGCTTAGATTAGCGGCCCGGCGTTTCCCTAACACATATACAAACTCCATGATCCCCACAAGATTCCCAATTCATTTCACACCGCGGGCATCCATAAACAAAAGATCACGATATCTCAAATAAGAAGTGCAATGTTGAAAGCTTGCCCATGACTGCATGGCTGGGCTAGTCTCCAACTTACAACTTGCAAGCATAACAACTCAACATAAGAGACCACAATGTCAAATTTTTAAGAACAGGAAAAAGTAAAGTGTGCCTTCCGGTTCGTGAGAGCTTTACTGACCAATTTTCGCATAACACTGGTAATAGTTTAATTTGAAGAGAAAATAAAAGCAAGTCAAATTTACTTGGAATAGCAATTTGCTAGTAGGTATGGACACTTTGGAAGACTTGGTTTTTAGGAGTTGGATGCACGAGTAGAGCTCATACTCAGTACAAGGCGAGGGCTAGCAAAAGACTGGGAGCGACCAACTAAGAGAGCAATAATGGCCATAATTATGCAAAGCGACAAAGCGACATTAAAAGAAGCATAAGATGGAATCAAAAGTCAAAAATTAAATGATCATAGAGGCTATTGGCAACTTTGTAAGAGTCTAACATGTGTGAGCATGCGCCAAGTCAACCCAAATAAAGCATCAAGGAGAAAACCAAAATAATGCTTCCAAATAATTAAAACAACACATGATTTTTTCAAAGGCTCATTAAGCAATCTCAGTTATTTGAGACAAGTCATGCTACAGCAAAACCACTAAGCATACTATCAAAAAGACATCAAGCATGACATGAAAAAGCCTAAGCCGCAGTCTACACAAGCTCCTTCTTGTACCACTATTTTGCATAAAGCTTTTTCTCTTTTCCAACACCATTTGAAATTTTTATAAACATCTCTTTTGATGAAAACCAATAAATATCAGAGGCCAAAATACACCTTGATGAAGAGATATGACAAGGTCTGAATGCAAATCAAAGCGAAAACGAAAACCAAAAGCAGTAGCGGAAAAAGAAGAACACTCGATGAACGATAAGAGTGAAAAACTGAGTGTTCTTTGCAAATGAAAACGAGTACATCTCCTCCAAAAGAAATTTGTTGGGGTCCAACCATTTATTGCAGCAAACAAAACTAAACTAACTAAGAAAACTAAAACAACTGACGCTCCAAGAAAAACACATAGTGCATGAAGCAATAAAAATATAGTGTTTTGAAAGGTGACCTGATTTTTGCCGATGAAGAAGGGGTGCCTCGGGGGCATCCCCAAGCTTTGACGCTTGTACTTCTTGGATATTTCTTGGGGTGATGCATGGGCATCCCCAAGCTTGAGCTTTTTTCCATTCTTCAATTCATCTCATCATTCTCCAATCCCTACACTTGAAAACTTCCTTCATACAAAACTAAACACAAATCTATTAGCAACATTAGTGTAGCATAACATATAATCAACCTCTTTTTGCTTCAGGTTTCATCCCAAAACCACCACATATATAGCATATACTACTGTAGCAACTTCCCCAAAAGTTCCGTGATCAAAAGAACTCAAAAGAAAGCGATTAAGCGGCAAACACAAATATTGGCAGAAATCTGTCAAAACAGAACAGCTGACAACGGCCAAATTTTTGAGGGGTTTTTTGTTGCTCAAATCAAAAAGTGTTCAACTAACGAAAGTTTGGATATAATCTGGGTCATATGCACAAGAAATCGCAGGTCCAAAAGATATACAAAGAATTTATACAAATTTTTACGGTGCAGCACCGAAAACAGTTTCAGGACAGCAACATCCCCAAATCTTTACCTCACTCAAATTAGAGGCTTCTCTTGGCACAAAAACGAAATAAAAAGGATAAGGAGCGGTCATTACAGTAGTAATGACTTCCAAGACTCAAATAAAAGAAAAAGTACTGAAAATAAAACATTGGGTTATCTCCCAAGAGTGCTTTTCTTTAACGCCTTTGAGCTAGGCGCAGAAAATTGCGAATCAAGTAACATCAAGTGATGAAGCATCAAGCTCATAATTTACTCTAAGAATAGAGTGAAAAGTAATTTCTTTATTTTCCTAGGGAAGTGTTCCATACCTTTCTTGAGTGGGAATTTATATTTTATAGTGCCTTCCCTCATATCAATGATAGCACCTACAGTTCGAAGAAAGGGTCTTCCCAAAATAATAGGACATGAAGCATGGCATTCGACGTCCATTACGAGAAAATCAACGGGAACAAGGTTATTGTTAACCACAATAAGAACATCATTAATTATTCCCAAAGGTTTCTTCTTAGCAACATCAGCAATAGGAACATCATAATAACACTTTTCAAGCGGCGGTAAATCAAGCATGTCATAAATCTTTCTAGGCATGATAGAAATACTAGCACCTAGATCACATAAAGCATGGCAATAAAAACCATTAACATGCATATCAATGATGGGTTCCCAACCATCTTCTAACTTCTTGGGAACAGAGGCTTTTTTCTTTAACTTTTCATCCCTAATTTTCATGAGAGCATTGGTAATATGCTTAGTAAAAGCAACATTTAAAGAACTAGCATTGGGAGTCAAAGCAAGCTTTTGCAAGAACAAAATAACTTCAGATATATTGCAGCCATCAACATCAAAATCATTAAAGGAAGTAGAGCTATCATCTCCTACACTCCGAAAAATTTCAGCACTCTTTTGAGAAAAAGTTTTGGCAGTTTTAGGCTTTTTAACACAAGGAGTGGGAGTTTTCTCTACACCGATCAAAGTAAGAGGAATGCTAGCATTAGGAACAACATCATTAGAGGTAGTAATAGTACATACCTTCATCTCTCTAGCCATCTCATCTTCTCTTTCCCACCTGGCATGCAATTCCGCTAACAATCTAATATTTTCATCAATTCCAACTTGAATAGCATTAGCAGTAGCAAAAACATTGTTCTCTTTCACATCATTAGGCAACACTTTTAATTTCAGAAGTTCAACATCATGAGCAAGGCTATCAACTTTAGAAGCAAGAATATCAATTTTGCCTAACTTTTCCTCAACAGACTTGTTAAAAGCAGTTTGCTTACCGATGAAGTCCTTGAGCATTACCTCAAGCTCGGAGGGCGCGGCCCTAGTGTTGTTGTAGGAATTACCATAAGAATTACCATAACCATTACCATTGGTAGAAGGATACGGCCTATAATTGTTACTAGCAAAATTGTTCCTATAAGCATTGTTGTTAAAATTATTGTTTCTAATGAAATTCACATCAACATGCTCTTCTTGAGCAACCAAAGAGGCTAAAGGAACATTATTAGGATCAACATGAGTCCTATCATTAGCAAGCATAGCCATAATGGTATCAATCTTATCACTCAAGGAAGAGGTTTCCTCAACAGAATTTACCTTCTTACCTTGTGGAGCTCTCTCGGTGTGCCATTCGGAATAATTTACCATCATGTTGTCGAGTAGCTTTGTTGCAGCGCCCAAGGTAAGGGACATAAAAGTGCCTCCAGCAGCTGAATCCAATAGGTTTCTTGAAGAAAAATTCAGTCCTGCATAAAACGTTTGCACAATCATCCAAGTAGTCAGTCCATGAGTGGGGCAATTCTTTATCATAGATTTCATTCTTTCCCAAGCTTGAGCAACATGTTCATTATCAAACTGAGTAAACTTCATAATATTGCTACGCAGAGATATAATCTTAGCAGGAGGATAGTATCTACCAATAAAAGCATCCTTACACTTAGCCCAAGAATCAATACTATTCTTAGTCAAAGACAGCAACCAATCTTTAGCTTTTCCTCTCAAAGAAAAAGGAAACAACTTGAGCTTAATAATATCACTTTCTACATCCTTATATGTCTGCATCTCACATAGCTCAACAAAATTGTTGAGATTAGCTGCATCATCTTCAGTACTAGCACCAGAAAATTGCTCTTTCATAACAAGGTTCAACAAAGCAGGCTTAATCTCATAAAAGTTTGCAGCAGGAGCAGGTGGTGCAATAGGAGTGCAGATAAAATCACTATTGTTCGTACTAGTGAAGTCACACAACTTGGTATTTTCAGGATTGGCCATTTCAGCAAAACTAAAAGCAGATAAGTAAAAACAACTACCAAGGATTCTAATTTTTTTTGGGTTTTTGATATAAAACGATGCAGGTAAAATAAATAAAGTAAAGCAAAACAATAACAAAGTAAAGGATGTGTGTGTGAAAAACTCCCCTTGCAGAGGTCTTCCACTCTTCCCCGGCAACGGCGCCAGAAAATTAGCTGCTGGCGCGTAGTTGACGTGGGAAAATGTAGTTGATGTCGGAGCTTCTTCTTCTTCAATCCCCAGCAACGGCGCCAGAAAATTAGCTTGATGCGTGGTGAATGACCAGCCCGTTGGGAACCCCAAGAGGAAGGTGTGATGAGTATAGCAGCTAGTTTTCCCTCAGTTAAGAAACCAAGGTTTATGTCGATCAGGAGAAAAGCAGACAATTACGACTGAAGGTGATGCTTGCTAGTTTGCGATAGCTTCGGACAATTTATATATGGCGCCTCGTCCAAGCTTTGCTTGCTAGCTGCAACACGGAACCTGCACACAACACAACCTAGTACTTTGCTCCCAACTTGCGATGAGGTTGTCAATCTCACCGGTTTGCTTGAAACAAAGGTTATGAGCGTATCGAGTGGAAAATAGTAGAAGAATGCGAGTAAAGTAAACAATGCGAGTAAAGTAAACATGTGATAGCAATATGATGGAAATAGGACCGGGATCCACAGTTCACTAGTGGTGTCTCTCCATAAGATAAATAACACATGCTGGGTAAACAAATTACAGTTGGGCAATTGATAGAATAAAGATAAACGTGATATGTCAAGAAGATCACTATGAGATTTACTCTAGGCATTACAACAAAATACATAGAGCACCATCCAACTGCATCTATGACTAATAATCCACTTGTGGCGAATCAATCCGAAAACTCCACAAGTATTAAGTTGCGAACAACAGATAATTGCATTAAGCAAAGTGTGTAATGTAAACAAAGCATATGCCCTTGAGCATATGAATGTTGTTTTCTCCCTAGTAGCAACAGCACATCTACAACCTTAGAGGTTTCTGTCACTCCCCCAGGTTAAATAGAGGCATGAGCCCACTATCGGGCATAAATACCCCCTCTTGGAGTCACTAGCAACTACTCGGCCAAGATAGCTACTAACAACGGAGAGCATGCAAGATCATAAACAACATAGAGATAACAAAAGATATATTTCAGTATAGCAACTCAATCATAACACCAATATTCATCGGATCCCAACAAACCAAACATGTAGAATTACATAACGGTGATCTCAATCATGTAGGGCAGCTCATGAGATCTAAATATGAAGCACATGGTGGAGAAGACAACTATCTAGCTACTGCTATGGACCCATAGTCCAAGGTAGACTACTCACTCATCGCTCCGGAGGCAAGCATGTCAATGAAGAAGACCTCCGGTGGCGATTCCCCTCTCCAGCAGGGTGCCGGGAAGAGCTTCTGGACCCTCCCGATCTTCGGGTCGACGGCGGCGGCGGATCGCGATGTGTTTTGGAAAATTGATCGGGTACTTAGGTTTTTTTCTGTTGGGGGGGTCTTTATAGGCGAAGGGGAGATGTCAGAGGTGGAGCCAGGTGGCCTCACACCAGGGCTGCGCGGGCCAGGCCCTGGCCGCGCCGGCCTGGCGTGTGGGGCCCCTGTAGCTCCCCTCCTACTGCTCTTCGGATCTCTGGAAGCTTCCGGGGAAAATAAGACTTCAGGAACTTGTTTTGTCCAATTCTGAGAATATTTCCTGTGTATCACTTCTGAAACACAAAAACAGCAGAAAACAGGGAACTGGCACTGTGACGACTTGTTAATAGGTTAGTTCTGGAAAATGCATAAAAGTTCCATGAAGTGTAACAAAACAGTAGGCAAATGGTGTAAAAACAAGCATGGAGCATCAAAAATTATAGATACGTTGGAGACGTATCAGGGTCCACAGTTCACTAGTGGTGTCTCTCCATAAGATAAATAACACATGCTGGGTAAACAAATTACAGTTGGGCAATTGATAGAATAAAGATAACATGCATATGTCGAGAGGATCACTATGAGATTTACTCTGGGCATTACAACAAGATACATAGACCGCCATCCAATTGCATCTATGACTAATAATCCACTCACGGGGAATCTATCCGAGGACCCCTTGAGTATTAAGTTGCGAACAACAGATAACTGCATTAAGTAAAGTGTGTAATGTAAATAAAGCATATGCCCTTGGACATAAGAATGTTGTTTTCTCCCTAGTGGCAACATCACATCTACAACCTTAGAGGTTTCTGTCACTCCCCCAGATTAAATAGAGGCATGAACCCAACTATCGAGCATAAATACCCCCTCTTGGAGTCACTAGTATCTACTCGGCCAAGATAGCTACTAACAACGGAGAGCATGCAAGATCATAAACAACATAGAGATAACATAAGATAATATTCAGCACATCAACTCAATCATAACACAAAGATTCATCGGATCCCAACAAACACAACATGTAGAATTACATAACGGTGATCTCGATCATTTAAAGCAGCTCACGAGATCTAAACATGAAGCACATGGTGGAGAAGACAACCATCTAGCTACTGCTATGGACCCATAGTCCAAGGTAGACTACTCACTCATCGCGCCGGAGGCAAGCATGGCGATGAAGAAGACCTCCGGTGGCAATTCCCCTCTCCGGCAGGGTGCTAGGAAGAGCTTCTGGACCCTCCCGATCTCGGATTGATGACGGCGGCGGATCGCAATGTGTTTCTGGAAAAGTGATCGGGTGTTTAGGTTTTTCCCATCGGGGGGTCTTTATAGGCGAAGGGGCAGCGTCAGAAGTGGACCAAGGGGCCCTCACCATAGGGCGGCGCGGCCAGGCCCTGGGCCACGCCCCCTGGTGGTGAGGCCGCCTCCTGGCTCCATTCCGTCTCCTCTTCGGTGTTCTAGAAGCTTCAGTAAATTTATGGATGTTCATCTTTTGTTTCGTCCAATTCCGAGAATATTTCCTGTGTAACTTTTCTGAAACACAAAAACAGCAGAAAACAGGGAACTGGCACTGTGGCATCTCGTTAATAGGTTAGTTCCGGAAAATGCATAAAAATGCCACAAAGTGTAACGAAACACTAAGCAAATGGTTTAAAAATAAGCTTAACTCCTGCTCGTCCTCGAGTAGGTAAGTGATAACAAAAGAAATAATTTTTGAGATGACATGCACCTACACAATCTTGACCATCTATGTAAGTGTTGTGCGCTGGGATCAAAAGAACTTAAAATATGGGCATGAAAGATATAATCTTGATAGAAGAAACTTAGCAACAATGTTATAACATGAAAAAGAACACAAATAAAAGATCATGAAAATGAAACAATGAAAGTCAAACGTGTGTTCAAATCATATGGTAAAACATAGCAAATGGTTTTCAGCTTGCCCTTCATAGAATAGCAAAACATAAATGCATAGGACACCTTCAAGTTTAAGAGGGCGACTAGATACAAATAATTTAAGAACAAGTGAAACCAACATCATGAATCAATCAATGAAAACTTTGGGACAATGCACATTATACTAAGAATGACAACTATGCTCTCTTAGACGGTGCATAAAGATAGAAGGTGGTGACTCAACATAAAAGTAAAAGAAAGGCCCTTCGCGGAGGGAAGCAGTGATTGCAAGTTTTATAAACCTTCAAAAATTATGGTACTTACTAGCTTTGAGCTCTCATTGCCCCCATCATAGGCATCTTGAATGGTTAGAGTTAATGCAAGTACAATTATGAAGCATATGCTTGACAAATCATAAGTTGAAAACCTCGTGTCCCGTGAAGTACGAATACCCAAACCTCATGCTACTCGACTTAGAGTCCCAAGCAAGCTCTTGTCATTGTAAATATATGTGTATCATTGAGAACCGCCAACGGGGTACCTCCTGCCCGATGACATGGAACAAGCCCACATCAAAATGACAAGACAAACAGACAATGAACACCTCGACATCTCTTTTATTTACCATTGGTATAGCTTTTTATTGTGAGATGCGTCGTCGAATGTCCACTATGGGCATGCTGTAAATTTCCACCATGAATTATGCATGGCTTAGATTAGCGGCCCAGGCGTTTCCCTAACACATAGAAGAACTCCATGATCCCGCAAGATTCCCAACTTGTTTCACATCGCGAGTATCCATAAACAAAAGATCACGATATCAACTCAAATAATAAGAAGTGCAATGTTGGAAGCTTACCCCATGACGACATGGTTTGGCTAATTTCCAACTTACAACTTGCAAGCATAACAACTCAACATAAGAGAGCCACAATGTCAAAATTTTAAAAGCGAGAAAAGTAAAGTGTGCCATCAGGTTCGTGAGAGCTTTACTGACCAATTTTCGCATAACACAAAAAAAGAGTTTAATTTGAAGGATAGATAAAAGCAAGTCAAATGTACTTTGGAATAGCAAATTGCTAGTAGGTATGTATGGTGGACACATTGGAACAACTTGGTTTTTAGGAGTTGGATGCACGAGTAGAGCTCATACTCAGTACAAAATGAGGGCTAGCAAAAGACTGGGAGCGACCAACTAAGAGAGCAATAACGGCCATAATCATGCAAAGCGACAAAGCGACATTAAGAGAAGCATAAGATGGCATCAAAATTCAAAAACTAGATAATCATAGAGGCTTATGGCAACTTTATATGAGTCAAACATGTGTGAGCATGCGCCAAGTCAACCCAAATAAAGCATCAAGGAGAAAACCAAAATAATGCTTCCAAATAATTAAAACAACGCATGATTTTTTTCAAAGGCTCATTAAGCAATCTCAGTCATTTGAGACAAGTCATGCTACAGCAAAACCACTAAGCATACTATCAAAAATATATCAAGCACGACATGCAAAAGCCTAGGCCGCAGTCTACACAAGCTCCTTTTTATACCACTTTTTTGCATGAAACTTTTTCTCTTTTCCAACACCATTCGAATCTTTTTGAAACAACTCTTTTGATGAAAACCAACATGGACCAGAGGTCATAATACACCTTGATGCAAAGATATAACAAGATCTGAACACAAATCAAGGTGAAAAACGAAAACTAAACGCAGTAGCAGAAAAAGAGAACACTCATTGAACGATAAGAGTGAAAAATGGAGTGTTCTTAGCAAATGGAAAAGCAAGGCAACTTCTCCAAAAGAAATTTGTTGGGGTCCAACCATTTATTGCAGCAAACAAAACTAAACAAAACTGAAAACTAAAACAACTGACGCTCCAAGAAAAACGCATAGTGCATGAAGCAATAAAAATATAGTGTTTTGAAAGGTGACCTGATTTTTGCCGATGAAGAAGGGGTGCCTCGGGGGCATCCCCAAGCTTTGACGCTTGTACCTCTTGGATATTTCTTGGGGTGTGTGGGCATCCCCAAGCTTGAGCTTTTGTCCATTCTTCAACTCATCTCATCATTCTCTAATCGCTACACTTGAAAACTTCCTTCATACAAAACTCAACACAATTCTATTAGCAACATTAGTGTAAGCATAACAATGAATCAACCCCTTTTTGCTTCAGGTTTCAACTCAAAAGCACCACATATAAAGCATATAATACTGTAGCAACTTCCCCAAATGTTCTATGATCAAAAGAACTCAAAAATAAAGCGATCGAGCGGCAAACACAAATAATGGCAGAAATCTGTCAAAACAGAACAGCTGACAAAGGTCGAATTTTTAGAGGATTTTCTGTTGCTCAAATCAAAAAGTGTTAAACTAATGAAAGTTTGGATATAACCTGGGACATATGCACAAGAAATCGCAGGTCCAAAAGATATACTGAGAATTTTCACGAATTTTTACGGTGCAGCACCGAAATCTGTTTCAGGACAGCAATATCCCCAAATCTTACCTCACTCAAATTAGAGGCTTCTCTTGGCACAAAAACGAAATAAAAATGATAAGTAGAGGTAATTACAGTAGTAATAACTTCCAAGACTCAAATAAAAGAAAAATAACTGAAAGTAAAACATTGGGTTATCTCCCAAGAGTGCTTTTCTTTAACGCCTTTGAGCTAGGCGCAGAAAGTGCGAATCAAGTATTTTCGAAAGAAGCATTAAGATCAACTACAGAAGTCTTTTCAATAAGGCATTATATTTCATCCACTTAATTTTTTGAAGACCCCTTGTGATCACGCTTTGGTTCACTCAATTCATTAAAAATATTTGCAGGACATATCCAATCAAAATTATTTTCAAAAGCTTCATACAATACAAAGAGTTTGCTAGGTATTGGTATTTCGGTTTCTTCATTGTTTGTACTAACAACCTTTATATGCGAGCCAAACTTATTAAAACGCTTAAGAACTTTCGTAGCTTCAATGGCCACATCTCTAAATTGTATGCGCAAAGTTTTCAAGATAAAAGCTTTCTTTTCAGGATCTTCAATATCATGAAGCTTAAGAAACATGTGTTGCATAAAAGGATTAAGGCTAGCAAACCTAGCATCCAACATGTGAACTAAATAAGCAGAAGCAACTTCATAACTAGGAGCAAGCTCAGCCAAAGACTTTTCCTCAACATATTTATGCATACTAATATGATTAAAGAACTCCTCAATATTACTTTTCCCAATAATTAAACCACTACCTACTGAGAGGTCCTCCAAAATGTACTTAGGGAACAACATAATGAACTAAGAGTAATAAAGTAACAACTAAAGAGGATACTAATTTTTTTGTATTTTTGATAAAACGATGCAAGGAAAAAAATAAAGTAAAGCAAAACTTAAAACAAAGTAAAGGATGTGCGTGCAAAACTCCCCTTGCAGAAGTCTTCTTTTTTCCCCGGCAATGGTGCCAGAAAACTTGTTGATGGCGCGGTGTTGATTGGTGCCAGAGAACTGTTGGCGTGTAGTTGATGATATAAATAACCGGCCAGTTGGAAACCCCAAGAGAAGGTTTGATGAATATAGGAGCAAGTTTTCCCTCAGTTATGAAACCAAGGTTATCAATCCAGTAGGAAAAAGCTAAACTCAAGAAGGTGATGCTTGCTAGCTTTGTGACAGCTCCGGACAATTTATAGGGCGCCTCATCCAGTGCTTTGCTTTGCCAGCTGCAACGCGGAACCTGCACACAACACAACCAAATACTTTTCTCCCAACTTACGATGAGGTTATCAATCTCACCGGTTTGCTGTAAACAAAGGAATGAGCGTATCAAGTGGAAAATAATAGTAGTATGCGAGTAAAGTAAATAGTGCGAGTAAAGTAAACAGGTGATAGCAATGTAAAGGAAATAGGACTGGGTCCACAGTTCACTAGTGTGTCTCTCCATAAGATAAATAACACATGCTGGGTAAACAAATTACAGTTGGGCAATTGATAGAATAAAGATAACGTGCATATGTCGAGAGGATCACTATGAGATTTACTCTGGGCATTACAACAAGATACATAGACCGCCATCCAACTGCATCTATGACTAATAATCCACTCGCGGGGAATCAATCCGAGGACCCCTTGAGTATTAAGTTGTGAACAACAGATAACTGCATTAAGTAAAGTGTGTAATGTAAACAAAGCATATGCCCTTGGACATAAGAATGTTGTTTTCTCCCTAGTGGCAACAACACATCTACAACCTTAGAGGTTTCTGTCACTCCCCCAGATTAAAAAGAGGCATGAACCCAACTATCGAGCATAAATACCCCCTCTTGGAGTCACTAGTATCTACTTGGCCAAGATAGCTACTAACAACGGAGAGCATGCAAGATCATAAACAACATAGAGATAACATAAGATAATATTCAGCACATCAACTCAATCATAACACCAATATTCATCGGATCCCAACAAACACAACATGTAGAATTACATAACGGTGATCTCGATCATGTAAAGCAGCTCACGAGATCTAAACATGAAGCACATGGTGGAGAAGACAACCATCTAGCTACTGCTATGGACCCATAGTCCAAGGTAGACTACTCACTCATCGCGCCGGAGGCAAGCATGACGATGAAGAAGACCTCCGATGGTGATTCCCCTCTCCGGCAGGGTGCCGGGAAGAGCTTCTGGACCCTCCCGATCTCGGGTCAATGACGGCGGCGGATCGCGATGTGTTTCTAGAAAAGTGATCGGGTATTTAGGTTTTTCCCGTCGGGGGGTCTTTATAGGCGAAGGGGCGGCGTCAGAAGTGGACCAGGGGGCCCTCACCATAGGGCGGCGCGGCCAGGCCCTGGGCCACGCCCCCTGGTGGTGAGGCCGCCTCCTGGCTCCGTTCCGTCTCCTCTTCGGTGTTCTGGAAGCTTCGGTAAATTTCTGAATGTTCGGCTTTTGTTTCGTCCAATTCCGAGAATATTTCCTGTGTAACTTTTCTGAAACACAAAAACAGCAGAAAATAGGGAACTGGCACTGTGGCATCTCATTAATAGGTTAGTTCTGGAAAATGCATAAAATGCCACAAAGTGTAACGAAACACTAAGCAAATGGTGTAAAAACAAGCATGGAGCATCAAAAAATATAGATACGTTTGAGACGTATCACTCTCTCATCTGAAACTTCGACTGTGGAATTCTTGATAATGCTCCACCTTTGGATATACGACCTTAATGTCTCATTGCGTTGCTGTACACAGGCTTTGACTTCTTCTATCGATGCTGGCCACTTGTATATTGACTTGAAGTTACTTGTGAATTGCTTTGTGAGTTCCTCCCAGCTTCCAATTGTTCCTCTTTCTAGTTTGCTCAACCATGACCTTGTTGCGCCGGTGAGGTGTAATCACAAACTTTGCATTGCTGTTTCCTTTGTTCCTCCTAGAATTTTTACTGCCTGTAAGTAATCCGAGAGCCATGACTGGGGCTCCTGAGATCCATCATACTTTTGCTGGTCGTGGGTAGTTTGAAACCCTTGGGTACTGCTGTGTTGCGAACTCTGTGAGTAAAGCAGGACGCCCCCATCTCTTTTTTGTCGTCTTCATAGTCATATGCTTTGGTGGGAGTCCTGGATCTTTGGGTTCCTCCATGGTTTAGGCTTTTATGTCGCCTTGGCGATGGTGTTCTAGATCGTCGACTACCACTCCTGTGCTGAGGACTGTTGTGACGGCATGGTGACCTTGGTTTATGCGTTCCTTTGTTGCGATGTGCCTCCTCCTCTTTTTCTATCAATTTGTTGCCTACCACCCTTAAACCTTGCAGTGCTGCCCAGTGCATATGTTCCCTTGGGTCTCATGGACTTGGCCGTGCTATGTACAAATATGTTTGTGCTGCCACAAGCGCTGCTTCTGGTGTCTTTGGTATGATATTGCCTTGCTCGTCGACCGACAGGAAGGACGAGTTGAGGTTTCTGGAGAGGCTTTGCCTTTCTGAGTACTCGAGGTTTTCAAACCTTGATCCATGCCGACGATGTCTTCTGTTGTTTGTGTACGATGCGTCGTTGCGTGCTTTGTGAAAAGCTGCGCTTGCTGCAATGGCTGAATCTTTTCTTTTTTCTATTTCACTTCTCTCCTTTGCTAGTTTCTTTGACTGCTGTCTTAAGGCATAATGATACCCTAAAAGCATATTTTTGCTTGCATCTGTTGGTATTGGCATCCCGTGTTCTACGGCTATTTTGATTATCCTCCACTCATCGGCTGATAGTCGAACTTTTTCCCTGCTTGCCAGAGAATCTGCAGTTTCTCCTTCTACTAAGTGATTTGCTTCTCTGTTTACGTTTGCTGGGTTGAGTACTGGATTGTTGTTTTCGTCAAGTTCTTCTAAGTTGTCTCCTACAATTGCAAGTACTTGATACCAGTTGTCAAACTTACTGTTGAAGCTTGAGAAGATTGATTCATTATCCTCATGAAGCTCTAGTCCTGTCTTCCAGGTATCGGTTGATTTGTCTGAAGTATCATCATGGAAGATCATGAGGTCTTCGAGTTGATCCCCTAAGTCGAGATTCTCCATTGTTTTGTCGACTTCTGCGATTTTTTCTCCTACAATTTCTGTTGTTGCAAAGCTGACCGACGAGTTTGCCTCGCTGGAAGAGCGCACTGATGATTCGGACATTGCAATTGTCTTGGCTTCGCTTGCCGATGGATCCAGTTTCGCCGGATCTGAAAGGCGAATCGAACCTAAAGATCCGACGTGAAAGTTTAGACATCCAATCGTCAGGTCCATATCTTGATCCATGCTCTCGAATATTGGAGTGAAGTTTGACGGGTGAGGCTGAAAGTCGACAGTTCCGAAGGATATCTGGTTTTCATCGACTTTTGGACTATTGTTGGCTAAAAGTAAAAAAGCCATTGAATTCATGATTCCAACGCCCAGAGTCTCCACGGTCGGCGCCAATTGACGAGGGTTAACTCGACAAATGTCCTAGATGAAGGACTTAGGATCGGGGGAATAGGGCGTCGGATGAACTCGAAGGTAAAATCAGTCAAACAAGACATGTATCGAGAATAAACGTGGTGGTCAACTTGGCTTACTCTCAATCTGTCCCTGATCGTCCTCTCCTGGCCCCTATATATAGGTGGCCAGGTCTCGAGGATCCGGTCGGGTCTGTTACATATTACAACATCGATATACGACAGGGACTCATATTTTGACTACGATTAGACTTGGGCCTAGCTTAACGGGCCTCGGGGATACTCAAGTAACGGGCTCTATTATCTATACCCTTGTCATACCTCTTTTTGTTGTAGATGTTTTGATAGTGGACATGGCGTTGTGTAGAATAAAAGACTCAAGGCTCTACCACATCCCTCCACCATGTCGTATTGTGACCTTGTAGCCGGCGCGACGACACCGAGGAGAGATGGTTTGGTCTAGCAGATTATTGGCTCTAAATCTGGAAGTATGATGTCTCGTGCTTTGGCCGACCTTGGTGGTAGAGACAACGGTTGTGGTTGAACTATTGTGTGATCAATGATTCTCATGTTTTGTTCATTTGTCTCATGATCTTCCGCTATAATATGACCACAAATCAGCGGTTTAATAGCCTTGCAAGTGTGTCCTAGACTACACTGTGTTTTGTGATACTAGAGTCCCACCTTTTAGGTGGTTGACTCAAGAAGACATTGAAAACTTTGAGTTTAGTCTTATTTGTTGTGGAAAATCCATCTGGTTCATAGAGCCTCGCAAAGCCGAGAAACACAACAACGGCTAGCATTTTCCCCAACATGCATCCGTACTAACCGTGTACACTAATAATTAGTGGCTCTTGCTGGATGAGCCCAAGCAGCCGCACGAGGAAAGAAGCTTCCGCCTTTCTTACTTGTGCAGGTTTGGTTTTCCGTGCTTATCCACGAGAAAGTCTAGGAGAAACTGATGACTGCATTTTTTAAGCATGCTTACTTAACGTTTTTGCATTAGACGTATTATGATTTTGGTATTTTACCGCGTTCGCACGCACCTTTTATGCTAGTTTCAACAGGATGACTGAATGGAAGGAGTAAATGGATACAATTAATGGAGCAAATATTGGGAACACTCACTGCTACACACTTACCTGTGATGGCAGATGAAAATTACAAACGTCATTCGTACTCTACGGATGACAACATGCGTTAGTAACCTGGTCATCAGAAGTGACATGCTAATGACACGTGGCTCACAACCAGTGTGTCAGCGCTAACATACTAATGACTATCCGTGTGGAATTGTCCATATTTTATGAACACTACGAGTGATGTTTGCATGTTATAAACAAATGCCACCGATACATTAATAATCACATCATCGTCGTGTTATGGCTCGTCAGATCAAGAGCATCCCTTATGCGCACATCATTGTTTGTGCATCGCTAGAATGTCGCTGCCTACCGCCGCTCATCAGATGAAGCAACTAAAGTTGACGGACGAAAAGAACTATAAATGACGGGTCGTCATTGGTTTTGACTACCAGTGGCAGGTTATCACCAGCGGGCGGCTATATCATCAGCGGAGCGGAAAATGCGCCCGTCACCGATAGGCCTTTTTGGCATAGTGATGCACCATGATCATGAGAGGAAACGAAAGAGACCATTCAGAGTTCTTGAATCCTAAGTGGATGTGGGAAGTTTTTAACATGTGTGAGATTGCCTCACAAACTCATTTGGTTAAACTAAATGTTTTATAGTATATTGCAAATGATCTTCTTATAAACCATTCAACTAAGGTGTGGAAGCCTACTAAGTCATTTGAATGGTGTGAGTATGACAGAGCTCATGAGATGGTTATATATATATTTTGTGATAATCATTTGCTTCAAATTCCTCATGTATTTTAATGACTTATGTTTCATGAACAGGATGACCACGTCCATTAAGCTGTTATCTTGCTTAGGGACGAGCAAGAGTCTAAGCTTGGGGAACTTGATGAGTGCATTTCTGAACCATGTTTACTTAACATTTTTTGCATTGTTAGTGTTAGGATTTTGGTATTTTACAGCGCTCGCATGCACCTTTTATGCTAGTTTCAACACCCGGAATGGAAGGAGTAAATGGACACAATCAATGGAGCAATCACTTTTGTAAAAATATATACTAATTGGAAGCCATTAAAGCCTTAATTAAATTTATTCTCGCACTTGGGGATAACTTGGGTAGAATCTGGCTTTAGATAGGATCTATGAGATCTTTTTTTCAAATAAAAGAAACATGTTTAAATATTCTCAAAAAAAAGTGACAACATACATCTGTATTATATATGCAACACCAAAAAAAAATGTTTCTTCAAATTCGAGTTACATTTAGAGATTCAAAAAAAGATAAATTTGGAAGTGAATAGTGTAAAATACTATTCATCAGCTGACACTATTCACAACCGAATTTATCTTTTTTTGTTTCTCTACATGTAGATTGAGTTTTGAGCTGAACTTTTTTGGAGTTGTAGATACAACCCATAGGTATTTTGTACTTTTTCCAAGTTTTTTGCATTTTGTAAACATGATTTTTATTAGCTGATCCTATGATCTCACCTAATGAGGTGATCCTACCCAAGTAAATACATTGAGAAAGAAGTCAACATGAGGAGTCAGAAGCTTAACGAGCATTGGTACGGAAGGGGCCTATCCATACCATCTAGCCGTACCATGCACCCCTGGCACCGCCTCGTCAAATACTTTCACCCTGTGCAGATGGATCAAAGATCCGACATTCGTAGACACCAGAATTCACAATAACCTCACCTTCGGAAGAGATCTGGAGGAGGAACTAGCAAATGGGCACCGATCTTTACCACAATGGAATCCTTGGAGGCTTGGGCATCATCTCCATCGTACCCCGCTTCATCTCCTTCACCGCTCCCATCATTTGTATTCATCTTGTTGTATTTCCTTGACATTAGTTGTGGATTTGGACAAGTATTCAATCATTCCCATATACTCCATCCATTTTATTGCCATGTTGATGTTGCATACCTCTATGTGTGAGTAGATTCATTTGTTCTTGGGGAAATGGTGAAACCCTAGCAAAAGTTTTATGAGATGAAATAAAAATGTTTATTCTTTTCTTTATATATCATAGTGTATTAGTTGTCTCTCTCAAGGTTGTATGAAGTCAACCATGCAACATTTGCCTCTAAGGAGGAGAGAGAGAATTACCGTTGGACATGTGGTAGTGAGGAGGCGTCATAGTGACACGCTCACCTTGATCCACTATCATGTGGCCATTGGGGGATAAGAGAAGACTCATATAGCGAACATCCATGACCACGAGAATCATGGGAACCCCTTAATTGTGGTGTATTCGGGTGACTTGCCTAGTACACTGATGTGGTTATGAGAGATGGTTGAACAAATGGCTTGTCTGCAACCCTCCAGATGTGGAGCTTCTGCCATACACATGTATAAAGAAATACTAGGCCTATCCTAATCCTAATTATCCTAAAATTCTAGAGCTTTCCCATACTCTCATTTTATATATTTCATCTCTTTGTGTGCATGAGTTGTAGAATCCTTGGATTATCATGCTTTGATTGCTGATAGCAGTTTCGTATACTACTACCTCTGTTTCACAATATAGTATATTTTAAAAAGCTAAATTAGTTTTCCAAAACATACTATATTTTGAAACGGAGGTAATACTTATGGTTTGTACTCAATGTAATAAAGGCTTGTATGAACCCGACTAGAGTGAAAGGGTTGGCTGTCTACTAGGGTTCTGCTCTTAATTGATCTGCATGTTTTCCAGAACATTTGTTACTATGGTGTGTGCTAACCTGGTCTTAGCTATGGTGATGTTGTTTTCTCAATCAAAACCATGTATATTTATAGAAAAGCAAGCTGTACATGGTAGAGATATAAGAGTTGTCTCAAGCAATTTCAAAATAGAGTCTAAAATAAACAAGTGAATCTTCAAGGTCTTCAAACTCTTTCTTCTTTCATGACACCATATTGTAGTTTCTAAACGCAACTGAAGAAAATCAAACCATAAACCTAAAAATATCAATGAAGGTTCTCTCATAATTTTAGTTTAAGCTACAATTCCAAGTCTTTGTGCATGTGCGTAACCATAGAAGTAGTCAATCATCATCGGTAAAAGTATCAACACCAGTATGTCAGGGAAAAGCAACCAAACAGGCTGGTCAATGTTTCTGGGGTGTTGAGAGAACGAATCGCTATTGTCGAGGACGTAGCAGCCGGGATAAATATTATGAGAAAAAACCTCCTCGCGGCAACTATGAGAAAAGAGCCAAATCTAGTGAAGCAAGATCTGAAGACTCGTACCTAGAGAAATTTAATCTCCCAACACAACCATTGATGTCGTGAAGGAGATCTCATCCTCGAATAAAAGGCCAAAGAAGACTTATTATAGACGATGTCATCTCCGTGAGGCAGATGTCAAAAAAGAGACGGCTACCAAAACTCTAACCTAATCTAATAAAAACATTTATTTTATTAAAACCTCCATGTATAGATTGGCTTTCCACCCTTGATATCGGCGAGGCCGGCCGAAGGAGGGAACCGACCTATGAGGGAGGTGGCGCTAAGGTCTCTATGAGGCAGCTAAGTCTATCTGATGTTAATAATGCTATACTCTAGGTTGGTGGACGATCTGACAAGCTAACGTATAACAGTGGATCATCTGATTCGTCTGTCTTTGCGGTGTTCTTACTGCTCAAGCTTTTTATCTGGTCTAGGTGACACAGTGCATGCGCAAGTACGAAGTGCACTGCCAGTCACACTACTCGCTACCGGCTACACTACACATATGACACAGGACAAATTCTAACGTGCACCAAACAGCCTTTTACTAGCAAAACGTGAATCTGAAGGTGTCCCAGTCCTCCGAAACAAATGCATGCGTCTGCATAGGCAATACTATGCTCTCCATCCATTAATTCATGCACACACAAGTCCCGTTCTGGGCACAAGGACTTAACTTCCACTACTGTTGCGTAGTCTCCTATACAGTGTGTGAAGTTACGTACAACTTAAGCTCAAGAACCAAATGCGACAAACCATCACCCATACTTACCTTATCTAGCTACTACCCAACTTACCAGCATGTCAAGATGATCTCTGAGCAGTAGGTGGATTGTCTATGAATCTTGACGTACTATTGTCACTGGTCAACTTACCCAAGGCTAGCTAATTAACGAAGCTAAAAGCTGGTTGACCCTTGGGTGACAAGCAAATGCACTGTCATGATTCATGAATATGGGGTAGCTATTTATACTAGGCTGTAGCTAGCAAATTTTGTACCAGGCAGGAGATAAACACAGTATGTGAAATGCTAGATGTCTGGCTTGAGAAACTTTCATATAACTAGGTACATTTCGTTAATTGAGAAATCACAGTAGTCTATTGCGGTCTGTGATACTGACGGTGATGGCATAACCATAAGCAGCACGTACGGGGTGCTTTGCCGACCCAAAGCGAGCATAGAATTCTCAACGGCAATGGACACACCTTGAAATTGCTCATGGCGACGTCGCGGCGAACTCTTTAATGATTCGGCCGTTGGTTTTCCATTTATGTCTGCAGATTCCGGTTCGCGCCAAATCTTCACTGGGACCCAGATTGGAACAGGAAACCGGAGAACGATGTGGTGCTGGCTGGCCTAGTCTGAACTTCGTGCGTATGTCACTTCAGGGCGTGCATGCAAGATTGCAAGCAGGCACGGACGATACAAAATGGAAATATGAAGTCCAAATAGCATGCCATCAGGCCGAGGAGAATTCAGACACAAGTGACACATGAACTCTTAACCTTCTTAATTAAACAAGTAAATTTCAAAAACAAGAGACATATTGGGTTCTGCTCATGGAATTAAGTAAAATTTCGAAGACAAGTTTTCTGCCGTCAAGATTAATTTGTTGCGGTTGGGGGACAGGGTATGGGCAGCCCGGTGCTATCACTAGTCAGAAGTTCATGTGATGTAGTCTTTCTCTACAGGCTTGTACACCGGATTGTCGCTTAATGATCTAACATGCAGGAGCAGTGTCTACAAGCCGCTTTCTATTCAATGAAAAGAGCTACCGAGCTGGACCAGCATCGCGTGATTTGATGCGTTTGCACGAGCCGTTCTAAAGTGGCTCTGCATTGCAAACCAGACGTGGGTGCATGCAAATAATAGATGAACCTTCTTCCCTGTGTACGAAGAACATAACATAAGAATCGTCTACATTTAGCAGTTGATGGCCACATTTCCTTCTCTTCTAGCGCTGCCCGGGATCTGGGACTGGGAGAGAAGTAGCAGTGCTACTGCTACCAAGCCTCTGCCTTCTGGTGCTATCGCACTACGAAACATACGGTAGAGCTACCCAAAAGTATGAAAAAGAATTCAGATATATAGAGTATGATACAGTCTAGCATATGGTACTAAAATTGAACTCACTAGTACAGATGTTTTATAGTCGGTTCTGGACCATACCCGATTATGGCCACCGCCTATATTGAATTGGAGCTAATAATACTCCATTTCATTAATTTGCAGGTGATTTCGTACAGATGTTTTAGAAGCCGATTCCGGTGTTGTGCACCTCGGCGAATTCAACCGCGTGTACATGGAACAGAACTCCACTAAGCTAAAATCGGAGTCAGTTTTTTCCATAGAACCCTATTCAAATATGATTTTCAGAATGGCAGTCAGTAGTGCCATGTCGCCATATATCCTGCAAAGAGAACATATGTACCACATATATACATCACAAATAGTCCATGAAGCTCACTTGAAATTCAACACATTCACATTAGCGCATATCCATCCATGAAATAAAAAATTGGTGTTTCAAAGATTTCATCTGTACATGACAACATAATGGATCCGTACAATAATCCCATATTTCACCTAACCTACAAAGTACATCTTTTCCTTCGTAAGGGTGAACAACAGAACGATGAAGAGTCAATTCTTTGCAAACCCTAGCCTTATCAACTCCATAATTGGTCTTCACAACAACATATTGTGCCATCAAATCAGTCATCGGCTATCGATCGCTCTTACGATATTTTTTTGTAAATAAAAAGTTTAGTCTGAAGTATAGACTGATTTTTTTGTACAGTGTTGCCAAAATAGAGCATCATCACCGCTGCGGCATTTTGGTTACACTTTACAAAACGCTCTAGTGTTTGGGGTAGAGTGAGTGCCACCATTGGTGTTGATTTTAATATGTACACTCATTTGTTTAGCACTACTCAGATTACACACATTTTTCTTCTGTGTTTTACTTATCTTGCTGGGTCCACAAAATAGATTTTAAGGTGAGCAACCTGAGAACACTTGAAATCTAGGTTTTTCACTTCCAGAGTTCCAACATGCATGGACTGATATATTTATAGAATCTTCCATTAAAAGAACTTTTTCTATTTGATTGACATGGTGAAAAGCTCGATAAAAGCTTTCGTTTGAAAAAATAATTTGGATTGTTGATGAATGCGATATTTCTATTTTTTAAGTCCTCTGGATTTATTTAATGGCATTTGAAAGATTTTGAACAACTATATAACCATCAATCATCATCATCCTAATCACCCTATCAATATACATTGAAATTTTCAAAGTTACGTGGCGAGCAGTTTTAGATGACTAGGATTTAACAAAATCATAGCAACCGGGAATTATAGCTAAAGTGTCGATTTATTACGTGGAACTGGCGAGTCACTCACGTCGTCACGTCAATCATAACTATGTGGTTTGGTATAACGAGTGCTACTGCATCAACAAAAGCTTATATTGATCTCTTAATGAATGCATCTAATTAATTACATCATCTGATTTGGACGGGGACGTGATTGCACGTTTTGAGCACGTATTAACTTGGATGAGTGCGTGGGAATAAACTTGAACCAGGAATAACAATTGAATACCTAATTAAATTGGACCTTCTCCTAATAATTTGAAAACACCAGAAGTGTAATGGCTAGTGAACCCATACGAAATTTCGAACAACTGAACTCGTATTTGCAATCAGAATCAACACAGCAATGATAAGTTTGGTAAGAACAACAAACTGTCGGCCTGCTGATGACAGAACGATAAACAAGTCAGCAGACACAATATTATCTTTGACATCTTTCGCAATCATAACAGAAAAGTAGCAGTGCGTAACAAACCACTCTTATATCGTGTGTTTAATCCCCTTGATGGCGCCACCGCGCCTGAAAGGCTGGAGGCTGATCTACGGCTAATCGCAGTCGCGGTAGTTCTGGTTCCCCGTGCCGCGAATTCGCATCATCCAGCACGGGCTCATCTGACGCGCCACGGAGCACACCGCGCCACTCTTCTTTGCGGCGAGATCATGGTCATGGTGTCCCTGATGGTGCTGCTGATCCTTCTGCTCGGCCTTCGGGGTCGCCACGAGCCACCGGCTGGACGACGAGACCTGGGCCGACGACGGCTCCGGCCGCCACCACGCCTTCGCCACGGTGAGCTTCCGGAACATGTCGGCGATGAAGCCGATCTTGATTCGCTTGAACCTGTACCGCTTCTTCAATGTCACCTTGCGCTTGGGACGGTAAGGAGCTGCGACCTGGACCTTGACACCACCGTGCCTGAGCAGGTAGGACGGCGGCGGAGTGATTGCCGGGAGCGCGCCGCCGACCATCCTGGAGGAGTCCCTGGGCGTGCCGGGCTGCGACTCCCAGACGAACGGCACCGAGCCCGGCTCCGCCCAGTAGTACCGGAAGGATCGGTTGGCCCCGGTGCTCTCCTTGGTGAGGAGCCGCTCGTAGAACTTGCCGCCCTGCTTGATCCGGAGCGGGCTCTGCGGCATCATGGCACGGAGAGGGCTCTGCGGCCGCGGCACCTCGCCGGCGTTCGGAGGCATCTCTCTGCAATGTATCTCTGTAGAGAGACTCACTCTGCTGCCGATCTACCAGGACAGGCCTGCTGTGTGCAGTGCAAACGGTCGTAGTGTAACACTATGTTAGCTTGGAGGATACATTTAGCCAGAAACGACGCAGCGTCTTCTTATATAACGGATCTCTTGCTTGGTTGTTTGGTATCCGGTCACTTTTCGTACTTACGCACGTACGCTTGCTATTTAAATCGACCGCCACTTGTCAAGAGAAATGCACGATTGTCCGATCGTACTTGCAGGATGGACTCTAGTTCGCTAACGGTTAGTACCACGTCCTTCAATGTCGTTTGTGGATAAAAATAAAAATAACAATAGAATTCGAAAGACATAATAGGATTTTTTTTTAAGGAGGGCCAATGACAAAGAGCAAGGGTACTGGAGTTAATAGGGAGGACCGAACCGAACAGTAAATTTTACTAATTTTGGGGTATTTTCTGCACAAAAATCTAAGGGTATATGAGCAATTTTTCCATCTTATGGGGGGCAGGCCCCTGCTGCCAACCCCCCCACCCCCGGTCCCGTCTCCGCCACTGCATATATACAGTGTTGTAAAGGCAATGGTCGAGCTTAGACTAAACTCAAGCTCATGAACCCATGGAGAATGGGAAGTCTATCTTGGTTCTTTTTATTGTTATCAAGCTTATGCCTAGTACGGGGAGTCTCTAAAGCATATAGCACTGACCCTGATACCACACAAATTGGTCCTTTAATGTCAAATATAACAAGTAGGGCCCACAAATTGGTTGTTTTGGTTAAAGTATACCAAAACATTTAAGTCTTAGAAAACAATGAAACGATGCTTGAAAATGGAGCGTAATGTGTTCATTAAACTGAAAAAAATAACTTAATAAGAGCATCAAATCTTCTGTATTGCCTTTTTCAACAAGATAGGGATTTTTTTTGTCAAAAAGACCAAAATAAATCAAATTCTCAAAAAAGGAAAAATTCCTAAAAAGAAAATTTTCATATGATGAGTAAACTAGGAAAACTTGAGCGCATTTGGAGCAACCAATCATTGGGGGGAAATGTTGAACAAAATAAGTGCTAATTTTTGTAAATTGAGTAATGTGTTAAAACTACGTTCAATAGAAGATGTTTTTTGTTACAAGACCCCGAATGCAGGGTTTTTGTTACTCCAGCCCCAACATGTATGTGTTTCTATTGTTTACTAATAATTTATAAACAACAATTTGTGTACTAGCTAGCTAGCACGGAGAAAATGGAATTTTGACCTCCTATACTAACTTAGTCACGGAAATCCTGACACAATAAAATAGTGTGTTTTAACTCCACCAATTTTTGCGATAGATTTGATTGATTTTTTAGTGTGCATATGTTGCCTGTGAAATAATGAAGTTGTGCACTATATTTCTGTATTACCTGGAGTGCACAGATTTGAATTTCCCAGGTGAGTTGCACACGCAACTAGCTGCACGTCTAAATTGACCTAGTATAGCAATTTGCTTACCATTTATATATTGTATGTGCAAACAGATGAAACCGACAGCCGAACCGAACTAAATGTAATACAGTAATAGGTTCAGCAACATGTTCTCTTACAGTAGGTTAAGCGACTTGTTAATTTTTGACGGAATATTAATTCTAGCTAATTACATTGACGAACGATCATGTTCGTTGGCCTGCTCATAAGATATCTTTGTTTGTTTTCCTCAGTGTTTCAAATTGCGTTGTAATGGTCAGGCTTCGCTAGAACTTCCGTTAAGTACAGTGCTAATTGAAACTGTACATCAGGATTCAGGACAAAATATACAGCTGCCAGCCGCCCACGGGTTGGAACTTTGCTGATACCCATTTTTATTCTCTTTGTTGCGCCATGGCCTGCTCGTTCGAAAACGATTAATGTGACCGTTTCATCATTGCTTGACAAGTTCTCGATGTGGATGGCACACTGACACTGCGCAAAGTGGAAATGGGAACACCGGATCATCGCAAGTTAATGCACAGTGTTGGTCCTTTTCGTTCCTCTGCACCCATTCAACAACCTGAGAAATTTTCACTTCATTTGAGGTGAAGAAAGTTCCATTTTAATCGCATTTTTTAACAAGTTTTGTCTTCATCACTCCTCCACTCTTTATGTGCAAGCCGCGCAGGCTCATCTAGCATCGTATGGCCCCGGCTGAAACAATGATAGTCTTTGATCTCACAATGTGGCCGAAGCAATGATACACGAGGGGCGCGATTGGTTGCAAAAAGCTAAACCAAGCCTTGGGAAGCCAAGCGCCTCTTGATTGGATTTCTGGTCCAAGTCTGAGTTATGGTCCGCACGCTGCTCAAAGCACCGTTCGTCTAGGCCTCGGGGGTACGCTTGAATCGGTGGTATCCTGAGAGCCACCCTCGTCTCTGGCTCCCGTGAGCCAAAAGTGGTCAATATCCAGACGAGCGGCTGCGACCATGAAGATGGCGCGAGCTCTCGCGCGCAAGCGAAGAAGGGGCGGGAGGATTTCGTCACCTCCCACTGAGACCACCCCTCCATTTCTGCCCCCTCCTCTCACCACTAAGTTCGAAATCGCCATTTCCCCTCTTTGAGTTCTCTTCTCCCACGCGCAAGGAAGGTAAGTAGGCGGTATTGGCGGCGACGGCGATAGCAGCGACGGCGGCTGGGCTACTCTGACCACTTCTTCGACAAGGATTCACCTCTGTCCACCAGCAGCCATGACTGTAAGTACCAACACCATGATATCTCGAGCACATTCATGTTGTTAGGGTTATATCTGTGACTTGCTTTGCTTAGATCTGTCCCTGATGTCGGCTTGTAGCAAAGATCTTGGCATGTTTAAGCTTAGATTCGTTGATATGTGACTATTAGCATGTGTAGCAAAGATCTTGGCATGTGTAAGCTTCTTGTTCTTTGTATGCCTAGTATTTGTTTATGTAGGCTTGTAGTCATGATCTGCTTCTACATTGTGCGGCAATGTAGGACTCGTTGTGCCAGGACTTCCTTAGCCAGGCTTTGGTCCCCTTTGAGAAGTCTCAGATCCCTTCGTTTGTCGCTGATTCGCAGCCTCCCATGGCATCAAAGGTTGTGGACGTGGAGGTTGGGCAGTGTTCCGAGCAGCCTCAGTTTGTGCATCTCGGATCGTCGCTCAAAGCACATTTTAGAGCCTTTTCCAGAGCGTGGCATCGAAGGTTGCCGTGAACATTGCTAAGGCAAGGGAAGGAGAAGGACCTGATTGATGCATCCTTAGCTCGCAAAACGGCCGCTGCGAACATGAAGGGCCCCATGAAGTGGCTGCCTTTCCAGTCCACCTTTATTCTCTATAAGATGTGTGAGCTGATCAAGACCGACGTCCGTAATAACAAGGGCTTCAAAGAGATCCATCTAGTTTCTATTTCCAAGGCGCTTTTCGAGAGCATTATGGAGCAGAGGTGACTTCTACTCAGGTGTATAATCACCTGGGGAAGTGGAGGACGAGGTGGATCTAAATTAGCAAGCTGAGAAATCTGAGCGGCGCTCAATAGGATGAGGACAGTTGCACCATCGTTCTAGAGACTGACCACTACCAGGGACATGTCACGGTTAGCACCTTATTACCTTGGACTGCCCTTTGATCATCCATGCCTACATCTAACAGTCTTCCTTCTCATCCCTGTTTAGGATCACCCCAAGACGCCGAGTTCCTCAACAAGCCCACACTGAACTACCATGAGATGCACACCATCTTTGTTGGTGGGATCACCACCGGCAGGTTCGCCATGGGCTCCAATGAGCCACTGGGCGCACCTTCACCTCCTGCAGAGTACGGGACAGACTCCCAGGAGTCCAAGACCATCATCATCGATGGCCCGGACAAGCGTTTTCCCGCACCACCAGCTGGAGGAAAGAAGAAGAGGGGTGGTATGGCTGAGGATGAGCTCCAGGCCTTCACTAGCATGACTGAAGCCGTCAAGGATGTCGCGCAAGCGATCAGGGAGAAGAAGCCCACCGACGTCCATCCAGACCTCTACAAGGCGGTCATGGACGTGCTTGAGTACTCCCCGGATGCTCTCATGGCGAAGCTGAACCACCTTGTCGACCACAAGGCCCAGGGTGTCACCTTTGTTTCCATCGCAGACTCCCACAGGTCCCTCTGGCTCAGGAACTACCTGTCCAAGAACTACTTCAATCTGTAGTGGGTGCCCTAGGGTATTGTGGGGCTGGGGAGACATGCTTGCTTGTGATTGCTGAAGATGATGATCTTGCGATGTACATTTTGGTGGTAGCTAGTACTCAAAAACTTGTTATGGCCTATAAGTAAGATGAGGTGGTTGATACGTCTCAAACGTATCTATAATTTTTGATGCTCCATGCTTGTTTTTACACCATTTGCCTTGTGTTTCGTTACACTTCGTGGCGTTTTTATGCGATTTCCGGAACTAACCTATTGACAAGATGCCACAGTGCCAGTTCCCTGTTTTCTGCTGTTTTTGTGTTTCAGGAAAGCTACACAGGAAATATTCTCGGAATTGGACGAAACAAGTTCCAGAAGTCTTATTTTTCCCGGAAGAGTACCGAAGACCGAAAGAGAGCCAGAGGGGGGCCAGAGGCCGCCCACACACGTAGGGGGCGCGGCCCAGCCCCTGGCCGCGCTGCCCTATTGTGAGGGCGCCCTGGCATCCCCCTAACGACGCCCCTTCGCCTATATAAAGCTTTGGTACAGAAAACCCTAGGGGAGTGGGGCAAAATTTCCAGAACAGTTCCGTACCTCCGCCGCCGCCGCCGACGAATTTCGGGGGACAGAAGTCTCTATTCCGGCACCCTGCCGGGATGGGGGAGTGCCCCCGGAGCCATCTCCATCGGTCTCCATCGCCGTCTTCGCCGTCTCCATCGACCTCACCACCATCTCCATTAACCTTGCTGTCTCCTATGATGAGGAGGGAGTAGTTCTCCCCCGGGGCTGAGGGCTCTACCGGTAGCTATGTGGTTCACCTCTCTCTCCCATGATGTGATCTTTATGTGATCGTGAGCTTTGTATCTAGTTGAATTGGTAGATGTTATTATTCAGATATTATGCTACTCCTATGCTTTATTATTGTACTCTCCGGAGATACCTCGTATCATGGTGTAAAGGTGACTAGTGTGTGCATCATGTCTATCTTTTTGGTTAATGTCTCTATGAAATGTTGTAGTTTGTTGGAACCATCTAGTGCGTTCATGGTGATAGTGTGGGACAATCTAGTTTGGGTACATACGGACTTTGAGGAGTGCTTCGTAGCCCTACGCATGATTAGTGTATGTTTTTTATTGGAGAATTATTTTGAGTTGCATATTGATGATAGTATCTATTGGTTCAATTATGTTATATTTGTTGAGAGTGTGTCCACTAGTGAAAGTATGATCCCTAGGCCTTGTTTCTAAGCATTGCACACCGTTTACTTACTGTTTTGTTATATGTTTGCTCGCAGCGATATTTATTTCAGATCACATTTACTACTTATAATCGTCACTACTACTTGTATTTCACTATCTCTTCGCCGAACTAGTGCACCTATACATCTGACAAGTGTATTAGGTGTGTTTGGGACACAAGAGACTTTCTGTATCGTAATTGCAGGGTTGCTTGAGAGGGATAGCTTTGACCTCTTCCTCCCTGAGTTTGATAAACCTTGGGTGATCCACTTAAGGGAAACTTGCTGCTGTTCTACAAACCTCTGCACTTGGAGGCCCAACACTATCTACAAGAACAGACGCGTGCGTAGACATCAAGCTATTTTCTGGCGCCGTTGCCGGGGAGGTAAGGTAAAAGGTACTCGCATCCTCCTGTGTGAGTGCTCGAAGTTATTTCCTTTAGATTCTGCAATTATATCTTTTTGTTTCTTGTTTTTATTTTCACTAGTTAGGCTTAATGGAAAATAAAGAGTTCTTTAGTCTTTTTTCCGAGTTTAGATTTGAAGAGAAAATTGAAAAACCTTTGGAGCTTAATTCGCATGCTAATAGTTTTGTTAGTATGAATGCTTTGAATACCGTTTATGCTAATGCTATAGAAAAGTCTAAGCTTGGGGAAGCTGGTTTTGTTAAGCATGATATTTTTAGTTCCCCAGCTTTAGTGGAGAAAGTTTGCTCTGATAATATTTTATCTCCCATATGTGATGTTTCTAATGTTGCTTGTGCTCCTCATCCTTTTAAAATACCTATGGAAATTGTCGAACGTGCTATGAATAACTGCTATTTAGGAGATGGAACTGTCCATCCTGGTGATCATTTGCTCTTTATACATGAATTATGCGAGTTGTTCCAGTGTGCAGGTATTTCAATGAACCAAGTTAAGAGGAAGCTGTTTTCTTTATCACTGAAGGGCAAAGCTGCGGAATGGTATAAAACACTGAAGGATGGTCGATCTATTGACTGGGAGGAAATTGTACCTCTCTTTTATTCTAAATTCTATCCTTCTAGTGAGGTTTATAAAGATAGGAATTACATTTATAATTTCCATCTGCATGAGGGAGAAAGCATTGCCCAAGCGTGGGGAAGATTGAAGTTACTAATACACAAATGTCCTATTCATGATCTTCCCCGTAATATTGTTATTAATTATTTTTATGCAAGGCTTTCAGGATATTACAAGGACTATCTAGATGCATGCTTTGATGGGTCTTTCACAAGTAAGGATGTTGACACCAAGTGGGATCTGCTTGAAACAATTCAAAACAATATTGAAGGATGGGATAACGACAAAGGTAAAGGATCAGGTATGAATTACGAGTTTGATTGCATTAAGTATTTCGCTGAAACTGCTAATTTTCAAGAGCTTAGTGCTAAATATGGTCTGGATCCTCAAATTATGATTGATTGCTTTAAAGCCTTTGCTTCCCATATGAATGTTCCTAAAGGAAATGAGGATGCGTATCATGAACCTTTTAAGGACACTTGCATAGAAAGTGATATTGTTATTGATGATTGCAATAAACATGCTCAAACTTCTAAAAGTCCTATTTCTTATAAGCATGTTAATTTTTGTGGAATACATAGACCTTGTGAAGAGAGTTACAATAAGGAAGATTATTGCATCACTCACGCAAATGAAGAAACCAGTATGTGGCTCAAGGATCTAGATGTGCTTGGTGAAAGGGTTTGTGAGCTTTATCCTTTTCTTTGTGAATTTTGCGGTAAAAAGGGTCACTTTAATTTTCAATGCCCAATTAATCGAACGAGTACCGCAGATTTGTATTGTGATGATAAGATTACTTTCAATCAGTATGATGAGCTTACTTTGTTTTTGAATTGTGAAGAGATATCTAGAAAGATTTCTTTGGTTGATATGAGAGATGTTGATATTAATAGCACCCTTCGTCATTGTCGTCTCTATTGTGCTAAAGATTGCCTCGCACATACTTACTTACAAGATCTTATAAAACATGATGTTTTGCCAAGCTATGACAGGACTAATAGATGTTTCGATCTTATTAATAGAGAGGAGGAATCCTCCAAAGTTTCTTCTGTTGTTTCTGTGAGTAAACCAGATTATGTAGAGAAGATGCCTTTCCCTCCTAAAGGATATGTGGAGAAGATGTCCTTCAAGTCTCTCCCTCCTAAAGGAGAGAGTAAGAAGAGTATGAAGAAGAAGAAGAAGAGGAGTAAGAGGCGAGAGGACACGGTATCTTCCCCTAAGCATTATGATCCTGCTATAGATTATGATAATTCTGATTGGGATGATGTTCTCATGCTTGTTACCTATGTTAGTGATCATGATTGGGAAAAGCACTCTACTTTTGATATTGAAAATCTTTTTGGTGCAAATTATAAGGTTAATAATTGTTGTACCATTAGTACTATCCATGCTCCTTCTTATAATGATATGTTTGATGAATATGCTTTGCGAAATAGCTGTTCTCTAGCTTGTGATGATACTAAACCTTTAGTTTATGATGGTTATGATGATGGGAATAATATTTTCAGTTCACCTACTTTTGAGGAGAAAACTTGTTACAATTACAATATGCCTCCTGTTTTTGATGATTATGGTGATGAGAATAATTATCCTGTTGAATCTGCTCCTACTACGATTGTTCATGTGGGGAGTATTAATTCCTTTACGCATGTGGCTCATGATAGAGATGCTTTATGTGATAGTTATATTGTTAGTTCTATTCATGATGCTACTGAAATTTATTATGAGAGAGGGAAACATGGTTTGATGGATCTCAACAATATTGAGTTTCCCCTCTTTATGTTGCAATTCTTGAAGTTGTACTTGTTTTGCCTTCCTATGCTTTTTGCTTTGCGCTTTCATGACTTGTCTCTTTACAAGACTATTTTTCATAGGAAGTGGTTTAGATTTAAATGTCTTTCACATTTGCTTTTTGATGCTCTCTATTGCTTTAAGTTCCTATATAGCGCCTTTGCTTTAAGCTCTTATATGGCGCCCACATGAGCATCTTTGCAAATTACTGCGCCTAGCTCAAAGGCGTTAAAGAAAAGCACTCTTGGGAGATAACCCAATGTTTTATTTCCAGTATTTTTTATTTTATTTGAGTCTTGGAAGTTATTACTACTGTAATAACCGCTCCTTATCCTTTTATTTCGTTGTTGTACCAAGAGAAGCCTATAATTTGAGTGAGGTGAGATTTGGGGATGTTGCTGTCCTGAAACAGTTTTTGGTGCTGCACCGTAAAAATTCCTGAAAATTCTATGTATATCTTTTGGACCTGCGATTTCTTGTGCATATGCCCCAGGTTATATCCAAACTTTCATTAGTTGGACACTTTTTGATTTGAGTAACAGAAAACCCTCTAAAAATTCGACCTTTGTCAGCTGTTCTGTTTTGACAGATTTCTGCCAATATTTGTGTTTGCCGCTTTATCGCTTTCTTTTTGAGTTCTTTTGATCACGGAACTTTTGAGGAAGTTGCTACAGTATTATATACTTTATAGTTTGTGGTTTTGAGTTGAAACCTGAAGCAAAAAAGGGTTGATTCATTACTATGCTTACACTAATGTTGCTAATAGAATTGTGTTTAGTTTTGTATGAAGGAAGTTTTCAAGTGTAGGGACTGGAGAATGATGAGATGAGATGAAGAATGGACAAAAGCTCAAGCTTGGGGATGTCACCCCAAGAAACATCCAAGAAGTACAAGAGTCAAAGCTTGGGGATGCCCCCGAGGCACCCCTTCTTCATCGGCAAAAATCAGGTCACCTTTCAAGACACTATATTTTTATTGCTTCATGCACTATGCGTTTTTCTTGGAGCGTCAGTTGTTTTTGTTTTCAGTTTTCTTTTGCTTTGTTTTCTGCAATAAATGGTTAGATCATATCATGTTTCTTTTGGAGGAGATGAACTCGCTTTTCATTTGCCAAGAACACTCTAGTTTTCACTCTTATCGTTCCACGAGTGTTCTCTTTTTCTGCTACTGCATTTAGCTTTTGTTTTTCGCCTTGATTTTTGTTCAGATCTTGTTTTATCTTTGCATCAAGGTGTATTTGTACCTCTGGTCTATGTTGGTTTTCCTCAAAAGAGTTGTTTATAAAAAGTTCAAATGGTGTTGGAAAAGAGAAAAAGCTTTATGCAAAAAAGTGGTACAAAAAGGAGCTTGTGTAGAATGCGGCCTAGGCTTTTGCATGTCGTGCTTGATGTCTTTTTGATAGTATGCTTAGTGGTTTTGCTGTAGCATGACTTGTCTCAAATGACTGAGATTGCTTAATGAGCCTTTGAAAAAATCATGCGTTGTTTTTATTATATGGAAGCATTTATTTGGTTTTCTCCTTTGATGCTTTATTTGGGTTGACTTGGCGCATGCTTACACCATGTTGACTACAAAAATAAGTCGCCTATAGCCTCTACGATCATTTAGTTTTTGACTTTCGATGCCATCTTATGCTTCTTTTAATGTTGCTTTGTCGCTTTGCATGATTATGGCCGTTATTGCTCTCTTAGTTGGTCGCTCCCAGTCTTTTGCTAGCCCTCATTTTATACTGAGTATGAGCTCTACTCGTGCATCCAACTCCCAAAAACCAAGTTTGCCATTGTGTCCACTATAAATTCCTATGCATGGTATTTGCAAGCCATTCCAAGTAAATTTTCATGTGACCTTTCAAAAAACCTTCAAAATACTTCTCATTTTGTGACACTATTTTCAGCTCATGGGGACGTTGTGGTCGGATTTACTATCTTCCATATTGTCTTATTCCAAAAAGAAAAAAAAGAAAAAGAAAAAAGAAAGAAAAAAGGCACAACTCCATTGTATGTGAATGTTGGTGGGCACCCGATGGAATCGGTTAGCCATGGTTTGAGAAAGGAAAAAAGGTGGGGAGGAGTGCCAAGCTTTATAAAAGAGCACAAAAGTGCCAATCTCTCTCTCTAAAACTTGCTTTATTTTTGTATGGAAGATAGTAAGAACCCCATTGCCAGTCGTTGACAAAGACAACCACCTCTCAAAACCAATTTTTATCTCTCTGTTTTACAAATTAAAAGCTCTAGCACATGTTTAATCACTGCTTCCCTCTACGAAGGGCCTTTCTTTTACTTTTATGTTGAGGCACCACCTTCTGTCTTTATGCACCGTCTAAGAGAGCATAGTTGTCATTCTGAGTATAATGTGCATTGTCCCAAAGTTTATCATTGATTGATTCATGACTATGGTTTCACTTGTTCCTAAATTATTTGTATCTAGTCGCCCTCTTAAACTTGAAGGTGTCCTATGCATTTATGTTTTGCTATTCTATGAGGGACAAGCTAAAAACCATTTACTATGTTTTTCTATATGATTTAAACACACGTTTGACTTTCATTGTTTCATTATTCATGATCTTTTGTTTGTGTTTCTTTTCATGTTATAACATGGTTGCTAAGTTTCTATTATCAAGATTATGTCTTTCATGCCCATATTTTAAGTTCTTTTGATCCCAGCACTCAATGCTTACTTAGATGATCAAGATTGTGTAGGTGCATGTCACCTCAAAAATTATTCTTTTGTTATCACTTACCTACTCGAGGACGAGCAGGAGTTAAGCTTGGGGATGCTGATACGTCTCAAACGTATCTATAATTTTTGATGCTCCATGCTTGTTTTTACACCATTTGCCTTGTGTTTCGTTACACTTCATGACGTTTTAATGCGATTTCCAGAACTAACCTATTGACAAGATGCCACAGTGCCAGTTCCCTATTTTCTGTTGTTTTTGTGTTTCAGGAAAGCTACACAGGAAATATTCTCGGAATTGGATGAAACAAGTTCCAGAAGTCTTATTTTTCCCGGAAGAGTACCGAAGACCGAAAGAGAGCCGGAGGGGGGCCAGAGGCCGCCCACACACGTAGGGGGCGCGGCCCAGCCCCTGGCCGCGCCGCCCTATTGTGAGGGCGCCCTGGCAGCCCCTTGACGACGCCCCTTCGCCTATATAAAGCTTCGGGACAGAAAACCCTAGGGGAGTGGGGCGAAATTTCCAGAACAGTTCCGTAACTCCACCGCCGCCGTCGACGAATTTCGGGGGACAGAAGTCTCTGTTCCGGCACCCTGCCGGGATGGGGAAGTGCCCTGATACGTCTCAAACGTATCTATAATTTTTGATGCTCCATGCTTGTTTTTACACCATTTGCCTACTGTTTCGTTACACTTCGTGGCACTTTTATGCATTTTCCGGAACTAACCTATTAACAAGTCGCCATAGTGCCAGTTCCCTGTTTTCTGCTGTTTTTGTGTTTCAGAAGTGATACACAGGAAATATTCTCGGAATTGGACAAAACAAGTTCCTGAAGTCCTATTTTACCCAGAAGCTTCTAGAGATCCGAAGAGGAGTAGGAGGGGGGCCACAGGGGCCCCACACACCAGGCCAGCGCGGCCAGGGCCTGGGCCGCGCCAGCCAGGTGTGAGGGCACCTGGCCCCACCTCTGACATCGCCCCTTCGCCTATAAAGACCCCCCGACGGAAAAAACCAAAGTACCTGATCACTTTTCCAGAACACATCGCGATCCGCCGCCGCCGTCGACCCGAAGATCGGGAGGGTCTAGAAGCTCTTCCCGGCACCCTGCCGGAGAGGGGAATCGCCACCGAAGGTCTTCTTCATCGCCATGCTTGCCTCCGGAGCGATGAGTAAGTAGTCTACCTTGGACTATGGGTCCATAGCAGTAGCTAGATGGTTATCCTCTCCACCATGTGCTTCATGTTTAGATCTCATGAGCTGCCCTACATGATTGAGATCACCGTTATGTAATTCTACATGTTTGGTTTGTTGGGATCCGATGAATATTGGTGTTATGATTGAGTTGCTGTACTGAATTATATCTTACGTTATCTCTATGTTGTTTATGATCTTGCATGCTCTCCGTTGTTAGTAGCTATCTTGGCCGAGTAGTTGCTAGTGACTCCAAGAGGGGGTATTTATGCTCGATAGTGGGTTCATGCCTCTATTTAACCTGGGGGAGTGATAGAAACCTCTAAGGTTGTAGATGTGCTGTTGCTACTAGGGAGAAAACAACATTCATATGCTCAAGGGCATATGCTTTGTTTACATTACACACTTTGCTTAATGCAATTATCTGTTGTTCGCAACTTAATACTTGTGGAGTTCTCGGATTGATTCGCCACAAGTGGATTATTAGTCATAGATGCAGTTGGATGGCGGTCTATGTATTTTGTTGTAATGCCCAGAGTAAATCTCATAGTGATCTTCTTGACATATCACGTTTATCTTTAGTCTATCAATTGCCCAACTGTAATTTGTTTACCCAGCATGTGTTATTTATCTTATGGAGAGACACCACTAGTGAACTGTGGACCCCGGTCCTATTTCCATCATATTGCTATCACCTGTTTACTTTACTCGCACTGTTTACTTTACTCGCATACTTCTACTATTTTCCACTCGATACGCTCATAACCTTTGTTTCAAGCAAACTGGTGAGATTGACAACCTCATCGCAAGTTGGGAACAAAGTATTTGGTTGTGTTGTGTGCAGGTTCCGCATTGCAGCTAGCAAGCAAAGCTTGGACGAGGCGCCATATATAAATTGTCCGAAGCTATCGCAAACTAGCAAGCATCACCTTCAGTCGTTTGTCTCTCCTCTCCAAGATCGACATACCTTGGTATCTTAACTGAGGGAAAACCAGCTGCTATACTCATCACACCTTCCTCTTGGGTTCCCAACGGGCTGGTTATTCACCACGCACAAGGACCGTCAACTAGACATCAGCTGTTTTTCTGGCGCCGTTGCCGGGGAGGAAGTAGAAGACTTCTGCGAGGGGAGTTTTCGCACGCACATCCTTTACTTTGTTATTGTTTTGCTTTACTTTATTTATTTTACCTGCATCGTTTATATCAAAAACCCAAAAAAATTTGAATCCTTGGTAGTTGTTATTTCTTTACTTTTAGTTTATCATGTTGTTTCCTAAGTACGTTCTGGAGGACCTCTCAGTAGGTAGTGGTTCAATTATTGGAAAAAGTAACATTGAGGAGTTCTTTAATCACATTAGTATGCATGAGGAAGTTGAGGAGAAATCTCTGGTTGAGCTAGCTCCTAGTATTGAAGTTGCTTCTGCTTATTTAATTCACATGTTGGAAACTAGGTTTGCTAGTCTTAATCTTTTTATGCAATACATGTTCCTTAAGCTTCATGAAATTGAAGATCCTGAAAAGAAAGCTTTTATTTTGGAAGCTTTGCACTTAGAATTTAAAGATGTCGTTATTGAAGCTAGAAAAGTTCTTAAACGTTTTAATAAACTCGGTTCACCTATAAAGGTTATTAGTACAAATGATGAAGGAGCCGAAATACCTATACCTAGCAAGCTCTTGGGATTATGTGAAGCTTTCGAAAATAATTTTGACTGGATTTGTCCCAAAAATCTCTTTTGTGATTTGAGTGAACCAAAGCGTGATCACAAAGGGTCTTCTAAAACTTATGTGGATGAAATACAATGCCTTATTGATAAGACCTCTACAGTTGATCTTAATGCTTCTTCTGAAAATACTTGATTCGCAATTTTCTGCGCCTAGCTCAAAGGCGTTAAAGAAAAGCACTCTTGGGAGATAACCCAATGTTTTATTTTCAGTAATTTTTCTTTTATTTGAGTCTTGGAAGTCATTACTACTGTAATGACCGCTCATTATCTTGTTTATTTCGTTTTTGTGCCAAGAGAAGCCTCTAATTCGAGTGAGGTAAAGATTTGGGGATGTTGCTGTCCTGAAACTATTTTCGGTGCTGCACCGTAAAAATTCGTATAAATTCTCTGTATATCTTTTGGACCTGCTATTTCTTGTGCACATGCCGCAGGTTATATCCAAACTTTCGTTAGTTGAACACTTTTTGATTTGAGCAACAGAAAACCCCTCAAAAATTCGGCCTTTGTCAGCTGTTCTGTTTTGACAGATTTCTGCCAATATTTATGTTTGCCGCTTAATCGCTTTCTTTTGAGTTCTTTTGATCACGGAACTTTTGGGGAAGTTGCTACAGTAGTATGTGCTTTATATGTGGTGGTTTTGAGTTGAAACCTGAAGCAAAAATAGGTTGATTATATGTTATGCTACACTAATGTTGCTAATAAATTTGTGTTTAGTTTTGTATGAAGGAAGTTTTCAAGTGTAGGGATTGGAGAATGATGAGATGAGTTGAAGAATGGACAAAAGCTCAAGCTTGGGGATGCCCATGCATCACCCCAAGAAATATCCAAGAAGTACAAGCGTCAAAGCTTGGGGATGCCCCCTGAGGCACCCCTTCTTCATCGGCAAAAATCAGGTCACCTTTCAAGACACTATATTTTTATTGCTTCATGCACTATGTGTTTTTCTTGGAGCGTCAGTTGTTTTAGTTTTCTTAGTTGGTTTTGTTTTGTTTGCTGCAATAAATGGTTGGACCCCAACAAATTTCCTTTGGAGGAGATGTACTCGTTTTCATTTGCCAAAAAACGCTCTAGTTTTCATTCTTATCAAAAATCGAGTGTTCTTCTTTTTCTGCTACTGCTTTTGGTTTTCGTTTTGGCCTTGATTTGCGTTCAGACCTTGTCATATCTTTTCATCAAGGTGTATTTTTGCCTCTGATCTTTATTGTTTTTCATCAAAAGAGGTGTTTATAAAAATTTCAAATGGTGTTGGAAAAGAGAAAAAGCTTTGTGCAAAATAGTGGTACAAGAAGGAGCTTGTGTAGACTGCGGCTTAGGCTTTTTCATGTCATGCTTGATGTCTTTTTGATAGTATGCTTAGTGGTTTTGCTGTAGCATGACTTGTCTCAAATAACTGAGATTGCTTAATGAGCCTTTGAAAAAAAATCATTTGTTGTTTTTATTGTTTGGAAGCATTATTCTAGTTTTCTCCTTGATGCTTTATTTGGGTTTACTTGGCACATGCTCACACATGTTAGACTCTTCAAAGTCGCCAATAGCCTCTATGATCATTTAGTTTTTGACTTTTGATGCCATATTATGCTTCTTTTAATGTCGCTTTTGTCGCTTTGCATGATTATGGCCATTATTGCTCTCTTAGTTGGTCGCTCCCAGTCTTTTGCTAGCCCTCGCCTTGTACTGAGTATGAGCTCTACTCGTGCATCCAACTCCTAAAAGCCAAAGTTTTCCAAAGTGTCCACCATACATACCTACTAGCAATTTGCTATTCCAAGTAAATTTGACTTGCTTTTATTTTCTCTTCAAATTAAACTCTTACCAGTGTTATGCGAAATTCGGTCAGTAAAGCTCTCACGAACCGGAAGGCACACTTTACTTTTTCCTGTTCTTAAAATTTTGACATTGTGGTCTCTTCTGTTGAGTTGTTATGCTTGCAAGTTGTAAGTTGGAGACTAGCCCAGCCATGCAGTCATGGGCAAACTTTCAACATTGCACTTCTTATTTGAGTTGATATCGTGATCTTTTGTTTATGGATGCCCGCGGTGTGAAATGAATTGGAAATCTTGTGGGGATCATGGAGTTTTTATATGTGTTAGGGAAACGCCGGGCCGCTAATCTAAGCCATGCATAATTCATGGTGGAAATTTGCAGCATACCCATGGTAAACATTCGACGACGCATCTCACAATAAAAAACTAAACAAATGGCAAATAAAAGAGATGTCGAGGTGTTCATTGTCTGCTTGTCCTGTCATTTTGGTGTGGGCTTGTTCCATGTCATCGGGCACGGAGGTACCCCATTGGCGGTTCTCAATGATATGCATATATCTACAATGACAAGAGCCTTGCTTGGGACTCTAAGTAAAGTAGCATGAGGTTTGGGTACTCGTATTCACGGGACACGAGGTTTTCAACTTATGATTTGTCAAGCATATGCATCATAATTGTTCTCGCATTAACTTTAACCATTCAAGATGCTTATGATGGGGGCAATGAGAGCTCAAAGCCGATAAGTACCATAATTTTTGAAGGTTATAAAACTTGCAATCACTGCTTCCCTCTGCGAAGGGCCTTTCTTTTACTTTTATGTTGAGTCACCACCTTCTATCTTTATGCACCATTAAGAGAGCATAGTTGTCATTCTTAGTATAATATGCATTGTCCCAAAGTTTTCATTGATTGATTCATATTGTAGGTTTCACTTGTTCTCAAATTATTTGTATCTAGTCGCCCTCTTAAATTTGAAGGTGTCCTATGCATTTATGTTTTGCTCTCTTTGAAGTACAAGCTGAAAACCATTTGTATGTTTTTCTTTATGATTTGAACACACGTTTGACTTTCATTGTTTCATTTTCATGATCTTTTGTTTCTGTTCATTTGCTTGTTTACAACATGGTTGCTAAGTTCTTATTGTCAAGATTATATCTTCATGCCCATGTTTTAAGTTCTTATGATCCCAGCTCACAAATGCTTACATATATGATCAAGATTGTGTAGGTGCATGTCACTGATACGTCTCCAACGTATCTATAATTTTTGATGCTCCATGCTTGTTTTTACACCATTTGCCTATTGTTTCGTTACACTTCGTGGCACTTTTATGCATTTTCCGGAACTAACCTATTAACGAGTTGCCACAGTGCCAGTTCCCTGTTTTCTGCTGTTTTTGTGTTTCAGAAGTGATACACAGGAAATATTCTCGGAATTGGACGAAACAAGTTCCTGAAGTCTTATTTTACCCGGAAGCTTCCAGAGATCCGAAGGATTGTAGGAGGGGGGCCACCAGGGCCCCACACGCAGGGGTGGCGCGGCCAGCCCCCTGGCCGCGCGGGCCCCGCGTGAGGGCGCCTGGCTCCTCCTCTGACAACGCCCCTTTGCCTATAAAGACCCCCCGACGGAAAAAACCTAAGTACCCGATCAGTTTTCTAGAACACATCGCGATCCGCCGCCGCCGTCGACCCGAAGATCGGGAGGGTCCAGAAGCTCTTCCCGGCACCCTGCCGGAGAGGGGAATCGCCACCGGAGGTCTTCTTCATCGCCATGCTTGCCTCCGGAGCGATGAGTGAGTAGTCTACCTTGGACTATGGGTCCATAGCAGTAGCTAGATGGTTGTCTTCTCCGACATGTGCTTCATGTTTAGATCTCATGAGCTGCCCTACATGATTGAGATCACCGTTATGTAATTCTACATGTTTGGTTTGTTGGGATCCGATGAATATTGGTGTTTATGATTGAGTTGTTGTACTGAATATTATCTTTTGTTATCTCTATGTTGTTTATGATCTTGCATGCTCTCCGTTGTTAGTAGCTATCTTGGCCGAGTAGTTGCTAGTGACTCCAAGAGGGGGTATTTATGCTCGATAGTGGGTTCATGCCTCTATTTCACCTGGGGGAGTGACAGAAACCTCTAACGTGGTAGATGTGCTGTTGCTACTAGGGAGAAAACAACATTCATATGCTCAAGGGCATATGCTTTGTTTACATTACACACTTTGCTTAATGCAATTATCTGTTGTTCGCAACTTAATACTTTTGGGGTGTTCGGATTGATATCCCCAGGAGTGGATTATTAGTCATAGATGCAGTTGGATGGCGGTCTATGTATTTTGTTGTAATGCCCAGAGTAAATCTCATAGTGATCTTCTTGACATATCACGTTTATCTTTATTCTATCAATTGCCCAACTGTAATTTGTTTACCCAGCATGTGTTATTTTATCTATGGAGAGACACCACTAGTGAACTGTGGATCCCGGTCCTATTTCCATCATATTGCTATCACCTGTTTACTTTCTCGCACTGTTTACTTTACTCGCGTACTTTTACTGTTTTCCACTCTATACACTCATAACCTTTGTTTCAAGCAAACCGGTGAGATTGACAACCTCATCGTAAGTTGGGTGCAAAGTATTTGTTTGTGTGTGTGCAGGTTCCACGTTGCAGCTAGCAAGCAAAGCTTGGACGAGGCGCCATATATAAATTGTCCGCAGCTGTCGCAAACTAGTAAGCATCACCTTCAGTCGTCTGTCTCTCCTCTCCAAGAACGATAAACCTTGGTTTCTAAACTGAGGGAAAACTAGCTGCTATACTCATCACACCTTCCTCTTGGGGTTCCCAACGGGCTGGTCATTCACCACGCATCAGTCACCTCAAAAATTATTCTTTGTTATCACTTACCTACTCGAGGACGAGCAGGAGTTAAGCTTGGGGATGCTTGATACGTCTCAAACGTATCTATAAATTTTGATGCTCCATGCTTGTTTTTACACCATTTGCCTACTGTTTTGTTACACTTCGTGGCACTTTTATGCATTTACCGGAACTAACCTATTAACAAGTCGCCACAATGTCAGTTCCCTGTTTTCTGTTGTTTTTGTGTTTCAGAAGTGATACACAAGAAATATTCTCGGAATTGGACGAAACAAGTTCCTGAAGTCTTATTTTACCCGGAAGCTTCCAGAGATCCGAAGAGGACTAGGAGGGGGGGCCACAGGGGCCCCACACACCAGGCCGGCGCAGCCAGGGCCTGGGCCGCGCCAGCCAGGTGTGAGGGCAACTGGCCCCACCTCTGACATCGCCCCTTCGCCTATAAAGACCCCGCGACGGAAAAAACCTAAGTACCCGATCACTTTTCCAGAACACATCGCGATCCGCCGCCACCGTCGACCTGAAGATCGGGAGGGTCCAGAAGCTCTTCCCGGCACCCTGCCGGAGAGGGGAATCGGCACCGGAGGTCTTCTTCATCACCATGCTTGCCTCCGGAGCGATGAGTGAGTAGTCTACCTTGGACTATGGGTCCATAGCAGTAGCTAGATGGTTGTCTTCTCCACCATGTGCTTCATGTTTAGATCTCATGAGCTGCCCTACATGATTGAGATCACCGTTATGTAATTCTACATATTTGGTTTCTTAACTGAGGGAAAACCAGCTGCTATACTCACCGCTAGTGAACTGTGGACCCGCTAGTGAACTGTGGACCCAAGATCGACATACCTTGGTTTCTTAACTGAGGGAAAACCAGCTGCTATACTCATCACACCTTTCTCTTGGGGTTCCCAACGGGCTGGTTATTCACCACGCACAAGGACCGTCAACTAGACATCATGCCCCCGGAGCCATCTCCATCGGTCTCCATCGCCGTCTTCGCCGTCTCCATCGACCTCACCACCATCTCCATCAACCTTGCTGTCTCCTATGATGAGGAGGGAGTAGTTCTCCCCCGGGGCTGAGGGCTCTACCGGTAGCTATGTGGTTCACCTCTCTCTCCCATGATGTGATCTTTATGTGACCGTGAGCTTTGTATCTAGTTGAATTGATAGATATTATTATTCAGATATTATGCTACTCCTATGCTTTATTATTGTACTCTCCGGAGATACCTCGTATCATGGTGTAAAGGTGACTAGTGTGTGTATCATATGTATCTTTTTGGTTAATGTCTCTATGAAATATTGGTGTTTGTTGGAACCATCTAGTGAGTTCATGGTGATAGTGTGGGACAATCTAGTTTGGGTACATACGGACTTTGAGGAGTGATACGTCTCCGACGTATCCATAATTTTTGATGCTCCATGCTTGTTTTTACACCATTTGCCTAATATTTCGTTACACTTCGTGGCACTTTTATGGATTTTCTGGAACTAACCTATTAACAAGTCGCCACAGTGCCAGATCCCTGTTTTCTGCTATTTTTGTGTTTCAGAAAAGCTACATAGGAAATATTCTCGGAATTGGACGAAACAAGTTCCTGAAGTCTTATTTTTCCCGGAAGCTTCCAGAGATCCGAAGAGGAGACGGAGAGGGGCCACAGGCCACCCTCACACAAGGGCGGCGCGGCCCAGCCCCAGGCCGCGCCCCCTATGTGTGAGGATGCCTGGGTCCACTTCTGACGCTGCATCTTCGCCTATAAAGACCCCCCGACGGGAAAAACCTAAAGACCCGATCAATTTCCCAGAAACACATCGCGATCCGCCGCCGTCGTCGACCCGAGATCGGGAGGGTCCAGAAGCTCTTCCCGGCACCCTGCCGGAGAGGGGAATCGCCACAGGAGGTCTTCTTCATTGCCATGCTTGCCTCTAGAGCAATGAGTGAGTAGTCTACCTTGGACTATGGGTCCATAGCAGTAGCTAGATAGTTGTCTCCTCCACCATGTGCTTCATGTTTAGATCTCATGAGCTGCCCTATATGATTGAGATCACCGTTATGTAATTCTACATGTTTGGTTTGTTGGGATCCGATGAATATTGGTGTTATGATTGAGTTGCTATACTGAAATATATCTTATGTTATCTCTATGTTGTTTATGATCTTGCATGCTCTCCGTTGTTAGTAGCTATCTTGGCCGAGTAGTTGCTAGTGACTCCAAGAAGGAGCTTATGTAGACTGCGGCTTAGGCTTTTTCATGTCATGCTTGATGTCTTTTTGATAGTATGCTTAGTGGTTTTGCTGTAGCATGACTTGTCTCAAATAACTGAGATTGCTTAATGAGCCTTTGAAAAAAATCATGCGTTGTTTTAATTATTTGGAAGCATTATTTTGGTTTTCTCCTTGATGCTTTATTTGGGTTGACTTGGCACATGCTCACACATGTTAGACTCTTACAAAGTCACCAATAGCCTCTATGATCATTTAGGTTTTGACTTTTGATGCCATCTTATGCTTCTTTTAATATTGCTTTGTCGCATTGCATGATTATGGCCATTATTGCTCTCTTAGTTGGTCGCTCCCAGTCTTTTGCTAGCCCTCGCCTTGTACTGAGTATGAGCTCTACTCGTGCATCCAACTCCTAAAAACCAAGTTTGCCAAAGTGTCCACCATACATACCTACTAGCAATTTGCTATTCCAAGTAAATTTGACTTGCTTTTATTTTCTCTTCAAATTAAACTCTTACCAGTGTTATGCGAAAATTGGTCAGTAAAGCTCTCACGAACCGGAAGGCACACTTTACTTTTTCCTGTTCTTAAAATTTTGACATTGTGGTCTCTTATGTTGAGTTGTTATGCTTGCAAGTTGTAAATTGGAGACTAGCCTAGCCATGCAGTCATGGGCAAGCTTTCAACATTGCACTTCTTATTTGAGTTGATATCGTGATCTTTTGTTTATGGATGCCCGCAGTGTGAAATGAATTGGGAATCTTGTGGGGATCATGGAGTTTGTATATGTGTTAGGGAAACGCCTGGGCCGCCAATCTAAGCCATGCATAATTCATGGTGGAAATTTGCAGCATACCCATAGTGGACATTCGACGACGCATCTCAAAATAAAAAGCTAAACAAATGGTAAATAAAAGAGATGTCGAGGTGTTCATTGTCTGCTTGTCCTGTCATTTTGATGTGGGCTTATTCCATGTCATCGGGCACGGAGGTACCCCGTTGGCGGTTCTCGATGATACGCATATACTTACAATGACAAGAGCCTTGCTTGGGACTCTAAGTAAAGTAGCATGAGGTTTGGGTACTTGTATTCACGGGACACGAGGTTTTCAACTTATAATTTGTCAAGCATATGCATCATAATTGTTCTCGCATTAACTTTAACCATTCAAGATGCTTATGATGGGGGCAATGAGAGCTCAATGCCGGTAAGTACCATAATTTTTTAAGGTTATAAAAATTGCAATCACTGCTTCCCTCCGCGAAGGGCCTTTCTTTTACTTTTATGTTGAGTCACCACCTTCTATCTTTATGCACCATTAAGAGAGCATAGTTGTCATTCTTAGTATAATGTGCATTGTCCCAAAGTTTTCATTGATTGATTCATATTGTTGGTTTCACTTGTTCTCAAATTATTTGTATCTAGTCGCCCTCTTAAACTTGAAGGTGTCCTATGCATTTATGTTTTGCTCTCTTTGAAGGACAAGCTGAAAACCATTTGTATGTTTTTTCTTATGATTTGAACACACGTTTGACTTTCATTGTTTCATTTTCATGATCTTTTGTTTGTGTTCATTTTCATGTTTATAACATGGTTGCTAAGTTTCTATTATCAAGATTATATCTTTCATGCCCATGTTTTAAGTTCTTATGATCCAAGCTCACAAATGCTTACATACATGATCAAGATTGTGTAGGTGCATGTCACCTCAAAATTTATTTCTTTTGTTATCACTTACCTACTCGAGGACGAGCAAGAGTTAAGCTTGGGGATGCTGATTCATCTCCGACGTATCCATAATTTTTGATGCTCCATGCTTGTTTTTACACCATTTGCCTAATGTTTCGTTACACTTCGTGGCACTTTTATGCATTTTCCGGAACTAACCTATGAACAAGTCGCCACAGTGCCAATTCCCTGTTTTTTGCTATTTTTGTGTTTCAGAAAAGCTACACAGGAAATATTCTTGGAATTGGACGAAACAAGTTCCTGAAGTCTTATTTTTCCCGGAAGCTTCCAGAGAGCCGAAGAGGAGACGGAGAGGGGCCACAGGCCACCCTCACACAAGGGCGGCGCGGCCTAGCCCCTGGCCGCGCCCCCTATGTGTGAGGATGCCTGGGTCCACTTCTGACGCTGCCCCTTCGCCTATAAAGACCCCCCGACGGGAAAAACCTAAAAACCCGATCAATTTTCTAGAAACACATCGCGATCCGCCGCCGTCGTCGACCTGAGATCGGGAGGGTCCAGAAGCTCTTCCCAGCACCCTGCCAGAGAGGGGAATCACCACCGGAGGTCTTCTTCATCGCCATGCTTGCCTCCGGAGCGATGAGTGAGTAGTCTACCTTGGACTATGGGTCCATAGCAGTAGCTAGATGATTGTCTCCTCCACCATGTGCTTCATGTTTAGATCTCATGAGCTGCCCTACATGATTGAGATCACCGTTATGTAATTCTACATGTTTGGTTTGTTGGGATCCAATGAATATTGGTGTTATGATTGAGTTGCTATACTGAAATATATCTTATGTTATCTCTATGTTGTTTATGATCTTACATGCTCTCCGTTGTTAGTAGCTATCTTGGCCGAGTAGTTGCTAGTGACTCCAAGAGGGGGTATTTATGCTCGATAGTGGGTTCATGCCTCTATTTAACCTGGGGGAGTGACAGAAACCTCTAAGGTTGTAGATGTGCTCTTGCTACTAGGGAGAAAACAACATTCATATGCTCAAGGGCATATGCTTTGTTTACATTACACACTTTGCTTAATGCAATTATCTGTTGTTCGCAACTTAATACTCATGGGGTGTTCGGATGATATCCCCATGAGTGGATTATTAGTCATAGATGCAGTTGGATGGTGGTCTATGTATTTTGTTGTAATGCCCAGAGTAAATCGCATAGTTATCTTCTTGACATATCACGTTTATCTTTATTCTATCAATTGCCCAACTGTAATTTGTTTACCCAGCATGTGTTATTTTATCTTATGGAGAGACACCGCTAGTGAACTGTGGACCCCGGTCCTATTTCCATCATATTGCTATCACCTATTTACTTTACTCGCACTGTTTACTTTACTCGCATACTTCTACTGTTTTCCACTCGATACGCTCATACCCTTTGTTTCAAGCAAACTGGTGAGATTGACAACCTCATCGCAAGTTGGGAACAAAGTACTTGGTTGTGTGTGTGCAGGTTCCGCGTTGCAGCTAGCAAAGCAAGGCTTGGACGAGGCGCCCTATAAATTGTCCTGAGCTGTTGCAAACTAGCAAGCATCACCTTCAGTCGTTTGTCTCTCCTCTCCAAGATCGACATACCTTGGTTTCTTAACTGAGGGAAAACCAGCTGCTATACTCATCACACCTTTCTCTTGGGGTTCCCAACGGGCTGGTTATTTACCACGCATCAAGGAGTGCTTCGTAGCTGACAAGGGTATAATTACTAGAGCCCGTTAGTTGAGTACCCCTGAGGCCCGTTAAGCTAGGCCCAACTGTAATGATAGCCGAATACGAGTTATTACCGTATGTCGATATTTGTAATCTGTATCGAACCCGACCCGATCCTCGAGACCTGGCCACCTATATATAGGGGCCAGGAGGGGACGGTGGAGGGCAGATTGAAAGCAAGCCAGGTTGAACACCCAAGTTTACTTTCGATATACATCTATTTCGACTAACTTTACCTTCGAGTTCATCCGACGCCCTATCTCCCCGATCCTAAGTCCTTCATCTAGGACATTTGTCGAGTTAACCCCTCGTCAATTGGCGCCGACCGTGGGGACTCTGGGCGTTGGAATCATGAATTCGACGGCTTTTTCGCTTGTAGCCAACAGCAGTCCAGAAGTCGACGGAAGTCAAGAGGTAGAACTGACAATTGGAAGCATGAGCATCCTCATCGGGCCATCGGGTTCATCCCGCCTCTCGGAGTCAACAAAGCCAGATCCGTCGGCAAGCAAGCCCAAAACAAAGGAAGCATTGGAATCATCAGAAGGCTCTTCCAGCGAGGTAAACTCGCCGGTCAGCTTGGAAAAAGCATTAATCGCAGAAAGCGACGAAATTCAGGAAAAATTTGACTCAGAAGAAAAAGCGTGTCAGATACACAACAACGCAAGGGACTTCGCCGTAGGAAGCAGCGGCGTCTCGAAAGTACATCAGTTATGTGTTATTATCACTGAAGCAGAGGAAGGAAACAACAGCGAAGAGAGTAAAAGGGTCGACAGGCAAGTCGACAAAGTGAAAAATCACAACAAAAAGGAAAAAGAGAAAGTCCATGTCTCGGCTGGTGAATGGAGGATGATTACATCAGCCATTAATCATGGTACAGAAGTACCCGAGGGATCGCGAAGAGAAGTTCTAATGGGATATCAGTATGCACTATACCAACACAAGAAGAAACTGAGGGAGGAAAGAGACATGGTGTTTCAAGACAACAACAGCATATCAAGGGAAGAATACTGGGAAGACTATAGTGAAGACTCAGAATATAGCAGAGAGAGGCGTGGAGATCCAAAACACAGAAGGGGGGCAACAGCACGCGACAGAGAAGAGGGGTACTCGAGGAGCCCCACCCCACAGTTAGAAGAGGAGGAAGATGACCTAATACAAAAAACGCCAGAGGCGGCACTAGCAGCAGCACAAGCGTATTTACTAGCCACAAGGCCAGAGCATGGGGACCCGCGAGAAGATATGCACCGAGCCGCGATACGAAGCCTCGGAATAGTAGAAGGAAAGATCAGGGAGCAAGGCCTAGAGATAAAGTCGGCAAGTCACAAAGAGAAGTTCAGATACAACCGCACAGACAGCGACTATAGCGAGTCATTAGAAGAGAAAAAGCAGCAGAAAAAGAAGGAGGATGCAAGAGGTATAATAGCACAAGCTCGAGTAAATAAATTGCGACATGCTTGGAGGGAAGAGAATTACGAAGACGACGATAAAGATATGGGTGCGTTATGCTTTACTCGTAGAGTTCGCAGAACGCGGGTACCTAAAGGATTCAAACTACCACACGACCAGAATAAGTACGACGGGTCGCAGGAACCCACCTTATGGTTATCAGATTATCTACAAGCAGTGCAGATATTAGGGGGAACAAAGGCCACTGCAATGCAAAGTTTGCAGCTGCACCTCACCGGCGCCGCCCGGTCTTGGTTGAACACGCTACCCGACGAATCTATTGGAAGCTGGGGGGAACTCGAAAGTCGATTCACAAGAAATTTTCGTTCCACCTACAAACGCCCAGCATCACTGGAAGAAGTTAAAGCATGTGTGCAAAGGAAAGGCGAAACGCTACATTCCTATATACAACGCTGGAGTATAATTAAAAATTCAGCAGAGGACGTCTCCGACGAATGAGCAATAGACGCTTTTTCGGAAGGACTTCGTCGCTCAGATCTTGTGGAAGACATAGGAAGAACAAGACCTATGACAGTAGCTGAGCTAATGGAACAAGCCAACAAATTCGCTGATGGAGAGGACACGTATAACAATAAAAGAGGACGTTCGCCAGAAGTCGACAGAATAAGTCGACAGAGGAGACGATACCGCAGCGGGGGTAACCAAGGAAGGTGAAATCAGGTAGCCGCAGGTTATGTACTAGAAGAAGAGGAAGGGTACGAAAGTAGGAGATTTCAGGCAAAAGGGACAGAAAAATCAAGATACTCTGGTCCTTCGGCTGAGGATATGCTATACGGACCTTGTCGAATTCACTACGCGTACCTCGACGGGAAAAGGGTCTCAAATCACCAGATGAAGGATTGTAGAACATTCCTAAGGTTGCAAGGTGCCATGGGCTCGAGCCAAGAAGGAAGGAAAGGAGAAAAACGTAGAAGTCAAGAATATCAAACTCAAAGATTATCACAGCACCTAGAGTCGCAAGTATACATATCAGCCATGATTCAACCAGTGCCCAAGTCGAAAAAAGAGCGAAAGAGCATATCCAGGCAAGTGAACCTAGCAATATCGTCACCACCAGCTACCACAGAGTACCTACGATGGTCAGAGCAACCAGTCAAGTTCAGTAGAACAGATCACCCACGGAAAGTTCCTAGGCCGGGCCACTCGCCTATGGTTCTAAAAGCACAAATAGGAGGGTACGACATCGGAAGAGTGTTCATGGATGCAGGGAGCGGCATAAACTTAATATATGCTAGAACACTGAAGGCTATGTGCATCTCACCGGCGAGTCTGAAGCCAACAGATTGCTCTTTCCATGGGATAGTACCAGGAGCAGCGAACTACCCCTTGGGAAGAATAGAACTCGATGTCTGCTTTGGTAGCAGCGAGAACTATAGAAGAGAGAAACTGGAGTTCGAAGTTATGGACTGGCCATCACAATATCATGCAATCCTGGGGCGCCCAGCATTTGCAAAATTCATGGCAGTACCGCACTACGCGTATCTCACGTTAAAAATTCCAGGGCCCAAAGGAACAATAACAGTACAAGGGAGCTTTGAAGTAGCCAACACATGCGACAGCGAATTCAACAAGATGGCGCAAACCTTCGGCATGACAGCAGAATACGAAAGGCTCAAAGGAGAAACAGATCATAATGTGCTACCCGACGTTGGGCGATCCCTGCCAGATAAGGCTTTCGACACAACGCAAGATTCAAAGAAAATTCAGGTCCACCCTACGGATCCAAACAAGACGACATCCATTGCGGTAAACTTGGATCCCGCATAGGAAGGCGCGCTCATCGAGTTCCTCCGTGAGCACTGGGAAATCTTCGCCTGGTGTCCATCGGACATGCCAGGGGTCCCCAGGGAACTCGTCGAGCACGCACTAAACGTAGATCCCAAGGCGAAACCAGTCAAGCAACCACTGCGACGATTCGATGAACCCAAGAGGAAGGCAATAGCGTCAGAATTGCACAGATTAGAAAATGTTGGATTTATCAGAGAAATCAAAACTTCGAGTTGGGTGTCGAACCCAGTAATAGTACCCAAGAAGAACACAGACGTACAAAGAGTATGTGTCGACTACACATCTCTCAATAAGCATTGTCCAAAGGATCCCTTCCCTTTACCCCGCATCGATCAAATAATCGATTCAACAGCGGGCTGCGCAAGGCTTTCCTTTTTGGATGCATATTCTGGCTACAACCAGATCAAGATGAAGAAAGAGGACGAGGAAAAAACGGCTTTCATCACACCGTATGGGGTGTTTTGCTACCAAGTGATGCCATTCGGCCTAAAAAATGCAGGGGCGACTTATCAAAGGATGATGCAAAGTTGCCTTGGAAGCCAAATAGGGCGCAACATACAAGTCTACATTGACGATGTAGTCATCACCACAAGAGAGGAGAAATCTTTAATCAGCGACTTGGCAGAAACCTTCGACAACCTGAACAAGTTCAAGCTTAAGTTGAACCCGACAAAGTGTTCCTTCGGAGTTTCAGCAGGGCAACTTCTGGGATTCTTGGTATCAGCGCGAGGAATAGAGGCAAATCCAGAGAAAATTCAAGCAATTCTAACAATGGGGAAACCCACGAAACTCCACGACGTACAGAAATTAGCAGGACGAGTCGCGGCATTAAGTCGTTTCGTCGCTCGACTAGGGGAGAAGGCGCTTCCTTTTTATGCACTTATGAAGAAGTCAGACGACAAATTTGAGTGGACAGAAGAAGCAGACGCAGCGTTTGCGCAATTGAAAAAAGTGCTCTCCACGCCGCCAGTGTTGGTCGCACCTAAAGAAAAAGAGCCACTACTACTGTACATCGCCGCAACCCATCAGGTGGTAAGTACAGTTCTAGTAGTCGAAAGAAGGGAAGAAGGCAAAGCTCATGGCGTCCAGAGACCGGTATATTTCATCAGCGAAGTGCTATCTCCAACCAAACAGAGGTACCCGCATTATCAGAAACTGGCGTATAGTGTCTTCACCACTGCACGAAAATTACGATAGTATTTTACTGTGCACCCAATTATAGTGGTCAATGAAGCGCCATTATCGAACATATTGAACAACCCTTTAGCAACAGGCCGTGTCTCTTTGTGGGGAATCGAGTTATCTCCCATGGACATCACGTACGAAAAAAGGAAGGCGATCAAGTCACAAATTTTGCCAGATTTTACAGCAGAGTGGCTCGAGCTGCAAAGCACGGGACCACCAGATTTATCGAGTACTTGGACAATGTACTTCGATGGTTCAAAGCGAGTCCAAGGAGCAGGCGCAGGAGTAGTATTAATATCGCCTCATGGCGACAAATTAAAGTATGTCTTACGGATGAGCTTCCCGCAGGCTTCTAACAATGAAGCGGAGTACGAGGCTTTGTTGCACGGCATGAAGATGGCCAAAGCTTGTGGAGCAACTCGCCTAAAGATATTTGGAGACTCTAACCTTGTTGTCTAGCAAGTTATGAACAGGTGTGACACAATCAATGACAACATGATGGCCTACAAGAATTTGTACCATTATCTAGAAGGAACGTTCGATGGATGCGAAGTCTCTCACGTCAGCAGGAACAGCAATGAGGAAGCCGACACTTTAGCAAATATTGGATCACAATGCTTACATGTACCATCTAGAGTATTTTGGGAAGAAATAGCGGAAAGGTCAATAAAAAGTGCTAAAAGTTCGACTACCACGGCGGGCTCGGGGGCTATGATAGAGCCAGAGGAGGTCATGATGATAGAAGAAACATGGATGAAGCCATATCTTGCGTACATGATAAATAAAAAGCTACCAGAAGATGCAGTGGAGGCTAAGAGGATAACTCGAAGAGCGAAAGCGTTTGTCGTGATTGAAGGAAAACTATACAAGAGAAGTATTACAGGCGTTTTACAACGCTGTGTCACACCCCAGGAAGGGCAAACAATATTGAAAGACATACACGGCGGAGTATGTGGCCATCACGCCAGCAGCAGAGCAATAGCGGCAAAAGCTTTTCGAGCGGGATTCTATTGGCTAACAGCCATCGAGGACGCAAAAGATATAGTTCGAAAGTGTGAAGCATGTCAAAGGTTTGCATCCAGACCGCACGCACCAGCAGCGGAGCTACAAACAATACCATTATCCTGGCCCTTCGCACAATGGGGTCTTGACATGGTGGGAAAGCTGCACAAATCTTGGCCAGGAGGGCATGTCTACATGCTAGTAGCAGTCGATAAATTCACCAAATGGGTGGAAGCAGCTCCAGTAACAACTCAAGATTCTACAGCAGCAATCAGCTTCATCAAGTCGATAGTTTTTCGTTTTGGTGTACCACACAGCATCATCACAGACAATGGGACAAATTTTACTTCAAAAGAATTCAAAAGTTACTGCGAAGGACTGGGGATCAAGCTTAAATTCGCATCTGTGGCGCACCCGAAGACAAACGGGCAAGTCGAAAAAGCCAATGGCCTGATAAGTAGTGGAATAAAAAAGAGGCTTTTAGCACCTCTCGAGAAAGCCAAGAGCGCTTGGGTAGAAGAATTGCCCTCCATTCTTTGGAGTCTAAGAACTACGCCTAATGCAGCAACTCAAGAAACTCCTTTCTTCCTGGTCCATGACGCAGAAGCCATGCTTCCAGTCGAGGTTACACACGAGGCTCCAAGAGTGACGGCATATGATGAGGCGACATCGACAGAAGCATTGCAAGACGATGTCGATGCGCTAGATGAAGCAAGAGACAAAGCATTAGAAAGGGCTACGCAATATCAGCAAAGCTTACGAAACTACCATAGTAGTCGAGTTCGTCCACGATCCTTTGTGGTAGGAGACCTCGTTTTGCGACTCAGGCAAGATAGCCATGGGAAATTGGAGTCCCCGTGGGTGGGACCTTACATCGTCACGGAAGTAATACCAGGAGGAGCATATCGACTACAAGACAAGAAGACTGGGAAGGACGAAAGCAACCCGTGGAATGCAGAACAGCTACGATGTTTTTACGCGTAGACTAAGTATAGAGATATCAATATATTCGAGTTAACTTTCTGGACCCAGAACATGAGGCCACAGGTCGGGTTCTTTGGGTTGAACTCGACAAAATTGTATGATTCTCGTGTTACTTCTCCGCTCGGGGGCTTCAACCCCTGGGTCGTACGAAAAAATCGTCATGACAAGATGGAGAGGTTTTCCTTCACTATAAGGTTGTTTACACAACCCGATAAATACAGAGAGAACTTGGTTCATAAAAAGAACCCGATATCATCCTTACATTTATTGGTTCGCAAAGAACCCGACATATGGAAAGCATATCTCAGAACATGACTTGTTCTCATGGTACTAGTAAACGATATCGACACAAAGTACGAATATTTATTGCAAATATCATTGCAGGAAGGACATTGTCAAACGAAATTACATGGATAACAGATCCTAATAAAAGAGGGCTTCAAGCTTCATACTTCTTCTGGCAAAGAGTGCCATTATAGATCTTCACGTCAAACTTCGACGTACCGACGTGGAAGTCGAAGGCCATGATAAAGCCTTGATGGATGTCGTGGTCCTCAGCAAATTGCGACCAGCCACCTCTGAAGTATTGCTCGCCGTCGCCATCATACCACACCTCCACCTCATAGGGGATGCCACCGCAAGACTGTTCACGAAGAACCGCCTCTCGCAGTTCGCGGCCATCCATAAACTTCGTGAAATCTAGCGGCAAGCGCTGAATCTCACGGCATTGCGCCATGGCAATGCAAAGGAAAGAAAAGATCCGGGGAGGTACAGCAGGAGCAGCTAGAGCAGCAGATGGAGGAGCGATTGGATCTGGAGTGACGTTAGTCACTTTGGGTTTGTTCTTGCTACCAGGTGGGCGGCCGGGACGGCGCTTAGCCGGAGCATCTGATGAAGTTCCTGTGGCAGCTGGCGCGGTGTTCTTGTTTTTGCTGCCGCGAGGGCGACCCCGACCTCGTGGTGCCGCCGGGGAACCAAGGTTCAGGCGGGAGCCTGCAGCATCTGCCATGAGTGCGAGAGAGAAAACCTCAGAAAAACCCTAGATGGAGGAGAAAAGATGATGCGGCGGAGGAAAGAATCTGATTAGGGTTTTTATATTTACCAGATGGTGCTTTATTTATAAGCGTGTATTATTGGGCCCCCGTGCTACAGCGCAGCCCACAAACAAATTTTAAGTAGGAGTTAAATTCTGCGTACAGCAGACGATAATATCAATAAAGAAAAACAAGACAGGAGACTATGATCGCGCGATATGGAAACCTCGACTTGGACTCGGGGGCTCGTCAAATAGTAAAAGGTCGACAGGAGACAGAAGAGCTGAACTTTGAGCCTATGCTTGACTACAAGTTGCCAAACATAGCCTCGGGGGCTACTCCCATCGGGAACGCTGAGCGCGCACCCGATAGAGATGAAATAGTCAATATTGAAATTGCAGAAGGATAAACATACAAAACTTCGACTACGTAGTCGACAAATTGAAGAGAAATTACTCCCATCGGGAGCGAGTTTTATGGTTGTAGAAACCCGAATATTTTCAGTCAAACTTTGACTGCGACATAAGATTCTCGAGTTGCGTTATCGCAACGAAACTCGAATGCCGTGATTTATCACGAAGGTAAGACCCCGGGATCCGTCCTGTGTGGCCTAGTATACGCACATGGATGCGCTCTGCTGGTATGTATCCGTGTCTACGACGCGAAGAAAATCCTGGTGGACGCACTGGGTACCCTGAGAACCACTGGGACTCATTTTTTGTAAGTCCTAAATGAGGCAAAAGAGTGAGTTTGACCGGTATCCCGAATTCAAGTCCAAGGGGATTGAATTTGAAGTAGGTGACAAGTATCTGTTCCGGCAGTTAACTGACCTCTTGATCCGTCAGAGTTGTCAGGCTTGTTCATCGAGACCCCTTGCGAGCGAATTATCATTATCATAAGTCGAAAGACCAAGTCGAAGATTTGAAGATTAGAGATTCAACCTGAATCTGCAATTCTGGTAGAATCTCAGGGGCTACTGACAAGGGTATAATTACTAGAGCCCGTTAGTTGAGTACCCCTGAGGCCCGTTAAGCTAGGCCCAACTGTAATGATAGCCGAATACGAGTTATTACCGTATGTCGATATTTGTAATCTGTATCGAACCCGACCCGATCCTCGAGACCTGGCCACCTATATATAGGGGCCAGGAGAGGACGGTGGAGGGCAGATTGAAAGCAAGCCAGGTTGAACACCCAAGTTTACTTTCGATATACATCTATTTCGACTAACTTTACCTTCGAGTTCATCCGACGCCCTATCTCCCCGATCCTAAGTCCTTCATCTAGGACATTTGTCGAGTTAACCCCTCGTCAGTAGCCCTACGCATGATTAGTGTATGTTTTCCATTGGAGAATTATTTTGAGTTGCATATTGATGATAGTATCTATTGGTTCAATTATGTTATATTTGTTGAGAGTGTATCCACTAGTGAAAGTATGATCCCTAGGCCTTGTTTCCAAGCATTGCACACCGTTTACTTACTGTTTTGTTACATGTTTGCTCGCAGCGATATTTATTTCAGATCACATTTACTACTTATAATCATCACTACTACTTGTATTTCACTATCTCTTCGCCGAACTAGTGCACCTATACATCTGACAAGTGTATTGGGTGTGTTGGGGACACAAGAGACATTCTGTATCGTAATTGCAGGGTTGCTTGAGAGGGATAGCTTTGACGTCTTCCTCCCTGAGTTCGATAAACCTTGGGTGATCCACTTAAGGGAAACTTGTTGTTGTTCTACAAACCTCTGCACTTGAAGGCCCAACACTGTCTACAAGAATAGACGCATGCGTAGACATCAGTGGTACATACTAAACCCCTCATGTTATGAAGACTATGCAAAGGTAGGACGACACCCACTTTTGTTGTGGTGCTAGGAACAATTTATGATCCCCTTTTGGTAACTCTAATGCATGCTCCCCTAAGTTGATGAATGTGTGCAATTGTTCACTTGCTTGGATGATCTTGCTGTCACCATTTGTTACCTCATCGTGTACTTACCCCTCATGTTTCTTTGTTAGTGGTACATCATGTTCAGGGGGAGGCAGCCCGGAGTGTATAGTTCGTGGAGGATCTGCGAGGTTCAAGTGAATGGTTTCTCGAACAACATCTACAGAGGGTACCAGACTCTAGAGGAGGCAGTGGAGAAGTTCAACCAATTCTTGGCTGATGAGGCTATGGCTTATCAAGGTATGGCTGTTTAAGCACTCCCTACTCAAGGAATGGCTCTTCAAGCCCTGCCTATTCAAGGTATGCCTGCTCATGCCATGCCTCTCCAAGCAATGGTTGTTGAAGCAATGCCTCACCATGGCAGACACAGGTTTAGAGATTTCATCATTGTTGTACTGATGGTGGTGATCGCGAGGCTCTTGTTCTTCAATTAGGTGGTGTACGATCGCATGTTGTGGTAATCCCACTAGAGTTTGAAATGGGTAACTCTTAGAACACTAGTGTGGTTAACCAAACAGCTTGACATTGCATCTGCTGGATTACGAAATCTGTTTGCAGGCATCCAAACAAATGGGCCAAAGTTGGCTCTTAGGGACAGCGAAATCCATTGTGGGCAACCAAACAAAACGCCCTAGCTATTTTTGGCCCGTTCGATGCGATCCTAGCCCCCCAGCGCCTGCTCCCAGGGAGCCAAAAAAGAGGTGCAGGATGCCAATTGCGCGTGAGAATTTCCACCTCGTCCGCGTTATGCCTTAATTTAGTACTAGAGTATTTTTAGGGTTCGGAAGAATTATCCCATTAAATCCTTAAATCTCTATCTATTCTAAAAATATGTTTGATCCTAGTGTATTGAGCTAATTTAATTCCCAGTTATCTCTATTTTTCTCATATCTTAGTGTATTTTTAGCAACATTCAATACTCTACCCTTACATAGTGGATAGAAATTGAGAATTAGTGAGTATTGGGTGAAGATAGGGTTTCACCCAATCGCTTTAAAGATTGTCCTCACTAATACACACTACTACAATAGATCCAAATAAAGCCTCAAAAGATTGCCCATAAGCGCCCACGCTCTCAGCAGCGGCCGACACCGACTATAGCTGGCGTACCGAATACTCTAGGAACCACCAAGGTGACGCCTCCAAGGAGGGAATGATGAAGCTACTCCGCCGTCGCCCGATCTGAAGGTTGGATCTAGGGTTTCCCCTGGTGCTCGAGGTGGGGAAGCACGGTCAGTGCCATGACGATGCCTCCAAGAAGGTGACTACGCCCACGGGCATCGCCGTCATCAGCTTCACGTAGGGATTTTGCCTCGGCCCTACCATCGACCCCAGAGCCCATCGGATACGCGTAGAAAAGAGTTGGCTTTGGCACACCGATGAAGAGAGGCGAGCCAAATCTGTCAAAGGCGGAGCAGGGAGCATCGTTCACCGCCTCGCCACCACCGAACGGGGCTGGACAGTGAGTATCCAGCCCACCGCTGCCTGGCCGGCCACCGACACCGCCACGGTGCTCAGTGACCGATGCGGTTAGGCTCCACCGTGCCAACCTGCAGCCACAAGATCTAGAACATCAGGCCCGCTCATGCCCATCTCGGCTGAGAGTGAGCCTAGAGCTCTAGGCCGCAGCCACAGGGGCGCCTCCGCCGCGCGAAGCCGTGCCTCCACCGTCGATGAGCCATGCACGTTCGCCGGGATCCTGCAACACCTTGCCGCCAAATCGCCGCCCCGCCATGCGCCCCCACCGCCAGGAGAGAGAGCCACCTATACGTGAGGAGATGACCCCGCCACCGCCGTCGCCGCCTGAGCTTTGCCCGGTGGGGCCTCTGGTGGTGGAGGAGGAGGGGAAGACGAGGGAAGGAGGGCTGGAGTCCAGGTGGTTTTTTTTCGCTTGATCTGTTATTATGATCGAGCTAAAACTTTTGCTTGGAGGTTAATTCGATGAGCTCTAGCTTCAGGTTTGCGAGCTTCTCATTTTTCTTCTCTCTCTTTGGTCTCCCGGAGACAGATATCCACCTTTTTTCATTGTTCATTTGCTAGAGCTATTTGGTTTTCATCTCCTGTGGATTCTAGAACATACCACTTTAATCAATCTTGTTATCCTGCAAACTGCCTCTAATTCTGTAGCTTCGGTTAAGCTTATCTTTGCAAACCTTTGGTTCTATGGAAAGCGTGCAGTGATTTGCTTTTCAATAAAAAGACATGGTCAGTTTCACAGTTTCTTTTTGCTGCACAATCTATTCTCTCTGCAGGAAAATCTGAAGTTTCTTCAGTTTTTTGAGGAGATGGTATGGAGAAGACTGTTGCGGGCCAATCCCTTTGGATTTGCAATTCTCAGTGCCTGCTAGGGGAAAAGTCTTCTGTGATGCCAATGTGGCAGGGTTAGCTGTTTTCATGCAGGACCCATAGAAGAAGATCAAACTGTGTGTTGGAGCAATCTCTCTTCCATTTCCTCTGTTTTGCAGACTGAAGCGCAAGCCCTATCCCTTGCTTTGAGGATGGCTCAAATGCTTTGTTGGACATATGCTTCCTTTTACTATGACAACAAAACATTGGTTCAGGCGGCGATGACTGATGACTTGCTCTCGGATGAATGTCACTGGTCGATGAGGCCTCTTCTTACTGGCATGCAAACTTGTAGGAGGACTCGGTCATATTCGGTGCTTAAGGCACCTCACACGGTCACGCCAATACAAGACGGCACACTTGTTTCGGTCTAAAGCGAACTTGTTGTTTCCTTCTTTGTGTTCTACTACATTTCGGGATATATGCTATGTTAGCTCTCTAGAAAGGCTTACATTTTGGGACGAAGGTAATACAAAACTTAGTAACTTCAGGAACAACACTGTCAGGTTGCAGTCTGTCCACTACTTGGGCTGTACTTTTGACCTATCCTTTTGTAAGTCAGAGTCACTTTGCCGAGGACTTTGAATAAAGGTAAATCATACTAAGGGCATGTACAATGGTAGAGAAGGCATGCCTTCTCTTATCCCTCCACATCACCTAGAGAAAGTACTAAATATGACTTGTACAATGCATTATCTCTTATTATCATCTCTAACAATTAATGAGAAATAACTATTTTTAGTAAGAAATTAATTGGCTAAGGGAAGGCGAAAATGGTACAATGAATGAAATAGCCTTCTCTTTCTTATTTCTCTCTTCTCCAACTAGCAAAAATCCTATGTGGCACCTCTAAGGGAAGGCTGATGTCACCCTATTATAAGTACCCTAAGAGGCGCCTCATCATTCGTCATCCCGTGCGGCGGTTTGTTGTTGGAAAAAAACGCGTCGCTGCCTTAAGGACAGACCACATCCTATAACCTCGGTGTCTTGCCCGCTCGCTGAGTGCTCTCCACCGCACAGTCTCGCTCTCAGGGGAATACCGCCTATGTCATGTGCGCATCGAAGGCTGCGAACCCCGAGCTCTCAGCAGTGCCGTAGATAAGCGCTCGAGGAGAAGACCCTCATCAGGAGCGCTGGGAGACCGCCGCCGCCGTGCATGGAGGCGTGCGGCGACAGGCACAAGGAGCCACACAAGCGAGGGTGCCTGGTCCTTAAACTTCTTCTAGGAGAAGAGTTCTAGCCTTAATTTGCAGTGGATTAGGCAGGGCGGCGATGTAGGAATCGACAACCGGAGAGTTGGGCAATATGCGGGAGCAGGGCTCGATGTCCGATGGGAAGATAGAGGAGAAGCTGGGCGGCAAGAGGATCTCGACGGCTGGTAGAGGTAGACAGCGCAGCTACAATTCTCTATGGCGTTGCAGACGAAAGCTCTCCCATGGCGCTCTGTCGTGGGTTGGGGAATAAAGAGAGAATGCGTCCATGATGACCAATTAATTTGGCAATTGGACTTCATTCATTCGGTAATTATGCTAAGTTAATCAGGTAACTAGTATATATGGAAGCTATTAAGAAAATTTAACCCCGGAACTACACCTAGCAATTCGGTAATTAGTGGCTAATTAATTTGTAATTACTAGATAATTATGACCTAATTAATTTGGTAATTAGATTGAACGTGGGGCGGAGAGTTTTGTGGGGACATCGGCTAAAACTGCAAAAATATCTCGACCTCATATTCGTGGCCACTGTGAGTCCGTGATGTATGGGCTTGCCAGGACTAATGGGTCGCCGCACGCGGAATATTTTCTACAGCGCCGCCGCGTAGCTCTACCCTTGAATAAAAGAAGCCTTACCTTGCAAAAAAAACTCTGAATTCTTCAAAGAAAGGCTAAGAGCCAGCCCAGTACATGATGACTCCTCCACCTAAAAGACGACAGCCCATCAATTTCCATCTAGCGGATCGCTGCCTTCGACGTCCGTCGCTGATAGCACGTCCTCGTGGACCTCTTCCCGCTGCACGTGGAGTCGTGCATCCCTGCACGGGAAATCCTATACCCCGCTCAATGCGGGGTTTCCTTCTCGCGCCGCACACCTGCTCCAGGCACGCGTGTCGGGTGGGCCGAGCCCGTTAAACAAGCTGCGGTGGAAGAACTCCGGCGAGGAAGAAGAACTCCGGCGAGGAAGAAGAGAGAAATCAAGCACCGACGGCGCCACGAAGCCACCGACACCGCGGCTGACCGCGGTGGAGGCGGCGGAGCAAGCACCGGCGCGCCACGAAGCCGCCGACGCCGCGGCTGGCCGCGGTGGAGGCGGCGGAGCAAGCCCTAGAACTTAGGGTTTGGGGGTGAGGTGGGGGTCGCCGGCGCCGGAGAAGAAAAGGTTGCCATAGGGGGGCCTAGAGGGATGGTCGGAACCTCGCCGGAGACGGGGACGACGGGGCTGGCCCCGCTGTCGCCGGCGGAGGCGAGGAAAAGATCTTAGGCGAGGCGGACCTGGAAGGGGCGGCGGACCTGGGAGAGCTGGCGGTGGGGGGCGGCGGACCTGAGAGCAGGGCGGGACGGTGGGGAGCGGTCTGGAAGAAGAAGAAGGCGTCGGTGTGCGGTGCATCCGCAGCACGGGGCACTCCCATCTTCCATATGCCCATCCGCAGTCCGCACTGCAGCCCATCCTGCCAGGTACTCCGTCCACGCAAGGTCACATGCTCGCACCGGCTTCCAGCAGGAACGTCGAAGCAACAATCAGCCACCAGGACATCACTGCATGATGAGAGCCGAGAGCGAATCCTGGTTATTGGAAATCGCAGATGCAACAGCCAAAATTATTTGGGCATAGCAACGTGCGCGCTTGTTCTCTGTTCCTTGTTACCTCGCTCTCCATCACTCTGCAGCAACCCACCATGTTTCTGATGCATAAACTACTACCTAGCCTGGTCATCTGGTGACTCACAAGTCGTTCTAATAATTCCCTCATGAGATCACAGTAGAAGGTCGATCGGATACCTTGGAATAAGGTGATGTCTGAACCTTGTAGAACATTATGCTTTGTTATGAGAAGCAGGAGGTTATCCCCTTTTGGTAAAAAAAAGGTCGATTGGATCAGGCATTATAATTCTCAGAGAAACATACATCAGAGTCGTGTTTATACTATATATATACTTCAGTATATGTACTGACTGCCTGACATGTATGCAGTCTGACAGTTCATTAGGCAGAATATGAAATCATAGGACCATTCAAAATTTCACTCAGAATGATAGCATGTATGGATCCAAGTAGAGGGTCGAGATTCACTCTTCCCGGAATAAAAATATAATTCAGTAGAACTCGACAGTGCTGGTCAATGGTCATTTTATTTCCAAAATTTGGAACAGGGTCAAGAGTTCTTTTCCCCTATAGTTTGCAAAACTGAACTAAGTATTCACCGTAATACACGCAAGCTTTACAATTCTGGAGGCATTAGATACAGGTGAAGAAAGGAGGGGAGAGAGATCTACAAATTCAGTTGACAAAAATATATGGAAGACATCATGTACTCTTATCCAGCACCAGTAGCATGTGATTCTGGCTGTTTCAAGCCATTCTGTTGTGGCAATGGCGACTCCTGTAGATCCTGCTGCTCCTGGGGTGGTAAAGGTGGATGCAACTGATCCTGTATTTCCTGCTGTTGCAATGGTGGTTGCAACTGGTCGTGTGGTGGCAGCGGTTCTTGGGGCTGATCCACTTGATCACCTTGCCATACCCATACAATATCCTTGAGTGCAGGCCTTACTTCTTCCTTCACCAGCTTCTGGTACTCCATAGTGTCTCCATTAGTCTTTTTCAGCTCAACCAAGAGAAAAGAAGGGGCTGCCTCGAATATCTCAGCGTCAAGCTCGAGAAAACCCTTCTTTCCTTCCTTTGGAGCCGCAAACTTCAGGACCCCGTTTTCTTTCTTCTTAACTTTTAGCTTCAAGCGTTTGGCCATTTCCTTCAACTTCGTTAGTACAGCTGTTACAGGCTGTCTAGTGGTGAATCGTTCTTCCCGGCGACCATACTCATCCCCAAAAAACCCAGATAGGTTGACCCCTGTGGAGAGAGAGATGATGTCAAATGCATTCAGGTTTGGGAGGCTTAAGGACCCTTGATTTCCCTCGGAAGAGCTGCATTCTGTCGAGCCCGATGTTGCAGCTTCAGCTGAACACATGCTGCGTGTTGCTCCAGGCTCATTTTTCTTTGCATTTAACTCAACTGGTTTTCTGTACCAAGCACTTCTCTTTATCCTTGAGATTGTAATCCTAGTACTGGGATCTGGATCAAGGATTTTATGCAAAAGATCCTTCAGCTCAGCGGAAAAATACCGAGGACATTTAAACTCTGCTTTGGAAATCTTTCTATACATCTCTATCAGATTTGCCTCATGGAAAGGAAGGTAACCAGACACGAGCACAAACAGAATTATTCCACTGGACCATATATCCGCTTTTGCACCATCGTAGCCTTTCCTGCTAAGAACTTCAGGAGCAACATAAGCTGGAGTTCCACATGTGGTGTGGAGGAGACCATCTTGCCTTGTGCAATCAGCCAGGGCACTCAAACCAAAATCTGAGACTTTAAGGTTTTCATGTTCATCCAGGAGTAGGTTTTCAGGCTTCAAGTCACGGTGATAAACACCCCGGCTGTGGCAATAGTCAACAGCACTGATTAATTGGTGGAAATACCTCCTAGCAGCATCCTCGCTAAGCTTTCCCGCCTTTACTATTTTGTTGAAAAGCTCACCACCTTTGGCATACTCCAAGACAAAGTAAATCCTTCTCTTGGTAGCCATAACCTCAAAAAGCTGCAGGACGTTCGGGTGCTTCACCAATCTCATTACTGAAATCTCTCTCTTGATCTGCTCCACAAGTCCAACCTTTGTAACCTTGTCCTTATTGATCATCTTTATCGCCACAGCTTGGCCAGTTGCAAGATTTCGGGCATAATACACCTTCGCAAAGGTTCCTTGTCCCAATTGCTTCCCGATTTCATAACGTCCCATCAAGATAGTTCTCCTCTCATCCATGATATCAATCTATTTGAATACAGTAAACAAGCGAACAGGACACGCCACTTATACAGTAGTATCTAGAGTGTATACCTCATGAATTGGGCAGATGTTAACCGTCTTCACAAAGGTGATTATCTAACAATATAGACACCCACAACCTACTGTGCTTCGCACCACGGAGGGGAGGAACGGTATCAATGTGCAGCACAATCGCATGAAAGCTCCACAATACGAGCTTGAACGAAGCTCGGATCTTGTTTGCACGAAATAAGTGCTTTTTGTGCAAGCACATCTTTCTGCATTCCCCAGTCCTCTTCTGATCAACAACTGTCAGCCAGGAAAACAAATAAATTACCACAAATACATGTAATTCAGCATTGGATTATGAGCTCAAACGAAAAATTCAGCAGTCTTTGAGATTGAGAACACTAGGTAATCTTGGATGACACACCAATGCTATGTATCAAACCAGAAATGATATAACAGAGAAATGAACTGACGCAGGGCAGCAATCGGAGTCACAATGATCGATAATTGGGTGGAGAGACCTTCAAAAAAAAATTGGGTGGAGACAAGATGCTCTTATTTGAGTTCTGAAAACCATAATTTCGAAAAATACAACGCATGCATATACAGAGTCATCACAGATCATGAGCAGACAACTCTTACAAGAGCCATCATAGAATCGCATAAATTCCCACCCAGACGCGGTGAAATCGAGCGGTGCGAGCAAATAGATCTCTTTCAGGGGAGAAGAACAGTACCTGATGATCAGGAACGGGAAAGAGAAGTGCCTGAAATCCCGCGGAAGGCCATACGAATCGATCAGACTCGATCCCGTGAAGCAAGCGAGGACCGATTTGGTACGTGGCTGACCTCCTTGTAAGCTTTGCTCTTTGTAGATTCTGAAGAATTTCTGGGCTCTAGATGCCGCGCTCTCATATTCTTCCTCTGTGGCGCAGGAACTTTGTGGCTAGATCCCTCGGAATCTTCTAATTCCGCTCTTAGCGCGAGATTATAGCGCGGCGGCGGCGCGCTCCCCCTACCGAGGGCGGCGCAGGTCAGCCGTGTCGACTAAACGAGCTCTTCTCTTGACTACCCCAAATCTTTTGAGATTTCACGGCGTTAAAGTAGTTGGGTTTCAGGCCATGTCCAGTTTGCCAGCAGTTGTGTAGATACTTAGTACTACTAAATAAATTAGAAAAATTCGCTACATGACACCATTATTTTCTGATTGAAACACACCGCCTGATTATGTCTTTGCTGAAACACACCGTATGTTCAAAAACAGAAAGTTTGATGGATGACCATGTTGTGACCGTATGTTCAAGCAAATGTGTTATAAACGTGTAATGGTATCTAGCAAAAACACAATCGGATGATATGTTTCGGCAAACGCCAAAAATTAACACATGTAGCAATTTTTCTAAAAAAACTAATATTGAGGAGTATTAAAACACAAATTAGGTCACAAAATTGGTACATTTTCTCTTTTTATGAAAATATTGATGTACTGGTAGAAAATATATGAAAACTCTAGCATAAAAGAAAGGACAAACTTTATCTCATTTGGCTAATTAATCAGACGGTTCTCTCTGCGTGTGCTGCTATAGAGCAAATTTAATAGTAGAGCTAAATATTTGCTATAAGACATTGTCATATCATCTATAGCGAACTATGGCATACTCTTTCATGTTTTGTTACAACCATATTCAGATTTGTTGCATAATTTGTTGGTTTTTGCTGCATGGCTATGTTTAAAATGCTACAACCTCCTTTTGCTACAAGTCGCAGATCTGATGCTTCTTTAAATTCCGCAACATTCAAATTGAGAATTGTTGCATTTGTTTTTGGTTTTGGATGGATGTTTGTGTTTAAAATGCTACACTGTTATTTTCATAGATTTGAGAAAATTTGTTGCAAATAGATGTTACATGCAAAGAAAAATAGCTACATGGTCGGGCGCGTGGATGAAATCACTTAAGTGCATCGGACGGCTCAGAAGGCGGATGATTTTTTTTTGCAATCTACTGCCCACATGTCCAATGCTTGCCAAAAAACCTAGTGTTTCTAAAGAAGAGGAAAAGTGAGAAAATAATGCATGTTGTACATTTTGTATTCCTACCCATTAAAATATAGAAAATGTAATAAATAAATTGGTTGCTCAAATTGTCAGATCCACCAAAATGTGTGTGAAGGTGAGCGAAAATATAGGAATCATCTATCCTCACTTGGCCGTGGTGAAAGAGGAGAGGCGGTCGGAGGCAATTCCGGCAGTGGTTCCCCCTCTGATCTTTGCAGGTTCAGCCTCTGTTTTGTATTGCCTCCTCACGAGTACGCCTCGGGGGTGTTTATACAGTGGTTTTTAGGACAAACCCGCTAATCTGAGATGAAGACGGGCGACATTGGACGCTCGAAGGGCAAACAAGACATGGTTGCGCGGCCAGGGGTGGGCCCCGCGCCACCAGTGCTTGTTTGGGCCTCATGGGTCCGCTCCAGTGCTTCATTTTCTCATGATTTGTCTCCGGGACAAATATTGACGCCAGAAAAATCCTAACTCCGTTTGAGTTCCGAAAGGTCCCTCAAACGTTAAAATACTGAAAACAGGGGTTTTCTGTTTTGCAGAGTTATAAACAATTAAAAGGGATTGATGAAAATCCCCATAAATCAATGCAAAACATGAATATAACATCTTATAACATGCAAATATGTTGAAATATGTGGCAATAAACTACAAAGTTAATGCATGTATTTTACATGCATCACCCACCTTGCCACACACCCAACAAGGTTCTTTCTTCCCCTTGTTTTGCCCCTTCTTCTTAAAGTTGGTAGTCTGGGAGACTTTGTTCTTTCTCTTAGACTTGTGGGCATTTTTCTGCACCATGTTGGCAGCAGAACGTCCCTCGGTTCCACAAGTATGTTTGTCTTTTGCCCTCGCCTTCTCTTCAACATCCAGAGATCCAATGATATTCTCAACAGAGAATTCTTGCCTCTGATGTTTCAGCGAAGTGGCAAAGTTCCTCCATAAAGGGGGAAGCTTAGCGACAATGCATCCCAGGATAAACTTGTCCGAAAGCACTCACTTGAGGAGCTCGAGTTTCTTAGCCATGATCTGTAGCTCATGAGCCTATTCAACTACAGATCGGTTTTCACCCATATCTTGTAGTTATTGAACTTCTCCATAGCATACCGTTTGCCGCCGGCATTAGCCACGCCAAATTTGGCCTCCAAGGCATCCCACAGTTTTTTTCCATCTCGGATGTGCAAATAAGCATCAACCAAGTTATCTCCAAGTATACTTAGGACGACACCCAAAAAGAGCACGATGGCTTCCTTGAACGCTCTCTCCTGATCAGGAGTAAGCGGACCTATCAGATTAAAAAAGCTGCAACTCCCTGCGCGCCCATAGTAGTGAGCCACAACAAGGTTTTATTCTGCTATCTCTTGAAATGAGCACCCATAAAAGGGATCGATTTGAGCGCAGCAGCAAAACCAACCAGTGAAAATTGCCTAATCATATAGTAAGGTTTTTTTTGGATTTTTAGGATATTAAGTAATTTCTGAGGGAGTTTAATTACCGAAGTAAACAACATATAAGCAGTAGTTAACTTAACCACATGCAGACATGCAAACACATCTAGCAGATATGCAAATGGAACCAGAACTAGTGCTAAGTGAGAGATTAGAAGCATGTACAGAGCGACCGGGAAAGTCGGCACCGCAGCAGCAACACCACCATGGATGTCGTCATGGTAAAGGTCAAAGTCGCCGAGCCTGACGAAGAGGATGTAGATCAACGAGGAAGAACTCAAACGGATGCGAGCAGTCGCATCGAGACGCTCCCCAAAACCATTATCGCCCGTCTCCCGGATCTCAATGGACGGGGCTTCGGGGGCCTGCTCTCCCGAACGGCCGTGCACGCAGTCGCCGGAATGAGGAACACTAGAGAGCGGCGCAGCAAAGGGATCTAGGTCGCTAGAGAGACAGAAAGAACACACCAATTCTAGATTTGGTATGTTTCCTGGTACAGCCTGGGAGCAGAGGCCCCGACCGAACCGCCACGCGTGAAAGATAGGGACACGCGGCGAGCATGTACCCAACTCAGTTGGTGCACCAAGCAGAAAATTTTAGTCTTCCGCAAAATGAGTTTCAAACTCAATTCACGAAACGCTACGCATGTGAGCGATGCGAGGCATGGCGAGGCGGGCGGGCGGAGGAGGAGGATGAGTGCGCATAGGCTTCTTCTTATTCACTCACTTAGGAGCACTAGAAGAGATCACCTTATAAATCACTTCAACGATCTCCCAACTAGCAGGGTAGGACTAAACTTTGCTCCCCAACCAGCCACTAATAGCTTCCATAGAGATAAGCCTTGAGATTTCGCAATTGTAGGCTACATGGACGGCCAACTTAGACTACAGTCCATATATATCCAATAAATAAATAGAGCTAGTAATTTTACATATCTATGCATTTGTCCCAAATAGACAGGCGTCTATCACTCTACCAGGAATGGAAAGATGCATAGAGCGTTGGTAGCCGGTGAAACCAAACGGAAAAGCAAATCGCAGACTTGCCCGTGACGGCAGAAGAGAAGAGCGAGATCGGGCTGAGCTGTCCTGTTTGCTGGTAGTGCCTTCCCACGCCACCTCACCTCGACGAGGGAGGGAGGCCGTTGGTCGGCGCTTTCCCGTGAGCTGCGAACCGCCCTATCATTGCGAGAGTCACGACGACGGCGTGCTCGTGCTGGACCAACCGCTCGCCAGCGCGTGCCGAGGTCGCCTCTTCTCGACCGCCACGTTCAGCCGGAGCATTGGTGCTGGTGCACCAGTACCACACAGGAGAGGAGGTCCGCCTGACTGACGCCTGTGATGTTTGTGTGGTGAAACGGCGCCTCGCCTTTCGCTGGTCAGTTTTTTGTCCGAGGGCGCATCAGCCACGACGGCGACATGATCTGGTTGATGGTCGGAATCTTTTTGTCGTCTGCTTCTGTAGCCACCAAACTTCGCCTTGATATCCTGGTACTGGTAGGCATTTTCTTAAAAAAAATCTTCTGGTGGGCAAAGCATGGCCGTTCTTAAAAAATGTGCCTGGAAAGAGCAAGTTCAAGCCGGCCTCGTCCAGTGCACGATTTTTCTTCGAGGGATATTGCTTGTTAAAGGGCTGAAAATGTGAGACCTGAAGACCAATTGCAGTATGTAGTCGATGGGCCTGTACGTGTGATGGCCTCTTTCCGACTTTCATGCAGGCCGGTTGGATCGAAAGAATTTGGATGTCCTACATCAAGCACTAGCCAATCAAGAATAATATATTTTTTCGAGAATACACCCTGGAAGATGTATTAATCATGAGAAATTATACCCAGAGGCGCCGCACGACAAGGTGTGCCTGTGCGGCGCTTGCGTGTCCCTCCGATAGTCTCCGATAGGTACGTAACCGCTCGATCGACCTCCACCTTATCTCCTTGGCCCGCCCGAACCAGCCGCACACGACCCCCCTCTCTCTCGACATAATTTCCCCTTCCCATTCCCGTCGCCGTGCTGCTTCTTCGACCAGAAATCGAGCGCGTGGAGGTTTGATTCCCGTCACAGGGGACGCGGATGGAGGTGAGGAAACGCTGGAGTTTCCAGACCGGAGGTTGGATTCCCTTCGTCGGCCGTCATCAGGTTGGGGCGCCGTGGGGAGCAGTACTCCGCGGCGGGCGAGGTTGAGGCTGCTCCGCCTTCAACCAGTGGGGGCGTCGCAAGGAGCAGAACCGCGCCAGGAGGTTGCAGAACTGCGCCTCGCAAGGATGCGAGCGGTTCGACCTCGCTGGGCGCCTAGGACGGTCGGGAACACAGCCGATCCGTGAGGTTGCAGCCGAGGGCCACGGCCACAAGAGGTCGTGCCGCGGGGAGCCGCCTCCGAGGGATATGGCCGGGGTTGATGCCCACCGCACATGCTGGGCGCCGCCTACCCCGGGACCAGCTGTGCTGGGGGTCGATGGCCGCCGCGTGGTGGAGTAGTTGTGTCATCGGTGTGCTAAAGCCGCTCTGAGAACGAGCAAGACATGGGGAGCGGCGGTGCACCGGAGATGGTGGCCAAGAACTTGGTGAGGTCCCTCTGTGATTTGGCGCCGATGTTGACAAGGTAGGAGCTCGACGAAAAAGCGGTGCTGGTGGGCGTGGCGGTGTTGCAGTGGCCGTTGGTGGTGGGGGTAGGAGTGTCGGGCGGCCGCACGGATGCGATGCTCGGATATATAAAATGAAGAAAATGGCGTGCCACTGCCATCTACCCTGCTGCCCCAATTGTCATTAGGTCGACATTATCTGCAACACATTGTGAGTGTGCTTTGTGCTGGGCATTTTTTTGTTGATGGTTGACAGCTTGGTAATTTTGTAACTGTTAATGAAACATTCTAGAAATTCTTTTGGGAATCCTAGCAGCTAGTTTTAAACAATCTGGTAGTTGTTAGTCATGAACCTGGTATTTCTTATTACGAAACCTGGTGGCTGTTTCTAATGAACCTTGCAATTCCTTTGGGAAACCTAGAAGATGTCTCTCACAAACCTGATAATTCAATTGGAAATTCTGGTAGCTACATCTAAATAATCTGGCAGCTATTTCTAATAAACTTGGTAACTATTTCGGGAAATCTGGTAGCTACATTTAAATAACCTAGAGAGTCAGCAACCGAAGGCAGGATCCAGCCAGACTTGAAGAAGATGTTGACTACCAAGCGTCGGCGATGACGTACATTGCGCCCTAGAGGCCCGCACTTTGAGAAGTAGCCAGCACTTGCAACATATCCCCACCCATCCTCGCCGGAAGAGACCGACGAAGCCACCATCGGGGACTCCCCTGGCAGCCTAGGAAGCGTCTCCAAGAAGATGTTCCTCATAAACCTGGTTCATTTGAGAATTCTGGTAGCTACATTTAAATAACATGGCAGCTATTTCTAATAAACTTGGTAATTCTCTTGGGAAATCTGATAGCTACTTTTGAACATATAAAACCTGGTAATTCATATGGGGAAATCTGGTAGCTACCTCTAAACAACCTCGCGCTATTTTGCAATGAACCTGGCAATCCATTTGGGAAATCCGGTAGCTACTCCTGAACCTGGTAGATAGTTTCATAATTCTTGTAATTCATTAGAAAAATCTGATAGCTAGTTCTAACCGACATGGTAGTTGTTTTATGCAGATTTGTGGATGTTTGTTCTTTTTGTTGTATTCGTTGTTTTGATCTTTTTGATCCTTTGTGGCTGCACTGTTGTTGTCGATTATGATATATTTACTATTTATGCAGATTTGTGGATGTGAGTAAAAGTGCACCATGAACCAGCTTGAGACAATTCTGAAGAGCTTTGTTGGATGTTCGACGAAATGCATCAAAGTACTTGCATGATAATTGTGACGCCCCAAAATCGGCACCTTGCAGATGATAGCGATCACGCCACAATCTATATGATGTCGCTTTGGAAACGCACCACCAAGCGCCTCGTGCACGTCGCAACATGCACGTGATGCGGGTGGAATCGAGTAGCAACAGTTACACAAGTTCACGATGGAACCCACAAAAGAATATATAATATAACGACAAAGACTCCATGAGTCAAGAATCCAAATATACATACAAAGATCCAAAATCATACATAAAGCCAAATAGTATCCGAGTACGGATAAGAATATAAATGGGCCTAAGAGGCCTGAAGATAAACGATGGCGTCCATAACCCTGCCCAGGCCAAGCCGGAAGGGTAACCTTGCTAACGTCGTCGCTCCCATACCTGTGAAGATCGGGCCAACGGTTGCCGAAAAAGGAGGGAGAAAGAGAAAGGAAAAAGAAGAAAAACGAGGGTGAGTACCGAGGCACGTACTCGCGAGACTGGAATTCAGCTGTGCTCGCCTACGGGCTATATGGTGGACTTAGCGGCAACAAAAGCACTAAACTACAGAGACACACTAAAACTTTCGTCTAAATAGAATACGATAAGAGAGTGCATAACAGGAACCAACTAGATGCTAACACCAAACATAACCCAGCCGATGTATCGCCCCTTCGCACCCAACGAGGAAGCAATTGCAAAGGCACTCACACAGTTAACAAGTTTTATTGCAGGTTTGTTGTTGTAGTTGCACTAACTTACTACGCAAGTTTATTTGTATTGAAACAACAGGTGCAAGTTATTCTATGATCGAGTAGTACAGCTCCAAGTCGTCCATAACCGTGGACACGGCTTTTCGAAAAGATTTAACCCTGCAGGGGTGCCCAAATGTACCCAAACGCTCGAACAATCCTTCAGGCAAGTCTCGCACCCTTAATAAAAACAGGTGCACCATTAGGATAGTCACGACTCGCACTCTCCTTCACTACAAACAAGTCCAGGAAGCCACCTAACTAAGTTGAACCCGCTCGAGAGTCCGGCCGAATCTCTGAGACGGACCTAGTTGTTTGCGACCACGGTTAAGATGGATCAGAGCCCACTAGGGGATGACCACTTAACAATACGTACCGCACCTATACGGACGTGCAGAACAAGGGGTTACAAGGCACCCACGGCTTCCCCCACAGTAAATCGGACCAAAAGATACAAGCTGCACGCCCGACAAGAAACAAATGGAAAACCCCGAACTAGTTGTGGCCACTGGACAAGTATGTAGATTCCGGCAGTGATCGAGGGGAGGCCCAGAAGCGTACCCACGCTTGGTTAGAGCGCTCAGTCTCAGAACAGTTCATGCGATCTCGGGGTCCTAGGGGACACAAGTGAGCCGTCGTAAAACTGGCAAAATGACTCACCGATGCCTCTGCTTAATTCAATTTTAATTATTAATAATAAAGTAAGCCATGATTATCTCCAACAACATGTATCAATAAAGTAGAGCATGTGATAACTTTCCCAACCCGATAAGATAACACCTCTTGAAACAACCTGAACATGCCTACGACTCGCAAGGCCAACTCGAACAACAAGCACACGGGTAATAGGATGCATGGAAGGTTCTATGGCTTTGCTTTAGATAAACAGGTGGATAGGACATGTGACTCAAACAAAAGCATCGCGACACAAGGCTAGAATATAGAGCTAGCGAGAGCAAAAGTGTTAAATGGGTAGAGAGAAAAGGGCTCGCCTGCAAAGAAGATCGAAGAACACCCGAAGAACTTGTCGTTGCTCACATCACCACGAAGCGTCCTATCCGAGAAGAAGCAAATCACTACAACAAACAACGGATGCAACACTTACTACTACGACAAAAAAAATCGGCATGAGCATGTGAGGCATGTATGCATGACATGGCAATTATGATGCAATGCAACTTATCCAAATTAAGCGGAATCGGAATTCCGACACACACATATATGGTTCAAGTTATTTTACTACTCGGCAAATTTAGATGTTGATTAGCATGGCAAAGACAAGGCATAGGTTATCTACACAAAATTAAATGAAGTGGGGAAACCATATATGGTACTTCCCAATTACTTCATATGTTGTTTATTAAGTGAGATGCAACTTACCACGTCACTACAGGATGCAAGATGCAAACAGGTTTATGGATGGCATATTCAGATTACTCACATTTTTCTGATAAACTTTTATATAAAATACTTTTTATTCCGAGTTACGGTTCGAAAGATATGAATTAAACAAGATTTGCATATTTGCAGGAATTTTAGAAAACAGAGAAAAAAAACTGCGCGGGCTGAAACCGGTCCGGACCTGAGGCGACGGATAGCAACTGCCGCCTAGGGCGCGGGGCTACTCGGGCTGAACTGGGCTGGAGCCCAGCAAGAACGCCAGATCTGGGCAAAAAAAAAAGATCAAGAAGAAGAAAAGGTTGATGCTTGCTTCCGATGGGATTTGAACCAGGGATCTCACGGACGGAATCAATAGAACCAACCAGCTGAGCTGAGAATCAGACCTGATGGGTAACAGGCACTCGCCCTTTTAACTGTCAGAAACAGGAGGCTTGGCTCGGAATTGGCGGTGCGGACGAAGACGCAGTCCTGGGAACCGATGACGAGGGCGCTGGAGGCGTGGTCGCTGAGGCTCGGAAGGGATTCGAAGTAGGATCTGCAGCGATGGGAAAAGGAATCAGACCACTACGCTGCTCATACGAATCTGAACAGAATAGAAAGACATGTTTTATACTGTTCTGAAACTGAAGTTCCACCTGACGACACTGAAGCTGAAGACAGTTTTTCTAGAGTGGAGCTCGGTACAGACAGAGAGGCGGCCGGAGTTTGACGAAGGAAGCAGGGCACCCACTTGGTGAAGAACACGGAGGGGATGCAGAAGGCGTCAGGTTGGAGGAAGCTCGAGCTGAGACGGAGTCATAGACGCGCGGCGGAGGCGCAGCAGCGATGGCGTCCTGCAGGGAAGAAACGCCGGTCAACAGCGGGAAGATGCCCGAGAGAGATAGAGAGATAATGATCCAGGAGAGATTGGAGAGGGGAAAAGGAGCATGGGCTCACCGGGAGGTTATGGGCGTGCTCGAGAGAGCCAAAGGACGACCGGAGCGACCGAATTTCGCCGGTGACCCGACGGGAAAAAGAGGTCCATATCATCGATTCTTGGCGGCTCGCGTCGATTCTTCTTGCGGAGACGATCCTGGCGGTAAGGAGAAGTCGATGGAGAGCTTTTCTTGTCGAGGGAGAGCTCCAGAGTATGGCACCATGGTGAGGTTGGAGGTGGTTGCCTTCGGTGGACATGGGGGCGAAGTAGGAGAGCGAGAGAGATGATGCTCTGGTGGCGGCGCGAGGAGGGGAAGAAGCTAGGGTTAGCTAGGAGAAGCGAGGGGGTTAAAAGTAAGGACTCCAGTGCATGGGAGCCGTCCCATCGAGCTCCTGACGAGGTGGCACCGTTCTGATCGCTTCCGTACAAAGGAAGAAGAAGACAAAGAACGGAAGGGTTCTGCGGGCTAGTGGATGGTGGGCTTCCGGTAGAAAAGATATATGGGTTGAAAGGAGTTGGACCGAGGGAGAAAAGAAAAATAGGCTGAGCTTCTTTCTTCTGATTTCTTCTCTTCTTCTTTTGGGCCACCGAATTTCAGGAAAAGAAAGTAGGGAGAGAAGGATAGGATTAGGGGGTTTCAAAACAGGTCAAACATTTTGGAAACTATAATTTTGTCTCAAAACAATTTATAAAGATTTGCAAACATTAAAGTTTTTTTAGTTTTAATTTAAGATATGAAAAGAGAGGGGGTTTTATATAAACCACACAAGAAAACAGGAATAGGTTTGTACCAAATAATTTTAGGTTTGATAAAAACATGCAAGGTGAAAGATGCATGACGTCACGATGACGCGAAAAAGAAAATAACAAGCAAAACTAATTAGGGGTATTTTTCCGGGTCGTTACAATAATTGTGTGAAGATGGTGGCAATTAGTGCGGTGGGATGGCGATGGTCCTAAGTCTGAAAGAGAAAGACTACAATTACAAGCTCAGAACAAATCGGATGTATAGTTGTATTGCATGCATAGATCGAAGACTGCCATTACAAGATTTGAGCCACCTGATACAAATCTGATGTGTAGTTGTATTGCATGCATCGGTAGTGTATATAATAATCTGGACATGCCTTTTGATCTTATTACTTTTGTAGTGTACAGATCTGAATCGTGCAAATAGTGCAGTTGTGAATTTGAGTTGATCTCTGTGGAATGATCACAGTTGACTGTTGGTAGAATTGAACTGGCTAGGAAAAGAAAAGAAAATAGCTGGGTGGGTGGGTTCAAAGTGAACGGCCCAAGCCAATCACTTCGTGATCGCGCGGAAACATGGAACTGGCCAACCGCCGCATAGAACGACTCGCGTGCGGCGCCGCCGCATAGTCCATGATGTCTACACACGCTTCTGTTCTTGTAGACAGTGTTGGGCCTCCAAGTGCAGAGGTTTGTAGAGCAGCAGCAAGTTTCCCTTAAGTGGATCACCCAAGGTTTATCGAACTCAGGGAGGAAGAGGTCAAAGCTATCCCTCTCAAATAACCCTGCAATTACGATACAGAAAGTCTCTTGTGTCCCCAACACACCCAATACACTTGTCAGATGTATAGGTGCACTAGTTCGGCGAAGAGATGGTGAAATACAAGTGGTATAGATGATTATAAGTAGTAAATACAATCTGGAATAAAAATGGCAGCAAGCAAACATGTAACAAAACAGCGAGTAAACGGTGTGCAAAGCTTGGAAACAAGGCCTAGGGATCATACTTTCACTAGTGGACACACTCCCAACAAATATAACATAATTGAACAAATAAATAACTTCTCTTCACTATGGTACTCTGAATTACTCTCCTATTGAACAACACTAATCATTGCATAGTGGCTACAGAAGCACCCCTTAAAGTTCATCAAGTACTTGATAAACACCACTCATAGAGATATCCAAATCAGATCACAACTCAAGATAGATATTATTGCAACTTAGACCAAGTACTAACACGGTGCACACACTGTCAACATTACACCATGAAAGGAGGAATAGATCACTTCAATACTATCATAGTAATAATTATTCTCATAATCCATAAGAGATCACAATCGTAGCCTAGACCAAGTACCACCATGATGCACGCACTGTCACCGTTACACCATGGCAGGAGGAATAGATTACTTTAATAATACCACTAGAGTACACATAATATCTGAATAATAACATCTACTTGTTCAACATGATACAAAGCTTACGATCACATAAAGATCACATCATGGGAGAGAGAGGTGAACCACATAGCTACCGGTAGAGCCCTCAGCCCCGGGGATGAACTACTCCCTCCTCATCATAGGAGACAGCAAGGTTGATGGAGATGGCGGTGAGGTCGATGGAGACGGCGGAGACGGCGATGGAGATGGCTCCGGGGGCACTTCCCTGTCCCGGCAGGGTGCCGGAATAGAGACTTCTGTCCCCCGAAATTTGGCTTCGACGGCTGATGGCTAGTTGATGAAGGAGATTATTCTTCTTCGTCCCCCAGCAACAGTCCTTGTACGTGGTGAATGACCAGCCCGTTGGGAACCCCAAGAGGAAGGTGTGATGAGTATAGCAGCTGGTTTTCCCTCAGTTAAGAAACCAAGGTTTAATATCGGTCAGGAGAGGAGAGACAAACGACTGAAGGTGATGCTTGCTAGTTTGCGACAGCTGCGGACAATTTATATATGGCGCCTCGTCCAAGCTTTGCTTGCTAGCTGCAACGCGGAACCTGCACACACACAAACAAATACTTTGCTCCCAACTTACGATGAGGTTGTCAATCTCACCGGTTTGCTTGAAACAAAGGTTATGAGTGTATCGAGTGGAAAACAGGTAAAAGTATGCGAGTAAAGTAAACAGTGCGAGAAAGTAAACAGGTGATAGTGTAACGGCCCAGAAAAATCCCCTTTTTAGTTTTGCTTGTTCTTTTATTTTTGTGCATCATCATGCATTATCACCTTGCATGTTTTTGTCAAATCAAAAAAAAACCATTTGAATGGAAGTCTATTTTAGTTTTTGCTCGTATGGTTTTGCAAATACCCTCCTCTCCTTTTCTTATTTGAATTAAAACTATAAAACCAAACTATTTGCAAACTTCCAAACTCCCTCTTTTGCTCCCTCTCCTTTGCCCCAAATAATTCAGCAAAACAAAGAGAAGAAGAGGCAGAAGATAGAAGAAATGCCACGTCCAACTCATTCTCTGTTTCTAGCCATTCTGGAGTTGAGCCCAACCAGACCCCGGTGGCCCATCTATTCCCACGTTGCACTTCTGTCATCTTCCTCGTATGTACGGCAATCATCCGAGCGGGGCCACGTAGCTCACCTGGCCGATGGGATGGCTACGAGCCTCTCCTCGAGCTGTATAAGAGCCACCTACTTCCCTGCAACCCTACCCCAACCCTAGTCTCCTTCACAGCGCCGCCGCATTCTTCTTTTCTCCCTCGCAGTTGCTCTCTTCCGCAAGCAAGCACCCGCGCCTCCCTCTATTTCCTCGTCTCCAAAGACACCAACGCAACCGCAGCTCCACCTCCGCGTCACCGTCTGCTTCGGCCGTGCGCGTCCGCGCCGTTCGCCGACCTCGCCGCTCTGCTTCAACGTCAAGCTGCGTGCGTGCGCGCCTCTGCAGCTCGTCTCCATCACCGATTTCTACTGGTGAGCTTGTCATCCGCCATCCTTTCCCCTTCTTCTCCTTGGAGTTCCGGCCGTGCATCCGTTTCCCACCTGACCCATGTGTGTTTTCCATTGACTCGAGCTCCTGATTTGTCGGCACTGGTGACCATGGTGTTCGCGTCCGTCCGAGGCATCCCCGGCTCCGCACGCCCGTGCACGCCCTCGTCAAGCTCACGTCCGCGTGTCCGCGCCCGATGCAGACCTGCAGCCCGTCAGCGCAGCGACCCTGCCCGACGTCCGCCCCTCCGTCCCAGTCGCCAAGGCCTACATCCCTCGTCGACCGTTCCAGCTGCTGGCCGCAAGCACATGCCGCCCAGCTCTGCTTCGTTTCCGTCCGCCTCTATGTATGTCTGAAGCAAGCTTCAGTTTCGTCAGGTGAAACTGCTGATGCGTTAGTATATAATAATAAAGCTTCCTTTTCTGTTCAAGTTCGTTTGAGTACCACGCTGGTCTGAGTCCTATGTCACGATCCAACAGAGCCGAGTTCGAATCCCGACGGAGACCAACCTTTTTTGGGAATTTAATCCGCGCTGACAGATGGGCCGCGCCTTTCAGTCCAAGCCAGCGCCACCTCTGCAGCAGCAACCCAGTCAGCGCGCCGCGTCATCGCATCGGCCCCGCCGGTCAGCGACCCGGGCTGGTATGATCCTCGGTGAGAAAAGTCCCAGCAAAATCTCTGTTTTGTTTTTCTGGAAATTGCTGCAAGTGTGCAATCTTGCAAAATTAATATCTTTGGATCCATAACTCGGAATACAAAGTATTTTATATGAAAGTTTATCAGAAAAATGTGAAGAATCTGAATATGACATCCATTTATCTTGTTTGCATCTCGCATCATATCGTGACATGATAGTTTTGCATATCAACTAATAAGTAACATATGGAGTATATGGGAAGTACTTATAATGTTTTCCCCACTTCATTTAACTTTGTGTAGCTCACCCATATCTTGTCTTTGCCATGCTAATCAACATTTAAATTGCCGGGTAGTAAAACAACTTCAACCTAATATGTGTGCATCGGGATTCCGATCCCGCTTAATTTTGTTAAGTTGCATTGCATCATACTTGCCATGTCATGCATGCTTGCACATGATCATTGCCGATTCTTTTGCCGTAGTAGTAAGGTTGCATCCGTTGTTTGTTATAGCATTTTGCTTCTTCTCGGATAGGACGATTTGTGGTGATGTGAGCAATGACAAGTTCTTCGGGTGTTCTTCGACCATCTTTTCAGGCAAGCCCTTTTCTCTCTACCCATTTAACACTTTTGCTCTCGCTAGCTCTATATTCTAGCCTTGTGTCACGATGCTTTTGTTCGAGTCACGTGTCCTATCCACCTGTTTATCCAAAGCAATGCCATAGAACCTTTCATACATCCTATTAACCGTGTGGTTGTTGTTGAGTTGGCCTTGCGAGTCGTAGGCATGTTCAGGTTGTTTCAAGTGGTTTTATCTTGTTGGGTTGGGAAGTTATCACATGCTCTACTTTATGGATATATGTTGTTGGAGATACTCATGGCTTACTTTATTGTTAATAATTAAAATTGAATTAAGCAGAGGCATCGGTGAGTCATTTTGCCAGTTTTCCGACGGCTCACTTGTGTCCCCTAGGACCCCGAGATCGCATGAACTGTTCTGAGACTGAGCGTTCTAACCAGACGTGGGTACGTTTACGAGCCTCCCCTCGATCACTGCCGGAATCTACACACTTGTCCAGTGGCCACAACTAGTTTGAGGTTTTCCATTTGGGTTTTGCGTGCATGCAGCTCTTGTATCTTAACGGTTCGATTTATTTGGGGGAAGCCCAAGAGTGCCTTGTAACCCCTTGTTTTGCTTCTGCATGCACGCATAGGATGTGGTACGTGCGTTTATCGCTGCTGAAGCGGGTCGTCTCCCCAGAGTGGAGCCGGGCCTCGGAAGCCGTAGACACAAACAGCTAGGTCTGTCTTGGAGATTCGGCCGAACTCTAGATACGGGTTAAACTTAGTTAGGTGGCTTCCTGGACTTGTTTGTAGTGAAGGAGAGTGCGAGTCGTGACCTCCTGCCGGCACACCCTTGGAAGTGTGCTAATCGTAGGCATCAAGGAGTGATCGTGCATTTGGGTACATTTGGGCACCCCTGCAGGGTTAAATCTTTTCGAAAAGCCGTGTCCGCGGTTATGGACGACTTGGAGCTGTACTACTCGATCATAGAACAACTTGCACCTGCTATTTTCAATACTAATAAACTTGTGTAGTAAGTTAGCACAACTACAACAATAAACCTGCAATAAAACTTGGTAACCGTGTGAGTGCCTTTGATACTTGCTTCTTCGTTTGGTCACGAGGAGGTGATTCATCGGCTGGGTTATGTTTGGTGTTAATATCTAGTTGGTTACTTTTATGCGCTCTCTTATCTCAATCTATTTAGACGGAAGTTATAGTGTCTCTGTAGTATTGCTTTTGTTGCCGCTAAATCCACCATATAGCATGTAGGCGAGCACAGCTGAATTCCAGTCTCGCGAGTACGTGCCTCGGTACTCACCCTCGTTTTTTTCCTTTTTCTCTCTCTCCCTCCTTGTTCGGCAACCATTGGCCCGACGATTTTGACAGGTATGGGAGCGACGACGTTAGCAAGGTTACTCTTTCGGCTTGGCCTGGGCAGGGTTTGGACGCCATCGTTATCTTCAGGCCTCTTAGGCCCATTTGTATTCTTGTCCGTACTCGGATACTATTTTGCTTTATGTATAATTTGGATAGTTGAATTGTATATTTGGATTCTTGACTCGTGGAGTCTTTGTGGTTATTATGTATTCTTTTGTGGGTTCCATCGTGAACTTGTGTAACTGTTGCTACTCGATTCCACCCGCATCACATGCACGTTCCAACGTGCACGAGGCGCTTGGTGGTGCGTTTCCAAAGCGACATCATGTAGATTGTGGCTTGATCGCTATAATCTGCAAGGTGCCGATTTTGGGGCGTTACAGATAGCAATATGATGGAAATAGGACCGGGGTCCACAGTTCACTAGTGGTGTCTCTCCATAGATAAAATAACATATGCTGGGTAAACAAATTACAGTTGGGCAATTGATAGAATAAAGATAAACGTGATATGTCATGAAGATCACTATGAGATTTACTCTGGGCATTACAACAAAATACATAGACCGCCATCCAACTGCATCTATGACTAATAATCCACTCCCGGGGATATCAATCCGAACACCCCAGTAGTATTAAGTTGCGAACAACAGATAATTGCATTAAGCAAAGTGTGTAATGTAAACAAAGCATATGCCCTTGAGCATATGAATGTTGTTTTCTCCCTAGTAGCAACAGCACATCTACCACCTTAGAGGTTTCTATCACTCCCCCAGGTGAAATAGAGGCATGAACCCACTATCGAGCATAAATACCCCCTCTTGGAGTCACTAGCAACTACTCGGCCAAGATAGCTACTAACAACGGAGAGCATGCAAGATCATAAACAACATAGAGATAACAAAAGATAATATTCAGTACAGCTACTCAATCATAAACACCAATATTCATCGGATCCCAACAAACCAAACTTGTAGAATTACATAACGGTGATCTCAATCATGTAGGGCAGCTCATGAGATCTAAACATGAAGCACATGGTGGAGAAGACAACCATCTAGCTACTGCTATGGACCCATAGTCCAAGGTAGACTACTCACTCATCGCTCCGGAGGCAAGCATGGCGATGAAGAAGACCTCCGGTGGCGATTCCCCTCTCCGGCAGGGTGCCGGGAAGAGCTTTTGGACCCTCCCGATCTTCGGGTCGACGGCGGCGGCGGATCGCGATGTGTTCTGGAAAAGTGATTGGGTACTTAGGTTTTTTCCGCCGGGGGGTCTTTATAGGCGAAGGGGCGATGTCAGAGGATGAGCTAGGCGCCCTCACGCGGGGCCCGCGCGGCCAGGGGCCTGGCCACGCCACCCCTTTGTGTGGGGCCCTGGTGGCCCCCCTCCTACTCTCCTTCGGATCTCTGGAAGCTTCCGGGTAAAATAAGACTTCAGGAACTTGTTTCGTCCAATTCCGAGAATATTTCCTGTGTATCACTTCTGAAACACAAAAACAGCAGAAAACAGGGAACTAGCACTGTGGCAACTCGTTAATAGGTTAGTTCCGGAAAATGCATAAAAGTGCCACGAAGTGTAACAAAACAATAGGCAAATGGTGTAAAAACAAGCATGGAGCATCAAAAATTATAGATACGTTTGAGACGTATCAAGCATCCCCAAGCTTAACTCCTGCTCGTCCTCGAGTAGGTAAGTGATAACAAAGAAATAATTTTTGAGGTGACATGCACCTACACAATCTTGATCATATATGTAAGCATTTGTGAGCTGGGATCATAAGAACTTAAAACATGGGTATGAAGATATAATCATGACAATAAGAACTTAGCAACCATGTTGTAAACATGTAAATGAACACAAACAAAAGATCATGAAAATGAAACAATGAAAGTCAAACGTGTGTTCAAATCATAAGGAAAAACATACAAATGGTTTTCAGCTTGTCCTTCAAAGAGAGCAAAACATAAATGCATAGGACACCTTCAAGTTTAAGAGGGCGACTAGATACAAATAATTTAAGAACAAGTGAAACCAACAATATGAATCAATCAATGAACTTTGGGACAATGCATATCACACTAAGAATGACAACTATGCTCTCTTAATGGTGCATAAAGATAGAAGGTGGTGACTCGACATAAAAGTAAAAGAAAGGCCCTTCGCAGAGGGAAGCAGTGATTGCAAGTTTTATAACCTTCAAAAATTATGGTACTTACCGGCTTTGAGCTCTCATTGCCCCCATCATAAGCATCTTGAATGGTTAAAGTTAATGCGAGAACAATTATGATGCATATGCTTGACAAATCATAAGTTGAAGACCTCGTGCCCCGTGAATACGAGTACCCAAACCTCATGCTACTTTACTTAGAGTCCCAAGCAAGGCTCTTGTCATTGTAAGTATATGCATATCATTGAGAACCGCCAATGGGGTACCTCCGTGCCCGATGACATGGAACAAGCCCACACCAAAATGACAGGACAAGCAGACAATGAACACCTCGACATCTCTTTTATTTGCCTTTTATTTAGCTTTTTATTGTGAGATGCGTCGTCGTATGTTCACCATGGGTATGCTGCAAATTTCCACCATGAATTATGCATGGCTTAGATTGGCGGCCCAGCGTTTCCCTAACACATATACAAACTCCATGATCCCCACAAGATTCCCAATTCATTTCACACTGCGGGCATCCATAAACAAAAGATCACGATATCAACTCATATAAGAAGTGCAATGTTGAAAGCTTGCCCCATGGCAGCATGGATGGGCTAGAATCCAACTTACAACTTGCAAGCATAACAACTCAACATAAGAGACCACAATGTCAAATTTTTTAGAATAGGAAAAAGTAAAGTGTGCCTTCCGGTTCGTGAGAGCTTTACTGACCGAATTTCGCATAACACTGGTAAGAGTTTAATTTGAAGAGAAAATAAAAGCAAGTCAAATTTACTTGGAATAGCAAATTGCTAGTAGGTATGTATGGTGGACACTTTGGAAAACTTTGGCTTTTAGGAGTTGGATGCACGAGTAGAGCTCATACTCAGTACAAGGCGAGGGCTAGCAAAAGACTGGGAGCGACCAACTAAGAGAGCAGTAATGGCCATAATCATGCAAATCGACAAAGCGACATTAAAAGAAGCATAAGATGGCATCAAAAGTCAAAAACTAAATGATCATAAAGGCTATTGGCGACTTTGTAAGAGTCTAACATGTGTGAGCATGCGCCAAGTCAACCCAAATAAAGCATAAAGGAGAAAACCAAAATAATGCTTCCATACAATAAAAACAACGCATGATTTTTTTCAAAGGCTCATTAAGCAATCTCAGTTATTTGAGACAAGTCATGCTACAGCAAATCCACTAAGCATACTATCAAAAAGACATCAAGCATGACATGAAAAAGCCTAAGCCGCAGTCTACACAAGCTCCTTCTTGTACCACTATTTTGCACAAAGCTTTTTCTCTTTTCCAACACCATTTGAAATTTTTATAAACACCTCTTTCGATGAAAACCAATAAAGATCAGAGGCAAAAATACACCTTTATGAAAAGATATGACAAGGTCTGAACGGAAATCAAGGCGAAAACGAAAACAAAAAGCAGTAGCAGAAAAAGAAGAACACTCGATTTTAAATAAGAGTGAAAACTAGAGCGTTCTTTGCAAATGAAAATGAGTAGATCTCCTCCAAAAGAAATTTGTTGGGGTCCAACCATTTATTGCAGCAAAAAAACAAACTAAACCAACTAAGAAAACTAAAACAACTGATGCTCCAAGAAAAACACATAGTGCATGAAGCAATAAAAATATAGTGTTTTGAAAGGTGACCTGATTTTTGCCGATGAAGAAGGGGTGCCTCGGGGGCATCCCCAAGCTTTGACGCTTGTACTTCTTGGATATTTCTTGGGGTGATGCATGGGCATCCCCAAGCTTGAGCTTTTGTCCATTCTTCAACTCATCTCATCATTCTCCAATCCCTACACTTGAAAACTTCCTTCATACAAAACTAAACACAATTCTATTAGCAACATTAGTGTAAGCATAACATATAATCAACCTCTTTTTGCTTCAGGTTTCAACTCAAAACCACCACATATATAGCAAATACTACTGTAGCAACCTCCCCAAAAGTTCCGTGATCAAAAGAACTCAAAAGAAAGCGATAAAGTGGCAAACACAAATATTGGCAGAAATCTGTCAAAACTGAACAGCTGACAAAGGTCGAATTTTTTAGGGGTTTTCTGTTGCTCAAATAAAAAAGTGTTCAACTAACAAAAGTTTGGATATAACCTGGGGCATATGCACAAGAAATCTCAGGTCCAAAAGATAAACAGAGAATTTATACGAATTTTTACGGTGCAGCACCAAAAACAGTTTCAGGACAGCAACATCCCCAAATCTTTACCTCGCTCAAATTAGAGGCTTCTCTTGGCACAAAAACGAAATAAACAAGATAAGGAGCGGTCATTACAGTAGTAATGACTTCCAAGACTCAAATAAAATAAAAAGTACTGAAAAGAAAACATTGGGTTATCTCCCAAGAGTGCTTTTCTTTAACGCCTTTGAGCTAGGCGCAGAAAATTTGCGAATCAAGTAATATCAATAGAAGCATTGAGATCAACAGCAGAGATCTTTTCAACAATGAAAGAAAATGTGTTCAACTGAGTTTTTGAAAGTTTACGATCACGCTTTGGCACACTACTTTCATCGAAAGGATTTTCTCGGCAAATCCAACTGGAATTCTTTTCCAAAGCATCATGAATTCCTATAAGTTCATAAGGTATCGGCGCTCTAATATCATTGGCTATACCAACCACCACAGGTGAGCCAAGCTTATTAAACTTCTTAAAAACGTTCCTAGCCTCAATTGCAACATCTCTAAATTCTATGCGCAAAGTTTCCAAGATAAAAGCTTTCTTTTCGGGATCCTCAATTTCATGAAGCTTAAGGAACATGTATTGAATAAAAGGATTAAGACTAGCAAATCTAGCTTCTAACATGTGAACTAAATGAGCAGAAGCAACTTCATAGCTAGGAGCTAACTCAACCAAAGACTTTTCCTCAACTTCCTCATGCATACTAATGTGATTAAAGAACTCCTCAATGTTACTTTTTCCAATAATTTAACCACTACCTACTGAGAGGTCCTCCATAACGTACTTAGGGATCAACATAATAAACTAAAGTAAAGAAATAACAACTACCAAGGATTCTAATTTTTTTTGGGTTTTTGATAAAAAGCAATGCAAGTAAAATAAATAAAGTAAAGCAAAGCAATAACAAATTAAAGAATGTGCGTGCGAAAAACTCCCCTCGCAGAAGTCTTCTACTTCCTCCCCGGCAACGGCGCCAGAAAAACAGCTGATGGCTAGTTGATGAAGGAGATTAATCTTCTTCGTCCCCCAGCAACAGTCCTTGTGCGTGGTGAATGACCAGCCCGTTGGGAACCCCAAGAGGAAGGTGTGATGAGTATAGCAGCTGGTTTTCCCTCAGTTAAGAAACCAAGGTTTAATATCGGTCAGGAGAGGAGAGACAAACGACTGAAGGTGATGCTTGCTAGTTTGCGACAGCTGCGGACAATTTATATATGGCGCCTCGTCCAAGCTTTGCTTGCTAGCTGCAACGCGGAACCTGCACACACACAAACAAATACTTTGCTCCCAACTTACGATGAGGTTGTCAATCTCACCGGTTTGCTTGAAACAAAGGTTATGAGTGTATCGAGTGGAAAACAGGTAAAAGTATGCGAGTAAAGTAAACAGTGCGAGAAAGTAAACAGGTGATAGCAATATGATGGAAATAGGACCGGGGTCCACAGTTCACTAGTGGTGTCTCTCCATAGATAAAATAACACATGCTGGGTAAACAAATTACAGTTGGGCAATTGATAGAATAAAGATAAATGTGATATGTCAAGAAGATCACTATGAGATTTACTCTGGGCATTACAACAAAATACATAGACCGCCATCCAACTGCATCTATGACTAATAATCTACTCCCGGGGATATCAATCCGAACACCCCAGTAGTATTAAGTTGCGAACAACAGATAATTGCATTAAGCAAAGTGTGTAATGTAAACAAAGCATGTGCCCTTGAGCATATGAATGTTGTTTTCTCCCTAGTAGCAACAGCACATCTACCACCTTAGAGGTTTCTGTCACTCTCCCAGGTGAAATAGAGGCATGAACCCACTATCGAGCATAAATACCCCCTCTTGGAGTCACTAGCAACTACTCGGCCAAGATAGCTACTAACAACGGAGAGCATGCAAGATCATAAACAACATAGAGATAACAAAAGATAATATTCAGTACAGCTACTCAATCATAAACACCAATATTCATCGAATCCCAACAAACCAAACATGTAGAATTACATAACGGTGATCTCAATCATGTAGGGCAGCTCATGAGATCTAAACATGAAGCACATGGTGGAGAAGACAACCATCTAGCTACTGCTATGGACCCATAGTCCAAGGTAGACTACTCACTCATCGCTCCGGAGGCAAGCATGGCGATGAAGAAGACCTCCGGTGGCGATTCCCCTCTCCGGCAGGGTGCCGGGAAGAGCTTCTGGACCCTCCCGATCTTCGGGTCGACGGCGGCGGCGGATCGCGATGTGTTCTGGAAAAGTGATCGGGTACTTAGGTTTTTTCCGTCGGGGGGTCTTTATAGGCGAAGGGGCGATGTCAGAGGAGGAGCCAGGCGCCCTCACGCGGGGCCCGCGCGGCCACCCCTGCGTGTGGGGCCCTGGTGGCCCCCCTCCTACTCTCCTTCGGATCTCTGGAAGCTTCCGGGTAAAATAAGACTTCAGGAACTTGTTTCGTCCAATTCCGAGAATATTTCCTGTGTATCACTTCTGAAACACAAAAACAGCAGAAAACAGGGAACTGGCACTGTGGCAACTCGTTAATAGGTTAGTTCCGGAAAATGCATAAAAGTGCCATGAAGTGTAACGAAACAATAGGCAAATGGTGTAAAAACAAGCATGGAGCATAAAAAATTATAGATACGTTTGAGACGTATCAACGGCGGTGGCGATGCGGAACTGTTCTGGAAATTTCGCCGACTCCCCTAGGATTTTCCGTCCTGAGGCTTCTTATAGGCGAAGGGGCGTCGTCAGGGGGCAGCCAGGGGCTCCTCACACCAGGGTGGCGCGGCCAGGGCCTGGGCCGCGCCACCTATGTGTGAGGGCGGCCTCTGGCCCCCCTCCGGCTCTCTTTCGGTCTTCGGGAAGCTTCCGGGAAAAATAAGACTTCTGGCTTTTGTTTCGTCCAATTCCGAGAATATTTCCTGTGTAGCTTTTCTGAAACACAAAAACTGTAGAAAATAGGGAACTGGCACTGTGGCGACTTGTTAATAGGTTAGTTCCGGAAAATGCATAAAAGTGCCACAAAGTGTAACAAAACAGTAAGCAAATGGTATAAAAACAAGCATGGAGCATCAAAAATTATAGATACGTTGGAGACTTATCAGCATCCCCAAGCTTAACTCCTGCTCGTCCTCGAGTAGGTAAGTGATAACAAAAGAAATAATTTTTGAGGTGACATGCACCTACACAATCTTGATCATATATGTAAGCATTGTGAGCTGGGATCATAAGAACTTAAAACATGGGCATGAAAGATATAATCTTGACAATAAGAACTTAGCAACCATGTTGTAAACATGCAAATGAACACAAACAAAAGATCATGAAAATGAAACAATGAAAGTCAAACGTGTGTTCAAATCATAAGGAAAAACATACAAATGGTTTTCAGCTTGTCCTTCAAAGAGAGCAAAACATAAATGCATAGGACACCTTCAAGTTTAAGAGGGCGACTAGATACAAATAATTTGAGAACAAGTGAAACCAACAATATGAATCAATCAATGAAAACTTTGGGACAATGCACATTATACTCAGAATGACAACTATGCTCTCTTAGACGGTGCATAAAGGTAGAAGGCGGTGACTCAACATAAAAGTAAAGGAAAGGCCCTTCGCAGAGGGAAGCAGTGATTAAAAATGTGCTAGAGCTTTTCATTTGTAAAACAGAGAGATAAAACTTGGGTTTTGAGAGGTGGTTGCTTTTGTCAACGACTAGCAATGGGGTTCTTACTATCTTCCATACAAAAATGAAGCAAGTTTTTGAGAGAGAGATTTGCACTTTTGTGCTCTTTTATAAAGCTTGGCACTCCTCCCCACCTTTTTTCCTTTCACAAACCATGGCTAACCGATTCCATCGGGTGCCCACCAACATTCACATTCCATGGAGGAGTGCCTTTTTTTTATTTTTTCTTTTCTTTTTTCCTTTTTTTTCTTTTTGGAATAAGCAATATGGAAGATAGTAAATCCGACCACTACGTCCCCATGAGCTGAAAACAGTGTCACAAAATGAGAAGTGTTTTGAAGGTTTTTTTGAAAGGTAGCACATGAAAATTTACTTGGAATGGCTTGCAAATACCATGCATAGGAATTTATAGTGGACACAATGGCAAACTTGGTTTTTAGGAGTTGGATGCACGAGTAGAGCTCATACTCAGTACAAAATGAGGGCTAGCAAAAGACTGGGAGCGACCAACTAAGAGAGCAATAATGGCCATAATCATGCAAAGCGACAAAGCAACATTAAAAGAAGCATAAGATGGCATCAAAAGTCAAAAACTAAATGATCATAGTGGCTATAGGCAACTTATTTTGTAGTCAACATGGTGTAAGCATGTGCCAAGTCAACCCAAATAAAGCATCAAAGGAGAAAACCAAAATAATGCTTCCAAATAATTAAAACAACGCATGATTCTTTCAAAGGCTCATTAAGCAATCTCAGTTATTTGAGACAAGTCATGCTACAGCAAAAATCACTAAGCATACTATCAAAAAGACATCAAGCACGACATGCAAAAGCCTAGGCCGCAGTCTACACAAGCTCCTTCTTGTACCACTTTTTTGTATAAAGCTTTTTCTCTTTTCCAACACCATTCAAACTTTTTATAAACACCTCTTTTGATGAAAACCAATAAAGACCAGAGGCAAAAATACACCTTGATGCAAATATAAATCAATATCTGAACACAAATCAAGGCGAAAAACGAAAACTAAACGCAGTAGCAGAAAAAGAGAACACTCGTTGAAACGATAGGAGTGAAAACTAGAGTGTTCTTGGCAAATGAAAAGCGAGTTCATCTCCTCCAGAAGAAACATGATGTGATCTAACCATTTATTGCAGCAAACAAAGCAAAACTAATAATGAAAACTAAAACAACTGACGCTCCAAGAGAAACACATAGTGCATGAAGCAATAAAAATATAGTGTTTTGAAAGGTGACCTGATTTTTGCCGATGAAGAAGGGGGTGCCTCGGGGGCATCCCCAAGCTTTGACGCTTGTACTTCTTGGATATTTCTTGGGGTTTGCATGGGCATCCCCAAGCTTGAGCTTTTGTCCATTCTTCAACTCATCTCATCATTCTCCAATCCCTACACTTGAAAACTTCCTTTATACAAAACTAAACACAAATCTATTAGCAACATTAGTGTAAGCATAACATTGAATCAACCTCTTTTGCTTCAAGTTTCAACCTAAAACCACCACATATAAATTATAAACTACTTTAGCAACTTCCCCAAAAGTTCCATGATAAAAAGAACTCAAAAAGAAAGCGATAAAGCGGCAAACACAAATATTGGCAGAAATCTGTCAAAACAGAACAGCTGACAAAGGTCGAATTTTTGAGGGGTTTTCTGTTGCTCAAATCAAAAAGTGTTCAACTAATGAAAGTTTGGATATAACCTGGGGCATATGCACAAGAAATCGCAGGTCCAAAATATGTACAGATAATTTTCACGAATTTTTACGGTGCAGCACCAAAAACTGTTTCAGGACAGCAACATCCCCAAATCTTACCTCACTCAAATTAGAGGCTTCTCTTGGCACAAAAACGAAATAAAAAGGATAAGGAGCGGTTATTACAGTAGTAATAACTTCCAAGACTCAAATAAAAGAAAAGGTACTGAAAATAAACAATGGGTTATCTCCCAAGAGTGCTTTTCTTTAACGCCTTTGAGCTAGGCGCAGTAATTTGCAAAGATGCTCATGTGGGCGCCATATAAGAGCTTGAGGCAAAGGCGCCATATAGGAACTTAAAGCAATAGAGAGCATCAAAAAGCAAATGTGGAAGACATTTAAATCTAAACCACTTCCTATGAAAAATAGTCTTGTAAAGAGACAAGTCATAAAAGCGCAAAGCAAAAAGCATAGGAAGGCAAAACAAGTACAACTTCAAGAATTGCAACATAAAGAGGGGAAACTCAATATTGTTGAGATCCATTAAACCATGTTTCCCTCTCTCATAATAACTTTCAGTAGCATCATGAATAGAATTAACAATATAAGTATCACATAAAGCATCCCTATCATGAGCCACATGCATAAAAGGATTAATACTCCCCACATGAACAATAGTAGTAGGAGCAGATTCAACAGAATAATTATTCTCATCACCATAATCATCAAAGACAGGAGGCATATTGTAATCATAACTATTTTTCTCCCCAAAAGTAGGTGAATTGAAAACATTATAATCATCATCATAAACTAGAGGCTTAGTATCATCACAAGATAGAGAACTACTATGCCGCAAAGCATATTTATCAAACATATCATCATAAGAAGGAACATGGATAACACTAATGGTACAACAATTATTAACCTTAGAATTGGTACCAAAAATATTTTCAATATCAAAAGGAGAGTGCTTTTCCCAATCATGATCACTAACATAAGTAATAGGCATAGGAACATCATCCCAATCAGAATTATCATAATCTATAGCAGGATCATAACGCTTAGGGGAAGATACCGTGTCCTCTCGCCTCTTACTCCTCTTCTTCTTCTTCTTCTTCATACTCTTCTTACTCTCTCCTTTAGGAGGGAGAGACTTGAAGGGAATCTTCTCCACATATTCTCTAGGAGGGAAAGGCATCTTCTCCACATAATCTGGTTTGCTGACAGGAACAACAGAAGAAACTTTGGAGGATTCCTTCTCTCTATTAATAAGATTGAAACATCTATTAGTCCTATCATAGCTTGGCAAAACATCATGTTTTATAAGATCTTGTAAGTAAGTATTTGCGAGGCAATCTTTAGCACAATAGAGACGACAACCACGAAGGGTACTATTAATATCAGCATCTCTCATATCAACCAAAGAAATCTTTCTAGATATCTCTTCACAATTCAAAAACAAGGTAAGCTCATCTTGCTGATTGAGAGTAATCTTATCATGACAATACAAATTTGCGGTACTCGTTCGATTAATTGGGCATTGAAAATTAAAGTGACCCTTTTCACCGCAAAATTCACAAAGAAAAGGATAAAGCTCACAAACCCTTTCACCAAGCACATCTAGATCCTTGAGCCACATACTGGTTTCTTCATTTGCGTGGGTGATGCAATAATCTTCCTTGTTGTAACTCTGTTCACAAGGTCTATGTACTCCACAAAAATTAACATGCTTATAAGAAATAGGACTTTTAGAAGTTTGAGCATGTTTATTGCAATCATCAATAACAATATCACTTTCTATGCAAGTGTCCTTAAAAGGTTCATGATACACGTCCCCATTTCCTTTAGGAACATTCATATGGGAAGCAAAGGCTTTAAAGCAATCAACCATAATTTGAGGATCAAGACCATATTTAGCACTAAGCTCTTGAAAATTAGCAGTTTCAGCGAAAGACTTAATGCAATCAAACTCGTAATTCATACCTGATCCTTTACCTTTGTCGCTATCCCAACCTTCAATATTGTTTTGAATTGTCTCAAGCAGACCCCACTTGGTGTCGACATCCTTGCTTGTGAAAGACCCATCAAAGCATGCATCTAGATAGTCCTTGTAATGTCCTGAAAGCCTTGCATAAAAATTATTAATAAGAATATTACGGGGAAGATCATGAATAGGACACTTATGCATTAGTAACTTCAATCTTCCCCAAGCTTGGGCAATGCTTTCTCCCTCATGCGGATGAAAATTATAAATGTAATTCCTATCTTTATAAACCTGACTAGAAGGATAGAATTTAGAATAAAAGAGAGGTTCAATTTCCTCCCAATCAATAGATCGGCCATCCTTCAATGTTTTATACCATTCCTCAGCTCTACCTTTCAGCGAAAAAGAGAATAGCTTCTTCTTAACTTGGTTCATTGAAATACCTGCACACTGGAACAACTCGCATAATTCATGTATAAAAAGCAAATGGTCACCAGGATGGACAGTTCCATCTCCTAAATAGCAGTTATCCCTAACATGTTCAACAATCTTCGTAGGTATTTTAAAAGGATGAGGAGCACAAGCATCACTAGAAATATCACATATGGGAGATAAAGTATTATCAGAACAGACCTTCTCCACTAAAGCTGGGGGACTAAAAATATCATACTTAACAAAACCAGCTTCCCCAAGCTTAGACTTTTCTATAGCATTAGCATTAACGGTATTCAAAGCATTCGTACTAATAACATTGCTATGCGAAATAAGCTCCAAAGGATTTTCAATTTTCTCTTCAAATCTAAAATCAGGAAAAAGACTAAAGAACTCTTTGTTTTCCATTAAGCCTAACTAGTGAAAATAAAAACAAGAAACAAAAAGATGTAATTGCAGAATCTAAAGGAAATAACTCCGAGCACTCACACAGGAGGATGCGAGTACCTTTTACCTTACCTCCCCGGCAACGGCGCCAGAAAAGAGCTTGATGTCTACACACGCTTCTGTTCTTGTAGACAGTGTTGGGCCTCCAAGTGCAGAGGTTTGTAGAGCAGCAGCAAGTTTCCCTTAAGTGGATCACCCAAGATTTATCGAACTCAGGGAGGAAGAGGTCAAAGCTATCCCTCTCAAATAACCCTGCAATTACGATACAGAAAGCCTCTTGTGTCCCCAACACACCCAATACACTTGTCAGATGTATAGGTGCACTAGTTCGGCGAAGAGATGGTGAAATACAAGTGGTATAGATGATTATAAGTAGTAAATGCAATCTGGAATAAAAATGGCAGCAAGCAAACATGTAACAAAACAATGAGTAAACGGTGTGCAAAGCTTGGAAACAAGGCCTAGGGATCATACTTTCACTAGTGGACACACTCCCAACAAATATAACATAATTGAACAAATAAATAACTTCTCTTCACTATGGTACTCTGAATTACTCTCCTATTGAACAACACTAATCATTGCGTAGTGGCTACAGAAGCACCCCTTAAAGTTCATCAAGTACTTGACAAACACCACTCATAGAGATATCCAAATCAGATCACAACTCAAGATATATATTATTGCAACTTAGACCAAGTACTAACACGGTGCACACACTGTCAACATTACACCATGAAAGGAGGAATAGATCACTTCAATACTATCATAGTAATAATTATTCTCATAATCCATAAGAGATCACAATCGTAGCCTAGACCAAGTACCACCATGATGCACGCACTGTCACCGTTACACCATGGCAGGAGGAATAGATTACTTTAATAATACCACTAGAGTACACATAATATCTGAATAATAACATCTACTTGTTCAACATGATACAAAGCTCACGATCACATAAAGATCACATCATGGGAGAGAGAGCACTAGTGGGGACAAGGCCTACAGTCCCGGCCCGTAAGGGGCTTTAGTCCCGGTTCCCCAACCGGGACCAAACAGGCGGGACTAAAGGCCTAACCTTTAGTCCCGGCCCTGTTACAAGCCGGGACCAAAGGAGCTCCACGTGGGCGCCTGGGAGAGCCCTCAGGGGCAGGCCCTTTAGTCCCGGGTCATAAAACAGACCGGGACTAAAGAGTTTCTGCAGATTTTGTTTATTTTAGCGTTTTAGGGTTTAGGTGTTCGGGGGATTAACATTATGCCTCGTTTGGTGCCTTGTTTGGTGTTCGGGAATTAGTTTTCGTATAATTCTAAATATACATGTTTATGCATATATATAAGATTAACTTATCTTACAAGCGAGCATACATATACAATTATATGGAGATCGGAATTATCGGGACTAGAGCCCGTCTATTCGATTACATGGACCAACATCAGTAATGGCCCCTAGCTACACTAAATCGTCCTTTATTGTCTATAGCTTCTGTCCTCAGAAAGGTCGCTAGCTCCTCTGCAACAGCAATCGCGCGTTGCTCTGGTAGGTACTTCTCCCACATGGCCGTGTACTATATAAGAAGAGGAGATGAATATGAATATCAATCATGATAACAAAGAATGACGGGTAAAAATAGAGGTGTGAATGTTTATTGCTTACATCGTATCTGTAATCCTTGTGCTCAGAGGTAAACGTGCGAATGGTCTCGCAAACGTAGTATCCACATAGATGCGTCCCACGTGGCTGCTGGTCACATTTTACGAGAATAGAATATATATAATCAAAATAATAATCTAGCATCACAAATGTATTGAAAATAGAAGTATATCATACTACTACTTACCTGAGCCGCTCTAAAGGTCAGCTTCTCATGCTGGATACCGTCAGTCACGCACTTGAACCGCTTACAAACCCTGCCGACAAGGAAAATGATTTGCTAAGTTTTTCATTAATTGATATATCAGAAAATCATCGAAAGAGACCGATAGAGCGCAAGAATGATTGAAATTACCCTTGGAGCATGTCCTGCAGGCTTTGGAACTGTTCCAAGGGTCTCGATAATGGGTCGAAGGCATCAACTCTTCCCTTATCAATTTGAATGTCCAACAGAATCCAGTGGTAGCTGCACATGTATATATATATGTGTCAGTAACTTATCAATTACACTTATAATTGAATGGACACAACAGAGTAAGACCCTCACCTAAAGTTGTATGGAAACAGTATGTGGTCACAGAAATTTTGATCTGTTAGAAACCTTAGAAGGTTTTCCTCCGTCTCCTTGGGTTTATCAGTTAGCGTCGTTATATGTATTTTATCTGGGTCAATAAACCCAATATTTAGGATGTTCCTACTTTTACATTCCAGAATCTTCATTCTGCATAATAGAGTACAAGTCAGAACGGAACAAGTTATATGTAGACAATGAATTGAAATAGTTGAACAAGTTATATGTAGACAATGAATTGAAAAACTTACAGACAATAGCAACTCATAAGCGATTTGTCGAGGGCGTCGGCATTGTACATCTGGAAGAGTTCATCAAAGTCGATATGGATGTCTTCGGGACGGCCGTAGTACTCCCGTTGGACACGCGCCACGATCATCGTTCTCCCATTCTTTGATTCACTTAAGTACCATGTATGCAAGTAACGCATATTTGTTGGGAGATCATCAAACTTATCTTTGCTGACCAAAGGCGCTCCCATGACAAACTGTGGCTTAGGGGCTACCACAGCCTTGGGTAACCTGTCGTCTTGGGAAGCCAGAACGTCTTCAACCGGGATACCCCATTCATCCGCCCACTTCTTTGCTAATTCCAAATCTTGCCCCTGCACCAGAGAGGGAACATTCTCGAGTAACACCCTGAGGGGTGGGATCGACTGTTTGGCCTGTTGTCCAAGCTGAGGAACGTCTGATCTTTTTTTGCTTGTAGTTGAACTTGATTTGCTCCCACTTGCACTTGCACGTGATCTGCTCTTTTTCCCTTCCTTCTGCAATGTGCGTGTATAGTCGTCAGGCTTATGGTGTAAGTCATACTGTGATGGAAGGGTCGTGAAGTATTTTGCATATGCTATTTGCTTCTTGGTGTATTCCGGGCGGGGCTCGGGTTCCTTCTTTTTCATCTACGCATCATAATGTTCCTTTGCTATCCTGGCGTTTTCCTCGTCGGTACGATCATAAGGTCTGATAGGAAGATTAGTATGAGGTACCTTTGGGAGGGGCGACAGTTTGCGCTTTGGGGAGCTCCGTCGCTTAGAACTCATCGACGGAGCGTTCTTGCTGGCACGCTTCCGCTTAGTATCCTTAGCGGGCGGCGGCGGAGACGGCCGACCCAAGTCCGGCGGCGGTGATCGAGATGGACTCGTGTTGTGGTGGCCGTCGTCATGTGGAGGGCTTGGAGGTGATGGAGGTGTAGGTGACCTTCGATGACTCAGAGGCGGTGTTGTCCTTGGGGCCGAGCCTGGAAGCTTGATGTAGTTCTTGTCCCATAGGATGACTCCACCCAGTACTTCTCCGAGTGTCCTCTCATCTTCGGGTCCAGCTATGTCGAGCTCCATATCATGAAACCCCGACACGATTTCATCCACCCCGACTTTAGCAAAGCCAGCTGGAATCTCACGGCCATGCCAGCGTACATCAGGGCCAGAAGGTAAAGCTTGTCCGACGGCCACCTTCATGGATATGTTCTTGAATCTCTGATGGAGTTCACATGATGTTGACTCCTTGATTCCATCCACGGGGTAGCCGGGACCGCCCTCTATCATTCTTCGTGCATCGTCGGGCGGGGCCTCAGATTCAGCCACGCTGCTTTTCCGCTTAGATGGGGCGCCGGTAATATCGAGTGCAGGATCTTCCTGGCACGCTATTCCTCTAAGCTCGTCAATCTGCTTCTGATGCTCGTTAAGCCTGGCAAGCAACTGGTTGAACTTGTCATTCTCCTCATCCTGCTGTCGCTTCTTTGCTCTCGCTCGGCTTCTGTAAGTGTCTTGGTCTCTGGCAAACCCAAGCCACCGCGGGTAAGAAGGACCGAAGCCTCGCGTTCATCCTCCATGTTCGTCATTGCCGAGGACCAGTGTGAGCAAATCTTTCTCTCTATCTGGAGTGAACTATCTTTTTCCCTCTTTAATTTCTTTCACTATCTTTTTCCAATTCTCCCTGGGTATCCTAAGACCGTCACTGCAGATGAGGTCCCCTGTTTCTTCGTCGTACGAACCACCATGCGCAAGGAACCAATTTCTTGCTCTCAATTCCCACTCATCACGGATGGGTTCAGGTATGATGCCTTTAGCTAGCATATCTTGCTCTTTCTTATCCCACTTTGGGATGGCAGTCTCATAGCCCCCTGGCCCCAACGTGTGGTGATATTTCTTCTTGTCGGCATTTTTCTTGTTCTTTTCTGATAATGCCTTGGCATCTTCTGACTCCTTGTACTCTTGAAATGCCTTCCAGTGATTCGCCTGCTTGGCTAGATACCCCTCGAATACTGGCACTTTCTTTGTCTTCCGATAGTTTTTCCATAGCTTCTTCCAGCTACGGAACAGTTCGGCCATCTTCTTTAGAGTCCACTGCTTGACTTTGGCCCTCAGTTTTTTTGCGGCGTCTTCATTCTCACATTCTGGCAGGTTGAAATGTGACATGAGATCATTCCAAAGATTATCTTTGTACCTTTCGGCAACATAGTCACTATCGGCTGCCCCTTTGCGCTTGTTCCACTCCCGAACGCTGATCGGGACGTGATCCCTAACGAGAACTCCGCATTGCTTCTTGAATGTGTCAGCAGCATTCTTAGGAAGCTTGGGTTCGCCCGTAGGCAATATCACCTCAAAGGTGTAATGCGTCCGTGCATCCAACTTTTTAGTCGGGCCTCGTTTCGTAGCTTTGCTCGATGTGGAGGCCTAAGAGGGAGAAACATTCGTCAAATGAATGTATATGTATACAATATAGAGCTATCTCCAATATTTTTCACATATTACAAGTAATTGTCGAACTTCATATGTATACCTCGCCGGACTTTATTATTTCTCCACCGGCTTCTCCACTGGCTTCTCCATCAGTGGAGCTATCACCTTCTCTGTCATTGGAGCTATCTCCGGCCCCATCGGCTTCATCTTCGTGTCGGTTGACCTCCATTCCATCTCCGGAGGGGTTTAGATATGACGACGGAGATTCAGCTGGTTCAACGTCGGGGGCGTCTTTGATTATATCTTCGAGAAGTTCTTCCTCTTCGAGGTTCCTGCTATGTGGATCCATAGTTCTGCAAAAAACGGACATTTGATTAACTAATAAACTAACAAACTATATATGATGCAAAATAATTCTATTTCTATTTGCAAAATAATTCTATTTCTATTTGCAAATTAATTCTATTTCTATTTGCAAATTAATTCTATTTCTATTTGCAAAATAATTCTATTTCTATTTACAAATTAATTCTATTTCTATTTGCAAATTAATTCTATTTCTATTTGCAAATTAATTCTATTTCTAATTGCAAAATAATTATATTTCTATTTGCAAAATAATTCTATTTCTATTTGCAAATTAATTCTATTTCTATTTGCAAATTAATTCTAACTAAATAAATTCTAACTAAATAATTCTAACTAAATAAATTCTAACTAAATAATTCTATTTGTATTTGCAAATAAATTCTAACTAAATAATTCTATTTCTATTTGCAAATAAATTCTAACTAAATAATTCTAACTAAATAATTCTATTTCTATTTGCAAATAAATTCTAACTAAATAATTCTAACTAAATAATTCTAACTAAATAATTCTATTTCTATTTGCAAATAAATTCTAACTAAATAATTCTATTTCTATTTGCAAATAAATTCTAACTAAATAATTCTATTTCTATTTGCAAATAAATTCTAACTAAATAATTCCATATCTAACTATATCTAACTAAATTCTAACCCTATAATAATTCTATATCTAACCCTAATTCTATATCTAACTAAATTCTAACCCTAATATCTAACCCTAACCCTAACACTAACTAATTAACAAATTAAACTTTTTGCCAAAAAAACCTTGCAGATGAAGGGCGCGGCGGCTGGACGGCGGCACGGCGGCGCGGCTGGACGGCGGCTGGGCACTGCGGTGGCACGGCGGCACTGCGGCGGCGCGGCGGAGAGGCACTGCGGCGGCCGGCGGCTGGCGCGGTGGTGCGGCTGAACGACGGCGAGGCAGCGGTGAGCGCGGCAGCCTGACGGCGTCGTCGGTGACTCCTCGCGCGCGAAACTGCTAAGTCCGAAACGTTGGGGACGAACGGGCAGCTTTTATACCCCCAGACCTTTAGTCCCGGGCGGTGGTTCAAGCCGGGACTAAAGGGGGGGGCCTTTAGTCCCGGTTTGAGCCACCGCCCGGGACTAAAGGCCTCGGCGGGGGGTTTCCAGCCCCAGGGCCTTTAGTCCCGGTCTGTGGTCCGGGCCGGGACTAAAGGCCTATTTTCTGTTTTCTTATTTTATTTGTTTTTGCATATTTGAGAATATAAATAGTTATCTGTTTGCATATTTGAGAATTTGACAAAACTATGCAAATGAAAAGTGTTTGAAATTGAATAAATAATTCAAAACTATTTTCTATTTTCAAAATTAATTATTTTAACTATCCAAACTATTAACTATTTTGCCATTTTTCAATTAAAATTCTTTTTGCATATTTGAGAATTTGACAAAACTATGAAAATGAAAAGTGTTTGAAATTGAATAAATAATTCAAAACTATTTTCTATTTTCAAAATTAATTATTTTAACTATCCAAACTATTAACTATATTGCCATTTTCAATTAAAAACTATGTTTATTAATATTCTTTTTGCATATTTGAGAATTTGACAAAACTATGAAAATGAAAAGTGTTTGAAATTGAATAAATAATTCAAAACTAAAAGGTTTAGTACATTCCATACATGCATTACATAAAAGGTTTAATACATTATTACATTATTGCACCAACATTCCAATCTATTATTTCTGTTTTCTTTTGGGTCGTAGCCATGGAGAATCTTCATCATTTAGTAGGATGCTTGGGTCAGTTTTCACTTTGAACGACGGAATTTCATGAAACTTATTATAATCTACTGACATGTCTGTCTTGTCATCTACTCCCACGATGTTTCTTTTCCCTGAAAGAACTATGTGGCGCTTTGGCTCATCGGACGATGCCTTCTTTTGCTGATTTCTTTTTCTCATTTTTGTAGACATGTCCTTCACATAGAAAACCTGAGCGACATCGTTGGCTAGGACGAATGGTTCATCCATGTACACAAGATTGTTGAGATCCACTGTTGTCATGCCATACTTTTGGTCTACAACTACCCCGCCTCCTGTCAGCTTCACCCATTTGCACCGAAACAAAGGGATCTTAAAAGTAGGTCCATAGTCAAGTTCCCATATCTCCTCTATGTACCCGTAATATGTTTCCAAACAGTGCCCATTCTCGTCTGTTGCATCAAAGCGGACACCACTGTTTTGGTTGGTGCTCTTTTTATCTTGGGCAACCGTGTAAAATGTATTCCCATTTATCTCGTACTCTTGGAAAGTACATATAGTCGAAGATGGTGGCCTGGCCAAACAGTACAGCTGATCTCCAACGGTGTCGTCATTCATGAGATGTGTCTGCAACCAACTGCCAAAAGTCTTCTCGTGTTCCCCTTTAATCCAAGAGTCATCCTTCCCCGGGTTTTCGGAGCGTAGAATATTCTTGTGTCTCACGATATACGGAGCCACCACGGTGGAATTGTGTAGAACTGTGTAGTGTGCTTGAGAGAAAGAATGCCCGTCCATACATACTTTTGCTTTCCTTCCTAGTGTGCCTTTTCCTGTCAGCCTACCCTCATACCGAGATTCAGGAACACCAATCGGCTTCAGGTCAGGAAGAAAGTCCACACAAAACTCAATGACCTCCTCTGTTCCATAGCCCTTGGAGATGCTTCCTTCTGGCCTAGCACGGTTACGAACATATTTCTTTAAGACTCCCATGAACCTCTCGAAGGGGAACATATTGTGTAGAAACACAGGACCGAGAATTCTAATCTCTTCGACTAGGTGAACTAGGAGGTGTGTCATTATATTGAAGAAGGATGGCGGGAACAATAACTCGAAGCTGACCAGACATTGGACCACATCAATCTGTAACCCTGATAGACTTTCTCGATCGATTACCTTTTGAGAAATTGCATTGAGGAATGCACATACCTTCACAATTGCCAGGCGAACATTTTCCGGTAGAATTCCCCTCAATGCAACCGGAAGCAATTGCGTCATAAGCACGTGGCAGTCATGAGACTTTAGGTTTTGGAATTTTTTGTCTTTCATATTTACGATTCCCTTTATATTCGACGAGAAGCCAGTCGGGACCTTGATACTGAAAAGGACTTCAAAGAAGATTTCCTTCTCTTCCTTGGTAAGAGCGTAGCTGGCATGCCCTTGAAACTGCCCTGGATGCATGCCATCTCTTCCTTTATGATGTTCCTGGTCCTCCCGTGCTTCCGGTGTATCTTTTGACTTCCCATACAAGCCCAGGAAGCCTAGAATATTCACGCAGAGATTCTTCGTCAGGTGCATCACGTCGATTGCGGAGCGGACCTCATGGACTTCCCAATAGGGTAGCTCCCAAAATATAGATTTTTTCTTCCACATGGGTGCGCGCTTATCAGGGCCGTTAGGAACAGGTTGGCTGCCAGGACCCTTTCCAAAGATTACTTTTAAATCTTTGACCATATCAAATACTTCAGCACCAGTACGGGTGACAGGCTTCCCCCGGGGTTCTGCCTTGCCATTGAAATGCTTGCCTTTTTTCTTTAAGGGATGCTTGGGCGGAAGAAAACGACGATTGTACGGGTACACATTCTTCCTACATTTGTCCAGATATATACTTTCTGTCTGATCCAAACAGTGCGTGCATGCATTGTATCCCTTGTTTGACTGTCCTGAAATGTTACTAAGAGCAGGCCAATCATTGATGGTTACAAAAAGCAACGCTCGAAGGTCAAATTCCTCTTGTTTGTGCTCGTCCCACACACGTACACCTGGTTCGGCCCACAGCTGTAAAAGTTCATCAACTAATGGCCTTAGATACACATCAATGTCGTTGCCGGGTTGCTTTGGACCTTGGATAAGCACTGGCATCATAATGAACTTCTGCTTCATGCACAACCAAGGAGGAAGGTTGTAGATACATAGAGTAACGGGCCAGGTGCTGTGACTGCAACTCTGCTCCCCAAAAGGATTCATGCCATCTGTACTCAGACCAAACCATAAGTTCCTTGCATCACCTGCAAATCTCGGGAACTCTCTCTCGATTTTTCTCCACTGCCGACCATCAGCGGGGTGCCTCAACTTATCGTCTTTCATAGGATCTTCCATGTGCCATCGCAACAACTTCGCATGATCTTTATTTCTGAACAGACATTTCAACCGTGGTATTATAGGAGCATACCACATCACCTTGGCAGGAACCCTCTTCCTGGGTGGCTCGCCCTCAATATCACCAGGGTCATCTTTTCTAATCTTATACCGCAATGCAGTGCATACCGGGCATTTATCCATATTCTCGTACTTCTCACCGCGGTAGAGGATGCAGTCATTAGGGCATGCATGTATCTTCTGCACGTCTAATCCTAGAGGGCAGACAAGCTTCTTTGCTTCGTACGTGCTGGCGGGCAATTCGTTCTTTCTTGAAAGCATCTTCTTCATCAGTACCAACAACTTTTCGAATGACGAGTCAGTCACACCGGTCTCTGCCTTCCACTTCAGCAATTCCAGTGTGCTACCCAGCTTCTTCTGGCCATCTTCACAAGTTGGGTACAACAATTTGTTGTGGTCATGTAACATCTGCTCGAACTGCAACCTCTCCTTTTCTGTGTCGCAGCCTTGCCGTGCATCAGAAATGACCCGGCCAAGATCATCAGCGGGCTCATCTGGTTCCCGTTCTTCACCCTGATCTTCTTCTTCATTGTCTTCCATTGCGGTATCAGCATACTCAGGGAACATAGATCGGTAGTTGTCATCATCGTTCTCTTCTTCTTCATCGTTGTCTTCCATCATAACCCCTCTTTCTCCGTGCTTGGTCCATACATTATAGCCCGACATAAAACCGGACCGAAGCAGGTGGCTCTGAATGACTCTTGAGGAAGTGTAATCCTTCTCATTCCGACATTCAACACATGGACAAAACATATAGCCACCACCATGCTTGTTCGCATCGGCTGCATCTCGAAAAGAATGCACGCCTTCTCTGTAAGTGGCTGTGCGTCGATCACCGTACATCCATGGATGGCTCATCTGCGTTATACGACAGTATATCAAATACAATCACGATCCTAAAAATTAGTACCGCACGATCTAAACGAGGAAATATAGTTGCTAACCTTTTAGAATAAGTAGAAATAAAGAGGAAGAGGTTTAAGCGTGGCTCGGGCATCTCATATCGTAGTTGTGTTCGGTGAACTGAAGCGGCATCGCTCTAACACACATTTCAACAAACACCTCTAGTGCATCCAAGAAAAATGGAGAGCTAGCACACACCCACACTCTTCCATCCAAGAAAAATGCAAGGAAGAGGGGAGAGAGGGGTTGTGGCCAATATATATAGGCAGAGGACTTTAGTCCCGGTTTGAGACACAAACCGGGACTAAAGGAGGCGCACATGCGGGCTGCACACCGCATAGCCCTTTAGTCCCGGTTTGTATCTCAAACCGGGACTAAAGGCTCCTTACGGGCCGGGACCAAAGTCTCCTGGGCGGCTAGGCGATTTTGGGGCGACGTGGCCGGGCCTTTAGTCCCGGCCCAGATGGAGGCCGGGACTAAAGGGTCCAGGCCAAAGGCCCGTTTTCCACTAGTGGAGGTGAACCACATAGCTACCGGTAGAGCCCTCAGCCCCGGGGATGAACTACTCCCTCCTCATCATAGGAGACAGCAAGGTTGATGGAGATGGCGGTGAGGTCGATGGAGACGGCGGAGACGGCGATGGAGATGGCTCCGGGGGCACTTCCCCGTCCCGGCAGGGTGCCGTTACAGAGACTTCTATCCCCCGAAATTTGGCTTCGACGGCGGCGGCGATGCGGAACTGTTCTGGAAATTTCGCCGACTCCCCTAGGGTTTTCCGTCCTGAGGCTTCTTATAGGCGAAGGGGCGTCGTCAGGGGGCAGCCAGGGGCTCCTCACACCAGGGTGGCACGGCCAGGGCCTGGGCCGCGCCACCTATGTGTGAGGGCGGCCTCTGGCCCCCCTCCGGCTCTCTTTCGGTCTTCGGGAAGCTTCCGGGAAAAATAAGACTTCTGGCTTTTGTTTCGTCCAATTCCGAGAATATTTCCCGTGTAGCTTTTCTGAAACACAAAAACAGCAGAAAACAGGGAACTGGCACTGTGGCGACTTGTTAATAGGTTAGTTCCGGAAAATGCATAAAAGTGCCACGAAGTGTAACGAAACAGTAAGCAAATGGTGTAAAAACAAGCATGGAGCATCAAAAATTATAGATACGTTGGAGACGTATCAGTCCACCCCATTAATCATATAGAAGAAAGGCCAAGATGACCGATACAACGCCACAAAGGCTACAACAACACACATCCAACACGATACATTGCCGAGCGGCAAACAACACACCCTTCACAAAACCGATGAAAAATGACCTCCTTGCTTGACATCTAACCACAAATGGCGAGAAGAAGAGCACATGGTTTTTGGACCGCGTCACGAACTAAGCAAGACACCACCGAAGATCAACCTCGACTCCAAGACAGACCGGACCAACATACCTTCCCTCATGCGCTTAGAGGAGACGGCGAGAAGAAGGCAGGTCCTGACAAACTCAGGGCAGTCGCCGACCAAGATGCGTCCACTATGTCGTACATTGCGCCCCGAAGCCCAAGCCTTGGGCCGTGGCCACCACCACCGACAGCGCATCTCGCCCTAGTCCCCAAGTGCTGCATCGGCCTCACACCAGATAGCTTAGACGGCGTCTTTAAGAAGATAACGACACCATGGCACCGCCATCGCCTGTTCTGAAGACCAGATCTAGGTTTTCCTCCGGCAACCGAGGGGAGGTAAGGCAAGGCGAAGGTCATGAACACGCCTTCAAGAAGGAAACAACGCCCGCAAGTGTCACCGTGATTAGCATAGGATGCCGCCGAGCAGAGCTTTCACCCTAGCCAAACACTGGCGCCCCGATGCAACTGAAGACGGGGAGAGAAAGCCGCTGACTTTAGCCACCGCCGTCAGAAGGAGAGGAATATCGCCAATCAAGAATATAGTGTTGAAAAAACTACTCCCTCTGATCTATAAAATTTGTCGCTGATATTGTACAGAGTTACTACAAACTTTGTACTCCAGTGACACTTTTTATGGATCGTGGGAGTACAAGATATTAGCTTTGTCCCCTTAAACAAAAAATGCAGTACGCTTTTCTTTGATATTGATGTTAACTACATCCTTGAGAAAACTATACACGTTACATCAAGAAACGGAGGGAGCATTATTGTTGGCAATTAATAAAATTTCTCGTATGCAATAAAATTTGGTTAAGGATAAATTAACAAGAAAATATTGTACTATTGTTTATTCAATTCTCATACGCGATTGCAAAATAGATCAAGTAACGTCTAGATTTGTTAACAAGGTTCCGGAAACTCACTGCGTGTTTGTACCTCTTGAGTTGTCATAGGTTAATTTGAGGGGTCCCCCATCACACACACACACATATTCTATAGCAGGATAAGCGTCCAAATGTAACACGAGTCATATACTCTAATATTTGAACACACACTCAAAGTGACGATGTATCACATTTGACACCTAGTATGAAATGAACTGAACATCGGATCCTGCTTCAGCAGACATCATCACATATTCACATATCAAGTGGTTAGGAATATTATCACTACAAAGGAATTTTGAAAGAAAATTGCGGTAGGAAATTTTGAATTCCAAACCAAACAGAACAAAAGATAAGACAAAGGAAAGACGTATTAACAGATGATCTGGAGACGTGCAGGAGCGGGCAGCAGCTGCAGGTTTTTTTTTTTTGAGCATCATCAGCTGCAGGTATCCGTACATCCCCATGCTTCGCACCTCGTGGTAGGGCCTTGCAAATTCCAGCGGCACAGAGAAGACAAGCGCGCACTGAAACAGAAACAGAGCCCAGCAGCCCAGTAGGCCACCACCACGCAGCTCCTCCCATGAGCCATGACACATGCAGCCGCGCCGCGACAGCCATGGCACTGCTGCTGCAGCTGCAGTCTAGCCACCCGGCCCGGCCGGAGCAATAATTCAGCTCGGCCAGCCGACGTCGGATCTGCTTCGCGAGCTCGTCGGCCGTTAGACCGCGGCGTCGTGGTCACGGCGGCTCTTTCTTGGTGTTTAATCTTGTCTGGATCGTCTCATGGCATGTAGAGGCGGTTGCCGCACCTGCACCGCCACGCCTCCGGGTAGTACTCCATGGTCACCGGCACGCCCGGCGGCACCGCCACGTGCACCGGATAGCACGGGTTGCAGCTGCCGCACTTTGTCGTGCACCGCGGCGGGTACGACCCCAGCCTTTCCGTCGACAGCCGCCGCCGGAGCCGCCATTGCCCGCTAACCTTGGAGCTCACCTGCGAACACGAAACAGCGAGTGAGATGGCGAGGACGAATTAGCGCGATCGCTGTTCGGGTAGAGGACAGCGACGTATGGTGAGAAGCATAGGGGCCCCGTCGACTGGCGTTGAAGGGCTGTCGGAAATGCCATGAGCTGGCGATGGCATTCATGGCTGGGCCTGCGCGCGTGAGCTAGTGGAGAAGCATAGCCGCTTTGGCGGGGCCTGTGCTAACAAGATGCTGCCCTAGCTACCATCTGCCAAAGACCTCGGCTTGTTCATGCCTTCATGGCTCATCACCGCTTCAACATTACAGAGGCTGCAGAACAACTGAACAAGAACAGCAAATCAGGCTGCTTGATCATTTCGCGGTTGCGGTGTCTAATGAGGCCAAGCAGCGATGATCTACGTGAACCGCAGGAGATGTGCTTTGTGCGTTCCGGTGTTGTGCAGCTGTAATCTTGTGACATAGACTTGGTGTTTTCTCATGTATGTATACTGTTGTGTAGCAGCTTATGCGGGTGAGGGAAATTTAGCAAGCGGAAGGAGATGACCCGAACTCACCTGATTAGCGGAAGATGCTGTTGTTCGTCTCCATAAATCTGTACAAAAGAAAGGATGACTCGAAGGTTATTACCCAGTGATCGTAAGTTTGTAACACTCCAATTAGCTTGTCAAAACAGAAAAATGATTATGCAATATAGCAAGGAACTTTATTTTTCTATAAGTAAGCACGCAGAACAAATAGCAAGTAGAAAGAACTAGCATCAGCACGCAACAGAGCATATACTCCATACATAAACCTCGACAAGAAACATGGAGAGCGACGAGAAATGGCACCAGAACCAGTACAAACCAAACATTCAGAAGAACCAGCACAACCGCACGCAGAACTCAGAAGTCAAAACTTACCAAAACGAAGGAAACAAGGGCAGGGATGAGCATAGCGCAGGCTGAATTCGTTACCTGAACGGAGCAACACAGTACCCTGCCTGCAGCCACTGCCACTGCAATCCCATAAGCGGGCGCAGCACAGCGAGACGGCCGCGACGAAGCACACGGCCACGGCCACCATGAGCAGGGATCTGCTGCACCTGCAACCCCACCTCCACCTCCCCCGGGAGCTCTCCATGGACGAGCTTCCCTGCAGAACCCCTCCTTTTTAAGCCAGGAAGAGCCAGCAACAGTGTGGCCGAGGCAGACCGAGCGGCTGAATTTGGGAAGCAGAAGCAGAGAGACGACGGGGAGCGACGCGCGTCGCCACTGTCTCTTGTAGCCCTCCCCTCCTCTCACTCACCACTGTAGCCGCCGCGTCGGATCTCTGGATGGGAATCTCCTTGGACAAGACTCCACAACTAGATCGATCGGTCAGCGAAGAGAACACGAAGGCAGGAACAGTGGCAACGTACCCGTCGACTACGCCCTTGCATTTGCGTACGTCCTCCTCCTCGCCTCACTCGTCACTTCAGTACTACCTGTTCTGCATGATTGCTCAGAGCCTGCTGGAGATTGGCGTCGATTGGTCTCGCCAAATACTACCAGGTACTCTCACCTATGGGGAAATAGAGGACGATGGAGGAGCAGCAGCTTGCATGTGCCGTGTGCTCCCCCGAAAAGCCTGTGCGGCCTTGGCAGAAATTTTACTATTACACACCAATGGGTCCAGCAAGCAAGCCTCCTAGGTGAGCTAGTGGTCCGAGAGAGTGAAAGGTGCAGGTATGGGCAGTCAGTAGTCAGTACTGCGAGTGACTGAGTGGTGACCATCCCGCGGTCTAATCTACGATCTAGCTAGGAGATGATCTTTCTTGGGTCAAGTGTGACTGCGAGACACGACGCAAGATTTGTTTGAACCACGACGATAGATTCTTGCATGTAAGACTATTTACCCACGAATTATGGACATACTTTCCATTAAAAAAGTCGTATAAATTTCGGCAGATTTCATGTTTTTTTGACAGTGTTTATAAAAAACATCAATAGTTATAGTACTATATGGATGTAATGTGAAAATAGATTTAATGATGTATGCAATTAGATTGAAATGACATTAAGCAAAACTTTACAAGGTTTGACCCTTGACTAAATTTAAATGTTTTCTTTTACGGAACGGAGGAAGTATATCTTGAGCGACAAATATGAATATGGTTTTACACATGTCTTGACGAAAGATCTCGGCTACAAGCTCTTTCCCTCACGAGGTATGGACAAACCTTAAACATAACTTTCAGTGTACATGGACATAAAACTAATTATGTGTTCTAATAAACAAGATAAATAGAACACATGTTGTATATTTAAACCGATTGCTAGAACAAAAAAGTGAAGAACAAACTCGAAGAAGAGAACCAAACATGTAACCATTCACGTTCCTATGGGCGTTCACCCATGTCGTAAAATGGTCGTTGTTAGCGAAGGTCGTCGACGTCCGTGATGAAGAAGAGGTCAATAGTCGCGCAGGAGCGCCCACAAAAACCTTATTGCCCCACTCACGTATAGGATCACAAAAGGCGGGAATACAGAGGCATATTGTCCCAAGGGTACATGACGTAGACTATGATAGGAAAGACCTGATAGACTACGCAATGCTCTGTAACTAGGGGCATCGTGTTGTTATGTGTTTCTCTGGAGAGGCATAGGTTGGCGAAACGGCTGAGGAAAAGGAGGAGCGCATATGTAGGCATCTTCTTCTCACTCACATACAAGCATAGTAGTGGCTCCCTTATAAGGAGGCCTAACTCTCACTCAACAAATAATATGGGGCTAAACTTTAGTCACAACTCTTGTCATACATGAATGGGCAATGTGAGCCTCTGGAATTGCAGAAATGGTTGCAATAGACTAAATGGGTTGGGCCATATTTAAGCAAAATTCCAACACCTACCAGCATTGTCTTTGCAAACGGAGTGTATCATGTGCCTATAGATTTACCACAACACGCGAGTGCCTTGCCGAGAGTGAATATTTTACAACTAGTTATGCCATCAAGGCCCTGTTGCATGTCATATTTCCGAGTGTTCAAAAAAATATGAATTAATTCATGGAGACGGGTTATGTTGTATGTTGTGCACCCAAAAATATTCGTGTCAAAATATCACCATATGTGACATGTGCGGAAAAAAAACATAAATGATTGGTATCATGTGCTATTCACACATCATTTTTTTGTACATGCCATAAATTTTCATAGTTTTGGATGAAAATTTGAGGGAGCACAAAATACAACATAATCTATGGCCATGATTTATTTCATTTTTTAAAGACTTAAGAGGACGTGACATGCGAAATTGGGTGGAGTGTAACTAATTGTAAATTTGAGTTTCTCCTCCCTTGCACTAGTCTCTAATTTCCTCACCGGCGAATTAACTTGAACCACAAATGCAGGTGTTAGTGTGAGATAATTCTTGGAAAAAGTGCTTGCAGCCCTGTGATCTTGGCATTAGATAGAGCATCTCTAGTCGCGCCCCAAAGCGCCCCCTAAAGGGATCTGGGTTGCGTTGGACGCTTGGTGATGGCGTGTAGATGATTGCCCAGTTGGAAACCCCAAGAGGAAGGTATGATGAGCACAGCAGCTAGTATTCCTTCAGTATGAAACCAAGGTTTATCGAACAAGTAGGAGAAAGAACCAACCTCCGAAGGTTGATGCTTACTGGCTTCGTGACAGCTCCAGACAATTTATGTATGGCGCCTTATCTGGGGCGTAGCTTTGCACCAGCAGAACGTGGAACCTGCACACAACACAACCAAAGTACTTTGCCCCAACTTACAGTGAGGTTGTCAATCTCACCGGTTTGCTGTAAACAAAGGATTAAACGTATCGTGTGGTAAAAGATAGTAGTTTGCGAGAATGTAAATAAAACGAGTAAATAGTAAACGGCAATAAGAATGTAAAAAATGGACCGGGATCCACAGTTCACTAGAGGTGTCTCTCCATAAGATAAATAACATGCTGGGTAAATAAATTACAGTTGGGCAATTGATAGAATAAAGCAAACATACAAATATCATGGGGATCACTATGAGATTCACTTGGGCATTACAACATAATATATAGACCGTAATCCAACTGCATCTATGACTAATAATCCACTCGTCGGATATCGTCCGAGGAACCGTTGGGTATTAAGTTGCAAGCAACAGATTATCGCTTTAAGCAAAGTGTGTAATGTAAACAATACAAATGCCCTTGAACACAAGTTTGTTGTTTTCTCCCTAGTAGCAACAGCACATCTACAACCTTAGAGGTTTCTGTCACTCCCCCAGATTACTAGAGGCATGAATCCACTATCAAGCATAAATACTCCCTCTTGGAGTCACTAGCATCTACTCGGCCAAGATATCTACTAGCAACGGAGAGCATGCAAGATCATAAACAACATAGAGATGGTAAATCAATAAATCAACTTGATAAAGTATCAATATTCATCGGATCCCAACAAACACAACATGTAGAATTACACAACGATGATCTTGATCATGATAGGCAGCTCACAAGATCTAAACATGAAGCACATGGAGGAGATGACAACCATCTAGCTACTGCTATGGACCCGTAGTCCATGGTAGACTACTCACGCATCACTCTGGAGGCAGGTATGGTGATGAAGAAGGCCTCCGGTGGTGATTCCCCTCTTCGGCAGGGTGCCGGGAAAAGCTTCTGGACCCTCCCGATCTCGTGTCGATGACAGCGGCGGCTTGCAGTATGTTTCTTGGAAAATTGATCGGGCTTTAGGGTTTTCCCATCGAGGAGAATGTATAGGCGGAAGGGCGGCGTCAGGAGGTGGGCCAGGTGGCCCCACCATCTGGTGGCGCGGCCAGGGGCTGGCCCGCGCCACCCTATGGTGTGGCTGGCCCCTGGCTCCCCTCCGTCTCCGCTTTGGACTCCGTCTCGTGTCGGGAAAAATAGGAACTTCGGCTTTTGTTTCGTCCAATTTTGAGAATATTTCCTGTGTAGCTTTTCTGAAACACAAAAACAGCAGAAAACAGGGAACTGGCACTATGGCATCTCGTTAATAGGTTAGTTCCGGAAAATGCATAAAAACGCCACGAAGTGTAACAAAACACAAAGCAAATGGTGCATAAACAAGCATGGAGCATCAAAAATTATAGATACGTTTGAGACGTATCAAGCATCCCCAAGCTTAACTCCTGCTCGTCCTCGAGTAGGTAAGTGATAACAAAACAATAATTTTTGAGGTGACATGCACCAACACAACCTTCATCAAACGATGTAAAGCATTGAGTGCTGAGATCAAAGTACTCTAAACATGGGCATAAAAGACATAATCTTGACAATAAAACTTAGCAACCATGTTATAACATGAAAAGTAACACAAACTAAAGATCATGAGTAATAATGCATTGAAAGTCAAGTGTGTGTTTCGAGCATATAGAAAAACATAGCAAAGTGGTTTTCAGCTTGTCCTTCATGGAATAGCAAAACATAAATGCATAGGACACCTTCAAGTTAAAGAGGGCGACTAGATACAAATAATTTAAGAACAAGCAAGACCATAATCATGAATCAATCAATAATTAATTTTGGAACTATGCACATTAAACTCAGAATGACAACTATGCTCTCTTAGACGGTGCATAAATGTAGAAGGTGGAGACTCAACATAAAAGTAAAAGAAAGACTCTTCACAGAGGGAAGCAGGGATTAAACATGTGCTAGAGCTTTTTATTTGTAAAACGGAGATAAAAATTTATTTTGAGAGGTGGTTGTTCTTGTCAATGACTGGCAATGGGGTTCTTACTATCTTCCATACTAAGCAAGTTTTTGAGAGAGAGATTGGCACATTTGTGCTCTTTTATAAAGCTTCGCACTCCTCCCCACTTTTCCTTTCACAAACCATGGCTAACCGATTCCATCGGATGCCCACCAACTTTCACATACCATGGAGGAGTGCCTTTTTTCTTTTCTTTTTCCTTTTTTTTCTTTTTTGGAATAAAACTATATGGAAGATAGCAAATCCGACCACTACGTCCCCATGAGCTGAAAACAGTGTCACAAAATGGGAATTATTTTGAAGGTTTTTTTGAAAGGTAGCACATAAAAATTTACTTGGAATGGCTTGCAAATACCATGCATAGGAATTTATAGTGGACTCTTTGGAAAACTTTGGTTTTTGGGAGTTGGATGCACGAGAAGTATTCCCTCTCAGTACAAATGAAGGCTAGCAAAAAACCGAGAGCGACCAACTAAGAGAGCAATAACGGCCATAATCATGCATAGCGACAAAACATCATTAACCGAAGCATAAAGTGGTATCACAAGTCAAAAACCAAATGATCATAGAGGCTTCTGGCGAGTTGTTAAAGTCAAACATGTTGTAAGCATGCGCCAAGTCAACCCAAATAAAGCATCAAAGGAGAAAACCACAATAATATGCCCCCATATAATAAAAACAATGCATGATTCTTTTAAAGGCACATTAAGCAATCTCAGTCATTTGAGACAAGTCATGCTACAGCAAAAACTACTAAGCATACTATCAAAATAACATCAAGCATGACATGCAAAAGTCTAAGCCACAGTCTAAACAAGCTCCCATTTGTGCCACTGTAGGCATGAAACTTTTTTCTCTTTTCCAACACCATTCAACCTTTTTGAAACCACTCTTTAAGATGAAAACCAACATAGACCAGTGGTCTAAATATACCTTGATACAAATATATAACAACATCTGAACAAAAATCAAGTCAAAAAACGAAAGCTAAATGCAGTACTAGAAAAAGAGAATACTCGTTAAATGATAAGAGTGAAAACTAGAGTGTTCTTGGCAATGAAAAACGGAGTGCATCTTCTCCAAAAGAAATATGTTGGGGTCCAACCATTTATTGCAGCAAACAAAACAAAAGAAAACTGAAAGTGAAAGTAAAGACGCTCCAAAAAAAATGCATAGAATATGAAGCAATAAAAATATAGTATCTTGAAAGGTGACATGATTTTTGCCGATGAAGAAGGGGTGCCTTGGGGCATCCCCAAGCTTTGACGCTTGTGATACGTCTCAAACGTATCTATAATTTTTGATGCTTCATGCTTGTTTATCCACCATTTGCTTTGTGTTTTGTTACACTTTGTGGCGTTTTTATGCATTTTCCGGAACTAACCTACTAACGAGACACCACAGTGCCAGTTCCCTGTTTTCTGCTGTTTTTGTGTTTCAGAAAAGCTACACAGGAAATATTCTTGGAATTGGACGAAACAAAAGCCGAACCTCCTATTTTTCAAGACACGAGTCAAAGTCTGAAGATGAGACGGAGGGGGGCCAGGACCCGACCACACCCTAGGGCGGCGCGGCCCAGGCCCTGGCCGCGCCACCAGGGGGTGAGGCCACCTGGTCCACCTCCTGACGCCGCCCTTTCGCCTATATATTCCCCTCGACGGGAAAAACCTAAAGCCCCGATAAATTTTCCATGAAACCTACTGCAAGCCACCGCCATCATCGACGCGAGATCGGGAGGGTCCAGAAGCTCTTCCCGGCACCCTGTCGGAGATGGAAATCCCTACCGAAGGCCTTCTTCATCACCATGGTCGCCTCCAGAGTAATGTGTGAGTAGTCTACCTTGGACTACAGATCCATAGCAGTAGCTAGATGGTCGTCTCCTCCACCATGTGCTTCATGTTTAGATCTTGTGAGCTGCCTATCATGATCAAGATCATCTTTGTGTAATTCTACATGTTGTGTTTGTTGGGATCCGATGAGTATTGATACTATGTGAGTTGATGTGCTGAATTATTATCTTTATGTTATCTCTATGTTGTTTATGATCTTAAATGCTCTCCGTTGCTAGTAGATATCTTGGCCGAGTAGATGCTAGTGACTCCAAGAGGGGGTATTTATGCTCGATAGTTGGGTTCATGCCTCTAGTAATCTGGGGGAGTGACAGAAACCTCTAAGGTTGTAGATGTGTTGTTGCCACTAGGGATAAAACAACATTCTTGTATTCAAGGACATTTGCATTGTTTACATTACGCACTTTGCTTAATGCAGTTATCTTTTGTTCGCAACTTAATACTCAACAGGTGCTCGGATGATACCTCGAGAGTGGATTATTAGTCATAGATGCAGTTGGACTACGGTCTATATATTTTGTCGTAATGCCCAAAGTGAATCTCATAGTGATCCTCATGACATATGTACGTTATCTTTATTCTATCAATTGCCCAACTGTAATTTGTTTACCCAGTATGTTGTTATTTATCTTATGGAGAGACACCACTAGTGAACTGTAGACCCTGGTCCAATTCCTTTTACATTGCTATTACCGTTTTACTTTTACTCGCGTTATTTACATTCTTGCAAACTATTACCTTTTACCACTCAATACGCTCAATCCTTTGTTTACAGCAAACCGGTGAGATTGACAACCTCATCGTAAGTTGGAGCAAAGTACTTGGTTGTGTTGTGTGCAGGTTCTACGTTGCTGCTGGTAAAAAGCTACACGCCGACAAGACATCTGGCACCATTGTCCGAAGTGTCGCAAATCTAGCAGGCATAAACCTTTGGAAGTGTGCTTCTTTCTTCTACTGGTTCGATAACCTTGGTTTCACAACTGAGGCAAACTTGCTGTTGTGCTCATCATAACCTTCTCTTGGGGTTTTCCAACAATTTTGTAGCGTCAACTACACGCTAGCAAGATGGCAATCAACTTGTACCTCTTGGATATTATTGGGGTGACATGGGAATCCCCAAGCTTGAGCTTTTTTTGTCCATACTTCATCTCATCTCATCATTCTCCTTTCCCTACTCGAAAACTTCCTTCATACAAAACTTCACACAATTCTATTAGCAACATTAGTGTAAGCATGATAGTAAATCTACTCTTTTGGTTCAGTTTCAAACTCAAGTATAACACCCATGAAAGCATAAGATATTTTAGCAACTTCCTCAAAAGTTCCGTGATCAAAAGAACTCAAAAAGAAAGCGATCAAGAGGCAAACACAAATAGTGACAGAAATCTGTCAAAACAGAACAGCTGACAAAGATCGATTTTTTTGAGGATCTCCTGTTGCTCAAATCGAAAAGTGCAAAACTAATAAAAGTTTGAAAATAACCTGGGGCATGCGCACAAGAAATCGCAGATCAAAAAGACATTCTGAGAATTTTCACTAATTTTTACGGTGCAGCGCAGAAATCTATTTCAGGACAACAACTTCCCCAAATCTTACCTTCCTCCAATTAGAGGTTCTTCTTGGCACAAAAACGAAATTAAAATAATAAGAAGAGGGCATTACATTATTAATAACTTCCAAGACTCAACAAAAAGAAAAAGTACTAAAAAGAAAACATTGGGTTATCTCCCAAGAGTGCTTTTCTTTAACGCCTTTGAGCTAGACGCAGAAAGTAGAAATCAAGTATTTTCAAAAGAGGCATTAAGATCAATTGCAGAAGTCTTTTCAACAATGAATTGTATTGCATCAAAATGATTTTTTGAAGATCCCTTGTGAAGTTGTGAACACTCTTGGGTTCACTACTTTCATCAAAAAGATTTTCAGGAATAATCCAATCAAAATTCTTTTCCAAAGCTTCATGCAATCCTACGAGTTTGAAAGGTATTGGTACTTTGATTTCTTCCTTGTTTGTACCAACAAAATCTACATATGAGCCAAGCATATTAAAATGCCCAAAAACTTTTCTAGCTTCTATAACAACATCTCTAAATTCTCTACGCAAAGTCTCCAAAAAAATCTTTCTTTTCAGAGTCTTCGATATTATGAAGCTTAAGAAATATTTGCTGCATAAAAGGGTTAAGGTTAACAAACCTAGCCTCCAAAATGTGAACTAAATAAGCAGCTGCAACTTCATAACTAGGAGCAAGCTCAGCTAAAGATCTATCCTTAATATCTTTATGCATACTAACATGATTAAAGAACTACTCGATGTTACCTTTCCCAATTATAGAACCACTACGTATTGAGAGGTCCTCGAGAGCGTACTTAGGGAACAACATAATGAACTAAAAGTAACGAAGTACCAACTATAAAAGAAGCTAATTTTTTTGTATTTTTTATAACAAGATGCAAGTAAAAATAAAATAAAGCAAAACAATAACAAAGTAAAAGATTGGAAGCGAGAGACTCCTCTTGCAGAAATCCTCTTTCTCTCCGATAACGGCGCTAGAAAAATTGCTTGATGGCGTGTAGATGACCGCCCAGTTGGGAACCCCAAGAGGAAGGTATGATGAGCACAGCAGGAAGTCTTTCCTCATTATAAAATCAAGGTTTATCAAACCAGTAGGAGAAAGAACCAACTTCCGAAGGTTAATTCTTGCTGGCTTCACGACAGCTCCAGACAATTTATATATGGCACCTTATCTGGGGTGTAGCTTTGCACCAGCAGCAACGTGAAACCTGTACACAACACAACCAAAGTACTTTGCCCCAACTTACAGTGAGGTTGTCAATCTCACCGTTTTGCTGTAAACAAAGGATTAAACGTATCGTGTGGTAAAAGATAGTAGTTTGTGAGAATGTAAATAAAGCAAGTAAATAGTAAACGGCAATAAAAATGTAAAAGAATGGACCGGGGTCCACAGTTCACTAGAGGTGTCTCTCCATAAGATAAATAACATGTTGGGTAAACAAATTACAGTTGGGCAATTGATAGAATAAAGCAAGCATATAAATGTCATGTGAGGATCACTATGAGATTCACTTGGGCATTACAACATAATACATAGACCGTAATCCAACTGCATCTATGACTAATAATTCACCCGCCGGATGTCATCCGAGGAATCGTTGGGTATTAAGTTGCAAGCAACAGATTATCGCCTTAAGCAAAGTGTGTAATGTAAATAATACAAATGTCCTTGAACACAAGATTGTTGTTTTCTCCCTAGTAGCAATAGCATATCTACAACCTTAGAGGTTTCTGTCACTCCCCCAGATTACTAGAGGCATGAACCCACTATCGAGCATAAATACTCCCTCTTGGAGTCACTAGCATGTACTCGGCCAAGATATGTATTAGCAACGGAGAGCATACAAGATCATAAACAACATAGAGATGATAAATTAATAAATCAACTTGACAAAGTATCAATATTCATCGGATCCCAACAAACACAACATGTAGAATTACACAACGATGATCTTGATCATGATAGGCAGCTCACAAGATCTAAACATGAAGCACATGGAGGAGATGACAACCATCTAGCTACTGCTATGGACCCGTAGTCCAAGGTAGACTACTCACGCATCACTCCGGAGACAGACATGGTGATGAAGAAGGCCTCCGGTGGTGATTCCCCTCTCCGGCAGAGTGCCAGGAAGAGCTTCTGGACCCTCCCGATCTCGCGTCGATGACGGCGGTGGCTTGCAGTATGTTTTGTGGAAAATTGATCGGGCTTTAGGGTTTTCCCGTCGAGGAGAATATATAGGCGGAAGAGCAGCGTCAGGAGGTGGGCCAGGTGGCCCCACCACCTGGTGGCGCGGCCAGGGGCTGGCCTGCGCCACCCTATGGTGTGGCTGGCCCCTTGTTCCCCTCCGTCTCTGCTTTGGACTCTGTCTCATGTCGGGAAAAATAGGAACTTCGGCTTTTGTTTCATCCAATTCCGAGATTATTTCCTATGTAGCTTTTCTGAAACACAAAAACAACAGAAAACAGGGATCTGGCACTGTGGCATCTCGTTAATAGGTAGTTCCAGAAAATACATAACAACGCCACGAAGTGTAACAAAACACAAAGCAAATGGTGCATAAACAAGCATGGAGCATCAAAAATTATAGATACGTTTGAGACGTATCACTTGACCTCCCACAGCCGCGCGTCCCAAAGGTCTTTTCGGTCCAGCGCGGCCCAATACGTTGTCTGGTGCCCCAAGGCCATCTCCGCCACATAGGGAAAGCTACGGGGGCACCGAACGCAACAAAAAGCGACGAGAGTACCCACCCACCAGCAACCAGACATGATCCCGTGGCTTCCCGTGCCTTTCTTTCACCACACCCTCTCCTCTTGCGTTGCACACCCCTCATAGACACCGGTGCACTTCGACATTTTGATTCTGACTAACTCCGCCGTGACGCCTGTCTCCCTCACCGCTCTTTCTGCGCTTTTGCTTGCCCTTCTCGCGCTAGAATGCGCCAGACGCTGCCCTCGTTTGCCGTGCATCGAAGGTGTTCGACCGTTTGCCTGGTAGGCACCACCGGTTGCACATCTATGTCTCCTTTGTTGTGGCTGAATTGTAACCATTTGTTTGCTTGTAGACATGGATACCGATGAGGAAATGATCCAGCAAATCATGGAGGACAAGGCAGCCTGCGACGAACACGTTTGGGAGCATTTGGTGATCATTGCGGACCTTCAAAAAATGCTCGGCGACTCCACAGAGAAGAAGAAGGGGCCACAACGTGGAGATTTAAAGCCGGCAAGAAAGAAGTCGAAGCCACAGCAAAGGTTGGAGGGACATACCATGCTATATAACGGCAACTTATCCGACTCTGCAACACATGCCGACAATTTTCGGCTGCGCTATAGGATGAGCAAGGAGCTGTTCATGGAAATCCTTCATGGCATGAGAGAGTTTGACCCCTACTTCAAGCTGAAGCACGATGCCGTTGGCATGGCTGGCTTCTCGTCGATCCAGAAATGCACCGCCGCCATGATGATGCTTGCATATGGAGCACCTGCCGATTCACAGGATGACTATCTGCGTATGAGTGAGTCCACTGCCATTGAGTGCATGTATAAGTTCTGACGAGCTGTGGTGGGACACTTTGGCAAGTACTATCTGAGAGGGCCAACTGAAGTAGAGACTGATGGAATCATGACACAAAATGCAGTGAGAGGATTCCCTGGGATGCTTGGAAGCATTGACTACATGCATTTGTCATGGAAGAACTGTCAGTTTGCTTGGCAAGGTTTATACAAAGGGCGTCATGGATATTGCAGCGTGGTGCTTGAAGTTGTGGTAGATTATAACCTTTGGATTTGGCATTCTTTCTTTGGCATGGCGGGATCGCACAATGACATCAACGTGTTGCAATGCTCTCTGGTGTTTTCCAGACTAGTGGAAGGTCATGCTCCACCATGCAATTACGAGATCAATGGCCACCAATATACCAAAGACTAATATCTAGCCGATGGTATCTATCCAACAATGGCGATATTTGTGAAGATAATCTCGGCGCCAAGAGGTCAGCATAATTGCCACTTTGCTAAGCGTCAGGAGAGCTGCCGGAAGGATGTAGAGCAAATATTTGGTGTGCTTCAAGCTCAATTGCTATTGTTCGATATCCTGCTCTTTGCTGGTCTCATGATCAAATGTGGGAGGTGATGCAAGCTTGTGTGATCATGCATAACATGATCATCGAGAATGACCGCAAGAGTCGAGCCAGACATATTGGTCCCTAAGAGTGTCAGGGTCCTCTTGCGGAGGTTGATCACCAGGTACCTGCAGAGTGTGCTGATTTCCTCGCTAGACATGCAGAGATCCGTGATACCACTGTTCATGTTCAAATACAGCTTGATCTCGTCGAGCATCTATGGAGGCTCAAAGGAGAGACATCAACAGCGCCAGCGCCTTGATCTAGCACAACTTCTATTTATTTAATAGTTTGTTGTTTGCAAACTTTTAATTTTGAGACATTGTTGTAATCATCAGATATATTTATTTGTATGTTTTATTTCTAAACACTAAAAAAATTGGAGGACACGTTTGAGGAACACGGTTGGGTAGCGACGCCTCCAAAAACAACACGCGGCAGCGTTCTTCAGAGACGATCTGGCGACTAATTGGGAGACGATTTGAAGGACGCGACTTGAGATGCTCTTAGGGCATCTTCAGCGGGCCGACCCAAACGGACACCGCGGGTCCGTTTCTGTCCGACCGGACAAAGAGGCCAAAAAAACAGCGCCCAGCGGGCCGACCCAAACATGTCCGGAGGGGAGAACACACCCATCCGCGGCCCAAATTTGGGGCAGCGATGGGTCTGCGCGGACACGCGCGGACCGGGCACGCGTCCTCCCCTGGTCCACCTGTCATCGACCCGCGCCGATACGTCTTCTCCAACGCGACGCGTCCGCCCGCGTCAGTGCGTCCCGTCGCCTCGAGTCAGAGCGCGTGCGCTTTGGGCGCCCCGCCGTCACCTTCAATGCCTGCCGCGGCATCAACGCCGGCGTGGCGTGCCGATTGGGCTGCCGCGCGCAGGCATTCATGGCGGCCGCTGGACGCCCGGCCACTGGCCCCTTTAAAAGGAGGCCACAACGGAGCCGCGGCCACCACAGCCTCCATCGCCATAGCCACCGCAGCCGCCACAGCCACCACATCCCGGCCACCACAGCCCAGCCATGGGGTTCTGGAAGAAGGGCAGGCACGACCACGAGGCCAGCGGGTCTTGGCGCCGGTCGCCACCTCGACGCCGGTCTCCCCTGCGCCGCGCCAGGACGGTCTCGCCGCGCCAGGACGGTCTCGCCGCAGCCACCAACGCGCCAGCGTGATCGCCGGTACATTCCGGTGACTCACTGCCAGGCGCTGTACCAGTGCGGCCAGAGTGTGGAGTGGCCGGACTGCAGCCTCCCCGACGGGTGGCACCTCAACAGCAGGCGCGTGCCGGTCCCGCCAGTGCCGCGCTTCGGCCCGGACCGGGTCGCCGAGATCCGCCGCCGCCGCGCGCTGATGCCGGCGCGCCTCCACGCCGATCCCGCCTTTGGCTACGATAGCCAATGGTGGGACAACTTCGGGCCGCGGGAGCGCGACCCGGTGCGGCGCGCGGCCATCCTAGGGAAGGCCGCCCCCAACCCCTACGCCGGCGTGTACATGCCGGAGCCGGGGCCAGAGCCGCCGCAGGCGGAGCCCTTCATCGAGGAGATGGAGGAGGACGCGGAGGAGGCGCCGCCGGACGTCAAGCAGGAGGTGGGCGGCGACGACATCCCTGGCGAGGAGCCCAGGGACGACACCGACGACTTCTGCGGGTGCGTCACCTACGGCATCCTCGACGCAATGGAGCGCGGCGAGGCGCCCCCCTCCCCCCCCCGCCACCGATGACCGAGGAGGAGGAGCTCCGGGTCGCCGTCCTCGTCTCCGAGGAGGAGGAGAAGAGGCGGTGGGCCAGCATCGACACTGCGCTGGCCATTTCCGTGCACCAGCAGCACGGCCGGCCACCATCGCCGCCACCGCAGCGTGCGGCAACGCCACCGCCGCCTCCTCCTCCAGGCCCGCCGCCGCCGCCACCTGCTGCCCCTGGTCCTCCTCCACCGCCTGCGGCCAACTGGCCGTGGGCGCAGTCGCCCTACATCATCCTCCCCGACGAGGACGACGAGTAGGCCGCGGCGAGGACGACGACGCCGCCGCCCCCTGTGCCCCCAAAGCCCTTGCTAGGGCTTTGTATGTTTTTTTTATTTTCTATGTTTTTTTTAATTTTCTATGTATTATCTAAGTAATGAAAAAAAATAAAAATAAAACTTTACGTCGGGCCGCTAGGTGCACCCCACGACCCATCCGGACAATACCGGACTGCCTGTCTGCGGGCCGACCCATACGGACCAAATCGGACCGATTCGGTGTCCGAAATGGGTCGGCCCGCTGGAGATGCGCTTAGGCGCGGTGCTTATCACATCGAGTGATCTGCTAGCTCATGAACTGAACATCTCTCAAATATTTTCATCCATATGCATATCGTGACAATTGACTCCAAACTCCAAAGGTGGACAAGTCAAGCTCGCGTGAGGAGCACAAAGAAAGGACACGCATCGGTTAGTGGACTCTGGGTCAGGTACAGGCAGGGCACACGCATCCCAGGACAGTTTGTCTCCTCGTTTGTCACCACTTCTCTCTAGTACAATGCCGGTGATTTTTTTTTTCTGAGCATTTTTCCCCAGCACCCTCTTTAATTAACACTCAGAAAACTTAAAGCAAGTGTGTGACAGTCGCCTACGTGGTCCATCCATCTATACGCCGGCTACAGGCAGTATCCGTTGTGAATGTAAACACGCCGGGCTTCGGCTCAGGTCGCACACAAACCTGAAGTCTGCGAAATGCTGAAATGCTGAAGAATTTGTCGACGAGGAAGCTTTTCAAGTAGACACCAAAATGCCAAATTTGGAGTCGCCCAATGGTTTCCTCGCTCCGGCCGGCCATGTACCCGTCGTCCTGTTGATCGGTCTATTTCCCTCCCCGTCCTATCACGCTCATGGAGCTCGATCGCATCAGGGAACAATGGCGCGCGACGACTGGTCCGCTCGGTCGTACCCGGCACCGCGCACGTCGCAAGCACATACGGCCGGCACGCGACAAGCTGCCGATCGAGCTCCGACGTCCGTACGCGTACCTTCTCGCCGTTTTGACCCGTCACCTCGACCCCCCGGGACCGGGGCCAGGCGCCACACCCGGAATCGGGAACGAGAGGCGACCAGTCAGCCAGCGATCCACGTACGGCAGGACGGACTCCGGTGGGTGTGAGCATCAACCGCACAACGAGAAGCGACGGAACCTCCAAGCAGCGTCCCATCACAGATTCACGGCCTAGATATGGAGGTAGCTATAGGATATAGGTCGGGTCCTCCTAGACTAGCCCTCGCCGAACGGAGAGCGAGAGCTACCGCATCTCGGCCGATTTGTTTCCACGGCGAGGGGGACCTCGTTCTTCGGTTATGTCATAGCAGGTAATTTTGGGGCATTGTAGTCAAAAGTAGTTTCATATTTGCTTTTTGACATTTGAAACTAGTTTCATATATTATAAGGGTAGTTTCAAATTCAAAAAAAGGAACCGGAGCACCTTCTTGCTCCGATGCCAAATTTCATCCCTGCCATAAATATTATATATCTCCTCCAATTATCTACTAGCTACTGACGTGGGGTGAGAGAACAGCTTTGTTCTAAGCTGGTTTATCCTATATTGGGACCCATGCTATAGTTATTTAGCTATGGAACTAGTTCGTAGTCTGCTTACCAAATTCTACGCCAATGCTAAGGGGCTGTTTGGTTGGGCTTAAATTTGGCTTTTGGCTTTGGACTTATAAGCCACAAAAGCACCTAAATAGGTGCTTATTTAGGTGCTTTTGTGCCTTATAAACCAAAATCTAAAAGCCACAAATAAGCTCAGCCAAACAGCCCCTAAATACTGCTATGCGTCAGATTTAGCTATGACAATATTGTGGATAGCCTTAGGATTATATATGTGCAGTTGGGTGGTGGAGTGGTGTTAGGGTCAATAAATCCGTCTCAACTCTACTTTCACACATGCGGCCGTCACCAACTTGATGGCAATGTGTGTTTATTGGTCCTTTAGATTGGCATATTGGTGTTTTGCTATTTTGTAGATCTTGCGAGATCAGTTTCTCAGTGTGTCGTCAACGTTCGTCGTTATCCACAACGTAGCTCGAGGCCGGGCGATGCGGATGCTCTAGAGGGGTATGTTAGTCCGGAGGAGGTGGAGCTATCGTTATTCTCTGACTTCGTCGTTAGGATGCTGGATCTGGGTTCCAGAATGCACAACGACGTGTCTCGGCCCATGTGCATCGTCTAGGCGATAGTGGAGAGTTTGGCGGTGACCCCTAAATCCAGTGAGTGCATGACATCCTTGGAATGTCTATCTTATTTTATACTTTAGGGTTCTATTCACAAAGTTTTCATCATAACTATTTTCTTATGACTTGCCATGTATTTTCAATGTTTGTTTGACTATCATGTATTAGCTTAAACGTGATTACAAGGGTGAGACCAATAGGTTCCCATAGGTTACAGATGCACCCCAAAGTAAAGCAGAAATTATAAAGAGGTCCATAAGGAGCACACGACAGCTCGGTCATCTACTCTATAACTGGTGGGGGGGGTCAGGAGGCCTCCACAAAAATCCGAATTTACCGGCCGTCGGATCGTATCGTGTTTTACAACGAATCTCGGCCGTCCGTTCCTTTTAACCGCGTGCATATAAAAGGGCTCCCAGTGAAAACCTAGCCCAATCCCCGCACGTCTCCTCCTCTCGCGATTCCTCAGCCGCCATGCCCAATCCCCTCCGCGTCTCTCCCCCAATCCTCTACCTGTCTCTCCCTCCCATGCCGGCGACGGGCGGTGGCAGCGGCCACGCCGGAGATGGGCGGCGACGGCAGAGGCCATTCCGGCGACGGACGGGCAGCGACGGCAGCAGCCATGCCGGCGACGGAGCGGCCACGCCGATGACGGACGGACAGCGACGGGCGGGTGGCCAGGGCGACGGGCGCCATCTCCTCTTCCACGCCCCGCCCATCTCAAGCGCGTTGCCGTGAGACGGCAGGGGACGGTCGGAGGGTGCGGAGATGGTAGCCGCCGACCGGCCAGAAGTTAGAAGGCAACAATAGGGACGTTGACCTTCATGGTTCCTGCTACTTGTTGATGGCGCCAGGAAATTACTGATGGTGCCAAGTTGACGTGGGAGCAGACTGTCCTTGTGCGTGGTGGATAACCATCCCGTTGGGAACCCCAAGAGGAAGGTATGATGAGTGTAGCGGCTAGTCTTCCCTCAGTTAAGAAACCAAGGTTTAATGTCGGTCAGGAGAGGAGAGACAATGACGACTGAAGGTGATGCGGAACCTGCACACACACAAACAAATACTTTGTTCCCAACTTGCGATGAGGTTGTCAATCTCACCGGTTTGCTTGAAACAAAGGTTATGAGCGTATCGAGTGGAAGACAATATAGTATGCGAGTAAAGTAAATAGTACGAGTAAAGTAAATAGGTGATATCAATATGATGGAAATAGGACCGGGGTCCACAGTTCACTAGTGGTGTCTCTCCATAGATAAAATAACACATGCTGGGTAAACAAATTACAGTTGGGCAATTGATAGAATAGAGATAAACGTGATATGTCAAGAAGATCACTATGAGATTTACTCTGGGCATTACAACAAAATACATAGACCGCCATCCAACTGCATCTATGACTAATAATCCACTCCCGGGGATATCAATCCGAACACCCCAGAAGTATTAAGTTGCGAACAACAGATAATTGCATTAAGCAAAGTGTGTAATGTAAACAAAGCATATATGCCCTTGAGCATATGAATGTTGTTTTCTCCCTAGTAGCAACAGCACATCTACCACCTTAGAGGTTTCTGTCACTCCCCCAGGTGAAATAGAGGCATGAACCCACTATCGAGCATAAATACCCCCTCTTGGAGTCACTAGCAACTACTCGGCCAAGATAGCTACTAACAACGGAGAGCATGCAAGATCATAAACAACATAGAGATAACAAAAGATATAATTCAGTACAACAACTTAATCATAAACACCAATATTCATCGGATCCCAACAAACCAAACATGTAGAATTACATAACGGTGATCTCAATCATGTAGGGCAGCTCATGAGATCTAAACATGAAGCACATGGTGGAGAAGACAACTATCTAGCTACTGCTATGGACCCATAGTCCAAGGTAGACTACTCACTCATCGCTCCGGAGGCAAGCATGGCGATGAAGGAGACCTCCGGTGGCGATTCCCCTCTCCGGCAGGGTGCCGGGAAGAGCTTCTGGACCCTCCCGATCTTCGGGTCGACGGCGGTGGCGGATCGCGATGTGTTCTAGAAAACTGATCGGGCCCTTAGGTTTTTCTCGTCGGGGGGTCTTTATAGGCGAAGGGGCGTCGTCAGAGGAGGGACCAGGCGCCCTCACATGGGCCCGGCGCAGCCAGGGGCCTGGCCGTGCCGCCCCTGCGTGTGGGGCCCTGGTGGCCCCCCTCCTACTCCTCTTCGGATCTCTGGAAGCTTCCGGGTAAAATAAGACTTCAGGATGTGGTTTCGTCCAATTCCGAGAATATTTCTTATGTATCACTCTGAAACACAAAAACAGCAGAAAATAGGAAACTGGCACTGTGGCACTTCGTTAATAGGTTAGTTCCGGAAAATGCATAAAAGTGCCACTAAGTGTAATGAAACAATAGGCAAATGGTGTAAAAACAAGCATGGAGCATCAAAAATTATAGATACGTTTGAGACGTATCAAGCATCCCCAAGCTTAACTCCTGCTCGTCCTCGATTAGGTAAGTGATAACAAAAGAATAATTTTTGAGGTGACATGCACCTACACAATCTTGATCATATATGTAAGCATTGGTGAGCTGAGATCATAAGAACTTAAAACATGGGCATGAAGATATAATCATGACAATAAGAACTTAGCAACCATGTTGTAAACATGCAAATGAACACAAACAAAAGATCATGAAAATGAAACAATGAAAGTCAAACGAGTGTTCAAATCATAAGGAAAAACATACAAATGGTTTTCAGCTTGTCCTTCAAAGAGAGCAAAACATAAATGCATAGGACACCTTCAAGTTTAAGAGGGCGACTAGATACAAATAATTTGAGAACAAGTGAAACCAATAATATGAATCAATCAATGAACTTTGGGACAATGCATATCACACTAAGAATGACAACTATGCTCTCTTAATGGTGCATAAAGAAAGAAGGTGGTGACTCAACATAAAAGTAAAAGAAAGGCCCTTCGCAGAGGGAAGCAGTGATTAAACATGTGCTAGAGCTTTTCATTTGTAAAACAGAGAGATAAAAATTGGTTTTGAGAGGTGGTTGTCTTTGTCAACGACTGGCAATGGGGTTCTTACTATCTTCCATACAAAAATGAAGCAAGTTTTTGAGAGAGAGATTGGCACTTTTTGTGCTCTTTTATAAAGCTTGGCACTCCTCCCCACCTTTTTTCCTTTCCCAAACCATGGCTAACCGATTCCATCGGGTGCCCACCAACATTCACTTTCCATGGAGGAGTGCCTTTTTTCTTTCTTTTTTCTTTTCTTTTTGGAATAAGCAATATGGAAGATAGCAAATCTGACCACTACGTCCCCATGAGCTGAAAACAGTGTCACAAAACGAGAAGTGTTTTGAAGGTTTTTGAAAGGTAGCACATGAAAATTTTACTTTGGAATGGCTTACAAATACCATGCATAGGAATTTATAGTGGACACAATGGAAAACTTGGTTTTTAGGAGTTGGATGCACGAGTAGAGCTCATACTCAGTACAAGGCGAGGGCTAGCAAAAGACTGGGAGCGACCAACTAAGAGAGCAATAATGGCCATAATCATGCAAAGCGACAAAGCGACATTAAAAGAAGCATAAGATGGCATCAAAAGTCAAAAACTAAATGATCATGAAGGCTATTGGCGACTTTGTAAGAGTCTAACATGTGTGAGCATGCGCCAAGTCAACCCAAATAAAGCATCAAGGAGAAAACCAAAATAATGCTTTCATACAATAAAAACAACGCATGATTTTTTCAAAGGCTCATTAAGTAATCTCAGTTATTTGAGACAAATCATGCTACAGCAAAACCACTAAGCATACTATCAAAAAGACATCAAGCATGACATGAAAAAGCCTAAGCCGCAGTCTACATAAGCTCCTTCTTGTACCACTATTTTGCACAAAGCTTTTTCTCTTTTCCAACACCATTTGAAATTTTTATAAACACCTCTTTTGATGAAAACCAATAAAGATCAGAGGCAAAAATACACCTTGATGAAAAGATATGACAAGGTCTGAACGCAAATCAAGGCGAAAACGAAAACCAAAAGCAGTAGCAGAAAAAGAAGAACACCCGATAAACGATAAGAGTGAAAACTGAGTGTTCTTGGCAAATGAAAAGCAAGGCAACTTCTCCAAAAGAAATTTGTTGGGGTCCAACCATTTATTGCAGCAAACAAACAAACTCAACCAACTAAGAAAACTAAAACAACTGACGCTCCAAGAAAAACACATAGTGCATGAAGCAATAAAAATATAGTGTTTTGAAAGGTGACCTGATTTTTGCCGATGAAGAAGGGGTGCCTCGGGGGCATCCCCAAGCTTTGACGCTTGTACTTCTTGGATATTTCTTGGGGTGATGCATGGGCATCCCCAAGCTTGAGCTTTTGTCCATTCTTCAACTCATCTCATCATTCTCCAATCCCTCCACTTGAAAACTTCCTTCATACAAAACTAAACACAAATCTATTAGCAACATTAGTGCAAGCATAACATATAATCAATCCTCTATTTGCTTCAGGTTTCAACTCAAAACCACCACATATATAGCAAATACTACTGTAGCAACCTCCCCAAAAGTTCCGTGATCAAAAGAACTCAAAAGAAAGCGATAAAGTGGCAAACACAAATATTGGCAGAAATCTGTCAAAACTGAACAGCTGACAAAGGTCGAATTTTTGAGGGATTTTCTGTTGCTCAAATCAAAAAGTGTTCAACTAACAAAAGTTTGGATATAACCTGGGGCATATGCACAAGAAATCGCAGTTCCAAAAGATAAACAGAGAATTTTCACGAATTTTTACGGTGCAGCACCGAAAACAGTTTCAGGACAGCAACATCCCCAAATATTTACCTCACTCAAATTAGAGGCTTCTCTTGGCACAAAAACGAAATAAACAAGATAAGGAGCGGTCATTACAGTAGTAATGACTTCCAAGACTCGAATAAAAGAAAAAGTACTGAAAAAAAACATTGGGTTATCTCCCAAGAGTGCTTTTCTTTAACGCCTTTGAGCTAGGCGCAGAAAATTGCGAATCAAGTACCTTCAGAAGAAGCATTAAGATCAACTGCAGAGGTCTTATCAATAAGGCATTGTATTTCATCCACATAAGTTTTAGAAGACCCTTTTTGATCATGCTTTGGTACACTATTTTCATCAAAAAGATTTTCAGGACAGATCCAGGCTAAATTATTTTCGAAGGCTTCATTCAATCCCAAAAGCTTGCAAGGTATAGGTATTTCGGTTCCCTCATCATTAGTATCAATAACCTTTATAGGTGAACTGAGTTTATTAAAACGTTTAAGAACTTTCCTAGCTTCAATAACGACATCCTTAAATTCTAGGCGCAAAGTTTCCAAGATAAAAGCTTTCTTTTCGGGATCCTCAATTTCATGAAGCTTAAGGAACAGCTATTGCATAAAAGGATTAAGACTAGCAAACCTAGTTTCCAACATGTCAATTAAATAAACAGAAGCAACTTCAATACTAGGAGCAAGCTCAACCCAAGACTTTTCCTCAACTTCCTCATGCATACTAATGTGACTAAAGAACTCCTCAATGTTACTTTTGCCAATAATTGAACCACTACCTACTGAGAGGTCCTCCAGAACGTACTTAGGGATCAACATGATAAACTAAAGTAAAGAAATAACAACTACCAAGGATTTAATTTTTTTGGGTTTTTGATAAAAAGCAATGCAGGTAAAATAAAATAAAGTAAAGCAAAACAATAACAAAATAAAGAATGTGTGTGCGAAAAACTCCCCTCGCAGAAGTCTTCTCTTCCTCCCCGGCAACGGCGCCAGAAAATTAGCTGCTACTTGTTGATGGCGCCAGGAAATTACTGATGGTGCCAAGTTGACGTGGGAGCAGACTGTCCTTGTGCGTGGTGGATAACCAGCCCGTTGGGAACCCCAAGAGGAAGATATGATGAGTGTAGCGGCTAGTCTTCCCTCAGTTAAGAAACCAAGGTTTAATGTCGGTCAGGAGAGGAGAGACAATAACGACTGAAGGTGATGCGGAACCTGCACACACACAAACAAATACTTTGTTCCCAACTTGCGATGAGGTTGTCAATCTCACCGGTTTGCTTGAAACAAAGGTTATGAGCGTATCGAGTGGAAAACAATATAGTATGCGAGTAAAGTAAACAGTACGAGTAAAGTAAACAGGTGATATCAATATGATGGAAATAGGACCGGGGTCCACAGTTCACTAGTGGTGTCTCTCCATAGATAAAATAACACATGCTGGGTAAACAAATTACAGTTGCGCAATTGATAGAATAGAGATAAACGTGATATGTCAAGAAGATCACTATGAGATTTACTCTGGGCATTACAACAAAATACATAGACCGCCATCCAACTGCATCTATGACTAATAATCCACTCCCGGGGATATCAATCCGAATACCCCAGAAGTATTAAGTTGCGAACAACAGATAATTGCATTAAGCAAAGTGTGTAATGTAAACAAAGCATATGCCCTTGAGCATATGAATGTTGTTTTCTCCCTAGTAGCAACAGCACATCTACCACCTTAGAGGTTTCTGTCACTCCCCCAAGTGAAATAGAGGCATGAACCCACTATCGAGCATAAATACCCCCTCTTGGAGTCACTAGCAACTACTCGACCAAGATAGCTACTAACAATGGAGAGCATGCAAGATCATAAACAACATAGAGATAACAAAAGATATAATTCAGTACAGCAACTTAATCATAAACACCAATATTCATCGGATCCCAACAAATCAAACATGTAGAATTACATAACGGTGATCTCAATCATGTAGGGCAGCTCATGAGATCTAAACATGAAGCACATGGTGGAGAAGACAACTATCTAGCTACTGCTATGGACCCATAGTCCAAGGTAGACTACTCACTCATCGCTCCGGAGGCAAGCATGGCGATGAAGGAGACCTCCGGTGGCGATTCCCCTCTTCGGCAGGGTGCCGGGAAGAGCTTCTGGACCCTCCCGATCTTCGGGTCGACGGCGGCGGCAGATCGCGATGTGTTCTGGAAAACTGATCGGGCCCTTAGGTTTTTCTCGTCGGGGGGTCTTTATAGGCGAAGGGGCGTCGTCAGAGGAGGGGCCAGGCGCCCTCACGCGGGCCCGGCGCGGCCAGGGGCCTGGCCGCGCCGCCCCTGCATGTGGGGCCCTGGTGGCCCCCCTCCTACTCCTCTTCGGATCTCTGGAAGCTTCCGGGTAAAATAAGACTTCAGGATGTGGTTTCGTCCAATTCCGAGAATATTTCCTGTGTATCACTCTGAAACACAAAAATAGCAGAAAACAGGGAACTGGCACTGTGGCACTTCGTTAATAGGTTAGTTCCGGAAAATGCATAAAAGTGCCACTAAGTGTAACGAAACAATAGGCAAATGGTGTAAAAACAAGCATGGAGCATCAAAAATTATAGATACGTTTGAGACGTATCAGTTCCTCGCAGGTATCCAAACTCCTCTCTACCTTCCCCATTTTCCTGCTCACCTCCCCTCTTTTGATTTTCATACATAAAACTTCTCTTTCTTTGTCTCTGCAGATTCTTATTAATATATGCCTATGAGGAGTCTGATGGAACTACAAGCAGGTGCTCAGTTCCTTTGAATGTTTAAACAAGCTCATCGTTCATTGGTAAGGTGAATTTGCAACTAATAGTGGTACAACTATTTATCAGGTGCAGTGAATCCTTGCGGCTCTATTCAGGTCTGGAAGGATGTGAAGGAAAACAACAAAAGGAAAAAGGTATATGCTCCACATAGTGATTTTGTTATAGGAGGCACTCAAGTTTATTTCTATGGTTTTCTATGACATTTATAGAATCTATTGAGATGCATGTACTTGCTTCCATTTTCTTTATATGCACGATTGTGTACTTTCTTGAGCTACAATTTGTACATTTTTTGTACTTCATGCATGTTGGGGTATTATCTGAAAGATTGTATTTAGATTGTAACTAATTTGATATATGCTTGTGTTTCAACATGGTTTTTCATCAGTGAAGCTGTTGTAGCTTATCTGACTGACCTAAGTAAGAATTATGTTTTTTTCCCTGTAGGCACTGCTGATATCTCATAATTTTGTTTCTGGTGATGGTTGGTTACTAAAATATAGAAAAACCAGTTTGGATTGTTAATGATTGGTACTTGCTTGCTTTATAATCTTTGAAAAGTTCCTTTTTTGTCATTGAGAAATGATGCAGCTTTTGTTGCTATGCTAGATTCTGGATTCTTATTCGGTGTTGCCCATTGAAAATCATTGCAAATTCATATTTGATGGTAATGTTTCAGGTAATATACATTATATTTATTACCATTTAAAATTAAGATCCTGATGGTGCTTGTGTAACTGGGCACCAAGATTTTTATGATATTTTTTCTCTTCAGGTTGTTACCCCAGAAAGACATTAGTACAAACTATGACTATTTCATATATTATTTCATATAAATGCCCGATCAGTTCTTATTTGGTCTGCATACATTGTCCTGATATTGTTAAAACAACTATTCAGGTGATTTCGGTCTATACAGTTGTACATCTGGTCAGCACTTAGTTGAGGTCACTATGCTTCATATAAAAGCGAGCCCCCAGGTGAAACCCTAGCCTTTGTTGATTACAAATGATACGGTCTTATTCTGGGAGCAATCTTTTGTTGATTACTTACCTATATGGGTTATCTCTCGGCCCAGAAAAGGTTCTAAAATTGTCAACATGGTTTACGTATATACTCAGCAAAAGACTTGAGCATATCTTCCACATGCTTCTGTTAGATAGAGCATTTGACACTTAATATGTTGTGTAGAATTTTTGCTGCTGTTAGATAGAGCATTTGACACTTAATATGTTGTGTACACTTTTTGCTGTGAGCAAATGGTACACATAAGTTATCCATTCTTTCCATATGTGGATAGCAATACATAATATATGTCTCTTTGGAAAATTCTTTCTTATTTTTTAGACCGAAATAATTACTGGGGACATTCCTTCCAGGGACAATCAGAGGGAAAGTTTTCAGGCGCTTTAGGTTATATCGACGATGATTCCTATGGTCAAATGTATGGTCAAAGGTATTTAAAGTCTATATTGATCTTGGATAATTTTTTAGTATGATCTTAGCGAAATTTTTACATATATTTTGTTATACTAGATCATTTGCAATATATTACTATTTTTAGTGCTAGCAGTCCTTGGTGTGTATCTTGAAAGATTTACAATGTTAATTTGGTGTTGTATGCTAGATTTGTAAGGTTTCTTCTCTCAGTTTTAGATCATTTAATTTTAATTTAGTTTAAATCATGCGTGTGTGCCACTACATTTGTGTTAGCCGCCTGGACGGCTGGTGTGTGCATCGCTGTCATGTGCTCTTGTTGGTCATCTAGTATAGATTTACAATTTTAGGCTTGTGCTATAAGCTAGATTCATAGGATTTGCTCAGATGCTCCAGTCTATTTGTTGCGTAGATAAGTGGTTCATTATTCAACAATTTCCTCTCTTTATGAGGAATAATTGGATGCATTCTGATTGGTTTGCTGACTAATTGTCACAAAAACTTCTCATGCATAGGTACCTTATTGTGGAATGAAAGTTGCAACTTTTCTTGTGCAACATGATAAAGAAATGGAGAAGATATTATTACTCTAGCTCCTGGCATCCATGTTCTTTCAGATCAATCAACATCCCAGTTATTTTTCTCCACCGTGCCGGTTTGGACTCTCTCTCTCTCTACGGCTCAAGCTGAAGTAAATCTGACGGAGGTGAACATGGTGGTGAAATTGAAGTAAATCACTAATGTTTTTGATTTTTTCATTCAGACTCCTTCAGTTTTTATTGAATAATACTTACTCTCAGTAGAAAGTAAGATTTTGATGTTGGTCGTGTAAAAGAACTATTCAGGTTATGTGGGTCTATACAGGTGTACATGTATGATGGCAAGTTAGTTCTGGTCACTAAATTTAAATAGTTGGTCCAGGCCATTGACCTTAAAGAGATTAGTTTCTCCCTTGCCAGGCCATTGCATTTAAAAATTAGTAGCTGAACCCATTAAACTTTCACAATATATGTTTCTCTGCTTATGGTACGTGACCAACTAGGCATTGTTGATTGTATCATTTAAAAATTACAGTGGGAAAATATGCTAGAGTGGTTTTGGATGTAAGAAACTTGGAATCTTATTGCTCGCTATTTCTATAATATTCACTCTCTTATTTTCATATTTCCTCTGCAAATAGTAGGTGTCTTGCTTAAAAAACTATTGCCTTTTGCTTATAAGCTTTGCTCTTCATGAGGTTTGTATCATCAAAGAAGCCGTACTACTTTTTTTGAACGTAAGATGCCGTACTACTAAATAATTCATAGGATGATTCATGGTGTAGCGGTTGTGCCACATGTTTTGGACTGGTAGTGTCCTTTATTTGCATGTAGCATCTCCTAAATCTGTCGACCGTACAATTCCTTATTTTAAAGTTTAGTTGTTTTTCATGCTTGAGCTTTGACCTCTTTAGGTGATAGCTAATTATTTTTACAGGTTTAACCGTGTCGAAACAAATCCTTTGGGGACTTCTACCAAAAAAAGGCTAAATAATTCTTAAATGGTTGTCAAGGGTCACATAAGATGAGAGCATTGTACGACTTATTTTGCAATACTATGTTCTTTTTAATATTGTGGATATGTGAGAGCATTTATATTTCTATGTACGTAACACTGATAAATGCCATGTTAAAGAACCAGAATGTCTTAGATATTTACCCTTCTGATTAAGTTTTGTACTCAATTAGATTATAGATTATGGGGGTCTATCTTGGAATTTTGTTCATAATTTCGATATAGATGCCATGCATACAATGTGGATTACGTTTTAGAGTAGGATTGTATGTGAAGGGTTCTTTGTTATTTGTCTACTCAATAAATGAAAACTATATTAAGCATTTTGAGTAGGTTCCTAGCAAGATCAAGCACTCAGTTCCTAGATATTTTATCTTTGCTTTGTTTGAGAATTACCTATTTTATTAAGGACAATATTTAGTGAATGTGGTTCCTCTGTTCTTATTTTAACAGATTAATTTCATTACTTCTACTTGGTGGAGCATGCTTGAGCTGAAAGAAACTAGCATGCTAAAGTATTGCTACATCCACAGGTCTTATGCTTTCTAACAGTGGCGAAGCGTGAAGAAAACACAAGAGGGGGCAAATTACATAGAAAACACAAAACATGCATGAAAAATGACCAATTCATAGAAATAAAATGGAGGCATTTCGTGATAATTTATATGTAGCCATATTCTCTTTCATTCCTATTGAGACAATAAAGATTTGATTCATTTGGACTATTCTACTCGGCATGTTTAACTGTATTGTTGGTGCAGACATCTAAATTCAAGTTAACCTGATATTTAGGCCAGTTGTTTGCCAAAATGCAATTCCGTTGAGATTTGGAACTACTGGTGTTGTCCTGTTATTTACCTACAGCACGGAGCAGCCTGGAGCTGCCAATAATAATGGCAATTCATTTTTGCCAACCTTACACCTATTCAATTGCTTAGTAGCAATGGATTGCACATTGACAGAGATAGAACACAAATATGCAAACATAACTGCTTCACGTACAAATATGCATTGTGCCCAAGCAATATTTTGTACTCTGAAGTAAAGAACGTTGCTAGATCAAGAATCAAATTCCCTTGTTACATCTAATTTACCTAATCTACACGGGGCATAAACTGCTCCTAATGCTAAATGAAATAACAGGAAAAAGGACTAACCTAACAAGGGCAGGGGCAGGGGGCAGGGGGCTGGGCGCCATAGCGTTGTTCTAAACCGGCAGCCAGGCAGGGGAGCAGCAGGACGATGTGGGATCAGCGGCAAACAGGGGAGCAGCAGCATTAGAAAAAGGGGATTGAGGAGGAAAGCCGACGAGAGAGCCATGGAGAAGAAAAAAGAGAATTGAGGAGGAGGACAGACGGGAGAGCCATGGAGAGGAACTGAGGAAGACCGTGCGGTGGAGGAGGACACGTTGCGTCATTTTGGGCTTCTGGCCAAGGACATGTGTGAGTGTGTCAGCTTCATTTTTTTAGAGACGTGAACTCGTTTGGTCGTATTGGGGAATCTCTACTATTTCTCTACTATTTAAAAAGAACGAAGATGTTCCGTTTTCCACCCAACAAGCGTTCCGTTCGTCAACATCTGTCATTTTGCATTTTGCCCCTCCAACGACGAAACGTTTTTCTGCCCGATGCTCGCCCCGCACGACTGGAACCCCCTCAATCCCAACCCTCTCCCCCGCCGCCTCCCTCGATCCCTGTCTCCTCCGCCGGTCCCCTCGATCCCCAAAACCACCACCGCCCCTGTCCCAGATTCACCACCGCCCCTTCCAGAGGCACCACCGCACACAGACCCTATTTTTCAAGACTGAAATCGAATTTGCCAGCTACGGTTCTTCAGAGGCATTCGCGGTATTGGTGAGGTTATCCTCGATCTGCACCGATGGCAGGCAGCATCCGGCTTTCATGGAGTCGCCATCACGTGTGTTTCCGCATCCTTGCAGGCATCCCCTTTTGAGGATGACGATGCAGTATTTGAGATGTTTGGTGAGGTCGTTCCCAATCTGGAGCTGGTCTCCAGCCATGCCTTGGTCCGCATCATGATTTCGTTGGATGGGGTATCAAAGAAAGGTACTAATGATCAAAGAAATTTCGGTGTGAATGCTTGGATATAGGTGTTATTCATTCAGGATCAGAGAATGGGTAAGGGCAGATGCGGAGGCATCCAATGAAGAGGCCAGGGAGAGGGCGCAGCTAATCGTCCTTGACATGTCAAGTAAGTTTGTACAAAGAAGTTTACTATTGTTGACTGAATCTTGTGATCCCAGTTAACCACAGTCCATTCTTGGTACTTCTCCCCAAAATATCTTCATACATCCCCTTTTACTCTCTGCATTTTGTTAGTCTTTATGTATGAAATAACATACAGTTTCTCCCTTCATGTAGATAACTTCTGTACAGTCTTCGTGGTGCTCCATCAGAAAGGATTGGCTACGAATGGAAGTGATCTTTTGGCCATAAGTGGAGACATCTTTAGGGAGATTAATCATCATGTTCGTTTGAACTTTTGCTTTCAAAAAAAATATTGCCCAAGCGCTTGTATTAAGTTTGCATACCATAGGGTGGCACATGGTGCAGGTCTGGTAGGCAACGATTTTGCAAGAATCAATTGATCTTTGTATACAGCAACAAAGCATGACGATAGAGAAGCTTATCCCTTCGGGCACTATGTTGACGAGCATCATAGGAGACCAGATCAAAGGAGGAGGATTGGGATGTTGATTCACTGCAACAGATATGCGGATGGTGGTTCGCCGCCTAGCCCTCTTAGGCACCGTCTCGTCCATCGTCATCAAGAATTGCTTCATCAAGGCGGCTGATACCGGCCATGGCGTGTCGGCCCGTAGTCCAGTCGTGCCCAGCTCCTATAGGCCATATGCTTGCTTGTGCTTTAGAATTTTTTTAATGAACATGCTATGTTTTATCACTGAGTACAATGATGTGTCATTTTAACTTTCTTTAAATTTCCCCTTTCATAGATGGTGTACCACTTCAACAGCGTCCTATAAGCACTGTCATCAACTTGGACTTCAAAGCTACCATTGGTTGTACGCTACAAGCTGGTTGGCTAATGGAGATTTGAGTCAATAGAAGGGAAGAGCCATGGGTCGGCATTGAACTGAATGACTCTTGGCCTGGGAAAAAATATGCTCTCTGGAAAGGTCAGGTATTTTTTCAATCCATCCCAGGGAAATTGGTGACTGTTAATCATACTTGTCAATTTAAATGAATAAAGGCTGAGTGCATCTCTCAAATTGATTACCTTTGTTATAATTTTTAAGCTCAGCAGTTAAAACTATGCTATGACTCTTAGTCTACGTTGGTAGAGGTTGTTAGCTAATTTTTTGGTCATCGATAAAGCAAGCTTATTTGTCTTTCAATTCTGTGTTTGTAGCACTTCCAGAAAAGTGTTGTTGAGTTACTCAACTTTGTATTGCTAACAATTGGTTCTTATGTAATGTGATATAAGCAAGGATACAAGCATATGAAATGTTGAGCAAAAGCATATATATTTGCATGCATTGTTCAGATACCGACGAGGCGAAGCTAGACTATGGTATAAAACATGTTCACCTTTAAGACTTTGAGGCACGATATAAAATCCTAGAAGTAATTTGCATACAAATTAATTATCTTCCTTTTACTGGTCGTTAGTGAGAAATCTATGCAGAAAGGTGCTCATTTCTGTTTTCAGCAGCAAGAGAACATGATCAAGAAACATAAATAAGGAAGAAAAGACCAACTGAAGTTAAAAAGACAAAAGGCTTGCCTGTGGTATGTTCTTTGTATGCTAAACACAGTTAGTCTCTTGCCTTTCACATATAATATATTAATTTTCTTCTGTTGAAATATAGAAAGAAGAGAATGTGATCAGCAACCCAAAAAGGAAATGATCTTCTAAAATCACCAATGCAAAAAATCATACTATGGGTTCCTAGCAATAAAATGATGGGACTCATTCAATTGATGAGAAATATTCTATACTTAACAAAGGTGCTCATTTTTTTTCAGGCAATGTAACTATGTTTCTGTGATACATGGATGGTTATCTCGCTTTGTAGCTAGAATTGTCAACGGATCATGAGAAGTGATGTATTCGATTAGGGTTATGAGCCATTATATGGGAATACTACTACTGATCTAACACTGAACTGAATGTTTTTCATACATGTAGATGTTGGACTAGGCAGACACTTCTTCAGCATGGGTAAAACATGGAGGTGCAAAGATCCAGACTGAACAAGCTGATGCAACATAGGCATGTAACTGTTTGTAATCTGATTTTTCTTTTCTGAACACCTGGAGCCGCTACCAGAAAAACATCATCATAGCTACATTTAGTTAGGTGGCAGCTCATGTACCGAAGGTCCAAAGCAAACTTAATCAATTTTTATATGGAGGGTTATGTGTTGTACTGAAGCGAACTCAATCAACTTTGTGACTGCAAGTCATGGACTGAATCAGCATGGGCATGTCAATTGAATTAGCTCAATGTCCACGAAGCATACTTCGTGCTCCTATTCAACAAGCAAGAAATCGAAGCCCACAAGAGGAACAAAGCAAGGGCAGAAGTTGACGAACCTGTATGCGCCTGTGGAGGTGGAGCCGATACAACAAACTGCAGGCATCACACCGAGCAGCTCACTTGCGGTCGGAGGAGGGGCTTGAGGGCACAGCGTGACATATCCATTTGCATCGGCAGTGTCATGGTCAGCTCCCTCCAGCCTGCGACCATCGAGCCAGTGGAAGTGGCTGCGCTGCCGGAGATTTGCCACCTCTGGCTATGCGTTGCCGCTCCCCGACACAGTCCAATAAACTGCACCACCAGGGAACCGGGAACCGCCTCCTCCGGGTCTGGCTTTAGTGCTCGAGCCGGTCGCAGCAGCTGTGCCCACACATGATTCACCTCATGTAGGTCCCGCCTGCCTTGCTCGATCTGTTGACCAACCTTCCGTCCGGCGAAAGACGAAAGAGGCCAGCAGCGGGAGGAGTCGTCGAGAGGAAGGGGCCTGGGGACAGGGGCGAACGGGGTGGCTGAGGCCATCGTGGATTCGCAGTGACCTCATCCTCTCTGCCCTCCATGGCTCTCACTGCAGCTCCAAGTACTAATCGAACTGTATTGTAGTACGTGGTATTTTTCTTAGTAGTTTTATTACTTGGCTGAGAAAAGCAGCCGTGCTGGGAAGTATTGATTGTTGGTAGCAGGAGACAAGCGCTCAGTTTGCTTTTGTAAAAAATATTGACAGAAACATAACTTTGCAACCATACTACTGAAAAAATGCAATTTTAACGGCTATACTCCGGAAATGCACATTTGTCTAGGGTGCATATGCTCCCTTTATGCAAAAAACATATTTGAAAATGTGAAAAATTCCGAACAAAAAATTAGCATGTACATCTCGACATTCTACATACGTATGTGTAAGTTTCGCGGTGAACTGATATTTTTAGTGTTGTGAGTAAAAAAGATAAAAAAATTGTCTCGTTTAAACCCTTATTTTATCACCGAAATTTGTCTTTTTGCTCAGCACACGGAAAAAGTCGGTTTTCGTGAAACAACTTGTATCATGTATAGGTTGGGAAGAGGTACATGCAACATATTTTTTTGAATTTTTTTACAATTCAAAATATGTATAAATTAGATTTGAAATATAGGGAGCATATACACCCCAGAGCCAAAAAGCCTCTCCCGCTATACTCCTAAATTTTAACGACATTTAACAAAGGGATAAAAAGAACATGTTTCTCCTCGGCGGATTAGTAAGAAGGGAGTTATTTGAAAATTTTAAATCACCATGCTTGCAATGCCTAACACTCTTCTTCATGTTTTATTACCCGTGGCAACGCACGGGCACTTAACTAGTGAGAATAGAAAACGGGTGGGATGTGTTGGGCCTCCATGCGTTAATAAAAAGTACGTCATAGATTTGGCAAAATTTAGATTCGTTTAGACGTGACACGATTTAATGTATAAATACATCTAATTTAGATAAATCATTGATCTTTGACCAAACTATCACATCAATATTTTTTCTAAATTAAAATGTCAACTACATTGCGAGGCGATAGTCGTTAAAACAGACTATTGATACGTCCATTTTGCATCACTATTTTGTATCATAATTTACTGTTATTTATTGATATATTTTATATTTAGAGTTGATACTTATGTTACTTCCTCTTTTTTGTACATGTTTGATGATTGTTGGAGGATTTGCTGCCGGAGTCAGGATTCTGCTGGAAAAGGATCGCCAAGACACCATATTTCGGAAGATCAGGAAAATTTCAGAAAAATACCATAAAATTATATTTTACCAAAAGACTCCGGAAGCCAGAAGGAGGAGTCGAGAGGAGCTAGAAGGAAGGCTCGCACATAGGGGGCGCGGCCTGGCCTCTGGCCGCGCCGGCCCTGTGTGAGGCCACCCTGGCCCACTCCAGGTCTCGCCCTTTCGTGTACTTCATCGTCCCCAAAAACCTAAGTCAAGGGGGGGGGGCTCAGAGATAGACACCGCCGCCTCTGCGGAGCGGAAAACACCAGAGAGAGAAAAGCTCTCCGGCAGAGAGAAATCTGCCGGGGAAATTCCTTCCCGGAGAGGAGAGATCGTCGCCATCGTCATCACCATCGCACCGGACTTCATCGGGATCATCATCATCATCATCTCCATCACCAGCACCTTCATCTCCACCATCACCTCGCCATCCCGCTGTAACATCTTGAGTTGAATCTTGTCAAATTCTTAGGGGAAACTTTCCCGGTGTTGATTACTCTTGTGGTCGATGCTATTGAGTGGAACCGTTGAATTAAGGTTTATGTTTAGATTATTATTTACCATTATTTCACCTCTGATCATGATCCATATGATGTCTTGTGAGTAGTTCGTTTAGTTCTTGAGGACATGGGAGAAGTCAAGTCGTTAGTAGTGGAATTATGTTGAGTAATATTTAATGGTTTGATATTTATTTGTTGTGGTGCTATTTCACTAGTGGTGTCATGTGAACGTCGACTACATGATACTTCACCATTTATGGGCCTAGTGAGATGCATTGTGTATTTGGCTACCGATTGTGGGGTTGCTGGAGTGACAGAAACCTAAACCTCCATTGGGAAACCATTGCACCAGGGAGCGTAGGATCTTAGAGTTTAAGGCTGTGGTTAGATTTATCTTAATTACTTTCTTGTATTTGCGGATGCTTGCAAGGGGTATAATCACAAGTGTGTATTTATCCTAGTAAGGGTAGTGCGCTAGCACAGGTTCACCCCCATAAAACTTATCAAACCAGTAAAGATTATTTAGCAGAATGAAGCGAAAGCACTTGACAGAAACTCCCGTGTGTCCTCGAGAACGTTTGGTCATCATAAGTTACACAACTGGCTTGTCCTTTGCTAAAGAAAGGATTAGGCCACTTGCTGCAATTATTACTACTGTCTTTTATTTACTCGTACTTTATTTATTTGCACTACTAAATACCCCTGAAAACCCGTTTACTAGTATTTACAGTGAATCCTTGATCAAAACCACTTGTCAACACCTTTTGCTCCTCGTTGGGTTCGACACTCTTATTTATCGAAAGTACTACGATACACCCCCTATACTTGTGGGTCATCAAGACTATTTTCTGGCGCCGTTGCCGGGAAGTGAAGCGCTATTGAAGAGTGGAATTGGTAAAGGTAACCGTCGCTATGAGTATGTTTTTATTTTTGTCTTTTACTTTTATTTTACTTTGCTATGGAGAATTCTCCATTTGGTTTCCTATTTGGGAACACTTCTACCACTGCTGCACATGTTGATGAACCACCACCACCACCTGCTGAATTAGATCCTTTTAAAATACCTATGAAAATTGTTGAGCGTGTTATGGATAACTACTATTCAGGAGATGGAACTGTCCATCCGGGTGATCACCTACTATTTATACATGAATTATGCGAGTTGTTCAAGTGTGCAGGTATTTCACCGAGCCAGGTCAAGAGGAAGCTATTCTCTTTATCATTAAAAGGCAGAGCTGAGGAGTGGTATCGGCTGCTTAAAGATGGTCCATCTATTGCATGGGAGGAAATTGTGCCTCTTTTCTATTCCAAGTTTTATCCTCCAAGTGAAATTCATAAAGATCGTAATCGGATATATAACTTTTGGCCTCATGATGGAGAGAGTATTGCCCAAGCGTGGGGGAGATTGAAGTTACTAATGCTCAAATGTCCCATTCATGAGCTCCCCAATAATATTGTTATTGATAATTTTTATGCGCGGCTTACTCTTCCTGATAAGGATTATTTGGATGCTTCTTGTTTTGGATCATTTACTCATATGAAGGAAGATGCTAAGTGGAATCTCCTTGACCGTATCCAAGAAAATGCTGAAGGATGGGAAAACGACAAAGGTAGGAAGTCAGGTATAAATTATGATTATGAATGTATTAAAACTTTTATGGGAACCGATGACTTTCATAGTGTTAGCATTGCTTATGGTCTTGATTCTCAAATACTTGCTAATTGTCTTAAGGCTTTTGCCTCTTATCTTGATGTTCCAATGAAAGATTGGAACAAATATCATGCGCCTTATAAAGATTCTATTAGTCATATTCCTTCTGCAACTACTGAAATTTGTACTGTTGATAGCATTGTGCCTGAGCCTTATTTTGAGAAGACACCTTTCCCTGCTAAGGTAAAAAAGTATTCTACTTTGGTAAGTGTGTCTAATAAAAGCACAAAGAAAGCTGTAGAGCCTGATGAGCAAATTACTATTAAGTCTCCTGTAGCTATATTGAAGGACCTTGTTACTAAAGATGTAGGGGATGAATATATTCTTTTTTGTGAAGATGCTTCTAACATTCTCTCACATCCTAAAAGGCATAGGAAAGCAAGTGTTCCTGTTATTTCTGTCAGGATTGGAGATCATTCCTATTATGGTTTATGTGACATTGGTGCTAGTGCAAGTGCCATTCCCTTAGAGCTTTACAAAGAGATTGTGCATGAGATTGGCGCTTGTGAACTTGAAGATATTGATGTGGTTGTTCAGCTTGCTAACAGAGAGACTGTTTGGCCTCTTGGTATTGTTCGAGATGTGGAAGTCCTATGCGGTAAGACTAAATACCCCACTGATTTTCTAGTACTTGGTAAGGAGGCTAGTAAAACTTGTCCTATTATTTTTGGTAGACCCTTTTTGAATACTTGTGGCGCCGTGATAGACGGTAAGAAGGAGAAATTTTTTACTAAGTTTAATGGAGAGTCTTATGAGTTTAATTTTTCACAGTTTGCTAAGACTTCTTATGAAAATAACACGCCTAATGAAAATTTTCGAGTTGAACAGCTTGCTTCTATTGCTCTTGCTCCTAATAATGCTTTGCAGCAATTCATGGAAGATCATGAAAGTGATGTTTTCAGTAAGGAAAGAGAAGAGATTGACGATATTTTTCTTCGTCAACAACCATTAATCAAGCACAATTTACCTGTGGAGGATCTTGGTACCACTTTGCCACCTAAGGAAGATCCTGTTTTTGAATTAAAACCTTTACTTGATGATCTTAAATATGCTTATATAGATGATAAGAAAATATATCCTGTTATTATTAGTTCTAAGCTTTCAGGAAAGGAAGAAGAAAGGTTATTGGAGATATTGAGGAAACACCGAGGAGCTATGGGATATACTCTTGATGATTTAAAAGGAATTTGTCCCACTTTATGTCAGCATGCTATTAACATGGATAAAGACGCGAAGCCGGTTGTGAAGCATCAGCGCCGCCTAATTCCCAAGATGAAGGATGTGGTAAGAAATGAGGTATTAAAACTCCTTGATGCTGGTATTATTTATTCTATTGCTGATAGTCAATGGGTTAGTCCTGTTCATTGTGTTCCTAAGAAAGGAGGTATGACTGTTGTGCCTAATGAGAATAACGAGCTTATTCCTCAGAGGGTAGTAGTTGGTTATAGGATGTGCATTGACTATAGAAAAGTTACCAAGGTTACTAAGAAAGATCATTATCCTTTATCGTTTATAGATCAGATGTTAGAAAGGTTGTCTAAGAAGTCACACTTTTGTTTTCTTGATGGTTATTCCGGTTTCTCTCAGATTGTTGTTAGAAAGGAAGATCAGGAGAAAACCACTTTTACTTGTCCTTATGGAACTTATGCTTATAGACGCATGCCTTTTGGTTTATGCAATGCTCCTGCTACTTTTCAAAGATGCATGTCTGCTATTTTTCATGGCTTTTGTGAAGAAATTGTGGAGGTTTTCATGGACGACTTCTCCGTCTATGGAACTTCTTTTGATAATTGTTTGCACAATCTTGATATAGTCTTGCAGAGGTGTGAAGAAACTAATCTTGTTCTTAATTGGGAGAAATGCCACTTTATGGTAAATGAAGGAATTGTCCTTGGACATAAAATTTCTAAAAGAGGTATTGAAGTTGACAGAGCAAAAGTTGAGGCAATTGAGAAAATGCCCTGTCCCAGAGATGTTAAAGGTATTCGTAGTATTCTCGGTCATGCTGGTTTCTATAGGAGGTTTATTAAAGATTTCTCTAAGATTTCAAAGCCTCTTACTAATCTTCTTCAAAAAGATGTACCATTTGTCTTTGATGATGATTGTAAGGAAGCTTTTGAAACTCTTAAGAAGGCTTTAACTACTGCTCCTATTGTTCAACCACCTGATTGGAATTTACGCTTTGAAATTATGTGTAATGCTAGTGATTTTGTTGTAGGTGTTGTTCTTGGACAGCGCGTAGATAATAAGTTGAATGTTATTCATTATGCTAGTAAGACTCTTGATGCTGCTCAAAAGAATTATGCTACTACTGAGAAAGAGTTTCTTGCTGTTGTTTTTGCATGTGATAAGATTAGATCTTACATTGTTGATTCTAAAGTTACTATTCATACTGATCACGCTGCTATTAGATATCTTATGACTAAGAAGGATGCTAAGCCTAGGCTTATTAGATGGGTGTTACTTTTACAAGAGTTTGATTTCCATATCGTAGATAGGAAAGGTGCTGAAAATCCTGTGGCTGACAATTTGTCTAGGTTGGAAAACATTTCTTTTGATCCTATTCCTGTTAATGATAGTTTTCCAAATGAACAGTTGGCTGCATTAAATGTAACTTCACGAGACCTTCCTTGGTATGCTGATTATGCTAACTTTATTGTTTCCAAGTATTTGCCTCCAACCTTTACAACTCAGCAAAGAAGAAAATTCTTTTATGATTTGAGGCATTATTTTTGGGATGACCCACACTTATATAAAGAAGGAGTTGATGGTATTATGCGAAGATGCATACCAGAATATGAGCAACAAGAAATATTGAGAAAGTGCCATGGAAGCGCTTATGGAGGACATCATGCTGGAGATAGAACCGCACAAAAGGTTCTACAATCAGGTTTTTATTGGCCAACCCTCTTTAAAGATGCTAGAAGGTATGTTTTATCTTGCGATGAATGTCAAAGAGTTGGTAATATTTCTAGACGCAATGAAATGCCTATGAATTATACTCTTGTTATTGAACCGTTTGATTGTTGGGGATTTGACTTTATGGGTCCTTTTTCTCCTTCAACAGGTTATGCCCACATACTTGTTGCTGTTGATTATGTTACTAAATGGGTAGAAGCCATACCTACAAAGAGTGCCGATGGAGAGACTTCGTTAAAAATGCTTAAGGATGTTATTTTTCCTAGGTTTGGTGTGCCTAGATATCTTATGACTGACGGAGGTTCTCATTTTATTCACGGTGGTTTTAGAAAAACTCTTGCTAGATATGATGTTAATCATAGAATTGCTTCTGCTTATCACCCTCAAACTAGTGGGCAGGTAGAGCTTTCAAATAGAGAGATCAAGGCTATCTTGCAAAAGACTGTCAATAGATCTAGGAAAAACTGGGCTAGCAAGTTAAACGATGCTTTATGGGCTTATAGAACTACTTATAAGAACCCCATGGGCATGTCTCCTTATAAAATGGTTTACAGGAAAGCGTGTCACTTGCCTTTAGAATTAGAACACAAAGCTTTTTGGGCAGTGAGAGAGCTTAATAGGGATTTTAAACTCGCCGGTAATAAAAGGTTGTTAGATTTGAGTTCTCCAGATGAGTGGAGACACGGAGCGTATGAGAATGCCAGACTTTTCAAAGAGAAAGTCAAGCAATGGCATGATAAGAGAATTCTTAAAAGAGAGTTTCATGTTGGTGAGAAAGTTCTATTGTATAGGTCTCGTCTTAGATTTTTTGCAGGAAAATTACTCTCTAAATGGGAAGGACCATATGTTATTGTTGAAGTGTACCGCTCAGGTGCAATAAAGATTGCTTCATTGAAAGATGACACTACACAAGTGGTGAATGGGCAAAGACTCAAACATTATATTTCTGGAGATTCTTATAATGAAGATGTTGATGTTATTGAAACAGTTTCTCCGGAAGAATTCATCCAGGACAATTTGCAGAAACCTGCAGAGTTCGTTTTCGAATAGGTAACAGTTCTAGTCAGAAAAGGTTCGCGAAAAATTCTTCCTTTATTATTTTTGTTGTTTTTACTAAATATGAAAAATCACGAGACGAAGACGGGCAGGAAAAGGAGTCCGGGTGCTCCTCACACACAGGGGGCGCAGGCCCACCTCTGGCCATGCCGCCCTGGTGTGAGAACACCTCAGAACTTGTTTCCGTCCCGGTTTCCTCTGTGATTTCGCTTCGATGTATAATTTTCACCTATATAACCCCCCGGAGTCCCCGAGGTCTGTATATCATTTTCTCGTCATGTTTTGTTTCGAGCTGTTTCTGTCAGGAGTTGATCTTAAGTTTTGGGAGCACCATGGCCTCTTCAAATGACGACAAGGGCAAAAGGCCCAGGGAGGATGATCACCAAGACCCCAAGTGGAAGAAGGAACAGGAGGCTGGAAGATCGATGGCAAGAAACCCTGCTTTTGAAGGACCAACGAAAGCTAGACGTATCTTTTCTCATGATATGCAGGGACCAACACTACACATTTTAGATCTAAACTCCATGCCTGTGATAAAAGAGGGTATGCTGGTCACTGACGAGTTTTGCGCTCAATATCGAGTTCTGGAGAAGGAAGTAGAGATGCTTCAAGAAGAAAATCTCAGGCTTCGCCGGATGCTGGAATATTTTATTAATCCAAGGCTGATTCCACTACCGCCAAAGGAGTAATTCATCATCGGTATTGGCATCCCCTTGTCTTGTTCCAAGCATGGGGGAGTGCCGCGGTATCACATCATCACCTTTTACTCATTTACTTTTCAAGTAGAGTCATATCATGAATAGAGAAATTATCCTATAGAATAGTTTGCAATTTGGAAGCATCCTCCTTAGTTGGTTATCTATGTATCCCTTGGTGTGAGTTGCGGTAATGAAATATTAATGAGAAGTTTTATCGTTTACTTTTTGCACACTTTATTTTAGTTTGCAATGTTTCTTATATGATTAGTCTTGTTAATTAGTATTGGTATCACTTTGGGAGCATGAGTAAATTTAGTTGGTTTTGGCAAACTTAGCTTGGTCAGTAGCAACATTACCTTGAGGTTTGAGTAGAAAAGAAGAAAGAAGTGCTTGTAGTACATCACTTCAGTTTTCCTTATGATTGGCTTATAAGCATTATTATTCTTAAAGTTAAAATCGTTGTACCTTCAAGGAAGCTTGCATGATTGTTCTTATTATATGTATGTTTGTTTGTTTCATGCAACTCTTATGCTTGCTACCCAGCCTTGCTAGCCAAAGACCTGTACTGAGAGGAAATACTTCTCGTGCATCTGACTCCTAAAAACCAAGTCACTTCCAAAGAGTCCACTATAAATTTCTATGCATGGTATTTCAAGCCATTCCAAGTAAATTTTCATGTGCTACCTTTCAAAAACCTTCAAATACTTCTCATTTTGTGCCACTGTTTTTAGCTCATGAGGACGTAGTGGATGAGTTTGTTATCTTCCATACTAAATTAAGTACCCTTTGACTAGGCAGCTTCATCTGCTCGTCACTAATTTTGCAAGGGAGCTGGTCAGACCATTATAATCTCAAAAAGAAAAGAAAGAAAAAAGGCACTCCTCCAAAGTATGTGAAAGTTGGTCGGCACCCGATGGAATCGGTTAGCCATGGTTTGAGAAAGGAAAAGGTGGGGAGGAGTGCCAAGCTATAAAAGAGCACCAATGTGCCAATTAATCAAACATCTCGGAACCGCTCTCACTTGTTTAGTATGGAAGATATCAAGAACTCTGTTGCTAGTCGTTGACGAAAGCAACCACCTCTCAAAACAATTTTTACCTCTCTTTTACAAATGAAAAGCTCTAGCACATGTTTAATCCCTGCTTCCCTCTGCGAAGGGCCTGTCTTTTACTTTCATGTTGAGTCAACCTATTCCCTTCTATCTCAAGCAAGCATTTGAGTTGTTATGTTTCACTCATCCATATGTTGATCCGTTTAATCATGTTTACAATCTTCCTTGTTTTGTACACTGCTTTTGTCTGAAGGAATATATCTTTGAAAGCTTTCTATGAATGCAAAAAGTTTGTCTCGTTGAGCATATGGTTTTTGCTATATTAGCTCTGTTTTAAAAAAAAATGCTCCAGTCAAAGGCTAGTATAGTTTGTTCATTGTTCTCTGACCAAGAACTAAGGTTTGCCACCACCAATTATAGTTTACTTTGTGCATCTTTATATGTGATTCCCTTTACTTATTGCAAGTCTATATTATATAAAGGGAAGTTGTTGTCTATTATAACTTGTGCTTTGGTGAATGTGATGCTTCTTGTCTGTATTTTGATTATCGACACTTCACTCCATAAACCTGTGGTCATGTTTACCGAGTTTAGTTTTTGCTTGGGGACAAGCGAGGTCTAAGCTTGGGGGGGGGGGGGTGATACGTCCATTTTGCATCACTATTTTGTATCATAATTTACTGTTATTCATTGATATATTTCATATTTAGAGTTGATACTTATGTTATTTCCTCTGTTTTTTACATGTTTGATGATCGTTGGAGGATTTGCTGCCGGAGTCAGGATTCTGCTGGAAAAGGACCGCCAAGACACCATATTTCGAAAGATTAGGAAAATTCCAGAAAAATACCAGAAAATTATATTTTACCAAAAGACTCCGGAAGCCAGAAGGAGGAGTCGAGAGGAGCCAGGTGGAAGGCTCACACATAGGGGGCGCGGCCTAGCCTCTGGCTGCGCCGGCCCTGTGTGAGGCCACCCTGGCCCACTCCAGGTCTCGCCCTTTTGCGTACTTCATTGTCCCCAAAAACCTAAGTCAAGAGGGGGCTCAGAGATAGACACCGCCGCCTCTGCGGGGCGGAAAACATCAGAGAGAGAAAAGCTCTCCGGCAGAGAGAAATCTGCCGGGGAAATTCCTTCCTGGAGAGGGGAGATCGTCGCCATCGTCATCACCATCGCACCGGACTTCATCGGGATCATCATCATCATTATCTCCATCACCAGCACCTTCATCTCCACCATCACCTCGCCATCCCGCTATAACATCTTGAGTTGAATCTTATCAAATTTTTAGAGGAAACTTTCCCGGTGTTGATTACTCTTGTGGTTGATGCTATTGAGTGGAACCGTTGAATTAAGGTTTATGTTCAGATTGTTATTTACCATTATTTCACCTCTGATCATGATCCATATGATGTCTTGTGAGTAGTTCGTTTAGTTCTTGAGGACATGGGAGAAGTCAAGTCGTTAGTAGTGGAATTATGTTGAGTAATATTTAATGGTTTGATATTTATTTTTTGTGGTGCTATTTCACTAGTGGTGTCATGTGAACGTCGACTACATGATACTTCACCATTTATGGGCCTAGTGAGATGCATTGTGTATTTGGCTACCGATTGTGGGGTTGCTGGAGTGACAGAAACCTAAACCTCCGTTGGGAAACCATTGCACCAGGGAGCGTAGGATCTTAGAGTTTAAGGCTGTGGTTAGATTTATCTTAATTACTTTCTTGTATTTGCGGATGCTTGCAAGGGGTATAATCACAAGTGTGTATTTATCCTAGTAAGGGTAGTGCGCTAGCACAGGTTCACCCCCATAACACTTATCAAACCAGTAAAGATTATTTAGCAGAATGAAGCGAAAGCACTTGACAGAAACTCCCGTGTGTCCTCGAGAATGTTTGGTCATCATAAGTTACACAACCGGCTTGTCCTTTGCTAAAGAAAGGATTGGGCCACTTGCTGCAATTATTACTACTGTCTTTTATTTACTCGTACTTTATTTATTTGCACTACCAAATACCCCTGAAAACCCGTTTACTAGTATTTACAGTGAATCCTTGATCAAAACCACTTGTCAACACCTTCTGCTCCTCATTGGGTTCGACACTCTTATTTATCGAAAGTACTACGATACACCCCCTATACTTGTGGGTCATCAACTATGCCCAACGACTTATGTGTTAATCCTTGCTACCAACTGAAAGAGCATTTCCCGCCTAATTGATTTTGGCGGTTGTTAACAATACATTATCTATTAATGTGTGATTATGCTTTGCAGGATTTTATAATATTCTTGCACAAGATATTGGGTTTTATATATTATACTTGATATTTAATATTGCCCAAAGGAAATTATTGAGGAAATGGTGAAAATCAGCTCAGGGAGAAGTTTCAAATAAAAGTTGGCCAGGAAGGCCGGCTTTAGCCGGTCCCAGACCGGCTATAGCCGGACTGCTCGTTTTCGAGAGGGGTCCTGCGCCTCTGGACTCAACCGGCTATTTGTCCGGCTATTTCCGGCTGGGCCGGATATTTCAAGCCGGCTTTAGCCGGTGTGGCCGGCTTTAGCCGGACTTAACTCCGGCTATAGCCGGACCTCCTGGCTGGCAACGGTCAGATATTTTGGGGGGGTATAAATACCCCCTCTTCTTCTCCAACGGGCAGCTAGCACAAATAGAAGAAGAACACCATTGTTGAGCTCACCAATTCAACTAGATCTCCTCCCTCAACCCACCAAAGCTCTTGATCTTTGGAGAATCGAAGGAGAAGACCATCCTCTACATCCTCACCGAAGCGATTTGATTTCCCCTCTCATTTGCTTGAGGGCCCTTGTGTCTTGGGGTCCCTTGTGTCCCAAGACCTTGTTTGTGTATTTGATATATTGCTACTTGTTGTTTGACAGCTTTGTGGTGCTTGGGAGCCTCCAATTCAGTTGTGGAGTTGTGCCCCAAGTTTTGTAAAGGCCGGTTCCGCCTTGAGGAATCCCTTAGTGGAAAGTGAGCTAGGCCTTTGTGGCGGAAGCTTGCACCGGAGAATAGGGTGAGCCTTTGTGGCGTTGGTTAGGCCTTTGTGGCAACCACACCCCTCCAACGTAGACGTACTTCCCCTAAAAAGGAAGGAACTACGGGATATACATCCGTGTCTCCGCGTGCTCCACTCTCGGTTACCTCTATCCTTTATTGCCTTTATATATTGTATCTTGTTTAGCTTGCTAGTTGACATATAGGTAAATTCACCTTAGTTGCATATCTAGAGAATTTACCTTTGTGTCAAGCCTAAATTGAAAAAGAACTAAAATTTGAGTAGCACCTATTCACCCCCCCTCTAGGTGCCCATACGATCCGTTCAATTGGTATCAGAGCCTCGGCTCTTATTTCGGGCTTAACCGCCTAAGAGTATGGAAACTTCACCTAGTGAGGGCTCGGGTCAAGTTTCCATGGGTGAGTTCAAATCTTTGGAATCATCCATGGCTTCCATGACATCTCAAGTAGGTGAGTTGCGTGAAATGATAGCGCAACTCATGCAAGCTAAAAATGCCAATGCTCCTCCACCTCCAGAAAAACCCGCTACTCCACAAGTGGAGAATGTGGGGATAGATGAGGAGGGTGCCGACAAAAATGGCGATGCTAAGTCTTCCACCAAGGCCGACGGGAAAGGTGAATACCCGCATTGGTATTCACCCGACCCGCCGGTTCCTCATCCTCATATTAACCATAGAGGTGATCCGCCTAAGCTTGATGCATTAAACTTTGGTCAATGGCAATATCAAATGATCTCTCATATGCGCAGTTCTTGCATCGAGCTTTGGAGGATCGTTGAGGAAGGATTCAAGGCCGTGGATCCCCACAACATGACAAGAAGAGAGACGGTCGATAGCCAACTCAATGCTACCGCTCTTCACATGATTCAAGTCGCCGTGGGATCCAAGGACTTGCCTCACATCCAACACTTCTTCACCGCCAAAGAAGCTTGGCAAGCTCTCTCCGACGTCTTTGTTGGCAATGAGAGCATGAAGAAAACAAGATATATTGCCTTCTCAAATCAAGCGGAGGGTTTCTTCATGATGGATGGTGAGGATCATCAAGAAATGTATAGAAGACTCAAGACCATTGCTACCACCTTCAAGAACCTCGGTGCTCACCATATTGATGATGAGTGGATCAAGATGAAGTACATTCTTGCTCTCACTCCATATGAGCCCGCGGATATAAAGAGTGTTCAAGGAAAGCACAACTTCAATGAGATGACCTCCAATCAAGTGATGCAAGAGATTCAAGCCTACAAGGTTTCCGCACAAAATGCGGAAGATGCTCGTGCTCGTGCCATTGGAATGCAAAGAAGCTCCAATCTTGCATTAAAGGCTAGTGTGCTTGAGAAAGAGGTTCCTCTTCAAGCAAGCATTGAAGCAAGACTAGAGATGTGTCCCGAGGACATAAGACATGAGTACAATGAGCACATGGCCTTCTATGGAAAAACCTTTTGGGTTGATCCTCATAAGGCTAAAGAAGACAATCAAAGAAGAAGCAAGTTAAGTGGCTATCAAAGGAATGACAACAATGGTCAAAGGGTGAGGACTTGCTACAATTGCAATGATAGATTTCACTTCGTTGCCGAGTGCCCTTATGAGAAGAGAGAAGACCATGGTGGAAAGCTCATCTTCAAAAGCAAGACCAAGTCACCATCCAAGAAGCCATTTGTGAAGAAGGGTGGACCAAAGAAGAGACAACCAAAGTTTGTGTTCTTGACTCAAGAAGAGTACTCCGCAAGTGAGAGTGATGAAGAAGAAACCACAACTAGTGAGATGGCCGCAATGGCAACCACCTCCACTTCCTCCACATCACTCTTTGAATCCCCCAATGAGGACTCTCTTGTCAAGAACGCCAAGTGCCTTATGGCCAAGTCTTCCGAGGTATCACCCACATCCTTCTCTTCCTCTAAGACAAATGATGCTTCCATGAATGATCTTGCTAGTCTTAGAGTAAAGGAAGAAATTGTTGCTTTTGATGATTATGTGTCTAGTGTAGATGGTGTTCATAAGATTCACTTTGAACGTCTATTGAGCCAATATGGTAAAACTCTTGAAAAATTAGATGAACAAATGAGGCTTGAAAGAGAATATGCTCAAGATATTGCCTCACTAACCGAGTCTCTTGAAGAAGAGCAAGAGGAACGAGCAACTCTTGAAGAGAAGCTCGATTCCATTGAGGAATCTAATAATGAAGTTGTTTCCAAACTCACTAAAGAGCGAGATCATGCTCGTGCTAAAGTAAAAATGCTTAAAAAGGAAAAGGTTGAATTTGGTGTTGGTCATGATATACTTGTTAAGGATTTAGAAGATCTTGACAAGGCTCACAAGGCCTTAAAAAGTGAACACTCTATTCTTACCAAGTCACATGAACAACTTCAAATTCAATTGACTAAGAATAATGTGCCTAGTTCTTCTACTTCTACTTGTGATCATGCAAATGTTATTGAAGAAAATGCTAGGTTGAAAGATGAGCTTGCCAAGTCCTCCATTCCCATAGGTGAGAAAAACTTGAATGACCTTTTGAGTAAGCAAAAGGCATTCGGTGATAAAACGGGGATTGGCTATGTCTCAAAGAAGAAGAAGAAGAACAACAAGAAAAAGAAGGCCAAGCCCGCTCAAGCAAAGAATGATCCTATTGTGGGTGGCAAAGCCACTCATGATGATCATGCGGGAATTGCTAACCCTCACTATGTTTTATTTCGTGATTATTATGGTGATGTTTATGCAAAATATGTTGGTCCAAATGATGGTTATGTTGCTTGGTCTATTTGGGTTCCAAAGACCCTTGTTGCTAACAAAAGAGGACCCATTGAAAAATGGGGACCTAAAACCAAGCAATGATCTCTTGTAGGACTATGCTTCCGGTGGATCAAAATGGGTGCTAGATAGTGGATGCACAAGTCATATGACCGGAAGCAAGAAGATTATGACGGAGATGAGACCAAATGACAATCATATAACCGTCACTTATGGAGATATGTCACAATCCGAGGTATTGGGTCTTGGCAAGGTGGTGGTCGCACCGGATATTTCCCTTGTGGACGTCATGCTTGTTGAGACCCTAGGTTATAATTTACTTTCAGTTCGTGCACTTGGTAAGATGGGCTTTGCCGTCTTCATTGATAATGACATTGTGGTACTCTTGTGGAGCAAGTCTCTAAAGGTCGCTTTCGTTGGACACATTGAAAATAACTTGTACGTGGTGGACTTTTCGGGGAAAACCACTACAAGTGCAATGTGTTTATTTGGAAAGGCCGATGTGGGTTGGCTTTGGCATCGCCGTTTATCCCATGTCAATATGAGAACTTTGCAAAGCCTTCACAAGGGTGGCCACATACTCGGACTAAAAGAGAATGTTTCTTTTGCCAAAGATCGTGTTTGCAGGGCTTGCGTTCTAGGAAAAATGCATGATTCTCCCCACCCAAGCAAGACTATCATTTCTTCCAAGAGGATCTTGGAGCTCCTTCATGTGGATCTTTTTGGTCCTCCCTCTCATGCAAGTCTTGGTGGGAAGAAATATTGTTTGGTGATTGTTGATGACTATTCAAGATATACTTGGGTTTACTTCTTCAAGCATAAGAGTGAGACTCAACAAACCGTCATCGACTTTGCCAAGGAAGTTGAACGTCAACATGGGCAAACTATTTTGGCAATAAGAAGTGACAATGGCTCGGAGTTCAAGAACTACACCTTAAATGGATTTCTTAGTGATGAGGGGATTCGTCATCAATATTCCGCTGCATATACCCCTCAACAAAATGGTGTAGCCGAAAGGAAGAACCGGACTCTTATGGATATGGCTAGGTCCATGTTGGCGGAGTTTAAGTCTCCATACAACTTTTGGGCCGAAGCTATCTCTACGGCTTGTCATTCTTCAAACCGGCTCTTCCTCCGCAAAGGCCTAAACAAGACTCCATATGAAATACTCACCGGAAGCAAGCCCAACATCTCCTACTACCGGGTTTTCGGGTGTAAGTGTTTCTTTAAAAGAAAAGGAGTTCGTTTAGGTAAATTTGATCCAAAAGCAATAGAAGGTATTTTTGTTGGTTATGGTGCCGAATCCCACACTTATAGAGTCTTCAACAAGTCCACCGGACGTGTTGAAGAATCTTGTAGTGTGGTATTCGAAGAGAATGACGGCTCCCAAGGGGGGCGAGATGTTGTTTCTTGTGATGTAGATGATGAAATACCTCGAGAAGCCATAGGAAGAATGGGCGTGGGATTTTTCCGCCCCATGGAGGGACACCTTGTGGCCGACCGGGAAGGACTATGCTCTACTCAAGTGGAGCCTTCATCTTCACAAGCTCAACAAGCCTCTCCCAAGGAAGCAACTAATGCACCAACCGAAGAACAAGACAAGGACCTTCATGAAGAAGAAGGGGCACAACCATCCTCTCCGGTTATCTCAACCGCCCCCAATTCTTCACAAGTCCAAGATCAACCTACTCATGAAGATATTGATGATCAAGGTCAATTTAATGGTCAAGACGGGGACCAAAATGATCAAGATGATCAAGAGACTCCTCCAAGGTCAAATGAGGAGATCGAAGCCCGTCGCAAGAAAAGAGTTGAAAGGGACTTGGAACTTAAAGGTCATACCCTTGAGAGGGTTATTGGAGATTTAAGAAGCAAAGTGTCAACTCGGCGTCAATTGGCACAATTTAGCTCTCATCATGCTTATATCTCCATGGTTGAACCCAAGAAAGTATTTGAAGCTCTTGAAGATCCGGATTGGTTGGATGCTATGCCTGAAGAACTCAACAACTTCAAGCGCAATAATGTTTGGGTGTTAGTAGAGAAGCCAAAGGAGTGCCGCAATGTGATTGGCACAAAGTGGATATTCAAGAACAAGCAAGATGAGCATGGAATTGTTGTGAGGAACAAGGCAAGATTGGTTGCTCAAGGTTTCCCTCAAGTTGAAGACATTGACTTTGGAGAAACTTATGCTCCCGTGGCTCGCCTTGAGTCCATCCGTATCCTTCTTGCATATGCCACTCATCATAATTTTAAGTTGCAACAAATGGATGTTAAGAGTGCATTTCTTAATGGTCCATTGAAAGAGGAAGTGTATGTTAAGCAACCCCCGGGGTTTGAGGATCTCAACTTTCCTAACCATGTCTACAAACTCCATAAGGCACTCTATGGCCTTAAACAAGCCCCACGTGCGTGGTATGAGCACCTTAGGGAGTTGTTGGTAGACCGTGGGTTTGAAGTTGGGCAAATCGATCCTACTCTTTTTACTAAGAGGGTCAATGGGGAGCTTTTCGTATGCCAACTATATGTTGATGATATTATCTTTGGCTCTACTAACAAAGCTTTTAATGATGAATTTTCAAAGCTTATGACCGATAGGTTCGAGATGTCTATGATGGGAGAAATGAAGTTCTTTCTTGGTTTTGAAATCAAGCAATTGAAAGAAGGGACTTTTATTTATCAAGCCAAATATGTCCAAGACATGCTCAAGAGGTTCAAGATGAAGGAACTTAATGGGGCCGCCACACCAATGGCCACAAAATGTCATCTTGAGCTTGATCCCAATGGTAAAGATGTGGATCAAAAGGTATACCGTTCTATGATCGGTTCTTTGCTTTACCTTTGCGCATCTAGACCCGATATTGTGTTGAGTGTAGGTGTGTGTGCAAGATATCAAGCCGCTCCTAAAGAAAGCCACCTTATGGCGGTTAAGAGAATCTTTCGATATTTGGTTCATACCCCAACTTATGGGCTTTGGTATCCCAAAGGCTCGGATTTCTCTCTTTGTGGCTTCACGGATTCGGATTGGGCCGGTGACAAGGATGATAGGAAATCAACCTCCGGAGCTTGCCAATTTCTTGGTAGGTCTTTGGTGTGTTGGTCTTCTAAAAAGCAAAATTGTATATCTCTCTCCACCGCCGAAGCCGAATATATTGCCGCCGCAAGTGGATGCACTCAACTGTTATGGATGAGGCAAACTTTAAAGGAATATGGTGTCAATTGTGACAAAGTGCCTCTTTTATGTGACAATGAAAGTGCTATCAAGATAGCCTATAATCCGGTGCAACATTCAAGAACCAAGCATATTGAGATCCGGAATCATTTTATTAGAGATCATGTTGCCCGTGGTGATATTGAGCTTGCATATGTAAGCACCAAGGATCAACTTGCCGACATATTCACGAAGCCCCTTGATGAAGCAAGATTTGGATATTTGAGGAATGAGCTAAATATCATTGATTCAAGGAGTGTGGCTTGAGCATCTTGCAAATACACCTATTTTCAATGCTTGTTTGGTTTAGGTGTGGGCATGGAGATAGGGGGAGTGCGGTCCTAATTAATTGGGCTATCCCTCCCCCCATAATGCCAATAGTGATAAAATTGTTCTCTTTCTATCATTTGTGATATATGAGTTTCAATGACGAGTATTGGTTATGGACCCAAGATATATCTTCGCGGTCCAATGCCATAACACTCATACATGGTGGTCTCGGCCACCGACCTCTTCTTTTCGAAGAGTTGATTCCTTGCAAATCTTATTTGAGTTTTATTGAGCTTTTTCGTCATTATCTCTATCCATGAAATGGGAAGGCACTTGCATTGGATTTTCAAAGTTTTCTTGTGTTTTGCAATGCCAAGTGCCGAGAACCACTCCATGCTTGTTTTCTGTCCTAAGCCGACTTATCTAAAGCCAAATCATCCTCTTGTGCATGCCCAGAACTTCCAGAATTCAAAATCATCAGCTTTGTGCCATCTAGACCGGCTATAGCCGGTCCTCCACCGGAAATAGCCGGGGTGCGGCTTTAGCCGGCCCACCCGGCTATAGCCGGCCTGGGGGTTTTCGGGCCCAACTCATTAGGCCGTGGGGGTGAGGGTTTCCTCAGTAACCCCCACGCCTATCCTCCACTCGCTCGAGCTCCTCTCCCCTGGACCCGCCGCCGCCGTCTCTCGCCTCACCTCCGGCCGCCGGAGCCCCCTCCTCGGCCGGTCTTCCTCTCCGGCGCCCCCCCCATGGACCAGGGTACCCCCCCTTTTTCTCTCTCTCCTCTCTCTCTCCCTAGGTCTCTCTAGGGTTAGGGTTAGATGATTCAATGGGGCCTTGTTGTTCTTCTGGGATTGTTTGGTCATGATTTCCTTCCTGCATTGCATAAATGGAAAGTGCTTGACAAGTTTTGGTGGCCTACTGCTGTGATCTCGAGTTTGTTCATCTGGACCGGCTAAAGCCGGTGTCAGACCGGCTATTGCCGGCCTGACCGGCTAAAGCCGGCCTGAGGCCGGAAATAGCCGGTGTAGATCACCTACTACTATCATGCTATTTCCTTTTTATGCTATTGCTCCTTGATCCTCTGGCATGCATGCTTATCCTATATGCTCTCTTCATATGTGTTGTGTGCAGGTGGCTCTCGACCCAAGAGGTCACGGTATGTTGATCCCTCGCTTGCCCGCCGTCAAGAGCATCAAGATGCTCGTGTGGCAGCTGCTCTGAAGAGGAAGAGATTGGAAGAACGCAAGAAGAAATCTCTGTTTGCCAATGTTAGTGATCTCAAGAAGCTGTCCAAGCAAGAGTACCGGGATTTCCGTGGGCAGAAATTCTACACCATGCCTAGGGACATTGACAGTGCGTCTTTCTACCGGTCAGAGCATCAGAGGATATTTGAGCAGATTTATGCTACCATAAGCACAAAGGTGTGCCCCATGAAGGTCACCAACCTTGCAGCATTGTCCAGGGATGACTACTTTGCCGATGCTCTTTGGGTCACCGAGAAGCTAGGGTTGCACAAGTTGATGGTCTTCAAGCAAGACTACAACCCTCATCTGATTCAGCAGTTCTTTGCCACATTAGAGTTTGATACTCAGGATGAGGTCGGTTTCACTTGGATGACAGGTGAAGTGAGGAAGTACTCGACCATGTCTCGTTTCGGGAAGCTTTTGGGCTATAGGTTCGATGGCATTCATCGACCTAGGGGTGCCCGCTTGCATCTTGATACCACCGAGTACAACAAGGGGAAGATCCAGTGTTTGTATGGTCCAGGGGGCAAAGCGGGAGAGACTGCAAATCTCCTTCCCCTCTATGATATTTTGCTCCGGATGTTCCGTGCTAACATTGCTCCAAGTGGGGACAACAATGATTCTATCAGAGGTGGTCTTGTGCATTTGCTCCACCATGCCCGGCTTGTCTTTGAGGCCGGAAGAGATTGTGAAGGGATGGAGCTCGATGTGATGTACTTCATCTTCATGGAGATGAAGATTGCTATGCTTGATAGGAAGATCCCTCCTTATGCTCCTTTCATCATGAGGCTCATCATTGACAGAGGCATTGAAGGAGACTTTGAGATTGAAGAAGATTTGCTTGATGAAGACTTGGAAGTGCACAAGCCCAACAAGCTCTACAAGAAGACTGCTCATTTGGTGTCTAGCACCTCAAGTGCTTATCCCTCTTCGAGTGATGTGATGGGTGGCAACATCTATGCTACCGGCTCTAGGAGGAAGAATGCGGATCCACCAAGTGGTGGAATGGCTCAAGAAATGAAGAAGCTCAAGTGGTGGCAAAGAGCTTTGTTTTGCATGAACAATGATGTGCGTCACACTCAGTACAAGGACTATGTGGACCGTAAGCACATCTCCAAGAAGCAAAGAGAGTTGGATGCTCGTTTGAGGGCTGTGGAGAAGGGCAAAGGTGCTAGCCATGAAGAAGAGTCCCAAGAGCAAGATCAATCCGAGGACACTTTTTCATTTGGCAAGTGGAATGAGGGCTCAACCTTTGATTGGAAGGAGTTAGCCGAAGTCACCTCCAAGGGCAAGGAAGCCATTGATGAAGAAGAGGAAGAAGGAGATGACGATGATGATGAAGAGGAAGAAGACGATGACCAAGAAGATGATGAAGATGATGAGGACTTCGATGATGTTGATGAGTGATCTTATGTTGTGGTCTCCCTTTTTGGCGTCTTGATGCCAAAGGGGGAGAAAGTCTCATTTGCATGTGTTTCCATTTGGATTTGCTTTTCCATTTGGATTTGGTTGGGTCACAAGCTCTTATATCGTGCTTGCTTGCTTGTGTCCCATGGTTAAACTTATCATCTACCTACTACTATGTGTTGAACTATGTGTTATTATCTTGTGTAGTAGATCTTATGATTATCGTTATTAATCCTACTTGCTATATCTCGTTATATTATATGTTTGTTGAATTATGATATATATCTTGTGCATATATGGATCACATTATAAAATCTAGGGGGAGTTCTTATTGTTGATGTGTCTTTGTATCCAAATACAAATTTAAAATAAGGCACATAGCAAGGGGGAGCTCCGTCTATATTTTATATCGTTTGAAACATGCAAAATTGTGTATTGTCATCAAACACCAAAAAGGGGGAGATTGAAAGAGCATTTCCCGCCTAATTGATTTTGGCGGTTGTTAACAATACATTATCTATTAATGTGTGATTATGCTTTGCAGGATTTTATAATATTCTTGCACAAGATATTGGGTTTTATATATTATACTTGATATTTAATATTGCCCAAAGGAAATTATTGAGGAAATGGTGAAAATCAGCTCAGGGAGAAGTTTCAAATAAAAGTTGGCCAGGAAGGCCGGCTTTAGCCGGTCCCAGACCGGCTATAGCCGGACTGCTCGTTTTCGAGAGGGGTCCTGCGCCTCTGGACTCAACCGGCTATTTGTCCGGCTATTTCCGGCTGGGCCGGATATTTCAGGCCGGCTATAGCCGGTCTGAGGCCGGCTTTAGCCGGTGTGGCCGGCTTTAGCCGGACTTAACTCCGGCTATAGCCGGACCTCCTGGCTGGCAACGGTCAGATATTTTGGGGGGGTATAAATACCCCCTCTTCTTCTCCAACGGGCAGCTAGCACAAATAGAAGAAGAACACCATTGTTGAGCTCACCAATTCAACTAGATCTCCTCCCTCAACCCACCAAAGCTCTTGATCTTTGGAGAATCGAAGGAGAAGACCATCCTCTACATCCTCACCGAAGCGATTTGATTTCCCCTCTCATTTGCTTGAGGGCCCTTGTGTCTTGGGGTCCCTTGTGTCCCAAGACCTTGTTTGTGTATTTGATATATTGCTACTTGTTGTTTGACAGCTTTGTGGTGCTTGGGAGCCTCCAATTCAGTTGTGGAGTTGTGCCCCAAGTTTTGTAAAGGCCGGTTCCGCCTTGAGGAATCCCTTAGTGGAAAGTGAGCTAGGCCTTTGTGGCGGAAGCTTGCACCGGAGAATAGGGTGAGCCTTTGTGGCGTTGGTTAGGCCTTTGTGGCAACCACACCCCTCCAACGTAGACGTACTTCCCCTAAAAAGGAAGGAACTACGGGATATACATCCGTGTCTCCGCGTGCTCCACTCTCGGTTACCTCTATCCTTTATTGCCTTTATATATTGTATCTTGTTTAGCTTGCTAGTTGACATATAGGTAAATTCACCTTAGTTGCATATCTAGAGAATTTACCTTTGTGTCAAGCCTAAATTGAAAAAGAACTAAAATTTGAGTAGCACCTATTCACCCCCCCCCCTCTAGGTGCCCATACGATCCGTTCACCAACTGTGTGTTTTGTGATCATTTATGCATATCCGACCGTAGAAACTTACTTATCATTGATTTAAATACATGATTACAATAGTGTGCGAATTCGACAATTTGAGACTTTTATTTAGACATATTTATTTTCCATGCATCTATTTATGCTAAATTGGTTCAAATTCACCGGGATCATGTGCCAAGACGCACCCCTAAATCTAGTTACATCCGAAGAGCGTCACCTTGCGCTCGATAAGGTCATCGAAGCCTTTCGTGGCATTGTCTGGTCAACGCACCACCTCCGTTGCACAGCCCTACTGTCGGCGATATGTGAGCCAATCGCTACTACTGTCGAGGTGCCACCACCAACATTTGCAGCATCTGGCTTCGAGGATGGGTACATCATCAACGCATTATCATGAGACTGAACCACATCATCGATGAACCGCACCCGCTGACTTGGGCTGAGCTCTCCCAGTGGAGACACAAACGCCTGAACAAATCAAACAAAAAACACACAACCCCTTCATGAGACCACGAAGCGGACCTCCAAACCAGAGGTGAAAGGAAGCAAAATCAGCTGAGACTAAAATCGTGTCATCGAGTGTCCTCGTCTTGATGCACTAATGTGGAGGAAAACATCGCCAAGAAGTGCAAGAGGGAACACTAGGAGATTAACAAACAAAACATGAAAATGACCCAAATTGATCCGCTTAACACTCCAAGAGAGAGGATTAAAGCACACCGCCGGAGTAGAGAGATTTTGAGAACCAAATACAGCAAGATACGAGACAAAGAGATGGATTCATTGGATTAGGGAAAGCAGGTCTTGCTTGTTGCGTGGTGAATGACCAGCCTGTTGGGAACCCCAAGAGGAAGGTGTGATGAATATAGCAGCAGATTTTCCCTCAGTTAAGAAACCAAGGTATGTCGATCAGGAGAAGAGCAGACAATAACGACTGAAGGTGATGCTTGCTAGTTTGCGACAGCTTCGGACAATTTATATATGGCGCCTCGTCCAAGCTTTGCTTGCTAGCTGCAACGCGGAACCTGCACACAACACAACCAAGTACTTTGTTCCCAACTTGCGATGAGGTTGTCAATCTCACCGGTTTGCTTGACACAAAGGTTATGAGCGTATCGAGTGGAAAACAGTAGAAGTATGCGAGTAAAGTAAACAGTGCAAGTAAAGTAAACAGGTGATAGCAATATGATGGAAATAGGACCGGGGTCCACAGTTCACTAGTGGTGTCTCTCCATAAGATAAATAACACATGCTGGGTAAACAAATTACAGTTGAGCAATTGATAGAATAAAGATAAACGTGATATGTCAAGAAGATCACTATGAGATTTACTCTGGGCATTACAACAAAATACATAGACCACCATCCAACTGCATCTATGACTAATAATCCACTTGTGGCGAATCAATCCGAGAACTCCACAAGTATTAAGTTGCGAACAACAGATAATTGCATTAAGAAAAGTGTGTAATGTAAACAAAGTATATTCCCTTGAGCATATGAATGTTGTTTTCTCCCTAGTAGCAACAGCACATCTACAACATTAGAGGTTTCTGTCACTCCCCCAGGTTAAATAGAGGCATGAACCCACTATCGAGCATAAATACCCCCTCTTGGAGTCACTAGCAACTACTCGGCCAAGATAGCTACTAACAACGGAGAGCATGCAAGATCATAAACAACATAGAGATAACATAAGATATAATTCAGTATAGCAACTCAATCATAACACCAATATTCATCGGATCCCAACAAACCAAACATGTAGAATTACATAACGGTGATCTCAATCATGTAGGGCAGCTCATGAGATCTAAACATGAAGCACATGGTGGAGAAGACAACCATGTAGTTACTGCTATGGACCCATTGTCCAAGATAGACTACTCACTCATCGCTCCGGAGGCAAGCATGGTGATGAAGAAGACCTCCGGTGGCAATTCCCCTCTCCGGCAGGGTGCCGGGAAGAGCTTCTGGACCCTCTCGATCTTTGGGTCAACGGTGGCGGCGGATCGCGATGTGTTCTGGAAAAGTGATCGGGTATTTAGGTTTTTCCCATCGGGGGGTCTTTATAGACGAAGGGGCGATGTCAGAGGTGGAGCCAGGTGGCCTCACACCAGGGCGGCGCGGGCCAGGCCTTGGCCGCGCCGGCCTGGCATGTGGGGCCCCTATGGCTCCCCTCCTACTCTCCTTCGGATCTCTGGAAGCTCCTGGACAAAACAAGACTTTAGGAACTTGTTTCGTCCAATTCCGAGAATATTTCCTGTGTATCACTTCTGAAACACAAAAATAGCAGAAAATAGGGAACTGGCACTGTGGCAACTTGTTAGTAGGTTAGTTCCGGAAAATGCATAAAAGTGCCACGAAGTGTAATGAAACAGTAGGCAAATGGTGTAAAAACAAGCATGGAGCATAAAAAATTATAGATACGTTGGAGACGTATCAAGCATCCCCAAGCTTAACTCCTGCTCGTCCTCGAGTAGGTAAGTGATAACAAAAGAATAATTTTTGAGGTGACATGCACCTACACAATCTTGATCATATATGTAAGCATTTATGAGCTGGGATCATAAGAACTTAAAACATGGGCATGAAAATATAATCTTGACAATATGAACTTAGCAACCATGTTGTAAACATGCAAATGAACACAAACAAAAGATCATGAAAATGAAACAATGAAAGTCAAACGTGTGTTCAAATCATAAGGAAAAACATACAAATGGTTTTCAGCTTGTCCTTCAAAGAGAGCAAAACATAAATGCATAGGACACCTTCAAGTTTAAGAGGGCGACTAGATACCAATAATTTGAGAACAAGTGAAACCAACAATATGAATCAATCAATGAAAACTTTGGGACAATGCACATTATACTAAGAATGACAACTATGCTTTCTTAATGGTGCATAAAGATAGAAGGTGGTGACTCAACATAAAAGTAAAAGAAAGGCCCTTCGTAGAGGGAAGCAGTGATTGCAAGTTTTATAACCTTCAAAAATTATGGTACTTACCGGCTTTGAGCTCTCATTGCCCCCATCATAAGCATCTTGAATGGTTAAAGTTAATGCGAGAACAATTATGATGCATATGCTTGACAAATCATAAGTTGAAACCATTTGTCCCGTGAATACGAGTACCCAAACCTCATGCTACTTTACTTAGAGTCCCAAGCAAGGCTCTTGTCATTGTAAGTATATGCATATCATTGAGAACCGCCAATACGGTACCTCCGTGCCCGATGACATGGAACAAGCCCACATCAAAATGACAGGACAAGCAGACAATGAACACCTCGACATCTCTTTTATTTGCCATTTGTTTAGCTTTTTATTGTGAGATGCGTCGTCGAATGTCCACCATGGGTATGCTGCAAATTTCCACCATGAATTATGCATGGCTTAGATTAGCGGCCCGGCATTTCCCTAACACATATACAAACTCCATGATCCCCACAATATTCCCAATTCATTTCACACCGCGGGCATCCATAAACAAAAGATCACGATATCAACTCAAATAAGAAGTGCAATGTTGAAAGCTTGCCCATGACTGCATGGCTGGGCTAGTCTCCAACTTACAACTTGCAAGCATAACAACTCAACATAAGAGACCACAATGTCAAATTTTTAAGAACAGGAAAAAGTAAATTGTGCCTTCTGGTTCATGAGAGCTTTACTGACTGAATTTCGCATAACACTGGTAAGAGTTTAATTTGAAGAGAAAATAAAAGCAAGTCAAATTTACTTGGAATAGCAAATTGCTAGTAGGTATGTATGGTGGAAACTTTGGTAAACTTTGGCTTTTAGGAGTTGGATGCACGAGTAGAGCTCATACTCAGTACAAGGCGAGGGCTAGCAAAAGACTGGGAGCGACCAACTAAGAGAGCAATAATGGCCATAATCATGCAAAGCGACAAAACGACATTAAAAGAAGCATAAGATGGCATCAAAAGTCAAAAACTAAATGATCATAGAGGCTATTGGCGACTTTGTAAGAGTCTAACATGTGTGAGCATGCGCCAAGTCAACCCAAATAAAGCATCAAGGAGAAAACCAAAATAATGCTTCCAAATAATTAAAACAACGCATGATTTTTTCAAAGGCTCATTAAGCAATCTCAGTTATTTGAGACAAGTCATGCTACAGCAAAACCACTAAGCATACCATCAAAAAGACATCAAGCATGACATGAAAAAGCCTAAGCCGCAGTCTACACAAGCTCCATCTTGTACCACTATTTTGCATAAAGCTTTTTCTCTTTTCCAACACCATTTGAAAATTTTAAAGACACCTCTTTTGATGAAAACCAATAAAGATCAGAGGCAAAAATACACCTTGATGAAAAGATATGACAAGGTCTGAACGCAAATCAAGGCGAAAATGAAAACCAAAAGCAGTAGCAAAAAAAGAAGAACACCCGGTGAAATTGTAAGAATGAAAAACGGAGTGTTCTTGGCAAATGAAAATGAGTACATCTCTTCCAAAGGAAATTTGTTGGGGTCCAACCATTTATTGCAGCAAACAAACTAAGAAAACTAAAACAAATGACGCTCCAAGAAAAACACATAGTGCATGAAGCAATAAAAATATAGTGTCTTGAAAGGTGACCTGATTTTTGCCGATGAAGAAGGGGTGCCTCGGGGGCATCCCCAAGCTTTGACGCTTGTACTTCTTGGATATTTCTTGGGGTGATGCATGGGCATCCCCAAGCTTGAGCTTTTGTCCATTCTTCAACTCATCTCATCATTCTCCAATCCATACACTTGAAAACTTCCTTCATACAAAACTAAACACAAATCTATTAGCAACATTAGTTTAAGCATAACATATAATCAACCTATTTTTGCTTTAGGTTTCAACTCGAAACCACCACATATATAGCACATACTACTGTAGCAACTTCCCCAAAAGTTCCGTGATCAAAATAACTCAAAAGAAAGCGATAAAGCGGCAAACACAAATATTGGCAGAAATCTGTCAAAACAGAACAGCTGACAAAGGTCGAATTTTTGAGGGGTTTTCTGTTGCTCAAATCAAAAAGTGTTCAACTAACGAAAGTTTGGAAATAACCTGGGGCATATGCACAAGAAATCGCAGATCCAAAAGATATACAGAGAATTTATACGAATTTTTACGGTGCAGCATCGAAAACAGTTTCAGGACAACAACATCCCCAAATATTTACCTTACTCGAATTAGAGGCTTCTCTTCGCACAACAACGAAATAAACAAGATAAGGAGCGGTTATTACAGTAGTAATGACTTCCAAGACTCAAATAAAAGAAAAAGTACTGAAAATAAAACATTGGGTTATCTCCCAAGAGTGCTTTTCTTTAACGCCTTTGAGCTAGGCGCAGAAAATTACGAATCAAGTAATAATGAAAGGGGGATCAGGATCCACTATAGGAATAAAGAAATGAATAATATCCAATTGAGGTTTTGAGTATCCCTTGTAGTAACGCTTTGGTACACTATTTTCATCAAAAAGATTTTCAGGACAAATCCAACTAAAATTAGTTACCAAAGCATTATGAATTCCTACAAGCTTACAAGGTATTGGCAATCTAGAATCTTCGTTGGGTGTACAAACAATTTCAACAGGCGAGCCAAGCTTATTAAACTTCTTAAAAACTTTCCTAGCCTCAATTGCAACATCTCTAAATTCTATGCGCAAAGTTTCTAAGATAAAAGCTTTCTTTTCGGGATCCTCAATTTCATGAAGCTTAAGGAACATGTATTGCATGACAGGATTAAGACTAGCAAACCTAGCTTCTAACATGTGAACTAAATAAGCAGAAGCAACTTCATAACTAGGAGCTAGCTCAACCAAAGACTTTTCCTCAACAGACTTGTTAAAAGAAGTTTGCTTACTGATGAAGTCCTTGAGCATTACCTCAAGCTCGGAGGGCGCGGCCCTAGTGTTGTTGTAGGAATTACCATAAGAATTACCATAACCATTACCATTGGTAGAAGGATACGACCTATAATTGTTACTAGCAAAATTGTTCCTATAAGCATTGTTGTTAAAATTATTATTTCTAATGAAATTCACATCAACATGCTCTTCTTGAGCAACCAAAGAGGCTAAAGGAACATTATTAGGATCAACATGAGTCCTATCATTAGCAAGCATAGCCATAATGGTATCAATCTTATCATTCAAGGAAGAGGTTTCCTCAACAGAATTTACCTTCTTACCTTGTGGAGCTCTCTCGGTGTGCCATTCAGAATAATTTACCATCATGTTGTCGAGTAGCTTTGTTGCGGCGCCCAAGGTAAGGGACATAAAAGTGCCTCCAGCAGCTGAATCCAAAAGGTTCCTCGAAGAAAAATTCAGTCCTGCATAAAAAGTTTAGACAATCATCCAAGTAGTCAGTCCATGAGTGGGGCAATTCTTTATCATAGATTTCATTCTTTCCCAAGTTTGAGCAACATGTTCATTATCAAACTGAGTAAATTTCATAATATTGCTACGCAGAGATATAATCTTAGCAGGAGGATAGTATCTACCAATAAAAGCATCCTTACACTTAGCCCATGAATCAATACTATTCTAAGTCAAAGACAGCAACCAATCTTTAGCTTTTCCTCTCAAAGAAAAAGGAAACAACTTGAGCTTTATAATATCACTTTCTACATCCTTATATTTCTGCATCTCACATAGCTCAACAAAATTGTTGAGATGAGCTGCAGCATCTTCAGTACTAGCACCAGAGAATTGCTCTTTCATAACAAGGTTCAACAAAGCAGGCTTAATCTCATAAAAGTTTGCAGCAGGAGCAGGTGGTGCAATAGGAGTGCAGATAAAATCACTATTGTTCGTGCTAGTAAAGTCACACAACTTGGTGTTTTCAGGATTGGCCATTTCAGCAAAATGAAAGTAAACAAGTAAAAACAACTACCAAGGATTCTAATTTTTTTTGGGTTTTTGATATAAAACGATGCAAGTAAAATAAATAAAGTAAAGCAAAACAATAACAAAGTAAAGGATGTGTGTGCGAAAAACTCCCCTCGCAGAAGTCTTCCACTCTTCCCCGGCAACGGCGCCAGAAAATTGTTGCTTGTTGCGTGGTGAATGACCAGCCCGTTGGGAACCCCAAGAGGAAGGTGTGATGAATATAGCAGCAGATTTTCCCTCAGTTAAGAAACCAAGGTATGTCGATCAGGAGAAGAGCAGACAATAATGACTGAAGGTGATGCTTGCTAGTTTGTGATAGCTTCGGACAATTTATATATGGCGCCTCGTCCAAGCTTTGCTTGCTAGCTGCAATGCGGAACCTGCACACAACATAACCAAGTAATTTGTTCCCAACTTGCGATGAGGTTGTCAATCTCACCGGTTTGCTTGAAACAAAGGTTATGAGCATATCGAGTGGAAAACAGTAGAAGTATGCGAGTAAAGTAAACAGTGCGAGTAAAGTAAACAGGTGATAGCAATATGATGGAAATAGGACCGGGGTCCACAGTTCACTAGTGGTGTCTCTCCATAAGATAAATAACACATGCTGGGTAAACAAATTACAGTTGGGCAATTGATAGAAGAAAGATAAACGTGATATGTCAAGAAGATCACTACGAGATTTACTCTGGGCATTACAACAAAATACATAGACCGCCATCCAACTGCATCTATGACTAATAATCCACTTGTGGCGAATCAATCCGAGAAGTCCACAAGTATTAAGTTGCGAACAACAGATAATTGCATTAAGTAAAGTGTGTAATGTAAACAAAGCATATGCCCTTGAGCATATGAATGTTGTTTTCTCCCTAGTAGCAACAACACATCTACAACCTTAGAGGTTTTTGTCACTCCCCCAGGTTAAATAGAGGCATGAACCCACTATCGAGCATAAATACCCCCTCTTGGAGTCACTAGCAACTACTCGGCCAAGATAGCTACTAACAACGGAGAGCATGCAAGATCATAAACAACATAGAGATAACATAAGATATAATTCAGTATAGCAACTCAATCATAACACCAATATTCATCGGATCCCAACAAACCAAACATGTAGAATTACATAACGGTGATCTCAATCATGTAGGGCAGCTCATGAGATCTAAACATGAAGCACATGGTGGATAAGACAACCATCTAGCTACTGCTATGGACCCATAGTCCAAGGTAGACTACTCACTCATCGCTACGGAGGCAAGCATGGCGATAAAGAAGACCTCCGGTGGTGATTCCCCTCTCCGGCAGGGTGCCGGGAAGAGCTTCTGGACCCTCCCGATCTTCGGGTCGACGACGGCGGTGGATCGCGATGTGTTCTGGAAAAGTGATCGGGTATTTAGGTTTTTCCCGTCGGGGGGTCTTTATAGGCGAAGGGGCGATGTCAGAGGTGGAGCCGGGTGGCCTCACACCAAGGCGGCGCGAGCCAGGCCTTGGCCACACCGGCCTGGCGTGTGGGGCCCCTATGGCTCTCCTCCTACTCTCCTTCGGATCTCTGGAAGATCCCGGACAAAATAAGACTTCAGGAACTTGTTTCGTCCAATTCCGAGAATATTTCTTGTGTATCACTTCTGAAACACAAAAACAGCAGAAAATAGGGAACTGACACTGTGGCAACTTGTTAGTAGGTTAGTTCCGGAAAATGCATAAAAGTGCCACGAAGTGTAACGAAACAGTAGGCAAATGGTGTAAAAATAAGCATGGAGCATCAAAAATTATAGATGCGTTGGAGACGTATCAGGTCTCATCGGTAATACAACGAGAATGCAGAGATTAATTAGACGAGAGAACACAACACCAGAATCTCCATGGTTGCTGACGAGGACGATGACAACCAACCGAGGAAGAATAGCGCCGCATCGAGCTTGACAACCTCACCAGATCTATGAGCCACTTCAAGACATAGCACCTACAAACCATGACACATCGACAAAACGGGTGTAACCTCTCTCCTTTCTCCGGCCGAACGAGCCGGTGGAGGAGGTGGAATGGAGAGGAAGCATCGAGGTGTCCAGATGAGAGGAACAATCAAGCTGCATGGGAGAGGGAGGGGCTCAACAGTTTGTTTGTACATGTAACTTTATTTTCTCGTACAACCAACTCAGTACCGACTAGTGCAAAACTTTTGTCACAAATATGGATGACAACAAAAATGCAAGATTACAGTGGGGGCAAATCCTATCCGCCTGCGGGCTTGCGTTAGCATGCTCCGCCCACGAGCGGAGGGATATGGGTTGCGGCCCATCAGCGCGCCTTTATTGTTTTTATCTGTGCAGTTTTCGAGTTTTTAAGTTTTTAGTTGTGCTTGTGCGCATTTTTTTGGTTTTCTGGTTCTATTAGCTTGGGGGCTTTTTGAACCTTTTACAATCTAAAAAATTGATCAAATTTTAAAATTTGTTCAAATTTTGAAATTTGTTTAAATTCTAATTTCATTCATTTTTTAATTCCAATTTTTTTCAAATTTAGATTTTATATTTTCCATAATTGTTTATATTTAAAATTTGGTCAAAATTTGATTTTTGAAATTCAAAGTTTGTTCAAAATTTAAAATATATTTCAATTCAAAATTGTTCAGATTTCATACAAGAGAAACAGAAAAGAACAGAAAAAACAAAATAAGAAAATACAGGAAGAACCTGGGGAGCATCTCTTACTATGCCAGGCCCAAGTAGGCGCGCCCATAGTAGGGCGACGTAAGAGGTTGCTATAAACAAAATCGAGAGGCGTTGGGCCAGCCTTCGCGCGTTATGCATGTACTCCTTCCGTTTAGAAATAAAAGATATTTTAGGTATGTGAAGCTAATATCCAGATACATTCACTTCCCAAAACTAAAACATCTTATATTTCCGAACGGAGGGAGCACCTTGCAAAGCGACTGTTTAGCGGGGGATCCATTATGCCACTTAAAGCGGCGCTATGCGGTCGCGCCGCATCGGTGGCACTGCTTTGGACCAGGCCCACTTTCCCTTATTCGGTATTTGGTTCAATTTAGACAGATTTCACGTTCTCAGATCGATTTTAGATGTTTTTCTCATTTTTGTCAGGTTTTTGTGTTCTAAAAAAGCGATTTTTTTCAAACTTTGATTTTTTAGCTGAATAATTTTTCAAATATGAATAATTTTTCAAATATGAATAATTTTTCAAATCTAAACTTTTTTTAAATCTTAATTTTTAAATTGGAACATTTTAAAATCTAAACATTTTTAATGAACATTTAAAAAAAATCAAACTTTGAACATTTTTCACATTTTTAAACTTTGAGCATTTTTCAATTTTTGTCACATTTGATTTTTTTAATTTTGAGCATTTTAAAAATATTAACATTTTCAAATTTTGTACATTTTTTACTCTAAACAATTATCAGATTTGAATCATAAAAAGTAAAATATAAATGAAAACAGAAAAAGAAACATAAAAGGAGAGACGAAAAAAACGACCAAAACACAAAACAACCGGAAACTGGGCCGGCCTAATGCCGCGATCGGGGTGTGCGGCGCGAGCTCTCCGCGCCGCTTTGAGCAGCGGATGCTATGCCTCGCCCATTGCGGGAGCGATTCGCTCCTGCCTCAGTGCGGTCTCCGAATGGGCCGAGCAATTCGGCCCAACAGATAGGCTTCTTTTCCTTTTTTCTATTTAAACAATTTTGGGATGTGCACAAATGAATGAAAAATTGAAACAAATTCGAATTTGGAACAAATTTCAAATCTGTAAAGAAATTTGAGTTTGGAAGAAATTTCGAATTTGGTACAAATTTCAAGTTTGGAACAAATTTCAAATGGGAACAAATTTCAAGTTTGGAACAAATTTCATATGGGAACAAATTTTGAATTGGAATAAAATTTAAATTAGAACAAATTTCAAATTTGTACAAAATTTGAATCCAAACAAATTTATAATGTGAACAAATTTTGAACATGAACAAAATTCAAAAAGTTAACAGAAGTTCGAAACTGATTTTTTTTTGGAATTTTAACAAAATTTGAAACAGAAAAAAAATCAAAAGCGGAACACAATTTAAAAATGAAAGTTGTTTAGATTTTAAAAGAGAAAAAACAATGAAGAAAACATAAAAAAGAAGGAGAAGGAGAAAAAACTTACCTGGTCCGGCCGAGCAGGTGAAGCTTCGCGGGTGGGACGAATTTTGCTCCCGCAAGGGGCGGGAGTCAGGAGTTCTGGCATTGAGCGGCGTATGGATTTTCCCTATTTAGCATCGTCAAGTTAAATTACACGGGCTCGTACTATTTTGTCCTTTTCCATTCTCAGGCTCGATTAAGCGAGTCTGGCGTGTGAGATTTGGGCTGATACTCTTGCTGGAAAACGATTTGGGCTTCTACGCTTCTCCAAGTTCCGGCCTTATTCTATTCTGAAAGGAGGCCTCTTCGTTTAGGCCTTCTCCAGTAGTTGGGCCCAATTAGAATATATATAACATCTTTGCAAGCCGAGTAGGGATCTGTGGCGGGAAAGTCGATGGGTGTACACTCGATGACTAAAATAATAGTGCCCCTCCAACTACTATTATATATCGTTAATACAGATATATTTAAAGGACATGGCTAGTTTATGGTCACCCGTACACACAGTGAATTTTCCGACAGCCCGCGCGTTCTTATTGTGTCGGAATAGTGAGAACAGAGAAGGGGAATAGAGGGAGCTGTCGATTTTGGAGGCGCAAGAGGAACCGCCTCCTCCGCCATTT